>CM056994.1:214641727-215881539 GCA_029891345.1 Dryococelus australis
ACAACTGGGGCATTGTATACTTTTTTTTGGATGGATCATTATTTTGTGTGAGTTGAATGTTATGTAAAACATCTCGTTAACAGCTTGCATAGTCAGGCATAGCTAATGAATATGATGTGGAGTCATGTCCTACTTTCATACAAAAAGAAATTTGTGTGGTGGTTATACGATTTTACGCCGGTTTTTAGGCGTGGTTTCATTTAAACAAGAACAATATTTTTGATGGTTTCGCCAGAAATATGCATATTTGTACAAAAGTAGGCGTTTGTAAAGCTGCCGAGTTCAAGAAGCTGGTATTCACGTGGGGCACGTTTGTTTAACCGAAGAGCCTTATTCATAGTTGATTTCAGTCCGGACTAAGGAAAGTTCATCCTCCGACCAAAATATTTCGTATTCAGAGAGCATCTTTATTGCTAGTCCGAGGAACACCTTACTTTAGTACGGCCTAACTTTTAGTTTGGACTGAGGGTAGGACTAACGAAGTAATAAAGTCATACATAAAACATAAAATACGACGGTTTCGTTAATATTGTATGCCAGGGAATGATACATAAAGATCACGAAACACAAATATTACGTTAAAAACCCGATTCTGTCAATCTATATGCAAAAATGTGCCGATCTAATGGATGAAATGATCCGTGAATAATATTTCAAAGGAAATATATCTAATGAGCTTAATAAAAGGGCCTACATCTTTTTTAAGCTACAGCAACACCTTCCTTTTCCTGTGTCAGTCAAATGCCTTCTCGGAAAACAGATTCTTAGGAGATATGATACTGATACACTAAAGAAAATTTTAACACAAATCTGCTTTACCAGTAAAGTGAATCCGTGAATCAAATGTCTTGGTAGCTCAATGGTAACATCGTGGGTTGATGTGCACAGTGATGTAAGTACGAATCTCATTGGGATAATGTAGATTTTATTATTTTTTATATTTATTACGTATTTTTTGTAATATATTTAGCTTTTCATTACACATATAATATCATTATATAGATAATATTGGTGTAATAAGAATGAAACCATCCCATATTACTAGTGCGTAGGGGTGTGCTATGAATATTTGACAAATCAATATGAAATAATAAGATATTAGTATATTAGTTTTAGCATCCTCCGTCCTGCAGTATTGGAATCTATGATAGTCAGATGTAAAAATTATTTCGAAGCAATTTTTTGTACTTATGGCAAGTACATGCTAAAAAGAATGTAATTGCCAAAGAAAGAATAATCACATTTAAAAAAAAGTGAACTATTAAGGAAAATTCGAACCTGGATTTCACATTACAAAGCATGAACCTTATCCACTGATCTACACAGTCGTACATGATTTTGGTTCAACAAATTAAAATATTACAGAACACTACATCATAAATACAAAATTTAATAAGTTCCAATTAATGGGAAATTTGGTCACTAGGCAGAGAAACTATATCTGTTTGAATTGATTGAAGCTACTTTTAGTATGTGTGTTGTCTCAAATGTGATATTCCTTTTGTAGTAAAGGTATTATTTAAGACAAAAATCAGCAATGCACATGCGTAGTAAATCTAGCAACAGTGCAATTCAATGATCTTTTGACTAAAGTTAGTCTCACCCTAGTCGGGGTTTATGAATATGATATAGATAGCCAACCCTTAGTCCGGACTAACCTCAGGCCAACTCTGAGGAAGATAATTTCTGGATCATCCTTGGACGAAGCTCTAACTATGAATAAGGCCCTGAGTAATTACATTAAGACGCTTCATTTAACAGTGTTAGTCACACGTGTGACCATGTCACTTTATCATTTGGCCACAACTCATCATCGTTACATATCACGTTTTCACTTCTGAAAAGTTTACCATGGTCTCACTAAACGATAGAAGTTTATTGGCTTTTCGTTAAACACAACAGTTCTGAATGCATCTGATTGGTGGGTGAATGGACAAGTCTTTAAAAAATACTATGCTGAAACAGTGATAATTATCAAAGTAATTTAATTAATACGTATTCTGTGCGTGCAACATAATTATATGATGAATACACACAATAATATTCCCTACAATGAAGTAATTTCAAGGTTATATTAATTAAGGGAAATAAATTTCATTAAAAGAAAAGCAGATTATTTTGAATGCTTCATAAAGCACAGTGTAAAAAAATTGTCATACTAATAATTCAGTTACTTCAATTAAAGTAATTTGTTACGACTTTTTAAAATATTGAAAATTACATTTCTGGAATTATGTACTTAGATATATCATAAAATTAATATTCATATACATTATTAAAATTTTGTGAAATATTTAAAAGCAAATTTTAAAACATCGTATCAGAAGAATGTACAAGTGATAAAATTAATGAAAACTACCGCTTTGATTTATTGTTTTTTTTTTTGGGCAATGTGTACCCTGAAGGATCATTAATGAACCCGAAAAATCTTATCATTTCAATACTTCTTTAAATTAAATAGAAATTAAGATAATTTCATCCCAATGACAAAATGTCCAGTGTTATATATATGTAATATCATCTCTAGTGTACTTACGACACGTTTAACGGTTTATCTAGTAGCTTTCCGCAAATTTTCATTTACTTGTGAACGTTGCTGCTCTTAACAATGCCAGCTCCTCCACGGGTCTACCCGCGGCCAATGTAAGTTCACGGTCAGTCGTCACGACCATTTGCCAGTTACGTGTTCGTCTCGGTTGCCCGTCATTCCTTGCCCGTGTCCTACATACACATGGACTCTCGCTTCTCGCCAGCTCTAACTCTCTCTCTCTCTCCCTCTCTCTCTGCTATTAACACTTATTACTCTCAGCGAGTGTAATATTTAATATCAATCTCAATGCTTATTATGTCTTTATCACTGACTTTACATGGGTTACAATATACATGCGAAACATATGAAAACACACTTATTATTCACACATCTCCAATCCACTTGTTTATTGACATCATTCCAAATGTTTGTGTTTCACGCATCCAGTTGTGAATAAAAACCATGTGTATTTTTATGGCATTAGTAACAGTTAAAAACATTTATAATATTCATTACGAAGACTTTCATCTCTTACAAACTCTGATACGCTCCAGGTTTTGGCAATATTATTATTATATTTTTGCGAGTTTTATCTCTTATGGTCACAATTTTATCTCCTGATATTAATTATAAAAATTTCTCAGTGCAATTGCGGGTGCCGCCGCATTGACCATTGGCCCATAGTACAATATGTAGTTGTAGCCAAAGATACAAGGCGGTGTATTATTTAACACAAATAGCTACTAGTAGTCGAAAATACAACGGAAAGAAAACGTTTATCACTATTTACTCACCACATAACAAGCTAGGTATCCAATGGTTGTACTGTGAGGATTGGAATATCGCCACGGCAATATTTTCTATTTTCGTGCATTCCTACAGCGGTTGGTCACATGATCGGCGCTGTGCATAGTGCGCTGGCCAGGCGACAGGCAGTCTTAGCTAAGAGCCGCTCGGGTAGAGTTGCATGCGGGTGTTTGTCTTGAACGGAGTGCGGGAGCCCTTGAACGAATGCGTACAAGGTCTGTCGTAGTGTGGACAAGATTGCCTTGAGGAAGTACGCGAATATTAATCGGAGGTAGTCAGTCAACGGAGTTGCATATGGGCACTCCTGACACGGCATGGGCGATCAGCTTTTGCGTATCGTGGTGGGGTGAATGGGATGTTTACACATAACTGGTTGACAACTTTGAACTTTACTGTGCATCCCGTCAGCTGGGTTGCACTCGGGGTGACAGATCCAACGCGTTGCCTGGCAGCTGAGGTCAGGTTATAATTTCCTATATTTGTAGGCTACATTTACTACAACATATCTAAACCTCTCTACTGATACGCCTGGGAAATGATATTTTGCGAAAAGATTTCAACACAAGATACAGTTCTAAGTACGGTGGGGCCATCCAGAGTTTTTGACTGGCTGAAACATGTTTTGGTCTGTATTAACTGCTTGCGCATGAATCAAGAACGTAGCGTGTAAGAGTTTAGGGACTCCTGAGTGGCTCGGTCAAATGCGAAAACGATATCAGCAGTCAATGGAGTTATGACAACAGCTGAAGTCTATACATAGTACTGAAGTCTACTGCGTGATTCGATTTTTTTGCGAAAAATCAATAGTCCTATTGATACGAATTTGTCACATTCTTGAAAGACAGGGTAATTTGTAGTATTGTTCGCATTAAAGTGTATATTTGCTTCAGGGCCGTCATTAATAAGGTACGACACACTGATGCTTTTTAGCATGTTGGCAGACGCACATTAGTGGTTCTCATTTGTTCGTGACTCACCTAGCTTTGAAAGATCCTGTGAAGTTTTTTTGACAAAAGCTCTTCTTCATTAGTGTCTGTGGTGTTGCGGTTTCTTTGCATATACAGATGTGGAATGCTTTTCCAGTACATACCAATGTTTCTTGTACTTGAAATCAAGTGGTGTTGGATGGTCGTTTGCATATCCCGGCTTCTTGTATTAGAAATAAATTTTTAAGTACGACTTTGTTTGATTTATCAGTTGGTATATAATTGATTCAATATTTTCTTTCAAACAATGAAACAAATTCTTTAAAGAGTGGTTGGTTACACGAATTCTTAACTAAAATCGCATTTCACTGATGCAGCCCATCACTCGTACTAAGCATATAAATTCGTCCATTTCTGACAGAATTCTGTCTTGTTCCATATTGTATAATCCGTATGCAAGCATGCTTTTTGTCTGTGATAAAAGGGTATTAGATTTCAGAGCATCGCACTTGTCGTTAAAAATGAGCTGTAGCTTTCCAAGATTATTTTAGTAAATTGCTTTCTACCAAGAAATTCTAATGATTTACTTTACAGTTTTATTTGATAGAAGCTTAGCAGATCGCTTTAATTTCTGCCTTAGTTTTCCTGAAACATCTAAATGCTGCTGGAAATATTTTAAAGTAAACTCAAGGTTTGGAAGGGACATAGCCAGACGTTTTTAAATGCAAGATTTTTGTATTCTTTTAGCTGCTAGAACATTCAAAACCTTGATCTAGAAAGTGATTTCTAATAAGTTTAAGTAAATGAAGAGTATTGCTAATACAAAGACTCTCTTGACACATCACAAGGTTAAGGAAAGGATGCATGTGTGGCAAAAAGCACTACATACTTTGAAAAATCTGCAATTTGTTGTGAGCGCGTAGGTTACCCACTGAGATGGAATGTTGCTAGGAACGTGGCTGCGACCCTTGTGACGTAATTAAGTGCAGCCAGCGGTGTTGCGGAGGGGGGTTACTATGCGCGTGAGTTCACCTCCTAATTCTTCCTTCCACAGTTGCGTATGACATACGAATGGAACATACGTGTGAGGTGAGAGGTACTTTACTAGCGAGCGGACAGTAATATGAGAAAGTTGTCCTATGAACGCATGCGGATGAGGCGAGGTATTGCTGACATGTTCGGCTTTCTTGGTGCGGTGACAAGTGATTAGCGAGGGAATGAAACTTTTGTGTGATATGGGTACTAAAATAAATATATTTTTTTAAATCATTGCAGGGCTCGGATAGAGTTTGTTAATGTCACGCGATTAACGGCAAATGTAACGGTAGTAAATAGGGAAAGCATTGATGAGCTAAGGAAAACGATGGCTATAATAGTACAATCTGGGGAGAAGAAAATATACCCACCACTAGTGAAATTCAGAGAAAAAAAAAACTGTTTTACCAAAAATTAAGTTGCGCATGGAATAGTCATTTCTTTCTTTGGGGAGGTTGATAAAATAAGGGTCTCTGATACAAATACAGTTTTAAACCTTTGTTTCCAAGTAGCCCATTTACGAAAATTAAAAATATTTTCTAATTTTGTGTGATTGAAGCGGTCATCAGTAAGAGAACTCGTCATAACTGAGTTTATTGCGCAAGGAATAAATAAACGGGAAGAATGCGCGAATTGAAGGAGAAGTAATGAGAAAGCATACGCCCTAAAAGGATCAGGGATAATATGGGTCGGAAATAAGTTTTCCGTTTTCAAAAGACGGGGGTAGCTATTTTGCATTTTTGCAATGTGTTAGCGAACATACATGGTCACTGGACATTTTTCTTGAAGACGAAAAATTTGTGGGGCTTTTAATTGAAAACTTGTCCCCAACCATGCGGGTGCACTGTGTGATAGGTTTTGCCAGTAACTTTGGAGCAGTTTCGTCAGTGGGTGATCCAGGTGGAAAACCGAGTTTACGTACCGCAGATATGCGAAAGACAAAATCAGAGGCCTATGAGAAAAAGTGAAGTTAGAGTGGAAAAAGAACAGGTAAAGAAGTTTGAGAAAAAAGAAAAACGTAGGTGTTTCAAATATTATTTGGTAGGCCATCTCGCTGCACCTTTGATGAAAACAAAAATTTTATAAATGTAGGTTGCCGGGACATCTAGGTAGGGAATGTCGAACTCTAAGGAAAGGTGGAGAAAGCCATCAAGGAAATGTAAAAACTGTTGCTGTAATGGTTCGGCGAAAACAGGGAGGAGGTAAGCTTTATGTTACACTGGAAGTCAAAGGAAAGAAAGATTTGGCACTTGTGGATACTGGAGCGAGTAAATGCTTTATCAGCCAACTTTTTGCGAATCAGCTGGTTGAAGAATTTCCAAAGTTGAAACTAAATCTTTGTGTTGGAGAGGGTTTTCAGCTAATGGTGGACAATGGAACTGTGTGTAACATTTAGTTAAAGTTGTTTTTGCTTTTCAAACTAAATAAATACATTTGAAAATGTGAATTCTGGATGGTTCCATGTTTGCTTAGTCATATAATTTTGGGTTTGAATTTTTTGGCAGAGTATAGATTTCCAACAATCGGAGTTGAATTTCGGTTTTGATCGAAGTGGAAGTAAGATCCGATATTAGAAGGAAAAGAAAAGACCGATAACATGTCAAAATGTCCAGGGTAAGGGAGGAATGTTGAACCAGGAGAATCAAAAGAGATTGGAGTAGGTGTTACAGAGTTTAAGTGATGTCATCACCAGTTGTGTGGGACGTTTTACCAATGTACCCTAACACATCCGTGTTGAGGACGATATTCCAGTCAGGCTAGAGCTGTATCATTGTTCTCCCCCTTCCAAATTGAAATCATTTCGCGATTTTAATTCGCGAAATTGTAGCAGATCTGAAAGAAAAGAACATTTTTAGACTGTCCGTATCGCCGTATGCTTTTCCAGCTTTTCATGTGAAAAAGAATAAACCGGACTAGTACCGTTTAATAATCAACATAAGCAGTTAAACAAGAAAGTCAGCATCGATCCGTTTCCTTTGCCTAATGTGAAAAATGTCCTTTCATTTTTTTTGGGGAGCCAAACTATTCTCTGTAAGAGATCAGAATACTGTACATCATCAGTGTATATTGAGCGATGATAACAGGAAATATATGGCCTTTGTTACCCCAAAGGGCCATTTTGAGCGTAATTGGGTTCCCTTTGGAGTAAATTTTGGCGGGCAGTGCTTGGCACAGATACATCATAAGGTGTTAGAAAAGTACCATTTTAAATTTTTGATACTGTTCCTGGATGATATATGCATATTTTCTAAGGAACCCGAAGAACATCTGGAGCATATCCGTCTGGTGCTTAGTAAAGAGCTAGGCTTTACAGTTAATCCCGATATTGTTAGCTGGGCTAGGTCTAGTAGGAAGTGGACTTTTTAAAAAGAAGATGGTGAAAAACGTATCCCTGTATATTGAGAATGCCCGAACAAAATCTTTGACCATTAGAAATTGCTTCTAGCATCCAGTCAATCAGGAAAAACTTCTAACAACAAAATATTGTCATTTTTATAGGAATTAATGGAGGCTGGATACAGCTATTCCTAAATGAAATGTAGTCAGTTTGCTGAGGAATTACATGCACCCATAAGGGTTTGTTACCCTAGAAGACAGGTGATTAGTCTTGCAATAAACCATTTATTCAAAGCAGACTTGTGTGATCTATAATTACTTGCAAAATTTAATGAATTTTACAATTATATTTTAACTGTTACTGACATTTACTCAAAGTACGGGTGGGGAATTGCTTTATAGACTAAATCAGCAAAGGAGGTTACTCATGTAATGAAACACGTATTAGAAGAAATAAGGGCTAAACATGTCCACATGGATTGTGGTACAGAATTTCTTAATTCCCATTTCAAGAAGTTAATGGTTGAATTTGTAAATAAATTATTGTTTGACATACTCGGAAGTTAAAGCTAGTGTTGCAGAATGTTTTAACAAGAGTTTAGAACAGTTCATATACAAGTATTTTACTTCTCATGTTATGTACTGGTTGGTAGACTTATTGTCTCGGGTTTTAATGTTTTATAATGCTAGGTCTCACAAAAGAATCAAGATGACACCTAAATATGTGTAAGACAACAGATTATTAACATATGTGTATAGTATTCCTAAAGTGATTGACGAGAGAAAACAGAAGTTGAAAATTGAATACTATGTACGTATCTCCAAAGTTAATAGTGTCTTTCAAAATAAATATAGTGTGAATTCTTCGTATGATATATTTAAAATTATTTATATTAAAAATGCTGTCCCTAGAGTATATTATTTGGAAACCTATAATGGCGAACCAATCACTGGTGCCTTCTACGAGTTCGGACTAAGGAATGTTAATTCCCCAGATAAATATTTAATTGAAAAATATTATAAGGGAAAAGGATAGGTCGCTCGTTCACTGGAAAGGATTTACAAAAGCTCATGACTCATGAGTTTTGAACAAATATCTTAAGAGATTATAGCATCAAGCATATTTTCTACAAGAAAATATGTCTCTTGAAAACAATATTGAAAATAATGTTTGTAAAGTGTTAAAATTTCTCAATGTATATGCTTTGTTACTAAAAATCAAGGAAAAATCTTATATTCATTTTTATTTAGTAAACCATCATTCTTCCAATAATGTATGATTCAGGTAAAAGCTATTGATTTTGACATTCAGAGTGCCTCGGTAGTTGTAATTACTCTAATTGCATATACCCACTTTGTAATTATGCAAATACACAATATTTACTCTCATAAACACCACCTCCCCTTTACCTTAACCTCGTCATTTATTCGCCAAACACCGAAGAAATAACATGTGTACTCCAAAATCCCCCCACACTCCGGTCACTAGAACTCCCAAACTCGCCATTTTCTCCCCTTTACACACTCGTCAGTCACTCCCCTCCCCTTCCACCCTCATCAGTCAATCCCCTCGCCTTACAACCTCATCAGAGCTCAGTCATGTGCCGAACTCCGAAGAGTGAACACCTACAACTCCAAATGTTCCTTGGGACAGTATTGCACATTCTCAACCAACAGCCAATCACAGCAGAGCACAAAATCGAAGTGATGTAATTTTAATATCTACATATTATCAGTTGTAGTAATACATTGTCTTTTTATAATGGAAAAGGGATTATATAATATTCCTGGGAAACTTAAAGATTTAAAGGATGTTGTTTCTGCATTCAAGTGTCCTCTTTATAATCAAGACTAAGTTGCAGGTGCGGGTGAACATTTCATAATAACAATGTACAATGCCCTAACAAAAGAAATAATATTAATAAATATGTATTTATCAACTTTAATAGAGCTGTCAGATGTTCAAGCAATATTGTAATTCTTTCAAATGTACTTCTAACCTCTTTGACTGCCCGGCAACACCCGTTTCGTGTTTTCCATCAAATACTGTCTTTGCACGTAGTGAACATACAACATGATCATTAGAGTTCGATATTAGTGACTAATACTTGCGAAGTCACTCCTGGTCGTGGTACTCAGCTCACACCTTTGTAACAGGGATACTGTTCGTTTATTAATTATTTCAATATATATGGTCTATGTGGGTTATGCCTCCACTAGTTTCAACAGTCAGTAAATAGACGGTACTTTAATTGTCCCGTATTGTCTAGTACTAACCAACCCATGGAACAGTACCGATTATGCTTGTCTGAAGGATTTTATCTAAGAAATTGCTAAAATTCCTATGGCCGTGGTTCGCGATCAGTATTGGCTTTTCTCTGATGTACCGCGCTGCTATATACGGTACAATCACGCTAATATTTAATTCACTTAACACCTGCCGTAATCGTAGCACCTCTTTCGTTTCTTGGAGAGACCTGAACCTCAGTTCGCACTGTCTTTTGCGTAATTCCTGAGCCAGGTGGTCTCAGTTTTCTACAAAAGTCCCCGTCGGCGCCAGCACCCTATACGCATGCACCATTTCGTATTTCTGCCTGCATTATAGTGAATCTATGTAGTTTTCACCGGCAAATTGTTAGTAAACTCTCTGCAATAAATTGTACATTTTGTGAAGATGATGTGTTCTTACCTTAAAACATCATGTGGGTACGATGAATCCGTCGATCGTAACGATGTGAAGCGTTACGGACAATCAAATTGTGTCGAGGAAGGTTGCCGGCCATGGGAGGCCGAGAATGCATCCAACCAGCGTTTCGGTTCACAGCTGACTGCCTGGTGGACTGAGCTTCCTGGTGTCTCCGGTGGGCAACGCCACTATCGCCCGCAGTGCTGTATGTGCGGCAAGTTTAAGGAAAATATGGTGTCATCTGAGTGTGTTTTTCCGGAAAATGATTAACTTCTAGATGTGCTGCAATTCTGATTGGTTGATAAAGCAATTTTTGTGTTTAGAAAATCTTTTTGTGGAGGGAGTGGGACCGTGAAGCTTGGTATAACTACCTCCTCCGGGGTCTGGCTCTTAGAGAGTCGTCTCTTAGGGACAAAACAGATATATAATATAATGGAATTTGAAAATGCTATGAATTTGTATTGAGTAGCCATTTATTCGAAAAGAAGTTGCATTTTAAAGTCATTTCGAGACATCGTAGGGAAAATTGTTAAATGTTAAGCATTGTGAAGTTATGAGAAATGAAAATTCAAGTAATTTTTACCAAAGATAATGAAATGTGTATAGTCACGAAAAAGAGAACGCTTTTTGTAAAACTTAATGTAACTGATAACATATTGACTAATGTAGAGTTGTGTAAGTTCGCTTTCATGGAGATACATTTTAAATTAAAGGCTGTTTAATGGATAGGAATTGTGCCATCATTAAGAAAATTAATAGAAAATCAAATTGTTTGACAACATTTTTAATTATGTATCAATACCAAAGATGAACATGCAATATATTTTCTTAAAGCTACCAAAGGAAAACGGACAGATGTTTGCTTGAAGAACGTTCTTTAGCGAAAATAACAAAAGACTTAAGACAGAACGATCTTGTTGCTAAAGTAATGCGACAGTGGCGCTATCGCCGATGACACAAATTAATTTCTCTGGCTAAACGGCAAGCTCCTCGACCAACTCGCTCCCTTCCCTAGGTCTCCTATCGATCCCCTCCTGCCTTGCTCACTCCTTTCCCCACCAATTTAGGTTATTTAAGGCCTTGCATAACCCCACCCCTTCTTCTTCGATCTCTTCTTTTCGTTCAGCGTGTTTCGGCAGTGAGCGCCTAGGGCAAATATGAAAACCTCCATCGGGCAACTTCGAATGTGGTGGGCAAATGCTGCTAGTTGAAAATCTCCGCCTTATGGGTCTCGTTGGTGCATTTACATTTTTAACTTTCTGACATGAGGCATCATGCACAATGCAACCGAGGCCTGTGGCGGTTGGTGACTTTTGAAACTGAGATGGCTGTGGCGATCCTAACTCAGATCATTACAAATAGCATTTTTTAAATAGGCACAGTGATAAATATTTTGCGTACGACAGGCTTATGTAAGTGTATTTTGTGCAGCTTTGTGCAGCTAAATATAAAAAGTGGTTGTTTGAAGAAAATCGTATCATCACTCGATTTTTAATTGTCAACACACTGTGGCCACTGGTTCAGATATAATCACTAGCACAGGTATTTGTTTGTTTAAAGTTTGTGTAGGTTATATACCTTCCAACCAGTACCCATGCGGTGTGGTACAATACACGAGACGATGAGAAATTAGATAATAATACTAATTCTACTATACTAATGAAGATGATAACTTAAATATACTAAAACAAATATTTTTAAAACCCAAAACTAATTTACATACAGTACATTCAAAATGCATGTCAAATTTAAATTAGAGGATGAAAGTAGCATATCTTAATTAATGTATTTGTTAACAATATCCATTCGTCAACCTGTACGCGCTAACTAACTGGCAATGAATATTCACCTTACCAATCACTGAAAATTGTATGGCATTATTTAAATGCTGTGAACATGATGTATGTCTTTTTGTCTCCCAAATGTTTAAAATCTTTTACCCAATTGACAGTCCACGTAGGATAATTAGGTTTCACTAGTAAAAAAAAAAAATTAAACAAAACAACACATTTCTATCTTCACATCCTCATAGCCAGTCCGCGAAATTATATGAACTTAACGTTGAATTTTCGCATATGCGAACCACTACATTTACCATCGCGGCTTTTTTGTTTTGTTATATATACCTGTGGCCTTTCTGGTCCAAAATTTATGAGGTCTAGTTTATTCCCGTAATCCAAAACCATTGTAGTAATAAGGTTTTAAATGATAATCACTTAATTATCCATTATTTACAAGTTTACATAGCACGGCATGAACAACTCTTCACCCCTGCTTCTGACCGATGTTCATGGCTTATCGTTAATAACAAACTTGTTAAGAATATTACACACTATGTTTGAAGCTCGCGCGACTTTTACCGATATCTATAAATAAAAACTATTTGAAATAAATACAAGCATTGTTAAGAAATGTGTTTGACAACTGCAAAAGAGCGGAGCGCGAAAGTGCGCCTACAAAACACATAGTATATAACTGTAGAACACATTCTGTTTACAGTGGAATTCGAAGTTCCAGTTTTGGTAGCCCTGTCAAGTTCCAGGAAACCGTTTTTGTGTTTGAGCAGGGGTGCGCCCAGCTCTCTCTGATTTTTAGCATATGATTGGCTGAAATGTGGCGACCCACTGAAGTCTCCTCTCCCTCCTGTAGCAGCGCTATACCGCTGCTATGGCCGTCTCTCTCTACTCGCTCCACCCACTTTGGGGCAAATAACCTGTAGCCCCGCCACTCGACATTTCCAAAAACGTTTCCCTCGTGACTAGAGACTCGTTCATCTCAAAAACATTGGCTGCGAAATAACATCCGTATTCGTACACACTATTATTTTCTAAGTAGCAGATAAGTAGAGGTCTGCGTTCTCAGATGTTATTAGGAGGGCTGCGCCCCGCAGCCCTTCCTCAGCAGCCGCCACTGACCAAGAAACCATTCGCAATGCAACGAAAGCGTTGAGTCACGACATCCAAGCGGAATTAACAATTTCATTGTGGTTTCTGCGAGAGTTGTTTTCTTGTCGGTGCTAGTAAAATTTGATGGTTATTGTCAAGCCTTCAGCTTGTTTAAAGTGGTTGATCAATAATGCTAATCAACAGGTATAGTGATAAAGGGCATTTTTGCTGTGTTTAGTGATTGCCTGTTTCATGAAATATTTCAGCACACTTTCCGTTTGAGTGCCGTAACTGACGGTAATTTTCTGTCTATATGGTTTTCAGTGAGGTCAATAATTTTTACACCATAATTTTCTCTGGAATTAGTGTTTTCTTGGTGTTTTTTTTGGCATTTAAATTGCTGAGCTAAAAACATGTTATATCCAAGTTATGAATGGTTATGCTAGGACATTTATGTCGCTCGCTTTTTCCTGGGCCAATCATCGCATCGCTTACCCGAAGTCCTGGATAAATGTTGGAACACGCAGTAATACAAAGTTTTTTAAAGTTTTGAATATTTTTGTGCGCCCAGTCGGACCCCCAATACAGAAGTATACTTTAATATCTGTTTTGTATATAACATTTTTAAAAGAAATGTCTGACACCAACATGTGTCATGTAGAAGTCAAATACGGCAGCCTTTGGGGCTCTGAGATTATGCCAGCCTAACGAGTGTGAATTCAGATCGTAATTCAGGGCTTAAAATGTAAGTAATTTATAGTTGTTATTATCTTTAGTCAAAGTCATTGGTGTCAATTAAGTTGGCAATTGAATAACCATTCGAGATGGCGCTAATGTTCAGAAATATAGATGGAGATAATGTATAATGTAAGTGGTAAGCGCCGCATTGCCATCCTGGAAAATATTGAGACTAAATGAATCACTGTCTCTTTGTTGGCCTTTAGCTAGCTGGATCCAAAGAGAGATGGAATTTTTTCACACGTCGCAGCTCTAAAGTGAGAGCTCGTAGAGTAATATATATTGCTGGGAAAGAGTTTCCCCCCTTAAGGGCAACAGCCAAAATGTCCACACTGTAAAGAAAAGTGTAAAAATGCATGTACAGCCTTTTGGTAATTTTTCATTTTCTGTGTGTAATTTGGAAAGACAAACACAGTACGTGTATATTTACAGCAATGTACAACTTTACCCGTAACACAATGCAATGATACTGTAAAGAAATACGAATATATTGGTATATTAACAATAAGAGGTGTGTTAATTTACAAATTTGAAAGTACGTGTAAAAATCCACGCACATGAAGTATTAAAATTCAAATCTGTGTATTTTTACAAGTACTCTAATGTTGTATTGAAACATGCAAATCGGTGTAATAAAATACCACATGCGAAAGTATATGAAAAAATACGCTAATGCAATGAACTTAAAAATCCCAAACCTGTGTGTTTTAACAACCATGCCAATGTTGTGTCAACTCCTAGATCAGTGCAAAAGTACATATTATCCTATTTCACTCCAAATGTAGTACAGTAATGTAGTTTTAAAAAATACAAATGAACTGGTATATTGACATTAACAAGGGTTTAAAATTAAAAGTTCGAAAGCATATGAACGTATATTTACACATAGAAATTTATTGTAACTTTGAATTTTTGTGAGTAGTTTCCTAATGCGAGTACAGTATTTGTAATGTTACACTAATTTTCATGTGAATTTAAATAAAACTACAAGTATTTTCTGAAAACATACGATCTAGTTTCAGGGAGTAGAACTACTTCGAGTTCCTTTTGTGTGTTCAAAAGAAAATCTCAACTCCCACTGATGGAATATGCTGGCTTTTGTATATAACTACCTGTTCTATAGCTGAAGTCAATCGTTAATCCACTTTTTGGAGATAACTACTTATATCTCTGTTAAACTATCAAGTTTTTCTAATTGCAATTGCAGTGAATCTGCGATTTTACTTCTTTGTTAGTGAGAAAATGCACACACACACACACACGCACATTGGTGAAATTACAATAGCGATGTTTGTGTAAATTTACAGTATGTGGCAGGAAATGACTGTGTTAATTTACCATGTGTGGTACCAAATTAGTAGTAAGTATATTAAAATAATATGTACAGAGCACATTTGATTTAATGTGATGATTGGTAAAACAAACTGTCAGGTATCATAAAATTACACTAACAAAGATTGTGTAAATTTACATTCAGTGGCTTGACATTGGTAACGAAAAATGTAAAATGACATATACAGAGTACTTGCGATTGAACATAATGATTAATAAAAATAATAACAAGTATAGTAAAATTACACTAGCATTGTATTTGTAAATATACATGGGACACACAGTAAAAGTGCACGTACACATGTACATGTAAAAATACATGAACATGTGTGGAGATTTTGCTGCCACGTACATTCGTGTAAAATTACGCAATTGTTTTACAGTGCACGCTGTTGCGTCATTTGCAAGTGGTATTAAAATTTGTGTTTAATGGTTGTTGTTAAAAGGTTTTATGTATTTTATTATGATTGGAAATATTTATACAGCAGGTTTTGAAACAATTGTGATGCGCTGTCGAATTGTTATGCCAGCATCCCCTATTGTCATGTGACGTATTCTTAAGTGAAAATTTAGTGTAATAATTAGTAATAATAATAATAAGGAAGTGATCTGTATTTGTACATATGTATTAATGAAGATATAATCTTGTGTAATATTACGTTTAATTAATGAGAGTTTGATATTGTATGGGAGTAGCTAAATTAATGTATATAATTTAATTTAGAGTACAGATGAGTACTAGACAATAAGTATTGGAGAAGCTTGGTAGCTGGCACACCCACAGGGACAATGTCAACTCAGATTATCAGCATGTAGCAAACACACGATAGCTCACTGAGTCATGCAGTTTGTCAGGCCCTGCTCCTTGGGACATGCACAAATATTGCAGTATGTGGACTCTGTAAATTGACGTCAATAAACCCCGGGACTCAAGAGTCACGAGGTCACAAGCCATGACTCTGAGGTCACCCGGTCCCTTGGTTATCGATGGTCATGACGTAGTAAGGGCACTAGGGTCAGTTCCCGGAGGCGATGTAAGGTTGGCCGTAGCCGCTAAGAGGAGGCTTGGTTCTCGGAGATGTAAGCGAGTAGAAGTTTTTAGTCTGAGATGACTGTATCTGCTTGGAAGAATAAAGACTGTTAGTTATACTTACGCCTGGGATATCAATCCTTAACCAGCTACCCTAATACTGTATTATTGTGGTTAATATGGAGTAAATTGAATAATTGAGTTCACCTTTAATCATCTTCCACGTTAACAGTAACGAACATTATTCTTTGAATTAACCGGATGACTGTCCAGGACAACAAAATGGTGTCAGATATGGGGTAGTTGGAGAAGTAGGAACCGAAGAGCGGGGACTTTAACGACGGCGAGCGGTGAGTGAGAAAGGAAAACATACCAGCGACCAACAGTGATTGACGTCGGGGCAGAAATGAGAATCTACCAGCGACCAACAGTGATTGACGTCGGGGCAGAAAAGAGAATCTACCAGCTACCAACAGTGATTGCCGTCGGGGCAGAAAAGAGAACCTACCAGCGACCAAAAGTGATTGCCGTCGGGACGGAAAAGATAACATACCAGTGACCAACAGTGATTGGCGTCGGGGCAGAAAAGAGAACCTACCAGCGACCAACAGTGATTGACGTCGGGGCAGAAAAGAGAACCTACCAGCGACCAACAGTGATTGACGTCGGGGCAGAAAAGGGAACCTACCAGCGACCAACAGTAATTGCCGTCGGGCCGGACATGAGAACCTACCAGCGACCTACAGTAATTGACGTCGGGGCAGAAAGAAGAACATATCCGCGATCAACGATTAATGGCGTCGGGATGAAAAGGGGAACCTACCAGCGACCAATGATGATTGACATCGAGAAGGAAGGTGGGCCTGCCATAGGCCACTGCTGATTGGGGCCAGGAAGGAAGGAGAGCCTGCCAGTGGCCACCGGTGATTGGTGCGGGGAAGGATGGACAGTCTGCCAGCGGCCACCGGTAATTGGTGCCGGAACAGAGAGGTGAGACTACCAGCGACCACTGGTGCTAGCTGTCCCAGGGGAACGAGGCAAGGTAACCACGCCACGACTCGAGAGGGGTTCTTCCAACCATGAAGCAACTAACAGTGAGTGGCACTCAACTTCCTTAATCCCATTGTACCAGTATTGAGCACAATCATGGCTAACGAGCAGAATTATTGTAGTTTAACGGAAGTGTAAATGTTAATTTGTGAACAATTTAGCGGAGATAAATCTAAACTGAAGGAGTTCATTGACAATGTTGTGACTGCGATCGAAATAACGGACCCCCAAAATCACGATCGACTTTTAACGTTTATGAAAGCAAAAATAAACGGGGAAGCAAATATGAAATAGTTAGCACGAACTGCAATTGATTCATTGGAAGGAGACCGCGATGTCCTGTAGGAAAATTATGTGGTTCGCAGGACATTAGACTATTACGCATGTAGGATGTTTGGCGCATGGCAAGTGAGGGAGGATATGGTGGCAGACTAGGGTAGTCGCATAGATACGATGATTTCTGATCTGAAGGAGGCATTCGTTCGGGTACTCACACGGAGAGAGATGCGCTGTGCACAATCACTCATTGATCATTTGGCAAAGGTGTGTTTCGTGCAGGGGTTAGCCAACGAGAAAGTACAGTTGGTAGTAAGGAGTAAAATCCAAGGATTTTGCAGATTATGTTATGCGGTAGAGGCTGCCGTAGAGGAAGAGAGTAACGTGGCGTCCGTCCGAGAAAAGCAGTGGGGAAACAGGGATAACGTGAACATAGGAAGGGTACGAGTAGAGAATGACTGAATCACATGCGGAAACTGCAATAAAATAGGAAACAGACAGAAAAGAGCTTTCTCAAACGGGAAATAAAGACGGAAAGGCAGGAAAAATTAGGCATTGTTTGTTATAAATGCAGACAACGCGGGAACATACAGAGAAATTGTCGTCTGGGAGAGAATAAGGAGGTAAACGCCACGAAACCGGACGAAACCGGAAAGCTGGATACGGTTACGGCGTTGGGAAACTAAGGTCGGGAAACAATGGGAGGCCGATTGTTCTCCGCCGTATAACTGCCAAGCAAATAGGCTGGGCACATGCTGAAGAAGCCGTAAGGAAAAATAAGATGACTCTTAGTTTTGTGAGCATAAACTGAGACGTACTACAGGGCGTACAAATTTTTTTTACTGACACAGGGTCTGAGAAAAGTTTGATTAAATGTGCTGCACTAAAGCGCTCAAATGGGATCAAATTTCAGAACACCGAAGGTATTAACATAAAGGTATTGCATCGGGTACGGTATATACAGCGGGAGAAATTAAGGCTTAAATCGATCAATATGGTAGAACATTAGTGCATGGATTCTAGGTGATCGAAGATTGTAAATATCGGGGCTGTTAGGCAAAGATTTTTTGCATCCTTTTGGAGCGGTAGTAAACTTTGCTTAAAATATAGTGGAGATACTTAATGTAGGGGTGAAATGGCACATGTGGGAATACCCAGGGAAACGCGTACAAGAAACACTATCTACCAAAAAGTAATTAGGCACCTGTCCACAATGTTTGCTTGGTGGTTGTCACCCCGTTAGAATCTCGTAGGGCCACCTCTTGCGGCTATAACAACAGCCACCCTGTCTGGCATGCTCTCTACGAGTATTCGCAGGACATCCACGGGGATTCGTCGCCATTCCTCTTGCAATCATTCCATGAGTTGAGCTATGGATTTTGGCCTCACCTGACGAGCTCTCACCCGGCGATCCAATTCGTCCCAAAGATGTTCTACAGGGTTGAGGGCGGGGCTCTGGTCGGGCCAGTCCAATCGGTGAACATTGTTGTCGGCGTACCACTGCATAGCAGCCCTTGAAACATGTCACCTGGCATTGTCACACTGGAAGTAACGCGGGTCCATTCCGTAAAAACGCCACAATGTTGGGGGCATTTCATTATCCAGAATGTTACAATATGCATCTGTGTTCATGCTAGCACGGACAAACCAGCAGTCCTACGCCGAAGGCTGTGAAACACAAGTCAACTGACGTACTGAATTACCTATCTTCACGAATGCCCAATTACTTTTTGGTAGATAGTGCACTTTGATAGTGCCGGAACAATGCGAATTAATTACATGTGCTAGGGTAACCAAAGATGATGTGTGCTTAGTGCCTAAACAAGAAATTAAAAAGGGGGTGCATTTGGCTGAAGGCCTTACCAAAGGAGTGAGAAACAAATGTATATGCAGTATACTAAATACCACTGAAAGGAAAGTGCAGATTCCGGTACCCTTAGTGGAACAGGAGAGTTGGATGAATGAGAAAACTTTTCTCCCTATGAAGGAAACAGGAAAACACAAGAAAGTGTTTAACACTGCCGTTTCCCCCGGGAACGTACTCTGTTGTTATTAGAGAATTTACGAATAGGGCATTTGAACAAAGAGAAATACCAGTCCATTACTGAATTATGAAAAGAATATTCTGACATATTTCATTTAAAAGGAGATACCCTTACATGTTCCTCAACAATAGAGCATACCATCCACACACTTACGGATACTCAACCAGTAAATAGACGGTCCCATAGACTGCCTCAGGTGCATAAAGAGGAAGTCTATCGTCAGGAGCGGTAAATGCTAAAGGATGTGATAATTATCACTAGGAAGAGGTAAGAGCCCGTGGAACGCGCCCTTTTTAGTCGTACCGAAAAAACGGGACGCCTCGGGTGAACAAAAATTGCGGGTCGTAATAGACTATAGGGGCTTGAATGAAAAATATAATTGGAGATGCCTTCCTTATACCCAGCATAAATGAGATTTTGGACCAACTTGGCTAGGTTTAGTATATCACAACCTTCGACCTAGCCAGTGGGTACTTACAGGCCCCCATGCGAGAACAAAATCGACCCAAGACGGCGGTCAGAACCCCTCATAATCACCACGAGTTACATTCAACACCTAATGAACATCGTCTTGGCTGAGATACAGAGAGTTAGGTGTCGTCTGGTATATCTTGATGATATTGTGTTATCGTTCTTTACAAGAGCATAACTCCAGGTTATGGGAGGTGTTTGACAGGTTGAGGGAGCACCAACTACGATTGCAATCTGAAAAGTGCGAATTTTTACGCAAGGAGGTGGCGTACTTAGGACATGTAGTGACAAGGGAAGGGGTAAGACCACTGCCCAGTTGAGAATTATTATTTCTTCTAATAATGGGACACTCGCACATAACGTTTGTACTGTATATATACTGAATGCCATAACAAAATATTTAACTTAACTCATGAACTGCAGTGATTCAATTCCAGTGAATCACTTTTTTTTTGCCATATACTACAACTATTCTGCGTATTTATTATAATAATAAAAATCATAATGTATTGTTTGAAATGAGTGTCACAAAGCAACATGCAAGTAATGAAAATATTTATGTCTATATATAATAATTATTTAATTATGTCGTGACACATAAAAATGTCAATGTTTTACTAGATATTTCATTGCCGTACATTGGTTTGTAATGTTTTCAGTATAAATTCTGAGAACTGCAAACAAAGTAATTGAAAACAATTGGAAACATTCACATCTCTTGTAAACCTTCCATTGGAATGAGACGATATTAGACATATTACTTTTTGCCAAAAATCATGTTACGCCTGCAAGAGGAATACGTTCCCGGGCTTATATTTTTTATTATAACGCATCACAGACAACAGTAATACACTGTTGATTAAACTCGCTCAGTGATTCTACTATTACTTTATAATGCACAAATGTAGATGCGCACACAATTTGTGCGAGTTAGCAGTGTCGACTCCGGAGTTCAATCGTGATAACCTTCGCTGTCATTAAAATGTTGACAATAGTATTCATTTGTGTAGGAAATTTCCCTCTCTTAAATTTTAGCCCCGAGAAATGTTTCGTTTAGATAGCTGTTTGACAGCTATTTGTTTAAAAATATCTCAACTATAAACCTCGGTGGGCATTTTCCAATATGGCGAACGGTGGGTAACTCGGAGGCCTGATGACTTATATGCTTTTCAAAAAGTCTTCGGAAGAATATGTGGCGAATATCAAAGCTTTATAAATTATTTCTCCTATATATCACAACTTCGCCACTAGGACTCTTAGGAGTTGCATTCCCACGTCAGTTGTGTTCCGTCGTCTGGTCTTGACCTTGAGGGAGCGAACCCGCCGACCTGACGATTCGTCTTTCGCGAAGGCATCATCCCGGAGGATATTCTCCCCGTGAGGAGAGTGCTCCCAGGGCGAAGAAAAGTGTTGGGGGAGCTCAGCGCCTGTTGGAGATGGGCGAACCTCATCTGTCTTCCTGTCGCGAAAGGGATTACGAGATGTCGGGAAAAAGGCATCGAGGGAAGATAGGGAAGGAGTAGTTTTTGACGCCTGCAGTCTGCCTGACAGGAAGACTGTCTTCCCGCCTGGGAATCGAGTTCGTCGCGGTTGGTGAAAGAATTTGCTGCCAAAATGACTGGGTATGGGTTTGAAGCGTGATAAATATGTCGTTGATTTTAATGAACATTCAAATGTTTAGTGAACGTACATAGCACGTGTTAGCTGCCGTTTAGTACTTTACGTTACCTTGTTAAATTATTCGTGCTTTCTTATGACTGCGATTTTATGCTGTTCGGGTAATAAAGGTCGGTGTATTGGGTTTACTGCTGCACTTATGTAAACTAACAACTAAAAACCGTGGCACATCCATATTTTGTCAGGAATTCATACCTGTAACGCCACCAAATAGAAACAGCGCTGTACTTTCAGTCATAGAAGACATAAATTTGTTGTACTAAAAATTAAAAATTTTCTGTACGTAAGGCATTATAATATTCGCAAGCGAAAATGGAAAGATTCCACTCAACCATTGGTAACTCACTCCTTCATTTTTATTACATTTAAATTCTTTATTCTTCTTTCCACACTTGCATTCGTCGGCTTACTTTGAAAAGATCGTTAAGTACAAATTTCCCCAGTGCTCGATTTTGGATGTAATTTGTGTATGATGTTTAAGCGTGAGTGCTTGTAAAACATTTTAATTATAGTGATGCTATAGTGTAAAGGTAATAAAACGTAATATTTTTTTCTCGTAGTGTTATTTTTATCCTTTGTACCATTTCCCCAAACGGAGTTCCGAGGTTTTAGAAGTAAGCCAAGGAAATTGTTCTAGAAATATTCTTTTCTTCGTTTTTGAAGCTCAGACTAAGTAACATGCAGTAATTTTTTATTATCAACCCATAGTTTTTGCGACCGTGTGTAAAAAAAGTACATAAAATTAATCATGTTGACAACGAAGTGCGTTATTGGTACTTGCGGACAGGCCACATTCCGAAAGTTAAGTGTGTCCTTGTTTTTCTTAACCCCCGTTTAGACAAGCCACCTAAATTGGCCAATATCGGGCAATGTATTGCTCTACATGGTTGTCAATAACGTCCGTAATCACATTTCCTGGCAATACTGGCCAACAGTTTTGCCAGAGTATCGTCGGCAATGTGGAGCAACATGTGTGGGTGAGTAACATGCATTTACACTATCAAGTAGTTTCAGTGTACTGCAGGACGTTAGACGCTATAGACAAGGAGGCAGCAGGAGCCACGAACATAGCGATACACAAACTAATCTCAAAGCGACACACAATAATAACGAGAATATTGTGAACAAGACCGTATTTAGAAAGACGCGATGATTCTGTAGATATGTGTAATGAATTAAAATTTTACCGTTATTTATTTCAGAATTTGACCCCTATGTCACCAAATTATTTTGATGAGTTGGAAAAATTGCATTGAACCAAAACTGAGAGAAATGATAGCATCATGAGAGCAGCCATCCTTATAACATGAAATTAGCTATCACTTCACAATTTCTAGCAACTGAAGACAGCTTAAAATGATTAATGTATTTCTTTAGAGTGTATCAAGCCACTATCTGCTTAACAATACCGGAAGTCTGCACAGCGCTATGTGAAGGTTTATAGCAATACATGCAAATAAGTATATATAAATCCAGTAATAACGTTTTACATTTATTTGTTAAATACTAAAAAAATTACAAAACCAAACGCAATGTACAGATGATACTGTAATTTTGTAGTTTCGACTACCCTCGGTAAAGGTTACTAAGTACACTACTACGCTCTTGCTCAGCTTCTCTGGATGTTACTGTGTCTCGGGTAATACGGGTGGATGGATAGGTCCAGCTACGAAACGTACTGTGAAGATAGTATATTAATCGCCGTTAGGCTGTGTCATGAACTTTCTTTGTGTAGTGAATAATGGGATGGATCTGGTTGAGGATTAAACTGTATATAGTGTCGCATGTCCACTTCATATTTTGAATCGCACTTATTTGCAATTTGATAACTGTATGTATTCGATTTAAAGACTAAATGGTCCCCAAAGTGTGCAAACTGTTTTTGAGAACTATAAACCTCCTCTGGTTCGCCAGTTCTTACTACTTACCTTCTTGTTCCTTTTGCAGTCTTTTTTTTTTTTTTTTTTTTTTTTCGTTTGTGGCATATTTTCGGCGAATGCGTTATGTGTACATCCTTCATTTGTAGCATATGTAATAATATTATCATTTTCTTTATTGTTTTCTTCCTCGTATTAATGAAAAATACAAATAAATTATGTTTATATTTAGCCACGAGTTATTATAGTCATTACAATTTCTTAATTGTATATGCCGAATGCAAAGAAAAGATGCTGGACGTAAAAAATAATATTTGCAACAGATGACATGTTCCGCACTGCTTGACTGCAAAAGACGTATTAAATATTTTTTTTATACATCGTTTCTTGCTACTACATACTAACCTCTTTTACGGTAGTCATTAATACTTTCATTATTTTCTTATTTTTCAATCCTTTCAAAAATGCTGGTACTTTGGGTGTGAAAATATAGCTGTAATTACATCTAGGCATTAAAATGTGCTGCTTTGCTTATTAATATAGTAAATAAAAGAGCAAGTGAAACTTTAGCACCAAAAAAAATGGTGGGTTAGGATGATTTACAGACCTATCGTGCCCGCGACGCGAATAAATTCATTTTGAAATATTTTCTATTGGGAAATCTTGTCGCGCTGGCGATTTTCGTTGTGTTGGCATCACAGATGTCTCGATCCTGAGAGGCCGGAAAATTATTTTATTCTTGTCGCACCCATCGTGTCGCGTCTGTCACACTATTGTGATTCCAGCATGACACTCTGTATTCTGCCTACTACAATGAGCAGTCTCATCGCTCCGTTTTACTAGACTTTGATCATTTACATGAGCTTGCAATACCATTAAGTACTACAATATATATTTCTTTAATAAAAATGTATATTGCTCATTTCATTTGAACGAGCATAGGTATTTCTATTTGTTGTACAAAATATACAAATACAAATTCGTGCATACTATCGTATCAGCAATTTTTGTTGTAGAAGCATATATTTAGTAAAAGTACGCGCAACTTTGAGATTTACATCCCCTGGTTTGGTAAAGGTTAGCTAAAAGTGCCAGAAAGTCGTGATTTGAATTATTTTAGTAAATACCAAATCAATTGATTGTCAATTATTTGATAAAGTCTTGAGTCACCCTGGTAGTGGGTTCCCAGCCATCACTGGTTTGGCTTTCTCTACGACTGGTGCGCCACCTAGCAACCAAGTCCAGAACTAGGCTGGCGGCTGAGCGAGAGTGACAGCATCGCTCCAGACGGTCAACAATAAAACTAATCACAGTATATCTCGTATAGTAATTTTTGGGAGGGGGCGGGGATGGGGTGGTAGTAGGGCAGGCATCCCGCAGTAGATAACCATAAGGAAAACGAGCGGACGGCCTGCAGCCTCGTCTCCCGGCACACTCTCATACGCTACACAACTGCACCTATCCCCATCCCTATGAAATTCTAGAATTGCCCCCCCCCCCCCACATACACACACACCATTCACCAAAATTCCTGAATTATAATATTACATATATTCATAATTATGATTACTGCTGTCCAGCTATCATATTTGTAAACATTATACGTTATTCTACGCATCTTATTTTCTTTTTGGAAACAAGTAATGAAATGGAGTAAAGTAGGCCTATGCTTTCTTTTTGCAAACAGAACCGTCCGAAACAACTTTTTACTGAAGAATGCCTCCGAACCATCAAATACCTGTAAATATTAAAGTTAAGCCCACGCAGACTAACTTTATTAAATTATCTATCAAGTACAACCCTTTCCCCACCTAAATATTTTTGTATTTTATTTTTCATGATATTTGGACAGAACCAGTTAACCAGCGAAAAAAAATTTTTCTATTATAAAATTAATTTTTCTGTTCCAACAGATTTAACATGTATGGCCTAACATCGGTGATAAATACGAAATGCGACGATGCCAAGTTGTAATTTCGATTCCAGAAAATCGGATTCATTTCATTCCGACAGTCGCTTCAGCCATCCTAAAAAATCGAATTTTCTAACTCCGATACTCGCTACGGGAATGGAAATATCGGATCAATCCGCTCGCGTAATTATTCCGACATTTTCCAAATTTAGGCCCCGGGACACATACTTCCTCTACTTCCTCCAAGGTTTCTGAAACAAAACTGCCGACTACGCCAATTCTGGCACCGTCACAATCGGTTCGTGCTGGTTCGCGTGCAAGAACCCCTCCCGACGACGGCAATATTGCCGGAGCTGGAGTGTGTGCCCGTCCACATTTGATGATACGTAGAGAGGCATTGGGCAGCCCACACGGGCACGGGCCGGGGCCGGCACAATGCAATGCTAAAGTGGGCCCGTAGACGGGCGCCGGGCGTTTTCCGATGCCGTGTGTTCCCGGCCTTAGTTTGACAGCAGCTCCCGTGAAAGGTGAATTGTCTCGGGCTAGCTTCTGCATCTTCGCATCTAAATCTTATTCTGCATCGGCGATGTCTTCGGACACTCCAGAGCTTATTGTAGATATGGCAGTGGCATCGACTTCTTCAGGCATGGTACCGACAGCACCATCGATTTCTTCGGGTGAGCCACCTATAGCAGCTCCACTGCCATCGCGACCAAAGCCAACAGTGTCAATATTTCGAAGTATGTACTGTGACGAAGCCTTTTTGAATGGCAACAATGCTAGACGGCATGAAAAGCATCAATATAAGATGAACCTGCGCTTCATGGCATTTAAGTGTGAGAAGTGCCTTCGTCTGTTTGCTTGTACTGACAATCTATACCAACGTTCGAAAATATGTAAAGGACTTGTTCCTCCGCCAGCAAAACTAAAAGGTGTATTGTCTCCGCCACAAAAATGTGATGGACTTACAAGTACTGCTGTGTGCAATGATAGTGTAAACATGCCATCACTAACTTTTACAGTAAGTGATGATGCAATGACGCTACCATCGGAAGTGAGAACGTGCATGTGAATGGTATGGACAATTAATTCGCTAACGATATCGGATCGATCGGGCCGCTACTATGGTGAGAAGTACAGTAAAAGTAGCATTGCGCGTAGGCATGAGAAGAGTGGTAAATGTAGGAAGAATATTGGATGGGCTTATTTGACTCTTGTCTGTCACAAGTGTGGCCGTTAAGTTCGCGTATTATGTAGTAACTGGCATTCCACACTCTAAATCGGAATCAGTTATTTTTTACTAATGGTCAGATGAAACTGCTCCATCCGGAATCTGTAGAAAAAATATCACTTATTCATCAGTTAAAATAAATCTACTAATTCAAGCAGTATAAAACTACTTATTTTTAGTTATTATTAATAAATAAGCACAGAGCATTCCTATGTGATGTAAGTTAGGTACGATTTATTTTGTAGCAGAACAAATATATTACCCCTTTTTGTTTTCCATTTTAACACTCATACAATGAGAGAGGAATTAAATAAATATATAAATATATATATATATATATATATATATATATATGAATATTACGTTTGACACACGCTTCAAATCTGTAACAGTTTAAATGCTCTTTTTTTGTTTTGATTTTCTTTCTCTTTTATTATCAGAAACCTTTTATCATATCATAAAGAGAAATAATATTGTAACTTACGGTGCACCCAGTTTGTAAAAGAACTTTACTCCCTTTTAATTTTAGGACTAACAAAATAGTTAAGATTTGTTTTATAGGTCATACTTATGGCTGTCCACACCATTCCATGCCAAGATCATCCAACAAGGCGTTCGATTTAAGATTAATTTTCAACATTATGTTTTCAAGGATATTTGAGTCCAGTGTTAAAACAATGTGCAGGAATTTGAAGGCAGTCACTGTCGTGGTGTCATGCAGTGATCACAAAAGCCGCATGCTGAAATGAAAATAAAGTTCTGGCCATATAAAGATGAAAATGCGGTGGCCGGGCGTCGACGCACCACTTGTTGGTTAAATCATAGCGTGGGCCGCGGTCCCATCACTTATGTAGCACAACAGCCCGAGGTCGGTCACATCACCAAAATGGCTAGGTCGTGTAGTCGGGGAACCACACTTAACAAAATTACAAGGGAAACACAATAAATGAGCACCGATAATGCAACAAACATTAACCACAACGACTTACGAAAAGGTAAGTACAAATCACTCACCTAGGTGGTGAAATATGGCTCTTATGCCATAATAAAGTAGGAAAGTCTTGAAGGAAATTTCAAAATGAACTACATAGTGTGGAAGTAAAACTGTACAGGACGGGCTCAGCACATTCTTTCACGTACGACAGTGATCGTACGATGTTCCAAACTCACGACATGAGCAGTCAATAAAATTCGAAACGCCATATCGCAGAGTTAAATATAATTGATAATTATGTTTCGCATTCCAACATAATTAATGTAACAACAAAAACAAATAAAAGGCTTGACATAATTAAATAAACTACAATAAAGATAGCAAACACGTGAACCACATTACAGCTAGGAAAATCAGAATTTTTGTACAAAAATTAACGTTAATAGGGTACTAGTGCTGCTACCTATCCTAGCGGCGGACAGACATAATCATTGAGACAGAAAATTAAGTTCCTTTTTTTAGAATAACAACGCCTTTGCATATATGGCATTGTTTTTAGCGCTGTTAATGGCAAATTCACGTGAACTTTACTATCCACTATGGTACAGAATTAACACAACGTGTAGAGTAACATTTTAAAAAGACAATAAAATACAGTGTACACACTTACACAGCAGTAAAGTAAATAATTTGAACAGATTGCCCAAATTAATATAACGACTGTATTCGTTACGTTACAGGTGCTGCCCTCTGAAGTGAGTAGTGGCAGATAAAGAAATACATAATAAAATATATTATCACGTTACAAGTTAGCAAAGAACTGTAAAATAAAAACAATAATTTTATCATCGGAGATAATAGTTATAAGTGACAGTATCCTCAATATTTGCTTTTGCTTTGCATAGTTAAATAAAAAAATTACCTTTTAATACATTAACACAAATGTGGTGTTCCGACTGGAAACAAGGAAGATCATAGAGGAGAAGAAAATAAAACGGTCTTTGCAAAAAACTTATATTGCTAGAAAAGCAATAGAAAAACTTAGGTTAGGAGAGATTATGCCGTAGAATGGCTCACAAGCAGAAATGAGTTTTCCTAGTTCTTGCAACATGACCTCTCTATCTGTTATTAAGTGTGATTTACTCGTAACTTCAATTGCATCAAGGCGTGGTATTACGTCAGCTAGCATCTTAAATCTCTGCTGCTTTGTAATAAATTCTCATATCGCCATTCAGCTCTGCCAAGGTTACATATTTAGAAAACAGTTTTTGGTGTAAAACACTAAAGAGATATAAAGTACAACCAGGTTTATATGATATATTGATGTGGCTCATAATATGACTGTCTTAATTTGCCTTTTAGTCATTTACTTTGGAAGGCTTCGTCACTGCAGCCTTGTAGGGTTGAAAAATATTTCAGAACAGGTATTTTGTCAGGATCATGGAAATTTACTACAGTGGCACCCTCTTTAATGGAAATTCGTTCTTTTGTAAAGTTTGTGATAATCTTTTGACCAAGGTCCTGAGTATTTTAAAAGAGAATCAGCATTTATTCTAGTTGCAGTATCTTTCGCAACATTTTGCAGTAGGTTATCTGTCTGAATGGAAAATACTGCAGCAGTATTTAAAATATCGAGAAGATTACCGTAGATTTCTTGCTCATGCTTTTAACTATGCTTAACTTTACTGCAAATATATTGAATTTTTACTGGTTCCAAACAGCCATTCCATTTTCATCATTGAAAACATTATGGTAACCTCTGTATGCACCCTAAGTAATGAATGACGGGAGTCAACCGACGCGCCCAAATGTAAACGTTAAATGGTATTTCCTATTCCATATCCAGATATGTCCTAAGCAAATGCCATAGCTGTGAAGATGGCCTGGATAAATATAGAGGAATTTTTATGCAGCCCTTAGTAGGGAGATGCCAGTTCATTTGAAGCTGTTGTGTCGTTGACACCGTAATAAGTTGTGATTCGATGGGGGTTGAACCAACGGCCATGAATCAGATGTAATGGTTGCATTTTCTGTATGGTTTAACCTGGGACCTTATACGTAAGCCCTTAAAAAGGTTTTTTTTTAATGATTTAGTAATATAAAGGCTATTACAATTTTGAGCATTTAATAACATTTATATAAAAACATTTTATTTAAAATATTTTTATTAAATATTTTGTAATTTTTCAATATCTAGTTGTATATTTTATGAAAATTTCACGATCATTGTTATGTAAGGTTACCGTAATGACAGCAAAAGTAACTTTAGATCAAAGCCACTGTCTATGGTCAAGGTCAAAGTCGATATCAAACAGGGACAAAGTCACTGATCTGCAACACATTCCATGTAAAACTGGCCAAACCACACTACCGAAGTTGTCTTATAAGTAGTTATGTAAGGTATCGAATAACATAAATTTAATCAAAACCGTTGAAATAAATATTGTACTTGTGTCATTGTTTAGTTCCCTAAGCAAAAACGGAAACTCAGACACCTACTCTTAGAAATCGGTAAAGCAGATGTTCCGGACTTTAAACCTCCGGAATCCAAACTATGCCAAGCTTTTCACGGTACTGTTTCCCTCCTCCACCTTCCATCATATCTATTGATCTAGGCCAACCCTCTCGCCATAACTGTAAGTAAAATGCGTGCCCCTTCCCTCGCGTAAGTGAGCACTTGTTCCCGCTCGGCATTCAGGCGCCGTCCCCTCCACGGCAATCCAGGGACGCCCGCGATACAACCGCATTGACATTACGGGTGGGGGAAGGGGAAGGGGCGTTTAGCCGGCATACCGGCAGCTTCTTCCGCAAAGCCTCAGCTCCAAGGATCATCATCTGCCCGGAGCGCGAGGGGGGCTGCAGGGGGCGAAGTTCAGATGGGGCTACTGCAGAAGGGACCGAGGGCAGGGAAAGCGCGGCTGTTTTCAGGAGGGGTAGGAAAAAATACTTCGGGTAAGATGAGGGCGTAGGGAACTCTGAGTTGCGTCCTTTTTCCTTCCCTCCATCAAACCCTCCTGCAACAACCCCCTACCAAATCTCCCCGCCTGCCACGCTACACACACCCCGTCACATCAACCACTATGTTAAAAGTTTCAGGACATTTCGAGTTTTTTCCGTGAAATTCGATTTGGGAAGCAGCCCCTGCTCGGAAGGAACTCTGTAGTGAGTTCTTGAATATTGATAAATGCAGATGAACTGAGAATGCATGAATTTAAGGAAAATTTACATATTTATGCACATAAATTTATTCTTTGAAATACACAGCTGCCTTTATTTACAAACACTGGCAATTTAAGGCCCTAAACTTTTAAATACGTTTAAAAGTAAAGCGTGTTAATGAGAATGATTAGCCATAGCATACAAATGTGCAATATTATGTTTTTGTCCCACATAAACAAATTTGTTTTAATTCTGACTTAAAATGTCGAATGCTTGAATCCTTACTAAGAAACTGAATTCGTTTATGTCTGGTGGTCTGGAATCAATAATCCTTGACGTTCCTTTAGGAGTATTAACAAAATAAGCAAACAGGCGAAGCACTCGTCTTTTCCCCTTTTGGAATTATACTTCCCACATGATTCTACATTTATATCAATATCAACGGGAACTTTTTATAGCGGCTCCAATAAACACAGTAACTAAGTGGTAACATTCATAACTGTGTCATTTCCGGAATTTTTTGTTTTTATTTTTTTGGTATCGTTATATTTATATCTTGTGAGAAAGTCAACTTAGGTTTAATTTGCATTATTCACTCATTCTCTTGGAAGTGTTACTGGTACTTCGTTTCAATATTATTACCCCTCAAAATTATCCAAAAATAGGATATATTGAATAAAAATTCAAGCAAACTTAAGGCCATGTAAACATTCCCACCCTAGTATGTTAGAAAACCTATTCATTGTCGCAAAATTAAAATTGTTTCACTAGGACAGCAAATATGTAGCCGCTAAACTTACGATGGTCGGGAGACGTCCTGGCATGTCAGTGTTCGGTGAAGCGGGGTAAGCCAAGCAAGGAGGGATGACATGCGCGCGCAGGTGTGGCAGTGCTATCATCTATTCCACAAACATCAGTTAAGGTGGGCTCAGCTATACGTGAGGCAATGGAGGACGAAGGACGATCGCAGAGGTACGGAAAAGTTGTCAACAGTAGAGAACGTGAAATTATGAAGTCGTTCATTACATATTGTAACGAGGAGGCGAAAAAACGGTTGTCTACGTGAGCCACTTCAAAGGGCAACTGCAAGAGCAGCCATATATACGGCGGTCAGTGAGAGAACCGTACACGCACAGTTATCAAACAAAATAATACAACTGAAACAATGGCGCCGCTACAACATTATTATATTATACAACCTAATATCCATTTATTTACGTCAACCCGATTAACCTGCATGTAAGCATTCTATCTGTGTGCAACGGTAGGTTGTGTGAACGTGTGGTCTACATACTCCTAGGCATTTAAAATAAAAAACCCACGGAAATCATAGTAAATCGTTACAGATTTATTTACAAAGGCCGTAAGGATTTCATCGTTTAATTTACTATTTCTAAACCTCCGAATCACGTGCAAATGTAATGTCACCCGTAAAGATATGTGTCTACATAATTCTAGCTTTGGCAGCGTGGCGGAATTACTGTAAATAATTTCTGTAACCTTTACCATAAAATAATTTGTACTTACTTAACAGTCCGTAATAACATTTTCTATGCATTATGCCAGTACAAGTAATTTAAAACTGAACGTTCATTAAGTATGTAAACGTTTTCGCGAGTACTAAACAAAGAATTTACAAATACGTAATCCTATTTTAAAAACATTAAATACTACGACATTAGCAGTTTGAGGTTGTATGCCTGCCAAATTACTGCACTGTACAATATTAACCTTGTAAACTTCCTGCTCCCTAATGGAAGCATTTAACCGTCACGTTGTACGGATATAATGCGACATGACAGACGGTAAATATAGGAATGTCGAGCGTCGTTACTATACAAGGTTGGGGACGTCCCTAATTAGTCGGGGCGGGCCGGCTTCACTTCACTATTTATTGGCTGAAAGGGTTAAATTGATATCAAAGGCTTACTTAAATGACTGAAAAGGTTAATTAAATTGATTGAAAGGGTTAATTAAATTGATTGGAAGGGTTAATTAAATTGATTGAAAGGGTTAAACTGATTGAAAGGGTTAATTTTTAATCTGATCAATTTCTTTTCGGTGCAACAGTGCGCTAAAGGGACAATTTTCTTTCTTTCTTTTTCGTGGGTTGGGCAGGAGCTCTGGTACGTCCTCACCCTCGGAGCTCTGGCACTCGATGAGGTGTGGCATGTTGGCGACAGGATATATATATATATATATATATATATATATATATGTATATATATATATATATATATATATATATATATATATATATATATATATATATATATATACATATATATATACATATATACATATATATATACATATATATATACATATATATATATATATATATATATATATATATATATATATATATATATATATATATATATATATATATATATATATATATATATATGTATATATATATATATATATATATATATATATATATGTGTGTGTGTGTGTGTGTGTGTGTGTGTGTGTGTGTGGTGAGTTATGTGCAAAAGTGGCTTAAGTGTAAATGTTTTGGTTTGGTAGTGATATTGCTCGTAGATGCTGTTGGGAGATAGGCGATTTAGAAAGATACTGTTATTCTGAACGCAATTAAACGTTACATATGAAAGAAAAAAATTTAGCGTGTTTAAACGAGTTCTACATATGAATAAATAACACGAGAAAGAATTTTAACTACGTGAATAACATCTGGTGTCGACAAGTGCTACTCGATCACAATTACGTGGCTCTCCAGATATCTTAAAATGAAATAATAAATTAATTAACGAATCAAAAAATGTCCCTATAAATTAAATGGATAACGAACACAATAACAAGGTATTTGAAAAAATTACACTACTTGATGCTTCTCGCACGCACCTGGCATGATTTTAAAACATGTCTGTTTGATCGGGAGATGGCTGAAGCAATTACTGCAGTGTATGTCTTGTGCCAACTTATAAGATGTTAGATACGCAGAGTGTGGCCGGCGTCTGACAGACGACTAAGGATATAGCTACTCTGAAATATATGGGAATACGATTTACGTGAAAAATGGATAAAAATTATGTTTATGACGCACATACTAATACACAAATTACATTAGTTAAATTTAAAAAACATGTTACGAGGATCACGGTTAACAGTCAGTGATTATAATATAAGTCCATTCGCTCAGTAGGTCGCTGCAGCACTGACTTGGATATAGCACTTACATCAACGTATAAGCTATGTTGAGAGCAAACATAACCTACCTTTACTCATAAACTGAGGTGAAAAACTCGGAAATTTGAATGAAAATCGAAACCGAACGTTTCCAAATAAATTAAACGGCTTACGAACACAAGTATATGAAAATGACTAAACACATAATGAACTCGCACAAGGAGATCCCCCAAAACACATCAGTCCGCCTCAGAGGCTGGTGAATGAATGAGTCGAGCTTACATCGAGAGTCTGACTATATACGTGGAGCATGGCTGAGTTGAAATTTACAACTGACAGAATCAATTTCCCTTCTTATAACGACATGATTACCCTATTCGTCCTACAACAGACAATGAAACGATAATTAATTTTTTTTTTATTTACCTATATTTTTATGCGAGTTTTACTATTGTAATAATAATTCAGTTTTAAAACAAATGTTTTCCATTGAAGCTTAGAGACACTCCATTGACTTAATCCCGCAATACTTTATAGAAACATACTATATATTTTTTTAAATTATTAAATATAACGGACGAAGTATACATTTTTCTGTTAATTCTGTGGAATTGATGGCAATAGTTAGCGAAACGACAGTTGAAAATAATACCAAGTTTCGTCGACCGAGATTAGAAACAGGGTTTACATGATAATAATTTTTTCCCGATAAATTAAAAAAACCTAAGAAAATTTGTTTAATATTAAAACGAGAATCACTTAACGAGGATCATGGCTAGCACTCTCCGAAGCCTGCTGGCTACCATGCCTGGTGATGTTCAATGTCGTATTACGAAGCCCAATGCCCACTGTGCCCAGTGAAGTCGAGAGAGCTGGTGTCCAGTGTATCCATGGTGAGGGTTGGCGAAGAACTGACATGGTACCAACTCGCAAGAACTGTTCATATCGGTCCTCACTGCACCCCCTCCCCCTGCTCTTTCTCCAGAAGATGACTTTGTGCGAAAATACAGTTTCCATCCAAGGACATGCAGCCCCCTCCCTCACCAAGGCAGACTTCGTTTTCGGAGGGCTGTCCTTTTCAAGGCCACGCACCCTGCTATCGATCCAACACTGCAAAAACCTGTTTAGTGCCAACCACCCCCTCTGCCTACGCCACACCAGAATATGTTTCTGAAGGACTGCCCTGTCTAAGCACCGTGCCTTTGCTGTCGATTCAAGGCCACTCATCACCTCCCCTTACACCACTAAAGAATATGTTTTTTTCGGATATCTTGTGAACTGGCTGGTCCACGCAGCCCTGGCCCTTCACCACCACCACAGAGCCTGTGTTTTACAGCAATGAGAGCTGCCTTGCCGAGGAACAGAGGTTTGCTTTAAGGCCATAGCACATCTTTTGTGCAAAACATCGTGAAGCCTCCATATCTCAGGGCAGCAGCAGATTTTGAACTGATCTGGGATAGCTCCCCCTCCGCCCTCTTCCCTTGAAAATGCTACTTTAACTCGAACACTGAAGTTTCTTCCTATTTTTCGAAATGCAAGAGCCTGGTGTATTTCCAATTGAATACAATTTTACAATTCCACCGATGAAATTTTATTTTCATCACTAAGAAATACATTCCAAATGTCTTTAACACACTAAATTCAATTAAGGAAATGGTTTTAAGTTATCTTTTTCAAGTTTAATCCTGTAAACTTACAAGATATTTTAAACTTTATACCATTTCCAGCAAACTATAACTATCTATAAGACATATTCTCACACTCTGATTTTTTTTTATATAATGAAAACCATGCATCTTTCCACATACACAAGTCAAATTTATAATACCATTCACGCATAATTCGATTTAAGCAACACTCAAGTGAAAAGTTTTTCAAACAATTAAAACTTATGTGAAACAAACTGACATTAAAACCAAATATTTTTTAAATTTACAATCTGTATTTTTAATATTTATTCGTCCAGCAGAGGAACCATACATATTCCATCTGTTTTTTTAATATTTCTACGTGTTTTACGTAGTTTTCCCAGTCCTGAATTTTGACTCTACTATCTACCAAGAAATGTGTAAAATTTTGAACTGATTTTATTTAAAAATACTACTTTCTCGATGTGATATTACTGACATAGCATGTACCTATCTTGAAATGACTGCTATCAAAGCTGAAATCTGTTAAATTTCACTATATTTCAATTGACTTTACTAAAAGGCCAAATTTAAAAAAAAGAGGAAAATGGCAGCCATTTTGAATCTGTTAACTATATAAGGGGTGATAAATTAATTGTTTCTCATTGTTAAGTCATTAACTGCTAAGCTCACTTCATGTGCGTATGCATGCATGTGCATTTCATTAGCAGTTGCGAGACTTAAGCATCCACTACAAAGACAAGCATCCACACCAAGCCAAGAATGGCGCCAGGCGTCCACAACAAAGACAGGCGTCCACACTGAGAACGACGCTGGACATTTACAACATCTACTACAACTTCACTACATCATCTAGATCTACAAGGGATTTCATCTCTGCATCAGCTCGCAACAGGTACAATGCATCAAGGTCACTGCTGTTACGATTGTGATTCTGAATGTGTTGAAGTATTCAATGCGATTTTAGCATATAGGAAGGCAAAAATGTTATTGAGTTTAGAATGTTCCGAAAGAATTCATAATTTCTTTTGTGGGCCACAAAATAAAACTAGTATATCCCGTTCTAGCTGAACATTTACAAGCTGATGAGAATATTGTATCCTATTTGCTATGTGAAGCTCTCCTTACCGCATGCCTGCTTTTGCTAATGATGAGAACTTACAACATATAAGGAGGGATTGTATGTCACACAGGCTGGAACACCTACTTAAAGCTAGAATTATTCCAGATATAGTAATAGACTCATCCGGTGTCGATGAAGTGGACTCCGAGGCGAACACTGTAAAGTTATAAATGAGTAGATACTTTTTTGGTACATAGTGTATAATTTGAGACTGTAAAAAACGAAATAACATAAAAATGATATGGTACGTACAAGGTTTCGAAAACTACCAAGACAACTCCTTTGTAAATAAGGAGCTTGCTATTTCTTATGCAACCAACACTAATGACTCTAAAGTATTATGCTTTAAACCTTCGAGACCTTGGTATACTTTAAAACCTCAAGTTAAAAAATTGTTTCGGGAACAGACTTATGAGTAACATAACCTAAAATGGGATTCTAGTGTCATAGCTTACGAGGAGCATTTCCACTGATTGATGTGCTCCTCGAAGACTATCCCATATACGTGCTCGGAAAAATGCAAAACTAAATTTTAAAAAGTTTAACTAATGTAAAGTGATAAATATCAGAAGATATCACGACTGCTGGGAGAATCCAATGAACTCTGAAATAAAAATATTTTCTCGCAGCAACCATATTACAAGTACTACTACTGCAGCTTAATATTCAACACGAAGATGTCTGCTTGTAGAAACACAGTCACACTTTATATAAACTCAGAAAACATTATTGAAGGGTTTTTTAAAAACTAAATTCAACACTTTCACAAACATGAATTTTTCTTACAATAGTGAAACTCGCATTAAAATTATAGGTAAGTTTTAAAAAAATTAATTATTGTTTCATTGTCTGTTGTAGGACAAATAGTGTAATTAAGTCATTAATAGCAGGGAAATTGGTTCTATCAGTCGTATATTTCAACTCAGCCGCGCTCCACGTGTATATAGTCAGGCTCTCGACATAAGCTCGACTCATTCATTCACCAGCCTTCAAGGCGGACGGATGTGTTTTGGGAGAGCTCCTTGTGTGATCTCATTGTGTGTTTAGTCATTTTTATGTACTTGTGTCAGTTAGCCATTTAATTTATTTTGAAATATTCATTTTGTATTTTCATGTACTTGTGATCGTTAGCCATTTAATTTATTTGGAAACATTCGTTTTGTATTTTCATTAAATTTTCCAATTTTTTGCACCTCTATGTATAATCAAAGGTAGGTTATGTTTGCTCTCAACACAGCTTATAAGTTGACGTAAGTGCTATATCCAAGTCAGTGCTGCAGCGACCTTCCGAGCGAATGGACGTATTTTGTAATCACTGACTGTTAAGTGCGATTCTTGTTACATGTTTTTTAATTCAACTGGTGTAATTTATAGATTAGTACATGCATTGTAAACATAATTTTTATCCATTTGTCATGTAAATAGTATTCACATCTATTTCAGAGTAGCTATATCCTTATTCGTCTGTCAGACACCAGCCGCATTCCACATATCTAACAGCTTATAAGTTGGCACAAGTCATACACTGCAGTCATTGCTTCAGCCATCTCCCGACCAAACGGACAAATTTAAAATCATATCAGGTATGCACGAGAGTAATCAAGTAGTGTAATTTTTTTCAAATACCTTGTTATTGTGTTCGTTATCTGTTTAATTTACAGGGGCATTTTTGATTCGTAAATTAATTAATTCATTCATTTTAAGACACGTGGAGAGTCACAATTGTGATCGTTTAGTATTTGTCGACCCCAGATGTTATTCACGTAGTTAAAATTCTCTCTTGTGTTAATTATTTATAGGTAGAACTCGTTTAAACACTTTGAGATTTTTTCTCTTGTGTGTAACATTTAATTGCATTTGAAATGAGAGTATCTTTCAAAATCGCCTATCTCCCAACACCGTCTACGAGCAATATCACTACCAACCCAACAAATTTACAGTTAGGTCACTCTTGCACAAAACTCACCATATATATAGACACGCATACCCTGCCCCCAACACGCTACACATTAGTAAAGTGCCAGAGCTCCAAGGGCGAGGACGTACCAGAGCTCCTCACCAACCCACAAAAAGGAAAGAAAGGACATTGTCCTTTAGCACACTCTTGCACCAAATAAAAATTTAATCATATTAAAAAACTACCCTTTCAATCCATTTAACCTTTTCAATTCACATAACCCTTTCAATATATATAATCCTTTCTATCCATGTACCCTTTAAATTTTATTATCCCTTTCGATCTGTTTAATTAACCCTTTCAATCAACCCTTTGATATAAATTTAACCCTTTCAATCAATCAAAAGTGAAGTAAAACCGGCCCACCTCTACTTCTTCCCTACTCATCTGACTATTACGTGAGCCATTGTAGGATCAGTACCATTGATGTATGGGTCAATAGTTTACCATTCTCACATTCCCAGTATTCGTATACAACTATATGGTAATGTTGCGAGTATTTTATTGTATATGGCTAATTAAGCCCCCCCCCCCCCCCCCGGGTTTTATGCTGAAAAATTTATCAGGGGACAGCTTAAGGACTAACTTATAACCTAACTTAAATTAACACCCGTGCCAAACCCGGGATGTTGCGAATAATATTGTAGAGTGTAGGCAAACAGATTCGAAACAAACTCTATCGTTATAGTAATAAGTACGTTTGTTTGTTGGCGTTGAAATTAAGGCCAGACGTTCGTGCTCAAGACGTTGTATGTTCGAAGTCATGTTGGATTATTTATTTTTACATTTCATATAAAATATAATATTAGTATGGCAGTTGTGGTATAAATATATTTACTGTAGAACAGCACATGCAGAAGGTAAAGGCATTATCCAGGGCACACTGTCATAAGAGCAGTGCAATCCGTTGTTTCCAGAAACACAGGTCTTCGTGTCCAATTTTTCATTTGCTTTTACTCAAGGGACAACAGGGAATGGTTTTATGTCCGCGCGTATAATGCCGGGCCACTATCTTGGCGCTCCGCTACATACCGGTCCGTGTCGAGCCGCAGTCTAGTGGGCAGGAGGGGACTCGCGTGCCCAGACGTCTCCCGGCGACAGTACCTACTCTCAGTACAGCTCCCCCGCCAGTTTTGGGACCACGCGGTGAGAGAACCTGTAGGAGCAAATACAACTACATTCCTTCAGGGCGGTTTATATCCTGTTCTGAACGCTCTCATCGTCAGCATTCCCCGCGGCAGCGTCCATGTCATGAGCGGAACAAGACACAAAACGTCCGTCATGCACAAGCCGATAATTGTCCAAACCCTATCCGATATCTGTTCTGTAGAATTATGATGCCCAAAGTACAGACTCCTGTTCTATTCCGGTGTTTTGTTACTAAAGACCATGCAATTTCGCGAGTACATTTGACGGGCAGGCTAAACTGGACGGTTATGTAGACACTTCAGGAGTATGTACTAATAATTCGCGGTCCTGCAGGGCGTGACAGTAAACTAGTGACACACTCACTATAGTAACAAGCAATGACACGTATTTAAAATATACCCTAGCACTGCTTGAGCTTGCGAAATTACTGTGCCTCTATTTGTGTCATCGGATCGAACGGGAGGGTCCATCTCACGATTTTTCGGCGGTAATAAAAAAATAATAGTCTGTGTTTCCTAATTTACTTCCAATCTGAGGTCAATAGATATAAAAGTACCATGTCTCATATGCTTAATCGGTAACTATACCTTCTGTATCTCTTTTACTACGAAAATGAAGTAGGAAAGCCGCGATAATACTGGGTTTTTACCAGAATTCGTAAGTTCGTAACATACGGGTGTGCTTTAAACAATTTCTGTGTATGGGTGTGCTGCTGTTGATATGTATGTTTTATTAATTTAATCACTTTCAAACCGTCAACGGCTCAAATTTACATATCATTAAAGTAACTAAAGCGTTCAGAATGAAAGACATGTTCATGGTGACTCTGGACCTCAGTCAACTGCACAGACTGGTAACCTCAAAAGAAAATCGAGTAACAATACTTGAAAGGGGTGAGATCCTACACAACATATCCCTGCCCAGAAATTCATCACGCCTTCATTCAGAATGTTGTGTCTCAATGCAGAGACCAACACTTTCCTCGGTTACCGACTTTCTTCGGATCTGTCACGACATGAAAGTGAATAACAGACTATTGAGAAAGAAGTTCTGCTGCCACTAGGCTATTGGAGCAGATATTTATCCTTCGGACTAGACGGTGGTAGCGTTTAAGGGAACTGCGGTCGTTCTTTGGGGGCGTGGTAGGTTAGGACGGGTACCAACCCGGACTATAAGAGTGGGCTGTTCGTAAAATTTACGGGAGTACACGGACAAAATAAGTGATTTCAAATTATTTTTCAAAAATGAATGAATGAATTGTAATTAATATCTCATCACAATTGAATGTACATAAGTGGTTCAGAATATATTGTGCTTGATAATACCAAGCTACAGGTAAACGAGTAAATATGCAAGTAATTCGACTCCTGAGAGTTTTCGAGGCTTTAAACAGACGGCATTATTGAATAAGTTATTCCGAACCTAGTACTGCTAAGTCCACGTCAAAGTATTTCTTGCACTTAACGTTCCTGATTCTGAAGCCAGGATTTTATCAACTGAAAACATTTATTGAACACATTATTTTGAAATTCGCTAGATAAAGACTTGCTTCCATAGGCTTGCAGCACTATATGTGTTATTTGGAAACACACGATATGTGTTGAATTGTTTGTCTTGTCGGAAATAATTATTGGCATTCAAGAAAATGCATTAATTAAATTTCTAAACATAGCTAAAAATTTATTTGGAATAAATTGAAAATTTTGCGTGAATTCAAGGCTACTTAAAATGGAGTCGACTAAATTAATAATATGCCAGATCATTCACCCCGCAGATATTCTTATATATAGCAGTAGTACAGCTGGAAACCTATGTACTACGCTATAGTCCAGGTATGTTGAAATTTCCAATTTCAGATATAAAATAATTTCACAATACAATTAAGATTGAATTCGGCCCTTCTCACGCGCCATGTGCTTACAAAACTGCATACATTAACATATATATGTTAACCAGCGTTATCTTTTTGTTTATTGTGAATCACCTGGGTTTGTTTTCGTACTGTAGAGAGAAATATGTGCACATACCTCAGCAACGTAAAATGGTAGGTACGAGAAATATAAACACAAAAATATAGTCTTGGTTTTTGAAGAAAACGATAGATGGAATAAAAAGAGGGGGGAAAAAAACTACATTTAGTAACGTTCCTGTGTTATACATCCAAAGACGGGGATGTTTTCCTTTGATGATATATGCTAAGTACGTATGAAGCAAAGAAGCTGGGTGTGCAAAAAAAAACAAAGTATGAAAATATAAACAATGTGTAAGCGTGTAGTTTAAATTTTATGAATAGGTAAAAACATATATGAACCGTTACTGCCCCTGCGTTTGAAACGAAAATTTTCGGAAATTTCACTACATTTACCATCTTACCATTAAGTACAAACATAGCAACTGATTTATCAATGTCGATTTATTACACAACTCACCTAACATATAATTTGAAAGTAATTTTGTGGTTGAGTAAAGAAATAAAGTTTTACTGTCTCATTTTCAAACGCCTTCTTCATAAATGTGTGAACCAGGAAAGAATTCAAAGAATCCAGTACGTCGAGTGAAATCTAACGGTGAGTGGTATGGTATAGAAGAGGAGAGGGAGGACACATTGATGAGTACAATACATTTCTTGCTTATGCAATAAATAAAACTTAAGTTACAAGTATACATAAAAAATTACCACCAAACCGTGTTTCGAGCGTGTTTTGAGATGGTTCCTCCACTACATGGATTCCTTCCCAGTTTTTGCCTTTCTGAGCAACTTGCGCCGTCTCTAATGACCTAGCTGTCAACGAGACGTTAAGTCTAACTACCCACCTACCTACCTAAAAGAAAGTTGCTACTTTTATTGAGGGCCGTGGTGGTGTAGTGGTTAGACTACACGCCTCCCACCAAGGCGAACTGGGTTCGATTCCCGCCGGGGTCGCCCCCGGATTTTCTCATATGGGAATCGTGCCGGACAATGCCACTGGTTAGCGGGTCTCCTTGGTGATCTCCCATTCCCCCCTCCCGTGCATTCCGTCGCTACACCATACTCACCTCGCTTCACCCTCATTGGCTCTCAAGACATCAATGTTAAGAGCCGCCCTAATCGCTTCGCTCGCTCACTACTTCCACTGTTCGACAAGGGTTAAAGCGCGCTGTAAAATAGTAAATAGTTAACAACACATATGATATAAGGAAGCTCTCCCCTCAACACCACCCCTTCCTTTTCCGCCTCGAAACTATCCACACCAGCATACTTGACCTCCTATCGCCGAAGTTCGACTAGCTGCGTTTTATTGCCCAGTCTTTAGCAACTGCTCCGTTTACGAGTGAACTGCAGTCTGAAGTCCCTTGAAGTGGCGACCTCTTTGACGGAGCGTTTTGGTCCATTCCGGTCACGGGTTCGTTCGCTCCGCCCTGCCCCCGGGGTCGCGTTAAGTAATTACTTCTCTGTGTTTCTCTTTCCCCACGCGCCGGCCGGGGTTTCCGACGTGTGACCAAATGGCACAGTGGAATTGCGGGGGGGGGGGGGGGGGGGGGGGGGGCAGAAGGCCGCCGGACAAAGAGGAAAGGGTGTGCGCGACAAGACGAACCCGCGCAGACAAAGCTGCGGCTTCCATAATTATTTCCGGTACGTGGGGACCCTTCCGATGACGTCACGGGGGCCGTAAATCGAGTTGGTTGCTAGAGGTTGCGTGATAGTGGGACGAAAGCGAGAAGGTGGTGCGGTGTAGCTGTTCATAAGGCGTGGAATTTCCCTGGTTAAAACCACTCAGCTGACTTGGCTACTCGTCTGCGTAGATTCGCCCTACGTTGTCCTCGCTGGATGTGCGATTAGAAAACATATCCTAGATTGGTCCCAGTCCTGTTTATACATACCACGAGTGGAATGGCGTGGATGTTCTCTATGGCAGTGGGTGTTATTGCATTCCTCCTCCTCACTCCTGGTACTCACCATTCGACGATAAATGGAGAACGCCATTTCAAATAGTTCTGTTTTTAACGCTAGTTACGTTATCAATGATGGATCCAAATTCTCCAATCAATACTGAAAAAGTGCAGGGAAGTGAGTGTAAACAATATTAGTGAAACCCTAGCAATGTGTAAAGGGCTTAACTCCCCCCCCCCCTTTTTTTTTTTTCCAACTCCCATCCTAGCGATTCTCTTGTCTAGTTTTGGATTCTGGGAAATCATAAATACCAAGTTTGTCATGTACGTATTAATGGAAATATTTAAATATTAAGTTACCTAAATGGAGTTTACGTCATACTGTGTGTATTATGCGTGACGGTGGTGACGTCACGAAGAAACAATATGAGATATTTTAGAAACAAGGAACATGTTTTCCGACCTTCCAGAGACTTTTCGTGCGTCGCTACTGATAATATAAGACTTTTCACCGTGTTTTGACAGAGACGGGGGAAAGACTGCATGAAGACATATGGCGGAACTTTTTCCCGAAAAAGGGTAGGGGGGAGGGTGGAAAAGTACCCAACATTTATAGTTTAGCATTTTTGTGAATTTTAATGATGTTTAAGGGGTGGTATACATATATATATAATTTGTATATATATATATATATATATACACACACATACAATTTTTGGATTTTATATGATCATGTTCGTCGATTTCTCTTGAATTGTGTTTAAAATTTTCCTATTTGGATAATGTTAACATTTAATAATATATAATATATTATATGGGTCAGTTTCTTAAAATATACGCAATATTTTTTTATATTTGTATAATATATTTTTCGGGACTTTTATATATGAAAAAACGAATCTGTCCAGAAATATTTATTAAGATAACTTTAAGGTTTTAAACATTTTACAAATCTAAGAAGACTTATCCCAGTGTTGTGCCTCCTGACGGTTGTTGTGTTTTGCTCATAGTATAATATGACCTTTTTATGGAAAGAATAAAAATGCCACTGATTAATGAGAAAGGCGAGTTTATGTTCCATGTGTTGGAAAGAGTCCATCACAATTCCGAATACATTAAGAGTATGATTCGCTTTTCACATGTAACACATTATTTAAATTAATCAATAAGTGCTGCTGATCATACTTACCGAACCTCAAGTTTTCAGTCGAATACCCTTAAAACTAATCTGTTTATGTATTGTTTAAAAGAGTTTGAATAACCCTCACACGATCCAATGTTTGCAAGTACAAAAAATTAATTATGTTTACTTTCGAACAAGTACGACTACTTAGCTACAAGGAGCGTCGGTCAGATAGTTTAGCGCCAGATATCTGCTGTTAAATAAGTTTTACGGTAACGGAATCGTATCTACTTACTTTACCCTAGATCCGAAAAACTGTATAATTAGGGCAAGTGTTGCTCAATCAGCAATTTTCCTTCGAAATAAATTTTGTAACTAAATAATGTTGACAACATACAGCTGCAGGTCCAAAACAAAACAAAACAAAAAAAAAACAGCGCATACATATTCAAGCTCAAATACATTCAGCATTATATGCAATAAACCAGTGATTTATTCCCTTTTTTCAGAGGTGTACGCCGCGTTATGTAATCAGTGGGGAAAAAAAGGTTTCCATTCCTGTTTCCGGTTATATTTTGTGACGAGCTTGCAGCTGAGATTTTCTGTGCTAGTCACTTAATATATACCAATAGATTAATCGCTATAATTGAGAAATGACGGTGGTAACAATTAGACTCACGTATAAGAGGACGCGGATTCGATTCCCAGTCGAGTCATTATAATTTCGGTTCACCCTTTTTTTTTTTTAAATCGCTTTAGGCAGCTTCTAGAGCGAATCATTAATACAGGCCACAGCCGATTCACTCCCCGCTCTTGATTGTTCGAATAACTCTTCCTGTCACTAATAAGCCCACTGTCGACTGCTTGTTAGGCCACGACAAATTAAATAAATAAATCCTGTACAGCTATTCCAGCAAGACGAAACGAGGTTGAGAACATTAAACCTACACATTAGCACCCATCCGTGTCTGCCTGGGGTTCGAACAGAGTAACCGTTCCCAGTACACTTGACATCACAGTCAACTACAGCTCAGAAAGTTCTAAGGTAGCATCTACAAATGCTGAGTTGGCTGAGCTATACAAATTTCAATTTGCATTTTATAATTTTCCACGCTAATGGAAGGTTTGTTATTCCCATTAAATTAATATCTAATGCTGGACTCTCTTCTCGTTTGGAAGGACGTGGATTCCATCATGGCCGATTTCTCTTTTGATGTTTTGTTTTACCAGAGTAGTTTTCCATCTTCTCTTCAAGCTAATTGTAGTGCAGTTCCGGAATATTTGCCTTCACGGTTCACTGTCCATAAATAAAAGTTGTCACACTTGAACTAAACACCAGCACGTAACTAAAAACCTATAACAAGTTGTTTCAAGCTCTTCTATTTCAGATACGTTCACGTTCTTTCCCACTTGTCCTTATTTTCATTTTCTATAACTGTGTAAGCCACTATTAAAATAAGATATCACTATTCGAACTTCTGAAAAAAATCGTAGTGGTGACATGGCTTCGTTTCTTTTTCTTTTTACGTATAATTTGGCTGAAACCTAATGTTTATATCCGATTTTAAACAGGCAGAACTAAATACGGAACTAAGAAACATTAGTGGAAAAATTAGCTTCTTTAGACAATTTTTACAGCGTGTTTAATATTGGAGATTTCGTAGTGACGCAGTAGCGATACACCGACAGTAGAGCTTTAATGCGACCTCTTCCTTGGTCTTCTATCTTAACGATACTGCAGCAATAGATAAGTTTTCGCTGGCTAGTTCTCAGTTAGAGTCCTGGGTGCTCGTGGTGGTTTGGTGTTGTGCAATGAGATCTGATCGCCGACTGTTCAAGCCAGACCCAAGGCGTGAAGATAAAATTTATTATCGTTGAGTTACTGCCAAATGGTTTAAAGATCTCCAATACCAAGAAAGCAGTCAGGCTCTATGCGTAACCACTGTAAGTCAAACACAAATTTGAAGCTTTTAGTTTGTTTTCTTGTAGACGCAGAATAACTCCGAGCCTGGCCAACCGTTACAAATGGGATGTAATGGTATCAGCCATGGAGGAGGAGTTGAAGCCCAGAGCGATAACGCGTACTTGATACACACGACTGCAGCTACTATACCGAGAGAAAATGTAGTCTCATTGTCGAGTCTGAAGCGGACGTAGGTATTGCGAGCACGTCCACATTAGACACGCTTTCCTTTACAAGTTTATAATTTGTATCCGAGTTTGGTGTGTGTGAAGTTCGTCACTTCTGCAGTCAGTGTTCTGTAATCCGTAGGAGACAACCCAGTGAAGTACGTACAGTACAACCTTATAGATTCAAATGCCTTCAGTTTTGACAAAAGTGAAAGGTAAGAATCTGCACTTACAGGCCCGAGAAATAGTTTACGATGGTCTGCAGTTCATGGAAAACGAAGCGAGATTGAGGGAACTATCCATTCCACTTGATAAAGCTAAGCTGAGAACATCTAAGGCGACGGGTGTGTCTCGTACCACAGTGCAAACAATTAAGAGGGAAGCTAATCAGATAGAAGCAGGTGAAGGAACGTCTTACTCTACACCCAACAAGAAACGGAAGAAAACCTCTCAATACGACCTTGATACCTTCGACGAAGCAGTGGTACAATATTGTTTACAATTTCTACCTAAATGAAAAACGTTTGCTAACTGTCGAAACTCTAGGACTTAAGCTAAAGGATGGCATAAATTACCAAGGAAGTAATTCTACTTTAAGGACGACTTTGAAAAAACTAAGATTAAGGTGGCAAAAAACAAAATCTCAGCACCTGGTTTTTACTGAAATATCAGATATTCGGCAAAAACCTATAGAATATCTCAAGAGTATGCGGTGATAAAGAAATGAGAAACGTACATGGATGAGTCGTACATTTTGTCATCGCATGTGAAAAAATAAAATGTGGAGTGACATGTCTTCGAATGATCTGCTAGCACCTGTGGCAAAAAGTAAGCGGTTAATAATGATTCACGCAGAAGGCGAAAACGGTTTTGTCCTTATCTCAAGTAGCAAACAACAAAATGATAACAGTTGCCCAAGTGTTGGCATATGTAGTACATGTTCGCCCACATGACTGTGTTTTCTTATGTGGTACACAGTAAGACCACGTGAACACTAGTGAGTGTATTTGCTTGGGAAGTATTTTTGATGTGGGCGATTAAACACAAAATGATTGACAGAATTTAATGTGTATCCCAGAAGCACACAGTGAATCACCCACTGACATCTTAGAACACGTAGAAAACACGTGGCTGATGTATACCAAAGAGTACGAAAATATGATTATTTTTCCATATGAAACCGCCATGTGGTAGACAGGTTTAATTCTGATAGTTGGGCATCATAATGTGGCCAATTATGGGCCACTTATCACAAAATGACTGACAGAATTTCATATGTGGCCCACAGGCATCTTAGAGTATGTAGAGAATGTGTGGGTGATGTATGCCAAAGAGTACATAATATAAGATCATGTTTGTACATAAAGCCCTCACGTAGTAGAACAATTCATTTTTGATAGTTGGGCATCATCATGTGGGACCCAAGTAGCAAACAACAAGCAGTTAACAGTTGGCCAACTGTTGCCAGTGGTGACAATGTTCGAATGTATGACTGTTAGCATTTCTTATATGGTTGACAATCAGGTTATATATACAAAAATTACAGTACCTATTTCACAAATACTCGAAATGTGGGCCAATGCTCTCACGACGATTGTTAGATTTCAACAGACGCCCCACAAGCAGATGATAAAGGAAATGCTAACTGTTACTCACTGTTTAGAAAATATTAGTAACATGTTTATGGGCCATTTACGGCATACCAACTGTTGTTCATGCTGGGGACACGATAGCAGCCTTTTGTGGCATGCCAAATGTTCCTTGTTACTGAGGAAACATGATCAGTAAGCTTATGTCCCATTTATGGCATACCGACTATATGTTGCTGTGCAGTAGCTAATAGCATATGCGTATTTAATTTATTTTTTATTTCGTGTTTATAGGAAGTAAAATTAGCTGTGGCATTGCTATAACAGTAAGAAATAGTTTTTAGACCAGAAACCTGCTAAGCATAACATGAAAAAAAAAATTCATTTTCAATTCTAACTAAAAGAGGTCCGAAACTAAAATACTAGTCTTTTAAACAAAACACATAAATCCAGTACTTGCTCGTAATACTAACATTGTCTATATAGCGAAGCTAACAATATATTATGTATGTGAAGTAAGTATCCAACTTTACTTAAGAGGTCGTAGTAGAATAGTTGATAAGCATAATTGTCTATAGACTAAAGGTCTGTGAGTTCGAGTCCATGTTTCTCCAAAGAAATTTATTAATTGTGAAATAAAGCCAAAGATAATACATATGAATATGGTAAATGCATCAATTTTATTTGGGTTAGACAAAACTATTATTATTTTTTTTAATGCATGGTACTCTGCGTCTATGTGGACCACACGTGACCAATAGCTGAGCAATAAGTGACTTACTAACAGTTGGCTAACGACATGTGGTTTACTTATGGCAGGACAGAAGAAGAAAGCCGGAAGTGGCTCGCTTGTGGTTAACTTACGGGAAACTTTTCTTTTGCCAGACATCAGCCAACAGTTCATCAAGAAGTGGCCCACTTGTTGTTAACTCACGGGGAACTCTACTTTTGCCAGACATCTGCTGACAGTTAAATATCCATATTTGGTCCACGCGTAAACACATCATACCACAGTCATCATTCATCATGTGTGCCACATACATCTGCGGGTGCATTCCGTTTCTTGAGTGCCTGTGGATGCGGCATGTGGGCTGCTTGTTCACAATCAGATCTGCACTTGTGGGCCAACTGTATTTTGCTACTTGGTAATGTTCTTGCCATATGGAAGTCACATCAGGCAACAGGGGATTATCACAAAAATACGAATAAAAAATAAGGAAATGGATTAACGAGCAATTAATACCAAATCTTCTACCTGACAGTATTTATGTGATAGATAATGCTCGCTATCGCAATGTAAAGGCAAACAAAACACCTGCTTCCAGCTCAACTAACATGAAAGTGCAGGAGTTGTTAGGTAAGAATAATATTTCGTTTACTAGCGACATGCTAAAACCAACTTTGTAGGACCTCATAAAGCAACACAAACCTCGGCAAGTGCAGTATACGGTAGACAGACTACTGGGAAATCATGGTCACACAGGTATTCATCTGCCACCCTATCATCTGGATTTGAATCCGATAGAAAGCATCTGGGCTAAAGTTAAAGGAGAAATCGCTTCAAAAAATGTTACTTGCAATTTGACAGAAGTGAAAAAACTCAGCGACGACATATTTAACCGAATTGGGCCAGAAGACCTAATACCATTTTGCAATCACGTCCACACACTCGAGAGTGACAATTATGACAAGGAGGTTTTGAGATTTGACATTGAAATTGATAAAGTTATTGTACATTTAGGTGGTGTGGACAGTGACAGTGGTGGTAGCAGTGAAGTTTCTACGTCAGACTCATCTGCTGGAGTAATGAGGTGCATTGAAGAACTGACGTAGTACTTTATACCTCAGTGGTAAGTAGTCAATGTTTTATACTTTTCTATACCTGCTGTGAAGGCTTTGATTTATTCCTGTTTCTCTCGTCCTCTTTCTCCCGCCCCTCCGCGCGTGTGCCATCCGCTTCTCCATATGTGTGGCGTACCTCAAACTCGGAGTTATTCTTCAGCTAGTGTACTTAACATCCTTGAAAGAGCAACGGAATGAAATTGAGACTTGTTTTTAGCCTACTCTCGGAAGGTAAAAAAAGTTTTAGGGGAACACTTCCTTGGCTGTGTGTTTGTGTTCCTGTGAGTGTTTCTACCCCACCCGCCCTGAAATTTTACATACACGTGAACCGAGTTTTACCAAACTTGGTACACATACAGTGGTTAATATTAACATCCGACTTTTTATTATTTTCAGCCACACCGGACGCCTACTTTCAAACTGGTGGCCAGTCAAGAATTTTGGCTGCCATGTCATGTATCGCGAACCATTCAACCGATTTAAACCAAATGTTGTACTTTGACAGTGCATCATGTAGTCACTGAATTAAGAGGTAAATGTTGTTGTTAGTCTGCTATTATGGAAGATAACATAAAGTTGGTCATGAACGCATATTCAATTCAAATGTACATAAGCACTTATTTTCAAAATGGTGGCCGTACTTTTGTCTGCCATTTTGAAGGACAGTGCCACATGATAAAATTAGGTTTTTATGTCATATCTCGGAAAACAATTACCTGGTTCCCACCAAATTTTGCAAACAAGTGGTACTGTGGTGGGAAATGTAAGTGTACATGTTTTAAATGGGCGAGGCACATTTTTCAAAACGGTGAACATGTAAGCATTTTAGCTTATGATGCTAAGTATATGAAGCCATTAACCATTTTCGATCTAATTTAGTTAACTGTCAGTATCTATTATAACCACCAAAAGTGTCTACGCGAAGCCTCGTTTCTTCGCCATTTTGTAAGATAACACCACATGAATTAATGAAGTTTTTATGTCATACTTCGGAAAACATTTAATCTATCCATGCTAAATTTTACGAAACAAGTAGTAATGTAGCAAGCGTTGTAAACTGGTATGTTTTAAATAGGAAAGGCACTTATTTTAGATATGGCCACTCTATAGACATTTTGGCTTAGTAGGTATGTTATATTATCAAAATCATGTAATTAATTTCAAGTTTACTTTGTATACTAGCAGTGTGTATTAAAACCACCAAAATGTGTCTACACAAAGTCTCATTTGTGCGCAGTTATTTTGTAAGATAGCATCATGTGAAACAAGTTATATTTTTACTTCAAATCTCAAGGAAAAAAACTCTTACCAAATTTGGCAAACAAGTAACACTAAGGAAGGCCATGTAAATTAATAAGTTTTTAGTGTGTCAGACACCTATTTTGAAAATGGCTGCCATATATACATTAATGTTTAGTGTGCTATTTCTAAGAACTATAAAACAAATAACAACTTAACTTTGTTTCCTTACAGTATATATTTAGAACTGTGAGATGTGTCTACGCAGACACATTTTTGTACTCTCTGGAAAAAATCAATCTGTTCCTACCAAATTTGGTGAGAATTTTTACTACGATAGGCCATATTAACTGATATCTTTTAAGTAGGCAGAACGCTCATTTTCAGAAACGCGGCTGTATAAACATTTTAGCTTAGTAGGCTACGAATTGATTTAACCATTTCTAATTTGACTTTGTATATTGTCAGTAACTATGCAAGTATCAAATTAGTTAATACATAGACTTTTCTGTAAAATTTTTAAATAGCACAACATGCAAAATTGTGATATTATGTCCTATCTCGAGAAACAATTATATAGATCCTGCCAAATCTATGCGACAAGGTAAACCTATATATTCCGTCTAAATATAACAGCCATAAAAATATTTATGTTCCGTATGCTCTATATCCCCCCAACTTTATATACTCGAAGTATGCATGACAATCATCCTCCAATTATGAAGATCGTTACAGGGAAAAAAAATTAAGTTCTGTGCCATATCTCGAGGACTAGTCAACCGATTTCCATAAAATTTTACACGCACGTAGTGCTACGATAAGGCATGAAAACGGTCATGTATTAACTGCGGTAGGTTTTTTAAGAAAAAAATGCCTGGATATAAATAATTTACATTAGTAAGTTATATCTATTAAACAATTCAACAAATCTCCACCGATCTTTGTACTCTAACATTATTAATTAGAAACATCAATTATGTGTGCAAAAATACTCATTCGCCAGAAATTTTGAAAAAAAGTGCATGGTGAGAAAATTAAACATTTTGCCATATTTTCCGAATCAATCAACTAATTTTCACCAAATTTCACACAGTACTTAGTAATGCAGAAAAAAAAGCATGTAAGTATACATGATTTAAATTGCTCATACACTTATTTTCAAAATAACGGTCCCGTTAATATTTCATGTTAGTAAACCCTATCATTTGAAACATTAGACTGAATACATCCGAAGAAGATGCTCCGAAACGTACCTGCATAATGCAGTTGTTCACATGCTAGTTTGTGGTGAGAAGTTATCTTGGTTCTATTCCTGGGCAAAGCAGGCGTGTGTATTTAATTGTCTCACTAATGCTTCTAATTTTTCTGGTTCCATCTCAAAATCCAAGTCCGAGTGGTGCAGTCTCATTTTATATGAATGTGTCTAGCTTTGTTTTTAACAGTGCACCATTTCCAACATAATTCCTTTGCCGTATTTATGAAAGTGCAAGCTACATTGGCGTAGATTGTTTACGAAGTACTATAGGAGTTTACTGCACGCACATCCGATTAAAGCACCCAAAGCATAGCCATAGCGTTTTTGGTCATGTCTTCATCAGCCATATTTATAAAAAAATTTGGGTAACAGTGGAGTAAGCAAGCCACTTCCATACTTCCATTTAGTCTGAGAAGGTATTTAAAGCGAAAAATAACACAGTAAGCAATATTTTTTTTTAGAATTGAATAAAGGTGCAAAAAGTGTATGGTAAAAAAAAAAAAACTAACATCGTATCGAGACCCCTTGATTCGGGATGGATGGTTTCGCACAGCATGGGTAAATTTTATGAGGCCTTGGTGTTATGGATTCAAAATATATGACCATCGACTAAGTATTGAAAATTCTAACACTTTTTCTGTAGTTGTCGCTAATCATTTCTAGTTCCACTACACCATGTCTCACGCAGCTACATGCCAATAACCGAAGGGAGGAGGAATGGAACGTATTAAAAAAATCCTTGCCCAAAAATGCATTGAAAATTTCATGTTACAAATAATAGGTTACATTTTACATACCTCATTTTTGGTGAATTTTTAGCACTTCACATAGACAACTTTCAGTCTAGACGGTCAATTACAGCGTCCACGTTCTAACACTGGCACTAAGTCTAATGTTAGAACATCTATTTACCTCCCCAATGTCGCCAAACAAAACGGATTCATTTTTTAAATCTTAAAAAAATTTGAAATACATGTTCAAACACATTGCCAAGTGTCTTTCGTTTTCTTCACACCCCGAATATTCTTGTTTTCTTAAAAATTAGCGGAAGAAATATAGAAATATTTTCTTCCAAAAAATCAGCTAAGTTTGTAGTTCTCATGGTGGAATCTATGCCAGTTGTGTATGTGTCAAATTATGTATTGAAAATTACATGTCTCATTCGAAAAATATATACAGAGCTGATTACTTTTTGGCATTTAGGTAATCTTTATTAATATTTATTTCAGACCAGATTAACACCAAAGTATTTTATTATATTTACAAATAGTATTATTTTATGTTTTCCAGTATTACTTCCTTAATTTTCTAATAAATCCTCGTATTTTCGGATAAACCCGTTTACCACGCAGAATACGTGGATAGGATATTTTGCTTTGTATGTGTAGGAGCTGAGACAATGAAATGGAAGACGACCAGCCTCTGGCGAGGCAAGGGAGTGCGCCTTTGAAGGATAAGAGGCGGGCAGAGCTAGTGGCAGTTCCGTTAGGGGGGGAGGGTGTCGTCAGACAATTTGCGAGAACACCGGACCACAACACTCGGAATAACAAGGCGTTCCCGTGGGCGTGGCGCGACGTGAGGGAAGGGAGGCAGGCCCTTAAACCCCTACTCGCAAGGGGTGAAAGTCCCGGAGCGGCGCCGCGCCACTCGTGACCCGGGTGCGGGATGACAGCCGAGCAGCGCCGCTGCGACCCCCGAGGGCGTCGTCGCCTTCCCCTTACCGCATGCGTGCTCTGCCACGGTGGTGCAGTGGTCAGACTACTCGTTTCCCACATAGGCGACCGGGTTCGATTCTAAGGCGGGGTCATCCCCGGATTTTCGCGTGCGGGAATCGTGCCGGACGATGCCACTGGTCGGCGGGTTTTCTCGGGTATCTCCGGTTTCCCTCACCCTTGCATTCCGGCGCTGCTCCATAATCACGTCGCTTCACCCAGTCGGTGCGGTGTGATAATGGAATATTTAGAGCTTAGTTTTTAATGGTACGTTTTCCAAGGGCGCCATTAGTGCAGGTTTTTTTGCTAACGCACTGAGTTTTTTACACTTTTGTTGCCTGTGTGACTGCGGCAGATTTTTTATGTTTTGTAGCGGTTAAGAATTGTTAATATGTAATCATTTATTTATTTTGTGAGAAACGTAATCGTTCAGTATAATTTTTGAAACATAAGAAAATAATAAGCGTATGAAGAACTGTTGTTTTCGTGGGTGTTTGTACAATGCGTCTACTCGCCAGAAGAATTTAACAAGTGTGGTTGCAAAGAATTGGGAACGAAAAGCTTTTTAAAGAAGAAATTAAAAAAGTAAACAGTAACTATGTAGGTTTGTATTATCTCAACACAGAATATAATATAATAATATAACTTTTCCGTGATTTTTCTTATGCAAAAGTTTTACATATATGTTTTACTACTATGCATTTATCAGTCGTAATATGCAATTTGTATTTTTGTACAATATTAACCATTAATTTAATTATTTTTTTTTAAATACCAAATGGTAATATCCTGGAGCCTATAAAATGAGCTTATGTTGGCCTCCTGCACAAGCAGCAAGTAATTAAATTATAAAATGTAATTTTTGATTGCAGCGGTGGGGGTTTACACGGCTATTTAAGAACGAGGCCTGGAGAATTAATGATTGTAAAGTGAGGTGAGTATGGAGCATAGCGTTGCTGGCACCAATGGTAACGTGGAAAAGTCGGAGAGTTCTGTGTTTCTGGAAAAGTTTGAAAAATATCAGGTAAATTTAGATGAGGCCGAGAAATTTAAATGAAACTGCCAGAAATATGTAAATTAAAAAATTACTACATTACTACAAATGATTACAAACGATAACGAATTAGTCCATACTATGTCATGAACTTACAATGCACTGATTTGGTTTATTCAACTTCTGTGGAAAGATTTTAAAGCCTGGCAGGAGGGGGGCAACTTTGTTGTCTAAGTTTAATCATAGCTTATATTAAAGGCTACATATTTACTTGGTTAATTTTTTTTTCAATGTTGCAACAGAGAACATTGACGTAGTTTAAAATGTAATTGTATGTGCTAGATTAAGGTTTTACTCTTAAAACATTAGCTGAAGTAATAATTTAAATATTGTATTGGTTTTTCATGAATTGTTTAACACAGTTAAATGTCTTATCTGTGTATGCCTCGTGTGATTTTGCTCCTGGCCTTGAGATAACTAGTATTTTGCCCCTGTCACCCTTTTTTTCGAATGCCATCTTTTTATATTCTTTCTTTAATTAAGTATTTTATACATATTTGTAACTGCATGGTAAAATATAAAAAAAAGGCTGCATAAATATTATTTTTAACGAAATAACACGAAAAATCATCTAATCATCGCTGTATATGTTGGTTAGGGAATACTAACAGGATTCCTAGCAATGTCAGGGAATTTTTACAAGGATACTGTTTGCTAATCTAGAACTGCACCCAAATGTAAGGGTCGGGAAAACGGCACATCCCCGAGGAAACCTGCCAACCAACAGCATCGTCCAGTGTGATTCCCACATGCACAAATCTGGGAATGTCCCAACTTGGAATCGAACCCAGTTAGCCTTGGTAGAAGGGAGCGAGCTCTCTAGCAGCGATGCTAACTGCGGACCGAAATATTATTGTTCCAGCAGCAGCAACTGGTAGTATTATTCTCATTACGCACATAATGGAAAATGATTTTATTCATAACACCTGGGTTATGAATAAAAGGGTTGTTTGAAGGGATTAATTTCATGTTAAGAATTTGTATTTAAACTGCATTTTTAAAATCCTAACCTTTAATCTTAATATTCCATAGTCGCAATCACAACACTATGTGACAGCAAGGCCACAAGAATTCATGTATATTGGTGATATCTGTTTGCACCACTATTTCTATAAATCGTGCCAATGATGGTAAAAAGAATGGTCATAACATTACAGTAAGATGAAGTATTGACTTGTTAATGTTTAGTAGTTTTCCTTCAGATAACAAAACGTTTATTAATGATATATTATAAGAATTCACCATGTCATTGAATGCCAACATAATTTGCAGTACGATTATTATTATTTTTTAATTTCAAAAAGTTAACTAAGTCTTGGCTTTTTACTTTAGTACCTTGGCTTACTTGTTTCATCATTTGAATGGTGCTTTATGGACTAAGAAAATTATGCCAGGGGTTTTCATCCGACACATAAGCCAATACACGAAAATATCTCAGTGAAGCTGCAACACAGTTTTTGTGTTACTTTTAATATGTTATATTTCTGTTGCATTCAAATCCTTGTGTGGCGTATACAAAGGAATTATAATATTGACGATTAGCTTGTGATGAAGTGTAATTAGATTGAAGCAGTATTTAATATAGCAGTCGTTGTGGACTAGCTGATAGCGCTTTTACCGCTGCTCCAGCGACTCTGGTCCCATTCCTACCACTGAAGACCGCTGGAATTTTGAATGGTTATTCGGCCTGGCTCGTACCTATACTATAAAATATAGTTTTAAACCACTACACAATTATCCTACCTAGCTACCTCAAGTATGGCATGGTTTCCATCACCACAGAAGTGTTTGGGGTTTATGGTTGTCAACTCTATCACCATAATTTAATTTGTATCAGAAGGTATGTCACTGAGGTTTATAAAGAAAAATATAGCTCAAGATACATTTTTGCAGTTGTTACATCACAATTATTTTAATGTGAGTTTATTTAAATAATAATATTGAACTGTATGCCTCTGCCTAATTAGGTAATTAGCATATGCTGTAATAACAAAGGCGTGATGGGACTAGATGTCCATAAATATTTGCATTCCCTTTAGTGACAAAACGATGCCACTGAAAGGCAGTCTGGATTTCACGTTAATTTTGTCGATACAGACGAACAAGCAAAATTGTGCAGTGGCAAACCTTTATAGTCTCATTCGGGAAAACCTGGATTTGATTCCCAGTCTGGCCATCCAGACGCCAATTTTTCACTGTTTTCCTTACTCACTCCAGGAGAACGCTGGGATGGTTCCTTTGTGTAGGATGTGGCAGATATTTTTCCCTTACTTGTTTGTCCAAACTTCTTGCTCCATCTCTAACGATCTTGCTGTAGACGAGATGGTAAGCCCCACTTTCTACCTTGATGTATTGACAGTCTGCGCTGTATTGAGATACACACTTGTCATTTACTGTTTTGTTGTTAGTTATACATAAGTTTTCAGGTAATGTGTGAAGCTGTTTTTGTACGTTCATTATGTTCTATGTGTACACAAAGGTTCTCTACTAACATGGAGCTTAAATGAGATTATGTGAAAGAATTGCGGAAAATATTTTTGTTTTAATTTATTTTTAAGTGTTTAAATTTAAAATAGATTTATATATTTGAAATAAGTAAAAAAGTAAATGACCAGTTAATTTTCTTTAGTTAATGAGACTAGTGCGCATGCACAAAAAATTACCATTTACCGCTGACGGAAAGCTGCTGCAAATAAAGAACTGCCTTTTTGAATAACATTCACCAAGTGTTACCTTTTACTGTACCTTTGTTGTTAGTCCACATCTGTGTATGTATATCACAGACAAAAATATTATACATGTGACTACACGTGGTATAGCATTACAGAATAAGAACACGAAGAGTGCTTTAATTGACGAACAAAACTACTTATAGCATTTAAAATAGTTTGTTCAAACAAAATTTATATAAAAGTGTGCACTGAAAGTATACGAAAAAAATCATAAGGAAATATCAGTAAATTTTCTGCGACTTTTTAAGTTAAAATAAAATGACATGATAGTATGTAACTTCTTGGGCATTTTACAGTATCATGTTAACTGATTACGCACTTCTCAAATGAAATTTTCATGAGAGAGAACAAAATAATTTTAATTGCACAAGCAATTTAATTTTTCTGAAGTACAGTATTAATAAAGACATCGCTATTTTTGTTCACATAGCATCAAATAATTTACGAAACAGGTTTTGGTGTAATACCAGATAACAAACCACCCACATTGAATATGTAAACACTATTGTAAAATTTTGATTTATCTTTAAAAAATTTCTGTTATCATACCTAAGCCACAAATAAGGAAGTTTAATTTATTTTATTATAGACCTTTTTATGATTCCTTACTCAGAATTCAAGAAGTGTACGTCGTAATACACAAAATATACATCACACGAAATTTTCGCAAGACTATGATGATTGTCAAGACAGAAAATGATGTCAAAAAGTTATTAATTTATTAAGCTTTTAAATTTTGTATTTATAATTTCAGGGTTTATACTGTTTTAAAAAGTCCTTGAATTTTATGTAGGTACATTCAAGGGCTTCCATATTCACTAAGGGCTGGTTTCACCACGCGAGATAATGAGAGTTTATCGCGATTAACTGACAAAATCTCGATCATCAGTATTTCGTGTTTCGCCACACACATTAATCTCGATTTTCTCTGAATATCTCGATAAAATATTAACCCGCCGATTCTGACGGTTTAAGTCACATTATCGGGATGAAACTGTAAAACATAAACAAATATTTTGGGACGGTGACGAGAGGGCAAAGTTGAGAATGAAGAGTAAATGGCTCAGGCAATGTACAATTTAATTTTTAAAGAGTACAGTGACGAGGATTTTATTGTTTGTTGTCCGCGATGTTTACACGGAAGAATAAATTATTTAGAAATTTATGATGTAGAGGTTAAAATGCACTTTCGCCTTATGTCAAACCCACAATTGTCAAACAGATTATATAGTTTTATTATTTTCCTTTACAACTAGTCTGCATTAAAATTAGATAGAAATGTAAAATAATCAAGTTACTTTTTTTAGACCTAATTCAAATCAAGAATGTGACTAACACCAGTAGTGTTTTTAATTGAAAATGTCTGTGAATATACTCAAAAACAGATGTTGTGAACTAAACCACAACAGACAACACATTAGTTTTAGTTCTGTATTTAGTTTTAGGATCTGCAAAGTTAAGAACTCTGTTTGTAGCTTCTCCTGTTTAGTTCTTTCTTGTTCCTATTGTAACTTTAGTTGACGAATAACTTTCATTGCCTCATTTTATTTAATTACAAACTTTTTCTTAACTCAATTTTTGCTACATGCTGGGCACTTACTTCAGCTTTTTTTTTTATGTCTGAGTGCATTGCTGGTCGTTGTTTACTAGTCCAGGAAGATGTTGCCATACGGTTTCTCACATGGCTGGCAGAGACTGTCCTCTAACCTTCGGACCCAGTCGACGCATAGTTATCTGAAGCATTTGCAGGGTTATTCATCTGAGCTGTGTTTATGACAACTGAGTCTCTACTGGACTGACATTCTGCTGAATTTACTCGTGGCAGTATACAGTGATCTCGGGTGGCTATTTTGAGGGTATTACATACTGGACCCCTTAGCATGGACACGTTCGTCTACATAGGTTTTTTGCGTATGGTTTTATAGGTTGTCCCACACTGCCATCAAGTTGTCTGCTATCCTGTAGTGATCAGAATATGTATAATTGAAACTATTCGCTATCGTTCACCACTGTTTCGCTTTATTTTGTTGTGGCACAGTATCAGTTCGTTTATTTTCAGTGATATTGAAATGTTCTGCAATTAATTCTAACAAAATGTGTTTTTCATGGGATGAAAAAGTTCGGTTTCGCTGTTTCCTTACGGCCACAATGCTTCCCAACTTACCATACTTTCTCAAAATGATTTGTCTATAACAGTTCAAAGCAAATTCTCTCATGTTTACCAAGAGAAAATCGCGAGTAAGTCAGAATATCGAGATAATTTTAGCGAGATAGTTTTACTGAGATTAAACGTGGTGAAACACGCTGAACATTATCGAGATTAAAATCGAAGTTAAATCTCTCATATGGATAAAATTGTCTCGATATTCTGAAAAGTTAATCTTCGTTGGTGAAACCGGCTCTAAGTGACATAAAAATACCTCTGTAGCATATTTGTGTGAAAAGTGGTGCGTGTTAAGTAGTCATGTTTCTGTCAGCAGTCAAAGGGCATGAGTTGCTTTAACAGACCACTTCACTGCTGTGAAATGGGCAAAGAATATGTAGGTTGTAATTTCATGTTGAACACTAGTAATTCACCCACAAATCCCAGGCTTTTGTAAAAACAAAAGTTTTCATAATGGATTTGGGTTGTTCAAATACCCAAATCCCATTCAAGTTTCTTTAATTTTAATTTTCCTATATTTTTGTAGTACCAGTATATTTATTAATGAATATATTTTGACCTATGAATCTTGAATGTATTGTTACGTGCTACAGCTGGGTCGGCTGTTCGGCGCCGTGGGAGGTGACCTACCTTACCTCCCCTCTACCTGGAACGATACGCTCGTGGCTGTCTGCATCCCTTATGGGAATCCCGTGAATACCGACAGTGGCGAGACTTGCTGGCGTCACAGACCTCCTCTCGCCGGCTAGAATTGCCGATACGTGTAGCGACGACGCAAGAATGTTCTGGTGAGACTGGCTGGTGCCCCGACCCTCCTTGGCGCAACTCGTGAGTCGGGGAAGAATCTGGGTGACGGCATAGACTAGATATATATATATATATATATATATATATATATATATATATATATATATATATATATATATATACTGCCACTGCCCAGCAGCCGGTAGTCTTTGACGGAGGCCATCTGGCCGAATGTGCGCGAGCGAAATGATGTGTGGACGACGACAGGAGATTGTGGGACGACGGCGAGCGAGGTGTTCGCGACTTGAATGGACGAGAGGGTGTGAAACCGACGAGTGAAGCCTACTGTGCGTGAGGGCGGTTGGAGGACTCTAGAACATTGCGAATGGCGGGACATGGACTGAACTGAGGTGTGACAGTAGTCTGATCAACTTTAAGTGCTAGTTTTCGTCTAGAAGACGGGAGCTGATTTGCAGAGTAGTATACAAAATGTTAGCTGTGGAAGAAATATATTTCATAATGTTTCAGCAATTAAACATTAATGCAATACAATTTAATTTTCCTTAGTAGACTTATCGCTATCGAATTATTTATCTTAGTGTGTAACTGAAATTTTTAGTATTTTCAAAGATTTTTTGTGCATGTTACTCCATACAATAAATTAGGGTAACAACATTTCTGTATACCTGGTAATTTTGTTACCATATTATTAATGGAACATGTAAACGCTGGGAAGGTTATATTTCAGAGAATTATTTGTCAGTAACAGTAGAGAACATCATTTTGCTGACTTAGTATAAAACACATATTGTGCTTATCATATTTGTACCCTAATAATGTAACAGTGAACGATCTTTAAATGTAATCACATTACAGAATTTTTCGAAACGAATTTAGGTGATGTAGAAAATGTTACGATCAAGTAATTATAATATTCTGAACTTCAGAAGTGAGTGTACAGGTCACTGTATTATATCAGTTCCTGTATATAAAAATAGCGAACTTTCATGGTATATGAATAAATATGGGTGTATAATAAATCACTTACATTACTGCACTGTTGGTATTGCAAGTGTTAATTCTTCTAATAGCAATTTTCTGTTTCTTTTGTACTATTCTTGAAATGTCACCAGTAATTTATTAGAAATATGCGAAATTTTGATACCTTAACTTGGTTCGGTATTAAATAAAATGGTCTACGTGGTAATTTTTAACTCTTGTTATAAACTATTTTTGTTTTGAAACCAGACTACCACACTTAATAAATTCTACTTGATTGTAAAGTGCGGCTCATTTAAAAGCCAAACATTCATTAAGTAAGTCTATCTGAGATATTGATATTTCAAATGTGTGAAGGTCACAAGTACACTCATGGAAAAAAAACACTTGGAATACCTATGGGTGGTGGTAATGACATAAAGCTGTATGTAATTAGAGGTAGTGGGCATTTATTCCAAAAATTACAATACCGAACCACAGAGACAAAAGAGTCGGCTGTAAAAGTATACTGCTGGTCTCACGTCAGAAGTACTGGGCACACCGTTGCTCCTGAATACATGTGTCAATTCGGTTTAAAAATAAGTAAGTAAAAGTTTTGTTTCCTCTAATGTGTCGAATCGGCACAAATTGTTTTCTACCTGACACTCGATATCCTGCAGTTCGAAACCGGGTCGAAATTGATGTTCGGCGATCTTACCTCACACATGTTCTATTGTGGATAGTTCGGGGGGCTTCCTGGAGTCGACAGTACTTCAACATAACGAAGGCATTCCTTAGACTCGTGTGCCACACGTGGACGGACACTGTTTTGTTGACTGTACCAGAGCGCTGTCTCATGAGAGGTAACACAAGAAAACGAAGAAAGTCACTGACATACTGTGCTGCTGTGCCATTCTGGTCACTAGAATCACTAGCACAGTTGAAGTGAAGTGACAGTCTATGGCTTCCCACGCCATGATGTAAGGAGTAATCTGTTTCTGTTTCTTAGCAGTGGTTCTTAAACAATGGCCCTTAGCTACGTAGGCATTTGGTGGTACACACTCTATATAGGTATCAGTTACTTTTTACTGATTGTCAGTTGAAACTGCTCCATCTGGAATCTGCAGAATAAATGTTACAGATTGATCAGTTAAAAGAAATCTACTTATTCAAGCAGTAGAAAATTTGTTATTTATAGTTGGTTAATAAATAAGCACAGAGCCATCTTATGTGATGTAAGATAGGTACGATTTATTTTGTCGCAGAGCAAAAAATATTGTCTATACAAAAACGTTTTTGGACGTGATTGGGCTCGAACCTCCGCCCATAAAGCAAAGCATGCTGAAGCTTTAATGATCAGCCATATCCACTGTTCTACTTTACCACTTTTTTAAAAAATAGATTTATTATCACACACGATATACAGAGGCGTTTACCCTTAACCAATTATATACAGTACACATTCAACCCACAATATAAACAATAACAAAATACTCAATAAAATATCTACACAATTCTTACATAGGGGCACAAAACGATATGAACATTTGGTGAACTGGTTTTACTGACAAAGTCGATGAACACATAAAAAATTATTTAACATGAGGGGCAGCGCACGGCGTACACCCCGACACGTGACACTGACTTATAACACTACCACCTATCGACGATTACTGCTGGAACATTAAATTGTTCACTTGTAAGGACCGAGGGGTTGGCAGCGCACGGCGTACACCCAACCTCAGTAATATACACGCACTTCCTGTAGGCGTGAACGTCAGAATGAAAATAAAAAATTGCCATACCACTGACGCAATGTGCCACGGCGCGCCATGTTCCACCTATCTTGACGAAGAAGCTGGACAAAGTCTTGAACTGTCACCGGTGTCGAATGGTCCACCAAAAAACCGATCGCATGAAGTATATACCAGGCCGCAGCTCTTCGTAGAATTGAGGGGAAGGTGAAGAAATCTGATTGAAGTATGTGCGTGTCGCTGACATCTCCACGTTCATCGCGAATTATTTTTCGTACTCGTACGCTACACCACTGCCAGATGCGAGCTGCATAAACACAGAAAATTACCCTATGAAGGGCCGTGTCGGCGTTGCCACACAGCGGGCATACAGGGTCAGCTCTCAGGTGAATGCTGTATTTACGCTGCTGAGTTGTCACGATATTATTGTAGAAGCCGAATGCTGCAGCTCGAAGATCTGAGGAAAGGTTAGGATCGGCAAGTATTTTCCATGGGGGCCTCCAGCGGATGGTTGGGGTGCGATTCACAACAGATGATATGACAGCCGACGTTTTCGAAGCCCGAATGTACAAATATCTCGCTGATGCGACTGTCCCTTCCGGTAAGTGTTCTACTAGAGTTGCGAGTGCTTCCTTTGCCTGGCGGTATTGAAGTGGCATGCGTCTAACTTCAGACCACATCATTTTCTGTAATGCTGCGTAAATGTCCTCTGGGCGCAAAATTGTTGCAATTGCTGAAGACTGATATAAGGTCTCACACTTCAAAACGTGATTAATTAGACTCAGGCCTCCGGCTTGCAAGGAAAGATAAAGTTGCGGCCTACATTATTTAAATATATAAGATTTCCACAACATGCGGTCAACAATCTGTAGTATTTGTGCGCTTTGTTGACGTGGTAATGGGAATATATGTGACACATACCACAGCTTCGCAAGTAAAAATACATTTATTAAAGTAACCCTCTGTATAATATTTGTACGACGATAATTCATTCCTATTCGACGAGCACGGAGTTTATTTTTCATGTTCCAATTATAATGCAAAATAAGTGTGGCGTCTGCGTGGGAGTATATGCCCAATATTTTCACAGTTTCGGCCCTCCGAAAGGGAAAAACGTCGTCAGATGGCTCGCTGGTCGCGCTGAGCTCCAGTACGGCAGTTTTGTTAGCATTCGCTCGCAGATTAGAAACACTGCGAAAAACGTCCAGGCATTCTGACGTCTCTATAATTTCCCACTCTGAACTAACGACACATGTGATGTCATCAGCATAGGCATTTAATTTAAAGGACATGGTCGCTACAGGGAATTCTTGCAAGCGGGCACTGAGCATTCTGCACAGGGGGATCAATGGCGACAGTAAATAAAATCATGGATAGCGGGCATCCTTGTCGAACTGAACTCTCGATCTTAATTGGTGGGGTAAGTGATCCGTTAACCAACTGCCGTGACCAAATTCCGTTACACATCATCCGCACCCACTGTACTGCGTTGGCTGGAAAATCGAAATTATACATAACATGAAGTAAAAATTTATGATCTACTCTATCGAATGCCTTATCCATATCAATACTCAGGATGGCCATTTTACTGTGTTGTATTGACGAAAGTAATTGAATGTCCCTTAGGGCAAGCACGCCTTGTAAAATGGAACGTCCTGGAACAGTACATGTCTGGCCGGGACCAATAATATCTGACAATCCCTTAGTTAATTTGGTCGCACAAAACCGAGCAATTATTTTATAACCGGCACATAAAAGTGTAATTGGCCTATAATCCGCGGGTTTAAGTGGACGGGATATTTTGGGTATAATAACAATTATCCCTTCTTTATGAGACTTGCATAACTCCCCTCTTTCAAGCACATCGCGAACAACTTCGCAGAAGTCGGTACCAATAATATCCCCACAAGTTTTGTAAAATTCGTATGGAATACCGTCAACACCACGAGATTTTTTTGATGGCCAATGCTGGATTATTGTATTAACTTCCGCAACTAAACATGGCGCCTCTATGCCCGTCTTGCTGTCACAGCTAACTCTGTTTTCACAACCCTGCAAAATCGATGAAAGCATAGCATCGTCCGTGTCTTCTTTCGAGTATAAGTTTGCAAAGTAACCGCAAAGCGTTTGCACTATTTCCGGCCGGTCCCGAACAATAGCGCCATCACTGTCAGTAAGCTGGTTGATAGCCTTGCGTCGTATTTGCTGCTGTTCCTTAATGATACTAAACATGCTAAATTTCTCTTCTGCGAATAGACTTTTATCATTTATCGTAATATGACGATTTTTAAACTGTTCACTCAATAAATGCATAAGCTTCTGTTTCGTGTCTCTAATACGTGGAGTTACGTGTGCGTCATTATTTGCCTGCAGGTGAAGTTCGTGTAGCATACGTTCGTAGAATGCACGTGTTCCCCTACGTTCTTCTGCCAGTCGATACGCATGCCTTTTAAAAAGCCTCATGACGTTCGGTTTTACACACACATCCCACCACATCGCTACAGAGGGGAACTGGTATTTTTTGCTATGCCAACGTATCCAATTAGCAAGGAAGTTCTCTTTTACTTCTGAGTTGTCTAATAAAGACGTATTTAGACGCCGTGTCCCTCTGCCAAACCGTGTTACATTCGCAAACTTTTCATACGTAAATATCAATGCAGAGTGATCGCTGAACGCTACCGGAAGAACGTCATATCGATGCACCTTATGTATATGCTGTTTTTTCACGTAGAATCGGTCAATCCTAGACAGACTCTGTGAAGTCACATAGGTGTAATGAATTCCTTGGAAGTTAGATGCAACATCACACAAGTCTAAGAGAGTTATTGAAGTAGATAGGGGAGCATTAGTAGGATAAGTGCCACCCTGATGATCATGGGGGTGAACTATGCAGTTGAAATCTCCACCGAGTATGAACTGATTACAGGGTGGGTGGAAAAACGGAATCAAATCCACGGAGAAAAACTGATTTCTTTCATATCTCGCTTGGGAGCCGGAGGGTGCATAAACATTACCTAGTGACACATCGTTTATTCGTCCTGACATCACTCGGCCTGACGCGTGGTAGCGCAGGTCTTCAAGTTCCAGCCCCGCACGTGTAATAATCGCTATCCCCCGTCCCCGATCATCAACGTTTGTATACACATTGAAGGTATTAAACCCTATAAAATTGTAAGTCGCTACTTCTTGCAAGAATGCAATGTCAACTACCTGTGTTCGAATCAGTGTCTCTAGTGCCGCCAATCGCGCACTGGCCGAAACTGCACAAATATTTAAAGTTAAAATTGTCAATAACTCTATCATGAGTGCCTCAAAAATGTAGTGATAGTATCAGAGAGAAGGAAATGGAAAGGTGGACAAAAAGGAAAAGTGGACAAAGAAAAATGGGGGCCGGTAATAGGGCATACAGGTGGGGATGCACACATGTGCCGGTCGTATTGTTAGTTAGTTGGGATATCAGGTCGTTCTTGGCTAGAGGCACACATTTTATTTATAATGGCCTTTGCTAGTTCCAATGATTCCTTCCTGTCTTGTAGCTGTGATTGTTCACTCTGCGATAACACCTTCGCTTTGCGAACAGGACTTACTCTTGTGGCCCGGGCGTCGCGTTCGGAAGGTCGCTTTTCTCTTACGGACATCTCATCATTGCCGAAGCTCAGAGCGGGGGGTGTGCTCGGGCCCTTGTGAGGGCCCATATACCACCCATTCGGTTGCAGCAGTTGTATCTCTCTGCGGGCTGAGGAAGTTTCCCTCTCCAGACCGCAAAGAACACATAGCCCAGAGGTCAGGACGCCCTGCACGTCCCGGCGCAACTCAGACAGCCCGCCAGTCAGACCAGCAAGCCGCGGTTTCTTACGGACATATTTTCATCCGCAGTTGTTATATGCTCCCGTTGTGTGGTCGCATTGTTTACGCTCTCCACGTCCATGCTCTCCACCCATGAAGCAGAGGACTATGGAATATGTAGCGGTGAGACATCTTGTGTGTGTGGTGGTAGCCCTGCGCGAGCAGTAACAGTATTTTGAGCCGCCCCCACGTGTATCTGGCGTGGCACGGTCACTAAGGTGTTGAGGTTGACCGCATGCTCCGCAGATGAGTCACCGACAGGTGTTTGTACTGGACCTTGCTGCACGCGTCTGCGAAGTGAAGGGTAATCCGCTCGGGGAGAGTGCAGGGCAGGGGTGGACAGTATAGGCGTGTCAGCTGCGTGATTTTCCGTTGCCGTATTCATCCCTCAGCGGCGTATTGCACGTGCGTCCTTTTCTTGCAAACCAGGACACGCAATTCGTTCATGAGTAGGAGACTGGCAGTAACTGCACGTTCTTGGTTGTCCGGGATACATCATTATAGCCCGAAAGCCGTCAACTGATACGTAAGATGGAATGTCTTTTTTTAATTCCATCTTTGCAATGCATACTCCCGTTTTTACTTGGAATTTGTATTTATGATTCCATACTTCATCTTATAATGCAACAAGTCGACCATACTTCACTAACTCTGTCAGAATTTTTTGATTGTCTATTTCTACAGGTAAATTTAGAATTCTTACCAGTTTTATCTTATCGAAGGCTTGTTCGATGGTGACGATCCTTTCCTGCTCTGCTGTGACTAAAGTTGACTGGCCGTTGGTGCGACGCAGTATCGCTTCACAAGGTCCAGAGGAAACAAGTTTTAAAAACAAACAGTTCTGGTGCCCATCCAGTTGAAAAGCTTCAATTTGATATTATGTTACAGTTAAAACCGTATCAATCCATTCATGTATTTCCATGGCCGAAGGTCGTTTGGCAAACACGATACGCAAGGTATTCACGCGCACATTAGACATGTTGGACAAATCTATACGTGACTGACACTTATGTAGAACTATTACTACGCGCGTCGGAACAGAGCCCCGTTTAAGAGCGAGGGGCGACAGATCCCCGCACACCGGACGCGATGTTTACTCCACCGCTGCTCGACCACACCTGCACTGACACATGTGTTCTCGGATATGGGTACCGAACCACAAAATGTAGTGTCAAATATTGCTCTAAGTTTGGTGATGTGAAAGTATTTCTTGTCGAAATATACAGATTTTCTGCGCTAGTACAGGTTCGAAAGTCAAACTATGTTTAGTTTAGTTCAGATTATGTGCTTTAAAAAATAAATATAGTGATTGCAATGTACGAGGTTATGAATGTCCACTAATATGCGCAATTTTTCAATGCAACAAGTCACTACAGATTTAAACTGTTATTTTAGTGACAGATAGAAACAATGATAATTTTACTGACTCGATAGTGCGGTGATTCAGAAATTTTGTGGTTTGCAAGTTAACAGATCAACTAGTGAAGAAACGACAAATTCTAGAAAATACTGCATTGTGTCTAACGTTCCACTGTCTAATTAGCACAGTTATTAATAGTCAATCTGTATCTTAAAGATAACAGTTTTATTATGTAAAATCTCGTTGCATTGTGAAATGGCAGACACAAGAAAACACCGACAACACCGTTAAAACCACTATATTTCTCTTTCTAAGCACACACTCTGAACTTAACTTAACTTGAATGACTTTCAAGCCTTACAAAGACACTTACCTACATACGCATAATATGTCTATATTTCGACAACATGAAGTACTTCACGTTACGAAACTTACAGCCGTTCGGCATTGTAAGTTTGTGTTACTGCGCAAATGCGAGACCGTTTTCTCTCAGTGGCAAAGTAGCAGAGTTCGTAGAACGTCAGCCTAAACAACCAAAAGAATGTGTTGCATTTTAGGGTGGTGGTTCGATACAAACCACTTCCAAAATTTTCTTGTACAGTACATTAATTTTGTTTTGCGACAAAATAATTGTACTTTATTTATTTCAAACCGTTATGCACGGCTTTTAATCCTTGTGCTTTTTATTAATCGACCAAAAACAAGTGATTTTCTACTGTTTGTATTAATGGATTTAATTTAACAGAAGAGGTTAATTGTATAATTTGTCTACTGATTCCGGATGGAGCAGTTTTAACTGGAAATCAGTAGATATCTACTAATCCGGTTTAGAGTACACGAAATAGTGTATATGTGCAATCAAGTACATTAATTTTTTGCTTTTCTCAGTTATAAATCTTAATCATTCGGTTGGTTCTGAACCACCTTCTTTTCGGAAAGCAAAATAAAAACGATTCCCAGAAGGCATTCAAAAGGAAGCACGTGAACCAAATTCCGCTACATATAGTACTCCATAAAAGAAACGGCAAGACACAAAAGTCTGAGCCACAATAGTAGTTTTCCACTATACAAAAAATGTATGTAAATTTAAATTCCTCCAAAATAGAATTACTCTAGTTGTTGTTTGTAACAGTGCGACTATAACCACTGACAAGTGAGTCAATTAAAAATTTAGTACCACCATAGGAAGAAGTATTTAAAGGCTATGAATAACAAAATACTATTCTAAAAGGTGCAAGGTAAAATTATCAGAACATAAATTTTGGGGTTATGAATAAATAACTAAATAAATCAATTATTTCAAAATGATTACGATAGAATAAGTAAGGAATAAAAATTGAAAGTGTACAACTGAAAAGCGTTTTGGTATTGTGAAAACAAAATATGAGGTATTAAATATTAGGGGGCGGTGCACTACTTAGAAAAAGTAGAAGTGTACTAAATACCATCACAGGTTTTCACAACACAAGTTTTCATTCTTGGAAAACAACTTTTTTTAGTTCAGAATTTAAATTAAATTTAAATACAAGTTCTGTTTCATTTTCTTTTCGTGTACGAAAATGCCCATCCGAAAGTAATTTTTAAGTTCCAAATCAATTTAGAAGTATCAGCATTTTAAAAAAGCAAAAGAAAAGGCATGCTTTGCTGAGAGTACAAAATTTAATCATCAGTCATCGCTATTGCAGAATAATACGATTTCTACATTATTTTGAACACACAAATAAAATATATGCAATTTTAGAAGCCGTCATTTTAATTAACGCAGTTTATAGAAAATTTAACACTGTAATTGAGATGTTTATATTTATAATTCGTTGACTGATACGAAACAGTTTCAGGAAAGGTAAGACAACAAAAATATTTAAGCTGTGTTGTCGGTTTTAAGGTAGCATATAATTTGTTTCCCTTCACTTATACGCTTTGAATATTTATAACCTTGTAAATATATTTGATGAAAATTTCTTGAAGATCTTGGGATGTACATCATGTACCACTAATAATTGTTTCATGGTAACTTGGTAAGCTGAATATTGTCAACTTATATTTGAGAAAACTTTAATACAGCTAGCTTCTGGTAAGGTACATAAGAAAGTAGTGACAAACTGTGACTCTATTTGACTTACCTTCTACACCTAGACGGTTGGCTGTGTAGTCGGAATAGTGATCTGCTAAAGGAATAGGAATCCCAACACATGACAATCTCTGATATAGCTCTCACTATCACTTGCTGAGCGCAGGGGGCAGCAGATAGAACAAGGAAAACAGCTTAAACACAGTTATGCAAAAAAAATGAGCATGAGTCGCGGACAGCCACATGCACTTTGCACTGATAGTCCACGAGCACTGCGGGTGTTATGGCCAATATCGGACGCTGTGAAGTGAGGCGTCAATTACGCTTATTGTCCAAGGTGATTGCTTCATACTCGAATCACCGGAGAAAATATATTTGGTTTTACATGCATAAAGGCCTTTAATTTTTTATGGTTTACTTTACTATACAAACACTTCAATTTCTAAGTGTCACAATTAACGCCTTTCCCTTCATAAAAGTTCGATGTACTTTTTTTTCCGTAATTACACTTCAAAAACACAATATTGGGTTTTTTTTAAGCATATAAGCCAAATACAGTTCTCTATAGCAGAACAGAATTAAAAAACTATGAAGTTATTTCTACGCGTAATTGAAATGATTAAATATGAGTTAAGTACGGTTTCACATTAGTTTGTGTTACTGATAAAGAATATTTTTTATTTGGAATTGTTACAGAATTGCTGTGCTATTACTGTTGATTAGTATACTTTATCACTTTCAGTTACGAATTAATTAATGAGCTCAAGTGTTGCAACAATTACATTTTTTTTGGTTGCGCTATACGTGTCCCTACTGGTGTCTAGGTGCTTCTCGCTTCCAGAGAACAAAGTACGACTTGTTCGTTGATGTCGGAACCAACCATTAATGAGCTCAAGTGTTGCAAAAATTACATTTTTTTTGGTTGCGCTATACGTGTCCCTACTGGCGTCTAGGTGCTTCTCGCTTCCAGAGAACAAAGTCCGACTTGTTCGTTGATGTCGGAACCAACCATTAATGAGCTCAAGTGTTGCAACAATTACATTTTTTTTGGTTGCGTTATACGTGTCCCTACTGGTGTCTAGGTGCTTCTCGCTTCCAGAGAACAAAGTCCGACTTGTTCGTTGATGTCGGAACCAACCATTAATGAGCTCAAGTGTTGCAACAATTACATTTTTTTTTGGTTGCGCTATACGTGTCCCTACTGGTGTCTAGGTGCTTCTCGCTTCCAGAGAACAAAGTCCGACTTGTTCGTTGATGTCGGAACCAACCATTAATGAGCTCAAGTGTTGCAACAATTACATTTTTTTTGGTTGCGCTATACGTGTCCCTACTGGTGTCTAGGTGCTTCTCGCTTCCAGAGAACAAAGTCCGACTTGTTCGTTGATGTCGGAACCAACCATTAATGAGCTCAAGTGTTGCAACAATTACATTTTTTTTGGTTGCGCTATACGTGTCCCTACTGGTGTCTAGGTGCTTCTCGCTTCCAGAGAACAAAGTACGACTTGTTCGTTGATGTCGGAACCAACCATTAATGAGCTCAAGTGTTGCAAAAATTACATTTTTTTTGGTTGCGCTATACGTGTCCCTACTGGTGTCTAGGTGCTTCTCGCTTCCAGAGAACAAAGTCCGACTTGTTCGTTGATGTCGGAACTAACCATTAATGAGCTCAAGTGTTGCAGCAATTACATTTTTTTTGGTTGCGCTATACGTGTCCCTACTGGCGTCTAGGTGCTTCTCGCTTCCAGAGAACAAAGTCCGACTTGTTCGTTGATGTCGGAACTAACCATTAATGAGCTCAAGTGTTGCAACAATTACATTTTTTTTGGTTGCGCTATACGTGTCCCTACTGGTGTCTAGGTGCTTCTCGCTTCCAGAGAACAAAGTCCGACTTGTTCGTTGATGTCGGAACCAACCATTAATGAGCTCAAGTGTTGCAACAATTATATTTTTTTTGGTTGTGCTATACGTGTCCCTACTGGCGTCTAGGTGCTTCTCGCTTCCAGAGAACAAAGTCCGACTTGTTCGTTGATGTCGGAACCAACCATTAATGAGCTCAAGTGTTGCAACAATTACATTTTTTTTGGTTGCGTTATACGTGTCCCTACTGGTGTCTAGGTGCTTCTCGCTTCCAGAGAACAAAGTCCGACTTGTTCGTTGATGTCGGAACCAACCATTAATGAGCTCAAGTGTTGCAACAATTACATTTTTTTTTGGTTGCGCTATACGTGTCCCTACTGGTGTCTAGGTGCTTCTCGCTTCCAGAGAACAAAGTCCGACTTGTTCGTTGATGTCGGAACCAACCATTAATGAGCTCAAGTGTTGCAACAATTACATTTTTTTTGGTTACGCTATACGTGTCCCTACTGGTGTCTAGGTGCTTCTCGCTTCCAGAGAACAAAGTCCGACTTGTTCGTTGATGTCGGAACTAACCATTAATGAGCTCAAGTGTTGCAACAATTACATTTTTTTTTGGTTGCGCTATACGTGTCCCTACTGGTGTCTAGGTGCTTCTCGCTTCCAGAGAACAAAGTCCGACTTGTTCGTTGATGTCGGAACCAACCATTAATGAGCTCAAGTGTTGCAACAATTACATTTTTTTTGGTTGCTCTATACGTGTCCCTACTGGCGTCTAGGTGCTTCTCGCTTCCAGAGAACAAAGTCCGACTTGTTCGTTGATGTCGGAACTAACCATTAATAAATGAGCAGTGCAGAAACTTCATCGAGTCAGATTTCTCGCAAGGAAAGAGCTCAAAATACTGGCCATTGATTACGTGTTGTTTACAATGCAGGGATACCTTATATGTGGTACTCAGGATGAGGATATATTCAAGTAACTTGCATTAAAATTAGAGGACAGTTGCGAGAAAATGACACGAAGACAGCGGACACACAATTTTACAATGGAAGTACACAAAATCATTATATAATTTTTTTGCAGCCAGATAAAGTGATAATCATGTTCACTCTGAATGTGAAAGTCAATTCCAATTAGTTTGTAGACACTACAGAATAATTTCGCAGCAATTAATATAGAAGTATTCACACAAAACACAGCTGTAAATAAGCACATGGCACATTTTCTTTTTTTTTTAATTTACCGTTAATCACTGTCGCAGAGTTTAGGTTTGAAAACATTTCGTTGGTATTTCTTTGACGATTTTTCTTACATGTTTCTTTTTTAGAGCATTTGAACATAAAATGTTGAACAAAATTATAACTGCTCAATTCAGACATGTAAAGAAACAGATACGTAAATATATAGCAGTGTTGATAATGTCCAAAGATACAAGTAATTTTCTCCATAAATTTTGCACTTTTACAGGAAGTTCGTTGATAGCGTTACGAAATGTTACACGACATACAATACCATACAGAAACTGAAGATTCGCTGTCTTTTAATTTCATTGGAAAAAAAAGGACATATCGATTTTTTTTTTGCAAAACCCAGGCAGTTTGCAAGGTCTCAAAAACTGGACATGTCCACGCATAAGATGACATCTGGTGACCCTAGTACAGATGCCACAAATATTCTGCATTATGAGCAATAAGTCCTCCATTATAGTCAAGGGAACTTAAGGGGCTAAAATAAACTGAGGCAATTCTTATTACTAGAATTCGTTTAAATGAGTATATGTTGTTTGGTTTAATTTATTTGCGAAGATGACATCTGCAGGATAAACAATATTTTGCAAAAATATAACATATATTTTTTGTCATCTATCTTCCATGAAGATTCAAAGTAAAAATTAATAGTTTGTCATGCAATAATGTTTAACGTTACTGACTTAAAGAATGTTATGCTTTTACGTCATAACGCAACACCGTTTTAAGGAAACGTTTATGACATTAATAGAGTTATTTTTAGATCCTTATATTGTAGTATATATACAACCATTGCAATAGTATTGTTATTTCTTTCCTCCAATTATGAAAGCCAAGCCTTTTCCGATTATGTCACGAATAACTTTAAAACCATCAAAAGTCATGTGTCGTTATTCAAAATATGTTTTCCTTTTCAAAAGAATTATTAAATCCATATATGATGACGAAATGACAAATGTATGTACGCGTTGTTTCCTAGTAATTTATTAAAACCATGACATAATCTTCAAGATTTATGCTATGAAAAATACAATCAGTGAATTTATCACAATTCAGTCAATTATACAAGAAGTGTGACGCTTCGGTAAACTGTGTTAAATAAAATTCAAAATCTTAAAATTTGGCTTTTAAAACAAATTTTATTTTTCTCTCTGAATATAATCACATTTTATAAAAGAAATAACATAAATTTACAAAACATTTCAGCATGATAAATTATTGTACATCTTCAACTTCATTTAGGCAAACCTTATTTTTCCATTAGCTCACTCGAACTCAGTGATTAACATTTCAAGTGACATAATACTACATTAGAGATATATATTTTAAAAAAAAGTTACATTAATTTACCCATTACAGGCAGTAAGTTAGAGTGTTTTTAACGTAAAACCAGTATAAAATATCACATTAAATATATATATATGTTTATCTACCCACTATATGCAGCAGTTTAGAGTATTGTCAACCTAATAACAGATAAATATAGGTATTCATCATAAATACAATAAAATCAATTTTGTATTTCTTTTACGTATCACATATTCTCATCTAAAACATAGTTCGAAACAGAATTAAAAGATTAAAATAATAAATACGAAATATTACTAACTTCTCTTTTTTTCCTGTGTTACAATATTAATTTCATGACCAATTTCTAATTCTTCTAAAACATTAACTGTCTTACCATAACATAAATAGAAACCTAACATTTAATAAGTGGTTACAGTGTCTATTGTGATTGCTACACATTTTCTTGTTAAGAAATTGTCTGTTAGCTAAGTACTGGTAAATATGTATCTGTCAAACATGCATGACGTTTCAACTTTCAATTGGCTTACATGGGTCATTGTCTGTTGTTTGTGGTTACTGGTTAATCAAAGTTCATTTTCAAATATCAATTGAAGCGCTGCTAACAGATGATTCATTAATTTCTTCGGATAAAAATTACTTAGTGTTTTATTAAAAACAAAACTAGTTCACAAATAAATACTACAGCGTGTAGGATTTTGAATATATGTGCTCCCAAAACATGGCAGCTAATAAAATTTGTGCCCTGACAGCTCGAAACGCGCTTACCACGATGCTTCAACGTTATCCAAAGAACCCAAAAACAAAGGATTTAGTGGTTTCTGCTGCAGCCCTTGACTCAGCTCTAAATTTTCCATGTATAAACGTTTATGGTTATTAGATATTTATTTAAAACTTTATCAATTTCGTGGATTTAATTTGGGTCGTTTTGATAAGGTAGATTATTAACTTTTTTTAAATTTTAGATTCTTGATTTTGTTATTTTCATAAACTTTTTATCTGGCGTGTTTTGGGAAAAAACAGCAAAATAAATCAAATTGAATTACTGCATAACATAACGAAAAATAATTATGATGCAATTGTAAACATAATATTTTTGTAATCAAAATAATATTCACTTAAAAAATATTAGGCACTTTTAAAGTTATATCTTACAAATATATTCATTAAAAAACGGTGCATATATAGAACTTGCTACAGTCACTTTACCGTCTTGAAAGCTATTTTTGTAGACCAGCCAATCTGTTTCACAGATGTGAATGAGCAGTTTGTCGAATGTATGCAAAATAGCACGACGATATTAAAGCATTATAAACTTATACTTCTCACTCGAAGACTTTCAGCTTGCTCATGGATGTATGTTTCTTTATTATTAGTATGAAACAGATGACGCATGCAAAAACGCATTACCAAAATAATGGCAACATCGTCAAAGTCACCCATGTGGGTTCGACACACAGTAATAGTGGAAAAATATAATACAATTTGAACAGTTCCGTGTATTAAATTAAGACACCAGGACTGCGATACATTATTTCTGAACCCCAAAGTCATTTGATAATGAGTCAACATAGGTAGAAGAACAATAAAATAGCTTTTTTTTTTTTTCCTCTTTTTTTTTATTACTATGGGCTCACAGTATGAAGTTCGACGATACAAGTTTTGAGCGACATGTCAATATTATCACTTAATTACTGCTTCCTGCAGTTTGAGCTTCAAAACAGATATTAAATTTTACTTTCCCCTTTTTTATCTGTGCCCCCCTCTGACTAAGGAGATTATTGACTGTTATATAATATTTCCTACTGAGCACTTCTACAACTAGCGTCTGAAATAACATGATTATACTCTCAATTCAGATATCTTCAAGCCAGCAATAAAGATAAAATTAACCCTTCCATAATCTTAATTGCATGCAAAAAAAAAGTTAAAATAGTCAAGCCTTATCCAGATAAAATAAAATTTTAAAAATAAAATTTAAGTTCATGATGGCTAATGTGTGTTGATGCCATCGTGCACTTTCTTAAGAGGTCTTCTGTAGTTATGTTAAACGCTTGTTTTCATTCCATTCTGCCAATATAATATGACACCACTAAGCGAGATTAAATAATGGGTATAAGCTAGAAATATATTTAAACAATACTTCAATAGTCTTAATTATTCTGGATTCAGTTAAGACAACTAAGCGGGACTGTATAGCTGTTCTTTCAAAGCCCCGAATTAAAGCCAATATAACATAATGGAATAGGCTGGAGATTGTTTTGTGTCCTAAACGTTCTCGACTAACTGACAGACACTCAACTATTAACCATGCTACTTGATGAATGGGATCATAGTCTGTCAGCTTTGAACTAGTAAAGGCTGCACACGGTAAAGTGAGCACTTTATAACTCAAAATTTGAAAAATGTCACTGCCCCTACCTGCGTGTGTTTTAACGGGTGCATTGAGTGGCATGCGTGCACAAAGTTGGCGACGACGGAGATAACGTAGTTCCATGTATCAAGGTTGAATTAAAAGTGTTACGTAAATGTTTGGGAATATAGGCTGTTAAATGTACATTGAGCACTTTGGAAGCCCTATCATTTAGAATTATAGCTAGTAAATAATTTTACCGCAGCCCTATACGTTAACTTCAGACTGCGATGGATTCTACACACTGTGACAATATTTGTGTAAAAAGGTGGTTAAACTAATAAAAATGGCTGAAAGAAATAGTCAATTTTGCCTAAAAAGTGCTCACTTTACCGTGAACAATATATACTTACTATCATCTCTACAATAATAGCAAAGAGAGATGCGAAACGTGCACAGAAAAAAATCAGAGGAGAAGTGAAAACAGAACAGTTGTGTACCAGAAACTAAATGTTCCGTTAATTTATTACAGTTTTTTCGTTGCAGGGTCAATCCAGACGTATAATTATTCCTAAGTGCACAATCATGAAAGCGTGTTTAAAAACCAGATATGGTGGTGCAGCAGATTAGGTAAGGAAAAAAAATGAATATATGACTGCAATAAAATTAATTCGGTTAAATCTCTCAGCATGACGAGGAAAAGTCATAAACATGATGCTGAAAACTACTCCGATATATAAATTAAATGCTTGGTTATTTAGTCACTGGGAATATCATAAAAATGTTGATAAATTAAAAAAATCACAGCTCCTATATAGGCTAAATTGTAGACGAACACTATTGACTGTAGTTAAACACGGAAAACTGAAATCCGAATACCGGACCGGCAATCGAACCAGTATCCTCCCAAATACAAGTCTGCGTGTAGTATATTGTTAGGTACTTTTCTGTAAGTATAAAAAGTAATTTGGACAAATACTTTTAACTTTTGTAGAGCACTTTACCTGTAAGCATCGAAATCTTGCAAGCGAGGAATATCAATTTTGAAGCTGATAATTAAATCAAAATGTAGTAATATGAAAATCTGTGTAGAAAGATACTGAAGTAAGCTACATTTCACAAAAGGATATAGTGTTTTGGATTAGAGTTAGCAAAAAAAATTAATCTCTATGATATCAAACACGAAATTTTTGGCATAAACATACTTTGCAGACTCCTCAAAGAAGACGTAAACACATATCTGCATCATAATGTTGTACTCCAGTTGTAGACTCAAAGTAATTTCAAGGAACAATTGTGATCACCACATCTTAATGGCATGAGAGTTAATATACATTATATACCTACTGAATATCTACTGCATAATTACTAGAAATATAACAGCATCATTCCATTAGCCAGCAGTTCACATAGGTCAGTCTGTCTAGTACGAAAAGGGGAAATTAGTATGACCTGTGAAATCACGATAGCTTGATACAACTCATTTCCTATTAGGGGCCCCGGTGGCTGAGCGGTAGGACTGCTCGCCTCCCACCAAGGCAAACTGGGTTCAATACCCGGGAGGGTCACTCCGGATTTCTGCCTAGTGCAGATCGTGTCGGACGATGCCTCTGGTCGGCAGGTATTCTCGGGGATCTCCTGTTTCTCCCGTCCTTGCATTCCGGGTCTGCTCCATTCTCACCTCGTGCCATATCATTCTCACCTGCTCTCAAGACCTCGTTGGTAAGAGCCACCTATATATCTCAAATCAAATCAATTCCTAATAAAAGTATAACGTTAATTTAATGAGTAGAAAAATAATAAACTTGAACTTTCCAACCTCAGCAAATTCACCATCACTCTAAATATTCTAGAAGTGCTATCTTCAAAATCGTGGTATGTCCATTTCTGACTTCTTTTTGTAAATAAAAATGTAACCGTTGTGTTTCAGATGAAGTTTGGTTTACTTTTCTTCATACTTGTGGTGTCCACTTCCGTCGGCATCCCTCAGCTGTTGCCGGCGGATTGCCAACTGACGAGCGATGTTGGTGACAAATCCCGTGATTTGGAAGCAAATTGGGAATTGATTCAGCCTCAAACCTGGCAACTGTAGTTTACATGGCCCAACCATCTAGGTTCAGCATTTGTATGTACCTGCAAGAAGTTTACGAGATTGCGATCGAAATAAACGCTTTGCAACGCATGTCATATTTATAATATTTGAAGTTACTAATCTGTCCTACTGCCTAAAACATTTTTGATTTACATAGAAATGTATTAAAACTGGCTTCATATACAATTGCTGAACAAGACTATCATAGTTTTCGTTTAAAAGTACATGAAAACAGGTCTAAAAACATGAGATACAAGAAACCAAAATGTAATTTTAGATTGATATATAATTAGAGATTTTTATAAATTACCATTTAATTACGGTGTAGCGTAAACGTTAGTGTACATTTCCGTTGAATAGATATTCTAGAAAATATATTTCCATTCCTCGTTATTAAGTTACTTAGAAATTGTAAAGATTTTGTGCAAGCTCTCGAAAACCATTATATTGTATATATTTTTCATGGTTTGGATTATCAACAAAATATAAGTGATATTCCCTGAAATAACATACTATATTTCTGTTTTAAAACAGCGTTCGATTCGTGATACAAAATCAAGTTTCATAATTTCTAATTTTGTTTCGAAAATTAATTTATGACAGGTAGTGAAAACAATATGAAATTTAGTTGCCATACAAACCTTTACATTTTCTTAATTTTTTACAAGAAAAGTTGCATTAAAAAAGTGCACAGTGTTCAGCTACATTTTATAGCATTTTGTGAGATTTAGCTGTTAGTCAGCCATTCAACAAGTTGTTAAAATATTTCCGGTAGTGTGATGATTTTTACATTTGCACAAATGATGCACCATTGTCGACGCAAAAAAAAATGAAGTTACAGATAACTAATGAGCAACCTTACCTCTACATGGGTTGCAACGCCCAGAAAATACGCAAAAATGAGACCACATGTCTCATCCCCCTCCTCATCAACAGGAATGGCTGCAGTGAAAATCCAAAAGGCTCCAGAAACTTATCCAAGATGGTCAACCTTGGGGACGTTCCCGATTCTCCAGGAAGACACCATAGAAGACATCTTCTTTTCCAGGCCCATAACTAGCTCCAGGCTCAGAACAAACCAAGAACAGACGTGACACCAACATAGGGGTTCAATAAGAAGGAAACTTCAATAGCCCATTACTCCTCAATTTGGGGCAAAAATTGCAGTAACACCTGAAAGGCCCCTAGATCTCCTTTTAAATTTTGCCTTTTCCCATTTCGAATATATTAAAGTTTAAGATTTCCTCAGTCCTAGATTACACAAAATCATTCAAATCCTCTTATATAAACATGAAGATGAACAAAACGAAATAAGCATGAACACACTTGTCTGATGTCAAGGTTTGGTATTGACTTTAAAGGAACATTCACCAGCGATACAGGCTCTTCAGCCTGTTTTCTATCAGAAACTACAGGCAAGGCTTCCATTCTGTTCTACTAATACAGATTGGACATATACAGAAACGTTTATTTTAGTTACAGATGCTTTAGTCTGTTCTTCATCAGGAACTGTAGGCAAAACACCTTTTTGCTCTACTAGTTTGGTTTGTGTTTCTATAGTATCTAAATGAACCTGATTACCAGATACGGGTTCTTCAGTACACACTACTGTTAAAACATCAGAAGAATAAACACAGAATTCATCAGAATCGAACGTACGTGAAAGAGCATCGGCAACACCATTGTCGACACCCTTCACACGCAGACCTGTAAATATAAATTTTATCAAATGGACCAGCCACCGTATTAATCTCCCAGCAGGTTTATTGGTGGAAAGGAACCAGCTCAAAGCTTGGTTATCAGTGTGTAGCACAAACTCAGCACTTTCTAAGTAGTCGCTGAATTTTTCCATACTGTAAACTTCGGCAAGGACCACCTTCTCATGCACAGAGCATTTATGCTCTGGTGGAGAAAGAAGCACACTGGTGTATGCCACGGAAACCAATCTACCATCCACAGTTTAGCTTAGTACAGCACCCAAAGCCTTCGAGCTAGTGTCTACCTGGAGCACGAAAGGTTTTTCAAAACAAGACAATTGCAGAACAGAAGGGGTAGCCAGTTTTTATTTTAACGGACAAAATGCTTAAAGCTGCTCTTCTTCCCAATGGAACAATATTCTCTTCCTCTTTAAGGCATTCAAAAGCTCGGAAATTTCGGCAAAATTGGGGTAGAATTCGGAATAAAAACCAACCAGTCCCAAGAATTTTCTAATCCCACGTAAATTTTTAGGTGGTGGGAAATTTACTACTGGTCAAAATTTTCTGTTTCCATTATCAGTTTACCATCTGAAATCAAGAAAATTACATTCCAGACATAGGTCAAACCCAGGTTACCTTGTTTGGATCCACAGTTAGTGCAGACTCACACAAATCAAGCAAAAAAGGATGGAGGTATATTAAGTAATCATCAAAGGTATCGCTGTAAATGCAAACGTTATCAATATATGTGAAGAGAGAGTCTAACTGAATTTTACCCAGAACCTGAAATTAAAATGTGTGACATGCTTGGAGCCCACAATTTACTCCCATGGGCAACTGATTCCACTGGTATTCGCCCAATGGAGTGGCAAAAGCCAATACACCACTCGGGTCGGTATGCAATTCACTCTGGAGGATTACGGAAATGAAATCAAAAACAGAAAATAATTTAGCTGAACCAACTTGCTAAAAAATGGATTCAATTGTAGGCAAAGGATAAGGGTCTACGAATTGTTTTTATTGACTTTCCGATAGTTACAAATAACTCTGTAAGTTCCAGGGACCGTTTTCGGTAGGAGGAAAGCTGGACTAGAATAATGACAGTCCGACTGTTCTACAATGTCATCGTTTTGCAATTCCTGCACAATATTTCGAAAAGATTTTAATTTCGGTGGAGAGACAAGATAAGGCACTGAAGACACTGGTTCCTGATCTTTCAACTTCAAAACTATTGGTTTCCTACTATAATGCCCTAACTTCTTTATTACAACATCAAACATAAAGAAGTGAATATTTTTGGGAAGTAGGTTATAGAATACAATTTGTGTAAAGTATTCTTCTTAACAAGGGAAACCTAACACACCAACTAAACCTTGTATCTCACTTCTGTAGTTTTGCGTTGTTTGATATGGCGATTGCCATATTTCCAACCGTTTTAAACGCAAATTTGCAACTTCTACTTCAATGGCAACAGCTTATATGGAAGTTTTTATCAATTGTGCATTATCCCAATTTTCTGTTCAGGCTTTACAAAAGGTAGGTTATAATTCATCCAGGACCCTGAAAGTTACGGCTGCAAAAATAATGTCTTCGACAGATATCCAAAGCTAAGATGGCATTTTACCCTACGAAGAAATTCACTAGAGCAACTAAGGAAGTACTTTCTAAGCCAGGTATCCTTCATGATAACTCAGCTGGAAAATGCGGAGCTCAGTAATGCAGCCCGACTCTTAACACTACCAAACATACATCTTTCAAGAGGTTTACAAGGGAAACCTTGGACAGCTGCTGAATCCATGCTGCGAACATGGTGGAAAGAATTAAACAAACTAGAAGTACAAAATTCATCGGACACGACCACTGATCTAAATGTCGTCTTTTTTTTCTCGAATTTTTTTTTCCAAGTTTTTCATGTATTTTGTATGCTCTAATAATGTTAGGCACACTCTGTTATAATATTAGAGTGCGCAGTGGAACTCTTACGACGCCCTAGCTATAGGGCGTGGCAAAAGGGTCATTCACGGCAACCCAACATCACAAACAAAATATTTGAAACATTGAAATAATTCAAAACCACTTCAATGCAAAGTGTAAAGAGCATGCCCCGAAACCCCAACAGCAAAACACATGAAAAACTGTAATATTCTTTTATCTCGTAAATATTTTTTTACTTTTATTTGCAATATACAAAAATTTATCGTTTTCTGCAAATTATTTCTTTTCTAATACACAGCAATATAAAAGTTAAGCGCAAAATGCCATATAAAGCACAGTGCAATATAGGCAGTACTGATAATTATGACTTTTACCGAGATATCTATAAAATTGTACAAAATGCTTTATAAATAGCAATACAATATGGCCAATACTGTTAAGATTTTTAGAGAATCCTCTGGAATATTTTATCTGAATTTCTTTTAATTTCTTATTTTCCTTACAGCTTGAAAATGACCGTTTCTGACTAAACAAACAAAAGCAAGGCTTAAACATATTCCTACTAAGCTTGCATCTTTCCACATACAATTATAAATTCTTGGTTTTGTTTATTTTCCATACAATTGGAAAATAATACAACTTCTGGCTAAATACATGTAAGCAAGCCATAAAATACTTAACTGACTGAAAAGTCTCAAATACGATTTATTTTCCTCCTAAGTGGAAATCTTTCAAAAATTACAATGATTAATGTTTAATTCCCAAAAAGAGTTACTGAAGGATTTACTACATTCATTAAATTAGAAGTTATTATGCAATTCCTAAACAGTATTTGCTTTTTGCTAAAATCGTACAAAAATTACCAAATTATTATATTTTTCAAGAATAATTTACTGCCTGTGTAAGGTAGATTATCAGCCATTTAACATTTGCCTTTAACAAAAGTTATTAAGCATTTTATAAACAGCATTTGCTTTTTGCTATAATCATGCGCAAATTACAAAATTAGTTTATTCATCAAGAACATGTTACTGGCTGTGTATGGTAGATCACCAGCCATTTAAACATTTTTTTTTCCATCACAGTTTATCTAAGATATTCTTACAAATTTGCAAAGTGATTTCATTTAAAATCGATATACCTGAACTAATGGAGAAAAACCTGCGCCCCAAGTTTCAATAAAATTCTATTCTTTTTAAAACTGACATATTCAGGATTTTTAATAATTTCGGCAATATTTCTCTTCCTTACATTTACCACATATATAAAAAGAGACATGGCAAATTTGAAAAGTTTTTCTTGTGCTTCTAGCATTGCGCCTAATACTTAGGACTCCTACATAAGGACTTTCAACATGTCCTTCTTTATCTAAGATCTTAAGGGTCCTTCTGAGAATTATTCAAATTTTACATGTTCATACTTAATTCATCGTGAAGCTCCTAGGCTACAGTGCTAGCCAAATGAGCCTACACCCAGGGATTAAATACTTGAAATTCACAATTGTATCCTAGAGAGATGCCTCACAATGACCGGCCAATCACAGGCCGTCGAACAGTCGGTAATGTTCTTCCATAAATTCCAAGTCTTTAGCCCCGGATCTGACGTCACATTCTTCTGGCCACAAGGAACTGCGTGAGCGGCTGACGTCACAGACGCGCGCCCCTGGCGGCCGCCTACCAAGGCCTCAGTTGAGGAAGACTCGGGCGAGAAACCAGACGTACTGCCGAAAATATTGTTACTCGGGCGTCCACTTTGTCGATAACAAGTTCAATGCAGAAGTTGCAGGTTAGTGTTTAGGCATAAGTGTGTTTAAGTTTTACTGTGATTTCAGGTGTAGAACGACGAAAATACAAGTTTTTTTCCCCACTGTAATTTTCCATGCTTGTTGTTTACTGCATAGCGCCGCTTGATAGCTATTCGAGCCCAGGTGAAATGGAGTACGTCATTGCCTGGAGGAGGGGGAGGCTCTGGCAGAAAATACGTGAATATTAGATCACATGTCCATCTTCACCCCCCCCCCCCCCCAAAAGGAACATTGTGGCAAAACTTGCAGCTGCACCTGATAGGTCCCTATATCTCCTTTTAAATTTTGCCTTTCCCCTTTTCGAATACATTAAAATTTATATTTTCCTCAGTCCTAAACTACACAAATTCATAAAAACCCTATTATATCTACATGAAGATGAACAAAATGAAATTGATCATGAACAGATCGTTATATATATATATGTGTGAAAATGGAACTCTCAATTACAAATGAGCATGCGTACACCCTAATTCTACATGGAGGTGGAAAACCCTTAACGAAAAGTGCATGGAATGGAGCCCAACAGTCCTGAGAGCCTCTAGCACCAAGTACTTTAAAAACATACATATAATTCCCTGTGATGATAGCAAAAAGATGAATACAAGACAAACTCTAAAGAAACATCAGTAACATCATAACAAGATACGCTTAATACCCAAAACGAAAAGCATTCAGTTCAGTGGTTATGAATTAACACCGAACTTTAAGTAGTGCTTAAATTCAACTACGACAAATGCACTTTATTTATTTTACGAGGACTATTCAGGTCCTCTAACAAGACTTTAATGGGGGTGATAAAGCTCTTAATCAAAATAGATCCAGCATACTTTGGAGCCAGCTTCGCACTAAACTGGGCATTTCCAGGTAAACTCTATCTCCTTGTTTCAAGGAGACTGAACCACCATTCTAAGCAGAACGAGATACTAATTTGGTGTGATATTTCCTAAGGTTCTGGGTTGCTTCCTCCATCCCAAATAATTTGTAGAGCCCCCACGTATAAATTAAGGGATGGAACAAGGCACGTCCGAAGAACAATTCAGAAGGAACATTCATGGTGGCGCTACTCACTAAAATATTAAAAACTAAAGAAAGTTGATACAACCCAATGTCCCAGTCCTTATGGGATCCCGTTTGGAACCCCATAAGACCACATTTAGGTTTCTGTCGTAACACCTCACCAGGTTAGCTTTGGAGTAATAGGACATTGTTTGCAGTTGGCGTTTTAAATACGCCTGGAGAAAGTCTTTCAGGAACTTGGTGTATTCTTTACCAGATTTATTAATGACACACTTGTATGATGTAAAGATTCAGTTTGAACTTTTAAAGGAACATTCACCTGAGGTACATAAACTACAGGTATTATAGAAACTTCTATCAGAAACAACAGGTAAGCTTCCATTCTGTTCTACTAATACAGATTGGACATATACAGAAACGTTTATTTTAGTTACAGATGCTTTAGTCTGTTCTTCATCAGGAACTGTAGGCAAAACACCTTTTTGCTCTACTAGTTTGGTTTGTGTTTCTATAGTATCTAAATGAACCTGATTACCAGATACGGGTTCTTCAGTACACACTACTGTTAAAACATCAGAAGAATAAACACAGAATTCATCAGAATCGAACGTACGTGAAAGAGCATCGGCAACACCATTGTCGACACCCTTCACACGCAGACCTGTAAATATAAATTTTATCAAATGGACCAGCCACCGTATTAATCTCCCAGCAGGTTTATTGGTGGAAAGGAACCAGCTCAAAGCTTGGTTATCAGTGTGTAGCACAAACTCAGCACTTTCTAAGTAGTCGCTGAATTTTTCCATACTGTAAACTTCGGCAAGGACCACCTTCTCATGCACAGAGCATTTATGCTCTGGTGGAGAAAGAAGCACACTGGTGTATGCCACGGAAACCAATCTACCATCCACAGTTTAGCTTAGTACAGCACCCAAAGCCTTCGAGCTAGTGTCTACCTGGAGCACGAAAGGTTTTTCAAAACAAGACAATTGCAGAACAGAAGGGGTAGCCAGTTTTTATTTTAACGGACAAAATGCTTAATGCTGCTCTTCTCTCCAATATAACTCTATTCCCTTCCTCTTTAAGGCGTTCAAAGGCTCGGTCATTTCGACAAATCTGGGGACGAATTCGGAATAAAAACCAACCATTCCAAGGAATCTTCTGACCCCACGCAAATTTATAGGTGCTCGTAAATTTGGCGCTGTTCAAATCTTTTCTGGGTCCATTATCAGTTTACCATCTGAAATCACAAAACCTAAGTACCTGACATAGGTCGAAGCCTATGTTACTTTGTCTGGATTCACAGTGTGTCCAGCCTCACGCAGGCAAGCAAAAAGAGACGAAGGTGTTTTAAGTGCTCATGAAAAGTCTCGCTGTGAACGCAAACAACATCAATATATGTGACGAGAAAGTCAAACTGGTATTTACCCAGAACCTGTAATAAAATGTGTGACATTGCTTGGGGCCCTTAATTTACTCCCATGGGCAACCGCTTCCACTGGCATTGGCCCCATTGAGTGACAAAAGCCAATACACCATGCGAGTCGGGATGCAGATCACACTGGAGGAATGCGGAAAATAAATCAAAAACAGAAATGTATTTGGCTGATCCAACAAGCTGAAAAACTGATTCAATTGTAGGCAAAGGGTAGGGGTCAACAACATTTTTTTATTGAATTTCCGATAGTCACAGATAACGCTTTAAGTTCCAGGGACCTTTTTGAGTAGGAGAAAAGCTGGAAAAGAATAATAACTGAACAATTGTTCTAAAATGTCATCGTTTTGTCTTTTCCTGCACAATATTTCGAAAAGCTTTTAATTTCGGTGGCGAAACACGATTAGGCAATGAAGACACCGGTTCCTGATATTTTAACATCAAAAATATGTGTTTTATTCTACAATATCCTAACTGTTTTGTTAAATCATCAGAGAATTCTGTTTATAATTCTGACAATAACATGTCTTTTTCACAAACATGAGACTGCATCTGAACCGAATGGAAAGCAAAAATTTTGACAGTATTACACAAAGGCTGAGAACTACAAAATAAAATATAATTTATTTCTTGAACACATTGATACTCACTTGGATTTTTCCCGATAAATTAACCCCAGGAAATAGGCCATGTCTTAGACTAGGCAAGATTCGAAACTGGAACTTCCACGAAAATAGTTATATTTTAATTTTGAGAATCGCAACCCTTTGCGAGCTGATTACCCCTTCATTTGCAGGAGAAAAACCTATTTCTTCACCTTTTAGTAGATGGATTAGTCCCTTTGCCATGTTTTTAAGTAATTACAACAGTCATGGCTAATTAGTGAACAGGTAGCACCAGAATCAAGCAATGCAGCCACCCTAATCTGATCCGCAATAATCACTGGGACATACAACTCGAACTTACACTCGAACTCCATGATATTAATGGAATGGTCTCCCATGACTTTCACCTTCATAGGACAATTGGCCTTAATGTGCTCTTTATGCTTAGAAAGGTAACAGTTATAGTTGCGGAACCTCTTCTATTGTCCCTGTCTCAAGCTTTCACTTTTTTTTACCACTTTGCTTGTACCAAGATCTAGTTTTCACCTTACTAGGACCAGGGCTATTTACTATACTAGGAACAGGGCAATACCCCGCCGTCACGGAAATACTGACATTTATGGAAACAGTCTTTTGCAACATTATTATGTTTGCCACAAATTATACCAAAATTGGTTGACATGGGTTCTACCTTTCCTTTTTCCCTGTCTCCTCCCCCACTATGATTACTCGCCCCTGCCTCAGCACAATCTCTTTAAGTGCGCTCGACCTCGGTTACGACAGTTAACAATTGTAACATTGTAGTTGGGCACGTAGCAAACATGAATAAGCGACTATTTTTAGGAAGTGGGTTATAGAACCACTTTGTGTACAGTATTCTTCTTTACAAGGGTATCATATCACACCAACTGAGCCTAGTATCTCATTTCCGAAGTTTTGTATAGTTTGATATGGTGACTGCCTCCCTTCCAGCAGTTTAAAATGCAAATTTGAAGCTGCTACTTATCTGGCAACAGTATTTATGTGAGTTTTTATTAATTGTGCATTATCCCAATTTTCTGTTCTGGCTTTACAAAAGATACGTTGCAATTCATCCGGGACCCGAAAAGTTACGGCAGCATAAATAATCTCTCTTTGACAGATCCAAAGCTAAGATGGTATTTAACCTTACGAAGAAATTCAAAAGCAACAAAGGAAGTATTTTCTAAGCTAGGTATCTTAGATGACAACTAGCTTGAAAAATATTTAAGAGTCCTGATTACCAGATGTAGCGCACCCATACCACCTCCCGAAGCTACATCATCACCCATCACCAGCGTACGTGTTTTGAAGCGGAGCTCAGCAATGCGTTCCAACTTCAACACCCCCACACCAGCATCTTTCAAGAGATTCGAAAGACAACGCTTGGACAGCAGCTGAATCCATGATGTGGACATGGTGGAAACTATTAAATAAACCAGAAGTACAAAATTCATCAGCCACAACCACTGATCTAAGCGTCCTCTTTTTTGTTCAAATATTTTTCTAAGTTTTGTATACATTTTGTATGCTCTAATAATTTTAGGCACACCCTGCTTGAAGAGCATAGTGCGCAGTGGAACTTTTGCGACGCCCAGCTATATGGCGTGGCAAAGGGGCATTCAAATCAGCCTTTCATCACACAACAAATTATTAGAAAAATTGGATGATTCCATAACCCCTTCAAAGCAAGCTGTAAAGAGCATACCCCAAAACCACAACAGCAAAAAAACATGAAAAACTGCAACTTTCTTTTATTTAGTAAATATTTATTTTCTTTGCAATATACAAAAATATAGAAATTTTCTGTAAAAATTCTTTCTTTTCAAATACGCAAACAATGTAAAAGCTAAGCGCAAAATATTATATAAACCACAATATAATATATAATCCATTCCCAGCTAGAAGAAACTTTCTCGGAGCCCTGCTAAATATCTACTTGTAGGCCCGTTTCTTATCCTTCCGCCAAATGTAAACAAATATTGCCATGTGACTGCCATGTATCATTTGTCAAAATCAATGTTTACTTTCTATTGTGTGTTTGTGTGTACATTTGTACGTATACTTTAGATAAACTTAAACATGAACATTGAAATGTGACTCCTACTTTTATACCTGTCGGCGTTGTTTACTGTTACAGCTTTTCAAAGAATTCTGTCATATTCCAAAAAACCGTTCTATTAGAATATTAACAGTTTAGGCCTATAACATTGTTTAGGTCAGCTTCATGACGTTTTAAAAATGCATGAGTTGACGATAGTTCTTACTATTATTTTACATTAACATATTTGTTTTCCACGATATAGCATTTACATGTAATGCACGTTAATATTTTGCCGCGACTGTATTCAACAATGTTATAACTGCGAGGTAAAGCACTGTAATATTTATCCTTTTTTATTGGTATGTGTTGTATTGTTTCCTTAAAATGAAGGCCTCAGTTTGAACAAATATTAAAATGAAGGAACAACCAGTCAAACGAAAAAGGCAAATTAAATTCAAGTACGCATCCCGTGTTGCCTATTTTCTGTCATACAAACTTAAAAGATAGTGGCGAACATGCATACATATAAGCCTACCATAATTTTTATTCCGCTCATATTTCTATGAATTGCTACTTACTATTTATTAGGTTTATTGAAATTTAGCCTGCTGGGCTTAATATATCTTTGTATTTGTGGAAAATCACGTTAGGAGGCTGTATTTCAAACAGTTAGGGAGAAGGTGCAATGTTGTTGATAAATAAAGATACGTGAATGTAAATAATTGACTTCATCATAAAAACACTTCATAGTTGAAACCTATAAATAGTGCACCTCAAATATGTGAAACCACGCACACACACAGGGCTAGCGTATCGACCACGATGCAGTAACGCACGCCATTTCATATGCAGCGGTTACCGAAACACTCGTAACAGCATATTTATTACTGCCTTGAAAACACCGATTTATCACAACATCGTAACTTGCCTAGGTAGGTTTAAAAAACACAACGTCTACAAATGTGATGTAGTAATTTGAAGTATTTTTCGGAGTAAGTATAATTCATGCTTCGTTTGGCAAAAAGCAAGATGCCATCTTGGCTCGCCATGTCTGCCAACTTAAGATGGTAACAGCCATACCATCATATCTAAAAATATTAAAATTAGTATTCAATTAAAATTTATTTTCAATTGTAAACTACAAATTCGAAAATCATTATTTTGCTGTAATAAGTATGAAATGTGCTACAATTGAAAACATGTATAATTCAGCTTACCAGCGATGTGAAATTTCCCGAGTGTGAGAGAGACAAGGAAAGAGAAAGAGGGCGACAAGCTCCATCCAGCAGACAGTTGCTTCCTCGGTCGATAAAACAAACACCGTGTCAGTGAGCCTATCCACGATATATTACGTTGTAATTTTTACTGTATCAATGAAATATGTTGCCATCGGGACTACCGAAATATTTCAATAGGCACCGTTTAATTTACAAATTGCATACCAAAATCTAGGTTAAAACATTATTAATCTGTGAACTATATCTTACTAACTGTTGCCAACATATCACTGCTCTCGCTGTTGTTAATTCATATTTACTACGAAATAAATGTTACACGTTATAGAAGATACTAAGGTAAAGTTTCATTTATTCATACATACAGTTCTGTAAAGTAAACCGCAGTGTTATATATTTGTGAAATACAGGTTGATTTTTCCAAAGGTTCGTTTTCAAAAGTCTCTTCCAGTCGGGAATGGACTATAGTCAATGCTGATAAATATTACTTTTACAGAAATATCTATAAAATCTAACAAAATGCTATATAAATCGCTATGGCAAATTTGAAAAGTTTTTCTTGTGCTTCTAGCATTGCGCCTAATACTTAGGACTCCTACATAAGGACTTTCAACATGTCCTTCTTTATCTAAGATCTTAAGGGTCCTTCTGAGAATTATTCAAATTTTATAAGTTCATACTTAATTCATCGTGAAGCTCCTAGGCTACAGTGCTAGCCAAATGAGCCTACACCCAGGGATTAAATACTTGAAATTCACAATTGTATCCTAGAGAGATACCTCACAATGACCGGCCAATCACAGGCCGTCGAACAGTCGGTAATGTTCTTCCATAAATTCAAAGTCTTTCGCCCCGGATCTGACGTCACATTCTTCTGGCCACATGGAACTGCTTGAGCGGCTGACGTCACAGACGCGCGCCCCTGGCGGCCGCCTACCAAGGCCTCAGTTGAGGAAGACTCGGGCGAGAAACCAGACGTACTGCCAAAAATACTGTTGCTCGGGCGTCCACTTTGTTGATACAGGCAGATCTTCTAGGGTTCACAGGAGTTGCAGGTTAGTCTTAAGGCATATGCCTGTTTAAATTTTACTGTGATTTCAGGTGTAGAACGACGAAAATACAGTTTTTTCCCACAGTAATTTTTCATACCAGTTTTTTTGCTGCGTAGCGCCGCTTGGTAGCTAGTCGAGCCAAATTAAGTGGAAACTGTTGTAGGTGGGGAGGGGGGGCGGCTGTGGGTGCGCTGGCAGAAAATACGTGAAAATGAGAACACCTGTCTCAGAGAGTATTTTAATTTTATAGAAGTTCTTAAAAGTTTTAATGGTAGGTAGGCGTAGACGTGTCATTGACAGCAATATCATCAGTGATGAAATCTGAACATTTAAATCATTAGTACGACAATTAAAATACACGAGTGACATAAGAATTCGAAATCAGTAAAACTCGTAAAATTCACCTAGCATGCAATCAACTTCATCACGGAGGTAGGATTCGTGGCATTAACTTCGGACATACTCATTTATAATGTTTCGAATCATAGGGTTCTCTAACACGTTATATATATATATATATATATATATATATATATATATATATATATATATATATATATATGAGGTAGTGTTTGAAACTTTGTGTGTTTGGACGTAGGAGGGTAATCTTCGAAACTACTAATCCGATTTTAAAAATTCTTTCACCAGTAGAATGCTACGTTATCACTGAGTGTCATAGGCTATATTTTATTTTAAAAATCAATAGGGATCCTACTAAAAATCCAATAATGTAACCCAAAATGTAAATAAATGATCTATCAAATTCCTTTCATTGCGTGCGCTGCGAAAACTATTGATGATAGAAAAAATAATGTACTACGGCTTTGCGGGGCGGACAGATTCGAAAAATAAAACGTGCTTTGTGCTGCGTACGGCGTCAACCTTAGAAGCTCTACTGCCATTATGGGGGGAGTTACTTTTGTGTTTGCTGGGGATTTTCGGCAGACACTCCCTGTAGTTACAAAAGGGACGCGTGCAGATATCATCAAAGCATGTCTTAAATCATCTCCCTTATGGAGTTCTATTCAACACCTAAATTTGCGAACGAATATGAGAGCCTATCTTGGTAGAGACACGCATAAGGATTTCCCACAACAATTGCTCAGACTTGGAGAAGGAGTTTTTCCTTCTCTAAATTTGGGCACTAATTCTGCTGAAATCATTTTAAATGAGACATTAGGTCAGATAGTCCACAATCTGCAGCATCTTATAGAAGCAGTATATCCGGGCCTCGAAAATTTACTAGAAAGAGACTTTCACTGGTTGTGTTCCAGGGCAATAGTATCGCCTAGGAACGACACTGTCAATGAAATCAACAATCTCATTATACAAAGAGTTCCCGGCCAAGTAAAAACCTATAAGTCGATTGACACAGTCACCAATGTTGACGATGTCGTCCACTTTCCTCAAGATTTTCTAAATTCGCTTAATCCTTCTGGCTTGCCACCTCACGAACTATCATTAAAAGTCGGTACTCCTATCATGCTTTTAAGGAATATAAGCCCTCCTAGCATGTGTAATGGCACAAGATTGCTCATTAAAGACTTGAAAGAAAATTTGATTGTCGTGACCATCCTCACCGGTCCAGCAGCCGGCCAGCTGGCAAACATCCCAAGGATTCCCATGATTCCCACGGATTTGCCAATATCTTTTAAACGGATTCAATTTCCCGTAAAAACATCGTTCGCGATTGCTATTAATAAGTCCCAGGGTCAAACTTTCTCTTTGGTTGGAATCGACTTACGAAAAGAGTGTTTTTCCCATGGCCAACTATATGTTGGTTTATCACGAGTTGGAAGTCCCAAGAAACAGTACATTTTGCTACCAAACAATAACAGGACGTCAAACATTGTCTACAGATAATGTCTTAGCCAATAACATATTAAATACTTCTATCTCAGATAAATTGCATTGTAATATAATGTATATTAATATGAAAAATTATAAAAAAGTAAAAAAATATCAAATAAAAATAGCAAAAAAACTTTAAATTACAAATAATTTAATTAATTATTAAATTATAATGTACTTTTTTTAATGCTTTAGGAGAGTTTACCCAACCTAATTAACGCCGGGTTAAGAATTTTTTTTATCTTAATTGCACCCGTGTGAAGCCGGGGCGGGTCGCTTGTGTATATATATATATGGAAAATGGATTAGAGTATTACAAAGTACAATGCATCATCACTATGAATTGATTCATGTCGGAAAAGAAAAGTACAATCGACGTACAGAAATGAATTTCACCCGTTGTATAGGTACTGGTATTGTTTGCACACTGTGACGATTCGGTAAGAAACGTGGCCACCATGGACGCCCAGCAAGGCTCCCTCGTACTCGCCGTGGTATACCACACATCAAGTTTTCCATGTCATCGGGAGGGAGGCGATCCCTCCTCCTCTTCGACGGCATCCTCGATGACCTCTTTTGGTGGGTCATGGGAGAGCGTGGATGCTCAGCAACAGCACGCTTCAGCATATCACATGCATGTTCAATACAGTCCATGTCCGGCGAAATCAAGCCATTGCATTAAGTCAATGACGGACTCCTGGAGGAAGGCATGTACCACCCTCACTCGATGTGGTCTTGTGTCGTTCACAAGAACGATTTCATCGCCGATTTTTTCAAGGAATGCACGTACACTTGGTCGCAGCACCTCATGAATGTAATGCTCGCCCGTCATTGTGCCGCCAAAAGGCACGAGTCACGCCCGCCGTCCCAGCAGTATCCCAGCCCAAAACATTACTGACCCTCCGTGGAATGCATTCACTTCTCGGACATGCTGCAGCCCGGTACGTGATCCCTTAGGCCTCCAGACACTTGGGCGACGAATGTCGGTGTCGAGTGCGATGCTCGTTTTGTCCGTGAACAGAACAAAACGCCATTCTGCATATCCCCATTCACGGTGTGCTTGGGCCCACCTCTGAAGAGAAAATCTTTGGTGTCAAGAAGGGGGACGGGACGCAGGGGCCTCCTTGCATGTAGGTCCTCGTATGCAAACTATTCCTGATAGTCTGAGTGGACACTTGTATCCCTGAAGCCCGTCGCAAGTCAACCCGGAGCGCTGTGGCGCTAGCCATCGGCCGTCTTTTAGCGCTTATGGTAATAAAGCGGTCTTGAGCTGCTGTTGTGGAGCGAGCACGACCTGTACTGGGACGATCAGACACTGAGTGTGTCTGCTGATACCTCCTCCATACTCAGGACACGTCACTTTGGTTGACTCCAAGACCGTTAGCAACAGCTGTCTGCGTTAGGCCTTCCTGGATAAATGCGACGATGCGTATCCTGTTAAACAGTGTGATGGATCGCCTGGGCATGTTGACGTGACTGACAACTTGGACGGACTGCGGCCAGGCTAGGACGTGAGCTGTCTACTCTTCCGCCACAGCCAGCGGCAAATGGGGGCAGCGATTGTTGGCAGGGAAGATCGCGTTCACGTAAATGTTTCAATACTATACACTGTACAGGATCATGAAAGCATTGTAGTAGCCTCAAATTCAGGCTATATTAATATTTTCCGTACTGCTCGTCATTATGCAAATTTTTGATGTGTATATTTAGAACGCCATTATTTTGAAAATAAGTGTCTGAGCCACTAAAAGCACATAGGTTTACATGGCCTACTATGACGCTTCTAGTGTGAAGAATTTTGTGGAAATCGGTTGTTGGTCTGAGAGATATAGCATAAAAACTTTATTTCATTAAACAGGGCTGTATTTGAATATATGTGACTTATTCCTCAAACTTAATCAGTTTACATGGCTTGCCATGAAAATTTACATTATAAATTTTGTAAATAGGCATTAAAAAGTTTCTTAAGTGAAGTGATATAGCAAGACAAATAAAAGAAGAGGATCTAGGCTAAAATGTTATATTCTTCAAACTGAAATATTAAACCTACTCCTGATTAGCCTGATATTGACCACGGCAGGTATTCGGGTCACAAACGTTATGTTGTATATATATATATATAAAAGGATATGGTGTGAGTTTTCACTAGGAAGTGTAATAACTTTGTGTTTCCTAAGTGGAAACATTTATAATATTTTACTTGGCTGCCAATCGTAAAAGTGAAAATTTTATTTCTGAAATACCGGAGTATACCATACTTAAGTGAATATTGTAGAATCAACCAGAACTGTCCATATAAAGTGTGCCATGATGTTTATTCTCATCCATTCATTCTACCGCTAGCTAACCAATATAACACTTATTATAATATTGAGAAGTAACCGATTTTCAATAATAACAGTTCATAGCAGAAGTAAGGCAGTACTGATGACAGCCCTAAGAGTATAATTATACAGTTTTTTTTCTCAGTGGTTGAATTTCTGTGAATCTTAAATTAACTATTTCAATTAAAACTAGTATTAGAATTTTCAGTGTTTCTATTGCAGTAACTTCCCTGTCACACTTGTGTTGCAGTCAAGTTGAATTTTCTCATAATCAACAGAGCTTCTTTAAACATATGTTTTTGCATAATTTATGCAATAGAATTACGCTGAACGCACAAAGTAAACCAAAGTCAAATATTTTATTTTCTCATCCAAAGCCAAAGAAAATATTGGCATATAAATTTATCAACACTGAAGCATTCACACTCTGATCCTGTATTCCCTTAATGTGATAAGGAGACAAAATCACACCACAACCAAGGTGTGAATGCTGCTTCGTCAACAAGGAAGCTGGACAGATAGGTTGTGGAACAACTTACGTGATTCCTTCATTCAGCCAGCAAGGAATAACTGAATATTGTTTTCATTGTATTAAATTGTGTGTTTAGGTATATGGGTAATACGTCAGTTACAAAACAGCAAATTATTTGATTGTACACAGTATTCTATCATGATGAAAGGCGCCCAATCAAATTATTTATCTAATTGTGTACTGAATCTTGTGGCGCACTATATGTCAGAGGATGCAACAAGGAGGCAAAACCACAAGCCCAAAATATCAATGGATCTTCAAAGTAAATATATTTCAGAAAACACCCCTATGAGCAAAATTTACTGTTATAATGGTAGATATACGCACCGTATTTCAATAAGAAAACATTAATTAACTTCCTGTAGTTTATTTATATTTAGTTTCGATTTTTTTGTTCTGTTTTCGAAATCATACAGGTAAATAGAACATTCTACATGAAGTTCCAAATTCATTACATTGACCTTGAAAAACCACTATTATATTAAATATTGATTTTCAAAATATTACAAGTTTATCTTTCGACAGTTAAAATACAAGTCAGTACATACTGATATCGCAGATGATATATTTACTTTATATGTTTACTCTAACTGGGTTGGCAAACCTAGCCTTATTAACATCCCAGTTACCCAAAATATGTATTGTTTATGAAAATCATTCTGGCCGAAAATAAAATTATACAACAATCTCTACAATCTTAGAGTACATTACAGAGTCAACAAATTCTCCCTTAAAATCTCCCACGAGATTAATACTGCTATTTTCTTTTAAAAATATTAAAAATTCTGATCTTTTATTTTTTTACTTAGTACAAGTGGTGAAAACATTTATACCTATTGGCCACTAAGACAGTCCAAGTCCATTTAGGAAAAATATTCCTTTTATCAAAGTTAAAGTCAAAATATGGCCACTAGAACTGCCAAAGGCCACCACAATCACAATATTTATTTTACGAATTTTTCTTCAATTTTCTGGCCGACGAAGGCAGCAGAAGGCCACACAAAGGTCAAAGTCGATTCAATGATTTTCACTACAATTTTTGGGCCAACCAAAACAGCAGATGGTCACATACGAGTCAAAGTTGGTTCGTTGGTATTCACTACAATTTTCTGGCCCACCAAGGAAGCAGAAGGCTCCACTAAAGACTAAATTTATGTTGAAGGTTTCAAAAGATTTACAGGCCAATGTACCTACTAAGAGGCAACCAAAAAACATACCATGTCTGTTAGATGAATAATTTTTAAACATTTACTTGCTATTGAAGAAAGCTGAAGGCCACTAAAACCAGTAATGGTCTTTCATATATTCTTCATCATTTTCTTGCCCATCAATCCACTAAAGGCCACCAAGAAAAATACTATGTCAGTTTTTCTTATGTACTGGCATTTGATATATGACACTGAGTCCAAACAAATATTTTCACTTTTTAACCAAAGTAAAAAATTTTGAAGGACTCAAGTCCTGTTAAAATTACCATGATTGACTAAAAAATTTCACTTTAAAAGAAAAATAAATTTATGATTTGGTACTTGTAATAATGTTGGGTTGTTTCAAAATTGCCTATTAAAGACCTGCCTGAACCTGCCTTAATGGCCTACATGAATAAAGTTATTTTATGTTTTTACATTTTTAGAATATTTTACACTACTTATATTAGCTGGGTGTTGGTTCCCACGAGGAAGTTATCTCTCATCAGACAGCCCCCTCGTAAGACTATTTATACAGAAAAAAAAACATGAATTCCCCTTGGTGGTGTTATAGTATTGAAACGCCTAATCACAGGGCGTCAAAGTGTCTAGAGAAAAAGTTTGTTTATCAGCGCACTTCACTGCCGCTCAGGCATTGATTTCAAGATTAAAAATATCTTCCAATCACAGCGAGTTTCGTCAATGGCCTTCTGGCCGAAACGGCTGTGTGCGCACTCATGCACACATGTGAGCACGGAATTCTAAGAAGTGTATGTAGTACACCACATCACCATTGATTAAGCGCTCGCACTGCTCGCCTGCCTGTCGGCCATGTTTTGGTAGTTGCAAATCTTTCATCCGCGCAGACAGGTTGTTATGCTGCTCGCTCGTGCATCACGTGTCGGTCTCACGTAATTACTCGAAACGTAATTACCAACACAGACCACCCAAAGTACATGGAAAAAAAGTTAGTACATTTTATTACAGGCTCGTGGCAAAATCACGTAATTTTCCTTTTTTCTCAACCAAACACTCAGAACATTTCGAGGCATAAATGGCGCTGTCCAACATGCGCAAACACAAAATCCAGTTTGTTGAGGCAAGTGTCTCTCAATCTGTGTAACTATGAAGAAAAAACACTTTGTAGCTTCCTACATCATTGATGCACACTGGTAGTACATGAGACAGCTGATAAGGAATTCAGGTAGCACCAGCACATCACAATGGACTATGTGCTATACTGTTGCCTATTGTCAAATATAATGTAGTACAGTGGTGTATTATCGTTGTATCAGTCACACTTGTTGTGTCACACACATAGTCACACTTGCTTAGTTTTATACAAATCTGTTAATTTTTTTGGAATTATCGCAATTAATGGTAGAAATATATGCATCCTGCATAGAAAGAAAATTGGAATTAATTGTGTGGTTTCGACGAAATAACATACAAAACCAAGATATCAATGTGGCCGCCATTTAAAAAATAAGTGTCTGAAATACAAAAACACATCAGATAACATTACCTACCGCAGTACTACTTGTTTCCCATGTTTGATTGTAATCGATGAATTGTTTCCCGAGATATGATATAAAATCTTGGTTTATTCTTGTAGCACTATCTTACAAAATGAAGTAGAAAAGAGGCTCCGTGTAGTCACATTTGATGTTTGTCCCATTTTCTCCCCGCCTACAAAGGTAAGTTGGAATTGATTTCATGGTTTCGAAGATATAGTGTACTAACCTAAAATAGATCAATGGCGGCCATTTTGAAAATAAGTCCTTGATATACTTGAAAAATGTATGAACATATCAACAGCCACAGTACTACCTGTTTGTCAAATTTGGTAGTAATATGTCAATCGTTTCCCGATATATTATATAATCGGTTGATTATTTTCCGAGATATTACAAAATGTGATTTATTCGTGTGCCTCTATCTTAAAAAATGTTGAACGAAAGAGTCTCTGGATTAATGCATTTGATTTTTGTAATAAATACTGCTAGCATATAAAGTTAAGTTCGACATTCGTTTAATGGTTTCGTATATAAGTACAGTAATTTAAAATGTTTATTTTTCCGCTATTTTGAAAATAAGTCTCTCAACGACTAAATCAAGTCAGATTATGTGGTGTACTCTACTGTCACTGGATTGCAAAGTTTTGGTAATAATCTGTTGTTTTTGTTTCCCTGAGATATGAAATATGAACTAATTTTCATTAGGAGCTATATTACAAAATTCCGGACAAACGAGACTATGTATTGATGCATTTGATACTTGTCATATTACATTCAGCATACCAACTTTGTTCGGAATTGGTTAAATTGTGTGGCAGATAAAGCACATACACCTTAAACTCGTTACGCCATTTCGAAAATAATTGCTTTATACATTTAACTTTAAAGTGTTAACATGGGCAACATTAATGTTATTTATACACTAAATTTGACAGGACTCGGTCAAATTGTTCCCGAGATATAATGCCAAACCTTCATTTTTTTCAAGTTACACTATCTTCCAAAATGGCTGACCAATAACAATAACTTTTCCTAAATTCAATTTTTATACTAAGAGCTGTCAACGTACCAAATGTGGTTTAAATCGGGTGTATGATTGCCGAGATAAAATATAATTCCCTAAATATTTAAAAGTGTCCACATCTAGAAAATAAGTACCCCGAGGGATGGAAAACTATAAAAGTCAGATGTACCTTCTAAATACGTGAACGGAGTTAGGTGATATTGGGTTCACCGATTTAAAAGTTATTATTAGTGGGGACATACATTTCAGACAGACAATCAGGTGATTGGATACGCCTCTTTCGCCTTCGGAAAGTAGGCTAACAAGTAACACCCTAGGATACGCAGATATATTACTTTTTTTTTAACGTCTCGTCGACGGCAAGGTCATTAGAGACGGAGCAAATTGCTCAGAGAATTAGGAACAGAGAATGATTCGGCCATGACTTGTAGTAAGGAGCCATCCCAGTATTCGCTTGTAGAAATTTCGGGAAACGTTGGAAAACCGAACTCAGGATGACCCGACCGAAATTCGAAACGAAGTCCTCCCGAATGCGAGTGCAATGGATAGCAACTGCTCTACCTCGCTCAGTCTTGGGATATGCAAACATTCGCATACAATACATTGCAAAATTTAAAAAAAATGGTGTTATCGACACTTAACTGCATCAGTAATGCTATTACGTGTATTATTCGTTTAAATAAATAGTTTTCAATACAACACCACAATACCACAAAAGATTACCATTGATGGAGTTTAAAAAAATAATCTGTATATTCTAGACAATGTTCTAGCAAAAAAAAAAAAAAAATCATGATATTATCGTACAAAAGCTGACACTTATAAAAGAAGAATTCAAATTGTACATGGAATTTTTTTAGGTGAAGTGTTTATTTATTTGCACTCATTTTATGCTTTTTGTACAGTGTTTCTTATTTCGAAACTTTTTCACAGCCGATTAATATCACTATCGGTAATTTAAGTTGCATGATTGTTCTTTAATACTACTTCACTACAACAATTTTAATTGTAATATCGTGAAAGAGTGAGCACATAATTACATTTCAAAAGCTTAGTTTTAAAATATTCAGGAAAGAATAAAAGTTCTTAAAGGAAATGGGGTCTGCGATTTTCTTCGGATTAAAAAATACATATACGAGAAAATTAAGTTGAATTGTTCGAATCAAATTCGAAATTTTACAGGTCATGCCAATACACCATGAAACATTGTGACTACAAGTATATGAAAAGTCAATACCCAGATCTCCAGATTTAAATAGGATGTCGCATATGTGCCAGTCCCTCCGACATTCCAACCCGGGCACCCCCCCCCCCCCTCCAAAAATCCCTTTGTAAATCAAAACGAAATCATGGCTGCAATTAATGCGGCCTTTGCAAATGACGCGCATTTCAGCAAATGCCCCGACCTGGCACAAGTGCTGCAGTCCCTCTGTGCCATGATCGCGATCTGGACGACTAATATAACGATCCAAGACAAAATAATCGCGACCATCGGTTCGTCCATTCAGCTGGTCATGAACTTTGAACATGCTGGTAAATCCGATTAATGCTGCTACCACAAACAATCCCGAAACACACATAAACGCCATTCTTTTCTGGAATGCTCGCAGCCTCAGCTCAAAATGGACGAACTTGTAGACTATTTGTCTCGACATAAAATTAAAATTGCCGCAGTAAACGAGACACATTTTACACCTAAATCTCGCTTTTCTGTCACAGGCTATGCCGTTTATAGAAAGGACAGGCCTTTGATAAGAGGTAAATAGGAGGAGTGGCTATTTTAGTACATACTTCCATTGCACATAACGAAATAAATTTACCAGACTTTCCTATATTAGAAGCAGTTGGCATTGTATTAAAATTAGGCCAATAGCGCACTAAATTACTATCAATTTATGCCCCCAGGGCGCTCGCTAACACTGGTAGACCTGGACCTATTATATAATAATACAGGCGTCACTTTTCTCGCCCTTGGCGACATAAATGCCAAACATCCTAACTGGAACTCTAAAAATATAACAGCAAATGGGATGCTCTTACAAAAGCAGCTAGCGAATAGAAATGATCAAGTTATGGCCCCAACTGAGCCTACTTTTAATCCACCTAATATTAATCAACATCCTGACATATTACATATTGTTCTAGGTAAACAGTTTACAACTGAACTTGACCTAAGAATCTAACTTGATCTCTCCTCCGATCATTACCCAGTTCACATTGATTTGGACAGTATTTCCAGAGAAGCTAATTTCCCGAGAAAAATTAAAGATTATTCTAGGGCCAATTGACCGAGTTTCTCGAAATTTATAACAGAAAATTTTCCTCAGATAAATAATGATTCCCTAGCAACAACACAGGATGTTGACGAAGCTATAACCGACCTTACAATCACAATACAGCAAGACGTTGCATTGTGTTCCAGAGAAGGCACACACAAATAAACTCAATACTTTTCCGCAGTATATACGGGATTTAATCACGCAGAAAAACCGCCTAAGACGCCATTATACTAGACGCTGAGATCGACGAACTAAGGCGCGGATCAACGATATACAAACTGTCATTTCAGAGGAAATAACACAATGGCGGGCCAGTGTCTGGGATGCTAAATTAGCTAAGCTAACGCCACGTGAAAAAAAAATTATGGAGCTTAACTAAAGGCCTCTTAAATAAAACAGATAAAATCCCGCCCTTGCCAACTAACACAGGAATTGTTTTCACCCCTGAAGCAAAGGCAGAAGCCTTCGCAAATGTGATGAAAAATACTTTTCAGCCAAATCAGGATCCCTGTGAGAGAAATTTTACAACCCACATTTATCGCGAAATTAAAATAAAGCAAAGAAAACCGACTGAATACGAACCTGAATTTTACACAGTTGCACGAAATAAAACTGGTAATTCGCCGCCCGCATCCCAGAAAAGCTCCAGGAGCAGACGGAATTCAGGCTATCGTATTAAATAAAATGCCCGAACTGGCCCTCGAGTGTCTAGCTACATATTTTTATGCTACGCTCAAGTTAGAATACTTCCCAAACGAATGGAAAACTGCAAATGTGATTGTCTTTCACAAATCAGGGAAGGATAAGAAACCCCCACAAAATTATAGGCCAATTAACCTTTCAAAAACTCTTTCTGAAGTTGCGGAATATATAATCCTAAGACAGATTAATTCTCATTAAAGTAATAATAATTTACTTCCCGAAGAACAGTTTGGCTTTAGACAAAAGTACTCCACGACACACCAATTGGTACGAATCACTGAATATATTAACAATGCCTTAAACTGGAATGACTTTTCAGTCGAAATTTGCTTAAACATTGAAAGACTTTTGATCGAGTTTTTCGTACTGAATTGCTATATTACATTATTAGGCAGCTCTTTAAATCGCAGGACTTTTTCGGTCCAATGCGAAGGGGCGAAATCAGAAAGTAAAACCATTTATGCTGGAGTACCTTAAGGCAGTATACTTGGCCCAGTTTTATTAATCTTTATCTACATGATTTACGGAAACCAGACCACCGACTGGTGCAATGCGGTTGCTATGCCGATGACACTGTATATTTAGTCGTTCACACGACCTCGGTTTAGCAACACGGCGATTATAAACTGCCTTAACAGCCTTTCAAGAATACTACACAAAATGGCGGATTAAAATCAATGTCGGGAAAAGCGAGGCAAACGTTTTCACGCACAAGGCACTATCCCAAGCTGCTAATCGTCCGCAAATCACTTTATTTGGCCAACCCACACCCCATAAAGATGTTGTTAGATATCTAGGCGTACATATGGACAGAAAGTTGACCCGGGAAGCACATATAGACCCCAAATGCGTAAGTGCATACGCCAGACTCTCCACCCTATACCCTATACCCATTAGGCGAAGTGTCATAACACGAAACACAGCAGTATTGCTATACACCATGCTCACAAGCCTGTTATAACATATGCTGCGCCTACATGGGCCCATGCAGCTAAAACTTATATCAAGAGACTGGATATTGTGCAAAATAAATGCCTGCGAATCGCGGCAGATGCACGTAGATTACAGGTATGGATAAAGAACTCAAAATTGAAAAACTAGACGAGCACTTCGTCAAAATGGTGGGAAAATTTTACAATGATTGTGCCACACATGCCAACACGAAAATATTTAGTGTCGGCGATTATGACCCCGACGAGACTCAGCAATATAAGTGGCCTAAAAGTATTTTAGCTCACAGGCCAACTTAAAACATCAATATTCGCAATGCAGGCCCTCAGACATGCACACGAATAAAAATTAATCCCGGAAACCCGTAATACTACAATACATTTAACTACAAAATACATTCTTTGACAAAATAATTATAACAAATTAGCGAGCCACTATTCGATCACAGAACAAGGCAAAGCAGGTTCTGCAAAGACTCTGGCTAGTAGATGGCCTTCAGATTCACATTGCATCCACACTGCACCACACAAACACATGTACTACAAAGCTTCTCTCATCCGATAGCTATTTGCATGTATGGTCGATCGCCACTGTCGATTCTAAGGCGGTCTCCGGGCAGTTCCAGCGAAAACTGGGTGACTGTGGCATAGTGTGCTCTCTACAGCAGCTGGTGAGGGTTGTGGAGTGGTACACCTACACTAACACTAACTCACACACCCCTACACTCACAGACAAGGTAATACAAATATTACCTTTTGTTTTAAGTTTCTTTTAATTGTTTGTAACACACTAACACTCTTTCCTGTGTTACACAGAGATGGCTGGCATCTGTCGGGTGGGTGGCTCAGTTCTGTCCCCCACCACCAGAGCCGCATAGCGCGACCCTGGTTATCAAACAACTACGACCTCATTTTATTTCACCCTGCATCACATTCACACAGTCTATCTTCGCAAACTAACACTACCCTACTTTCTCCAGCCCTAATCCAATAAAGCAATTAAAAATTTTCAACCGCTACAGTCGCATAGTTTTCTCTAGCCTCTCTCCGCTTTGCCTAATTTTCTATGCCCCGCACTAGACCTTTCTTATTTTGGGGTGTGTCCATGGTTACAATTGCAGCCATGGCACCAGACAATCCTGCTATAGCTGCGATGCATGCTCTCATTCTGTTAATAAAACCCCACCTAAGGCGTAAAGGGCTTGCCCTGAGACACATCCCATCATCCAACCGCCTTAGCTACTAACAAGCATACCGGAGGGCATACAGAACTCTCAAGGAGCTCACGTTGGCGTAGCGGGATTTGGGGGCTCGCCAATTAAAAAAAATATTGCGTGCTTCCTGTTCTACACCCTGCCGTCGCCTGATCGTGTCGCCTGCAAGAGGACATCGAAATGGATTAACTGTCGCACTTGTCTTCCTGGATGTAGATGCCGAATGTGGCTCTAATGAGTTAGACTTGTTGCCTGAGACGCCGAACATTAGGGCGTAATTAACGGTGAGTCGTGGACAACCTTTTTTGTGTGGTTCTCAGGTTCTTTTCTAATGTTTTAGTGTTTCGGTTAAATTTAAAGGTCGCTTTATGGTATCTCCTTGTTTTAACGTGCCGTGTATTGTCTTGTTCGCTGTCCAAGATTCAAACATTTTAACTTAGTAGTTGTGTCCACGACACTTTGCATTGGGCTGTGTCCAGTGTGTTGTTAGATGTGATTAGTTTACAACAGTTTTATAATGTTGGAACTTTGATGGCCCGCTTAAATGCCTACGCCAAAATAATGGTTTTTAATAACAATTTTAATGTGTCTAAGTAGAGCTACCAGGGGGGTTCTGGATTAACCCTAGTGGCATACTTTTGAAAGCACTTTTGACCTACTAATTTTATTTTTTATTTTTAGCACAGCATGACCTAGATTCCATTTTTGCACATTTGGTGACCTAGATTTTATTTTAGCACTTACAGTGCACTGCACTACTGGTTTGATATTCGGTGGGTGCAATTCATGAACATATCAATTATTGGAATACCATGTTAAATCCTTGACGAATGCAATTATTTATTTTTAGATTACCGAGTTTAAATCTCGGACAGAGAAATTATTAATATTTCGTTTTAGAATTTAAAAGTAAATTTATTTTTGACTTGGATATCTACTAAGGGTAAGTAATGTAAAGTAATCTTCGGAATACCGAGTTTGAATCTCGGACAGGGTGTTTAAATTTATTCAATTTTTTTTATTCAAAGAAACTGTATTTTTGGCTTATATCCCAGCTTAGAGCAATTAATGTAATATAATTTTTTGATCACATAGTTCGAATCTCGGTCAGGACAGTTAATATATTTTATTTCTGAATTTAATTAAAATTTATTTTTGAGTTGGATTCCTGGTGGAGTTACTTAATGTAATGTAATTTTTGACTTACTGTGTTCAAGTTCTGATCAAGGCATTTACTTTTAGACATGCACATTCATGCACTGCACTTCCGGATCGATGTCCAGCGAATGTAATTATTTATTTTTAGATATCGAGGTTCAATTCCCTATGAAGGCAATTAAGTTATTTTAAGTATTTGAACTTAGGAAATTTAGAATTCGATTACCGGACAGAATGATTAATATTATTTTATTTTAGAATTTAATAAATATATTTTTATGTTGGATGTCTGGTGCGGGTAAGCAATATAATGAAATTTTTGGACTTCCGATTTCGTATCTCGGACAGGGTACTTAATATAATTTTATCTTCGAATTAAAAAAAAATATTGTATTGGATATCTGGTAAGGTTGGGTAATATAGTCTTATTTTTGTAATACCGAGTTCGAATGTCGGACAAGGTACGTAATACCAATTGATTTAGAATTTAAAAAAAATAACTTTTTAGTTGGATTCCTGGTAGAGTAATGTAATGTTATTTTTCGAGTACTGGTTACAAATCTCGATCAAGGCATATATTTTTGGACATGCACTTCCGGTGCACTGCACTTTCGATTCAATATGCAGAGACTGTAATTATTTATTTTCAGATATCTGTGTTCGATTCCTGCTGAAGGCAATTAAGTTATTTTTAGTATTTTGACTTAAGAAATATTGAGTTATATTTCCCAGACAGGTTACAAAATATAATTTTTTTATGTTAACAAAAATTAATTTTTAGGTTGTATTCCTGCTCAGAACAATTAATGTAATATTATTTTGGAATACCGGATTCAATTCCCAGCAAGGGTAGTTTTGGAAATTCTAATATTATTTCCATTTTTGGAAATGTTTGGGTATATCAAAACAGCTCACTTAATGTATTTTGGATTTAAGATATTTCGAGTTCCACTATCGGGTAAGTCACTTAATGTAATCGTGGACTACCAGGTTCGATTCCCAGACTGACCATTTCCGGGAAATACATTTAATTGCGCAAACACAAGTGACATTCTTTTCTGGGAAAAACGGGAATACATCAACTTACGAGAGCTGCTCCGTAGATGTTACCAGCTCGATGTCTCTCACTCGGACGACGCTCAACGACTGATGGACTCAATGGTATCACCTCGTCAGTGTGGAGGGGGTAAAGCACTTGACTTATATAGTTGCACTTGGATAGCCGTAACCATATAATTAATGTATAGCTTTGCATAACAATGTAATTAGCATTGAGTACAAACGTAATTACCGACTTTGATTACCGGTGGGTGCAATTATTTATTTTTGGACTTGGGAAATTTTTGGATTACCAAGTTCGAATGTCGGACAGGGTCCTTAATATTATTTTTTTCAATTAAATAAATATTTTGATTTAGATATCTGGTAAGGGTAAGTAATATAAATTTATTTTTTTGGAATTTATCATATCTCTTTCAATTAATGACAAATTTCGAATGTTTTTGGACTTTGGACTACTAGATTCGATTCCTGGTCAGGGTAATGTTGTAATTCTAGTATTTATTTTTTTGGAAATTTTTGGTAATACCAGGCAGGTCAGATAATGTACTTTGGAAATACCAGGTTCGATTCCCGAGCTGGCTGGCTTTTTCCGGGAAATGAAGCTAATTACACAATCAGGCATGAAGACACTTCAGAGAGAAAGCGATCAGTTATACAAACACACATTTTGATGCTTCGATAGCTTCTCAGAGAGTGTTTCACCTCACCGGCAGATGAATCGCAACTTATTTGGCTTGGAGGGAAAATAGACATAAACGTACACACATACACAAACACAATTTCACCTAACCCCTGTGGAACTAGCAGATATCGGATCGTCGTAGGATGGAGATCCGACAGGACGGAAGCTCTGACAAATGGTGTGTAGGTTGGTATGGAGAACGATTCCCGGATAGACTACTTAATAATCTTTGGATTTAGGAAATTTTGAGTTCGATTGCCGATCAAGACATTTAAAAAAGTTCTACTTTCCTAACCTTAGAGCTCTAACGACCGATTGGTGGATTGATACATTTCCCTCAACAAGACATTAAAAAATAATTTTTTTCCTAAAAATTTGACTTTGACTCTGGCAATCAGTATGCGGAATTACACTAGATTCGAATCCCGTTGAAGAAACTAACATTTTATTTACACACTTGCACAATAAAACTGATTGCACATCATCAATATATGAAAACCAGTTCTTGGCTAAGACCATTGTCATATACCAAATTGTATTTGTTTCTCACCTGTGCTCGAATACTGTCATTGGCTTCTCTGATCCCCTTCTTTCAACCAATTACGTCCATACAATCAATTCACGTCATTGTATCTCATTGGCTAATTACTCGTTTTCGTTCGACTACCATGTTGCATTCGAAAAGTAGGGGAGCATGAGGGTTTCAGCCCACTAAGCAGGGAACGATGTCATGGACAATTTGCAATGATAACCGAAATCATAAAATCGTACAAATGACAGAATGTGACAGGCTCCCCAGCCTCCTGTAAGGCTATTTATTCAGAACTCGCTAAGCAAGGCTACACATCCTCTAGAATGTCTTATGGATGGGTGCAGTAGCGGGCAGGGCTTGGGAGTGTATCGTGGCGGCAACCCTTTCTTCTCCCAGGTAATTTTTATACTAGACGTCTCACCCTACTCCACACCAACTCCCCTCACACACCAGCACTAGAGTGGTTACCGGGAAAGGGAGCGCCAACTTTTTTTGTATCTTAGGTGTTTGTTATATAGCTCGTCGAAGCAAACTCCACCCCACCCCCACTCACTCAATAGCTATTAGGGGCGTGATGGTTCTACTGCATTTTTGATTAATCGAATAATCAATTTGATATCAGTTTGATTGACATTATTAATCTGGCAAATAATCTGCTATTTAATCTGATCAGAATATTAGATTAAGCTAATTTTAATCCGATAAAATTAATGTGATGAAATTTGATTGATTGAAATTGGATTGATTTATAAATTTTAAAATATTTAATTTAAAAAATTTTTGTGTTATTATATATTTGGTATGTGAAAGAATGTCATAAGAGTGCTTCATTTTTTTAATTTTTGGAAAGGGCAGCATCAATATTCACTCTTTGACGTCTGGCGGTGGATGATGAGTGCAAAAAATCAAATAACTATAATTACTCCTCGAATAGCACAAAAGGAACGAGTATAAAAGTATTTATTGAAACACTTCACAAATCAATGAAATGCATGAACTAGATGAATGAAACAAAATAAACGAATTATCCCATTTCCACGAATCAGCTGACGATGCGCATATTAAATCATACTAATATAAACGAAAAATATTGAATGAAACACAATAGCCATAAACACAATAACGGCACATCCTGAATTGTAGATACAACGAAGTAATTATCAAAGCAAAAAATGGTATCCTGTTTCCCTACCTATCTAAGTGTCATAAAGAATTGAAATGACTTACAAAAAATAATCCGAAAAAAATGCACAATTTGTATATTTGCTTCTTTTACCGCATAAAGCAAACAAGGAACGAACTGATTGAATACACTAAGTCGTACAACATGCAATGAAGTAATCAAATATTAACCAAGGAAAAATGTATTTTACTGACCAAGAATCTAGGTGTCATAAAGGAATGAATATAAATTAATTACTAAAAATAATCCAATAAACGCACACATTCTAATTATTTTCCATGAACAAGACCAATTTAAGCATACCGCCATCAGCACAACATTAGCTATATGCATGTCGTACGCCGGTAAATTCCAGCCAGATCGCTGCGCCCCCATCACAAGAACCTAGGTTAGTTCTCATCGACTTGTGGCGTACCATTACAATGAGCTCAATATATCACAGGTTTATAAAATAATATAGGAATAGAATTTCTTATATGAACATGCATAACTATTATTTTGTCTCCTATCGCATTGTATGATTGGAAGGAATGTTTGACAGACAAGGACTCTGTGCACTGTCCAAGCCAATGGATAACACAGAACTAAAATTGTCGTGCTCGAGAAACCTGCCCTGCTCTCCTGTCTGCTGCCCTCCATCCCTCCCTCCCTCTCCACCACATACTCTTTCAGCCCTATAACAGAACACTGGTAGAGAGGCGATGAGCTGAGCAAGGCAGGGTGGTCCATAGCGCCGTAAAAGGCTGTAGTGCTGTCTTCAGGTGGCAAGAGGGACTTGTCTCCAGACAAGAGATTGGTACCACTGGCGGGTTATTTAACTCAACCCTGAATGCTCCTAAGCAAGCCCTAGGCCAATATACTCCTACCTGTAGGAAGCTTGCAAGCTTCACGCAAGCCAATGTCAAACACATTTGCTTCTTTGAATAAACCCTAAATTAACTGATTTACACAATAAGTGCGGATATAGCGTAAATAACATTTCTATGTGTTTTAAATATCCTGTTAAAACCGTCTCTGTTTGCTGTAACCCATTAATTACATTTTATGTGTGTCGTTAAATCCGGTATACTGACAATAATTTATTTGTTTATTTATTTATTTAGCCTTTTTCTCCTGTGGGGTACAGTTAAAGCAAAAATTGATTCCTCTGTTGCGATTCTCCACAAACACAAGTCTTAACTGCGTTAAATATCAACGAATTCGCTGTGATAGGTGTTATTCATGCAAACTAACTTCACAGCAAGACAGTATTGCTTACTGATATGGAATGAAGTCGGACAAAATGAAATCCCAGTTTTCGCGAACTCACTCGTTAGGCCAAGTGAATGAAAATTACATATTTAACCCTGTTATGTTCACACACAAATATTTCTGCTCACTGAAAATATTTAAATTATCCAGGTAAGGTTTGTTTTTGTTACGTCGATATGCATTTTTCAAAATATATCTCTAAAAAGGACACACCCACAAATAATGATGTAGTCTTCACACAAACACTGTGTAAAGTTATGACCCTTGTTTGATAAAGAAATACGTTATATTTAATTTTTGTATAAACGTTGACTCTCTCATTTCTCTGAGATATATGATTTATAAAATTACATATATATATATATATATATATATATATATATATATATATAAACACACACTCTGTTTGGTGGTAAATGAAACAAACATTGAGATTAAAATTCATTTTAATATATCCCATTTTTCCAACAACCACAATATTTATTTACATATACAAAAATCATTCTTCTTAAAATATTTATTTACATATACGAAAAACAATCAATCATTGAGATTAAAATTCATTTTAATGTATCCCAGTTTTCCAACAACCACAATATTTATTTACATATACAAAAATCATTCTTCTTAAAATATTTATTTACATATACGAAAAACAATCAATCTTCTTTATATATCTGGAACACAAAGTTCTTTATTCTTTTAAATATACAATCACACATTACACTTTGAGTATTTGATGCCATATGGTTGGTGACATAGTGAATCCCATATCTAGGGGATGATGCTGATGACATGTTCTTGAGTCACAGGGAGACGAACTTGTTTCTCTCAAATCTGTGAGATGTTTTAATACACAACAAATGCTAGATGAAGCATTAGTTCGCTGGCTGTTCGACTTTCAGATTATATGTTATTTGTTGTAAGCCACTAGCTGCTAGTTTATTGGCTCATTCGTGATACAGCTGGAAGTTTGATTGTCTCATGGATAAATTGTGCCAGTTAACCAGCTCACTGGAGGGAGAGTCAGAATGGAGAAAAAGTTTATTCTGCAATTTAATAGTGGCCCCAGGATAACACTGTTACTCCATCCGATTCAATGGTACGCTTAGCATCCAGCCAGAATAACACTAATTTGGTCACATGTTCGGTGGCTACTACCTGTGACATGTGGGAATGCAAAGTTTTTCATAGCAAGAATATTTAAATGAGAAACAGTGATGTCACAACAGCTATATAAAGCAGATGGTTTAGTATTAAATTTGCCAATCATGGTTAGTGTCTTCAAGTCTGCAGACATATACGAGGTCCTGGAAATAGGATACAGAAGAGCTTTCTTTAAAATGTATGACATTGTTTTACGAGTTCAAGTATGTAACAATATAAACATTGGTGCTACTTTTGATAGCAGTCTCTGCACTCGTTTTAGTGATGGAATAGCATGCAACAATTGTGTTGTGAGATAGCTCACCCCCAATAGTGAAATACCATCTACACTAGAAGACCTGGTGATATCCAGCCTTACCAAAGAGGTGGAAGACGAAAGAGGTAATGGATTAATAGCCTACCAACTCACCAGACATCACCAAGGAATCAACGTCTGCTGGAAAGAAACCTGCGATGGAGACATCCACAACTTTATTTTCGAACAAGGAAGTATAGTTTTCCCATTAATGTGCAACATATATGCATATGAAGTGGCTAATTCAGAATGATGTATAACACAAATGCCAAGTACTCCTTCGTCGAACATGGTTTGTATTCTGTAACTCATGGCTTGCCATATTCACATGTTGTTTTTAAGGAAATGTGTGAGTTAGACATTCATTTTAAGTGTACATTCTGGCCTGGATGTTTGATAGCACATAATAAGCCATGTAGTTTTGAATCTACTTTAACTGACTGCAACAGTTCGAAATGTCTTATAAATCAGTGCAGAACATACAGATTAGAGAAAAAATAAACTTTAAAACTAAGGGCGAGTGCATTGTAACAACATTTTGTGAGGAAGAACAGAGTTTGAAAAATGTAATTAATAATGTAAATTATCCAATGTCATTTGAGTATTTTTGAAGAACGTGATTAAGATATTCATACATTTGTACATGATAACGAAGAATTTGGTTACTTATTATGTACTGGGTGAGTTTTATTAAAGTTTTACATATATCGAGCAATAAAACCAGCAAAAATAAAGTTTAGTTCGCAATCATGTTTAACATGCAAAGATAGAGAATGATTTTTAATATACATAGATTGTTCTTTAATATTTCTTCTCAGTCGAGTGTTGGATTGCATATGAGTACATGTATTATCATCTTGGAAACCATTATGTTAGTGTCAAACCAGATAAGTCTATCATTACATACACATTATGGTGTAACGATCTTCCCCATTAGTTTACGGAAACTTGTGATAGTGTGTTCCATTTTAAAGTGCTTTTTTTTTTCCATTAGGTGACAAAAAAAATCATGAATTTATTCATTGCAATAATAATACAAAATGTCCTGTGTTTTATATGACTGCAAAAACATCTCTTCCATTTAGTGCTGAAGCCGTTCACTTACAATATGTCGCAACATATCCAGACTTAGTTGAAAATGTTGTTTTACATTCCCCCAAATGTAAAGAAATTTGTGTTCTAACCGATAGGATCAAACCAGGATGTAAGAAACTCTCCCTCCTTGAAAGTAGAGCTCAAGAAGAGGACTTAGATACAATATTACAAAAGTGTATGAAAACATTTTTTATATTAGTTGTTAATAGCTTATCTTATCTTTAAAATATTTGTGAAACCCCTTATACTTGCTATATGTTATGAATTTTTAAACACCTTGTTTAAGTTTTGGTATCTGTATAAATTAAAAATTTTGTAACATCCTCTAGTAGAAATTGTGTGCATAAATTTTGTGTAAAACCATATTTTTACTGGTATCATCATTTGGTATCTATGTTAATTTCATTAAAAATTATGTGTATATATATTAAAATAGTTTTCCAACATGTGCTATGTTCTTTAACATTCTGTACTTGTGTGCATTTTGAAACAACCTGTGTTTTGTTGTTAAATTATGTATATATTTTTTAAAAAGTTTGTCAAAAAAAGTATGTTTTAAAATTAATTTATTGGTATGTTCATTTAACCTCTCCCTTTTGAAAATTGTGAAATGAAATTGGTTTCCCTAAGGAAGGAATTATATTGATAAATAAACATCACTAATGGTATTGCAAATCAAACGAGTGTTGTAAATAAAAAAGACAAAGGAAAATATTGTTTAAAAACAAACAAATATATTTGAAACTGTGTCTGTTAAGAACATACTATTATTTTACAATGATATTCTCCAACACACCACATTTACACAAAAATATAGTACATTCTTTTGCCGACCTCCATAGAGTAGTAAAATTACACCATTGTTGAAGGTTCTGGGTTCGAATCCCGGGTAAGACATGGATGATTGTAATCTAGTTGATCGCTTCTGAGTTCGAAACCTGGGTAAGGCATGTTTGATTATAACCTAATTTGTAAGTCTGTGACCTTATAAACCATTAAATATATTACAAGTTACATGAAATTAAATCTAAGAATAATGAATGAAACATGTATTGTTTGATAATTCACATAAAAATATATATAATTAAATGATATTCGAAACAGAAATTTGTTTCTGTAAGTAAAACAAATGTGTTAAATCGTAGTAAAAATGCATTAATTCTGGGTTAAAAAAAGCTTGTGTCGGAATCACAATTGTTCGTGTATAAAATCGATAAATATGAGCATAATTCAAATTAAATTTAATTGCTTAAAACCGAATAAATATGCATATTACACATTACATTCCAAAGTGTGTACGCTAAAGGTTAGAAATGCGCCCAGTCGTGAAATAACCCTTTTAATTCCGCACATTTGTATTAAATTTTACTTACAATGTTTAAAATACATTAATTCTCGGATTGAAATAAATTCCAGTCGAATAACGGCATAAATTATACAACAAGGGAAGGTGTCTGGCCTATATATAGGGGCTCCTGCCCAGACCTCCTCATTTGCTAATCAACCACCATGCAGTGAGGATCTCCTCTCTTGTGTATGCTCGCGAACTGGTCTCACCCCCCCCCCCCTCGGAGCTAATGCTGAGTTCTTAGGTGTTGACTCGCCCGTGTTAGGGGAGCTGTCGGCTGCCCATCACGTGCTGGGATCTGGCGGCATCTCACACGACGCTGCGAAGTAGCCGACCAGCGCTAGCTTAAAGCGGTTCGAGCTAGCTTAAAGTGGCCACACATCCTGTTTACGGACTCACACCAATACCATGCTTCGCCTGGCTGGTACAGCTACCTGCTTCATCCCTAGTACCAGCTGAACTGAATGCTGGCCTACAGCCCGCTCACCTGGGATTCTGCTCAAGGCTTCATCTCTCTGGCTTGGATACAGACCTCACTTAGCAACTACCACCTTTGGTAGTAAACTTTATGTAAGTAAATAGAATTAACATTTAGGGTTTTTAATACTTTTCAATATCGCAATAATATTTTTAATTAATGTTATTTATCGAGAGTTTTACTTCGTAATTCGTTTTTCTTCATAAACAATTTTTTTTTCTGTATTTGTTAAAACTTTTTGAATTTGATTGAATTTCTACCAGGACATTTTTAATTTATTTCAACTTTCTTCGGTATTTGTAAAACTTTTTGAATTTAATTGAATTTCTACCAGGAGTTTTTTATTTAGTTCAACTTTTACAGTATTTGTTAAAAATTTCGGGTTTTAAAAAGTTAATTGTTCACAATCAGTCAGAGAGTAAATTTTTATTTTAAATTTAATTTGTAAGTAGTTGGTAAGCTATTCTGGGTGGGTTTGGTTATGAATGTTTTGTGTGAATTATGGAACAGCTAAAACAATAGGAGAACTATGTCGAATACGCGAGACGTATTCAGAGGTCTGCTAGTCCTGCTCCTAAGCTTATTCAGAATGATTTTTATGGAGAAGGATGAAAAAATGATGTATGTTTGGACATGAGTGAATCCATCAACTATGGAATGATTGGAATTGGGGTGGGATATTTTTTTAAATTTAGTTTGTAACTAGTTTTTAGTTATTCTGGGTGGGTTGGGTTATGGATGTTTTGTGTGAATTCTGAGAACTGTGCCGAAATGCTAGGCATATTCGGAGGTCTAATAGACCTGCTCCTGAGCTCATTCAGAATGATTTGTATGGACAAGGACGAAAGAATGATGGATGTTTGGACATGAGTGAATCTAACCACTGTTGAATGTTTGAAAATGGGGTGGGATTTTTTATTTTGTTGTAAGTAGTTTTTAAGTTATTCTTTGTTGGTTTGGTTATGGATGTTTTCTGTGAATTACCAAGTAGAGAAAAAAACATTGGGAACCGCCATAATTTTTATACTGGACATAAGGTGTGACAAATATGATGGTCCAACTCTTTCTACCCAGAATGGTGATGGATGTATGTATGCGGTTTTGATGTTTGAGATAGGTGAGATGATATTTGCTTAGTTAGTTTGTATGTTATTTGCAAATGAGTATTTTTTTTTATTTTTTGGAATTTTAATTTAATTTATTTTGATTATTAATTAGTTAGTACTTGAGTGTATGAAATGTTTAATTAGTATATAAATGTATTAATTGATAGTATTAAATGTTTTGTTGTAAGAGTGCAAAATAGTATTCCCCCTCTCTAAAACTTTCTTGTCAAATATCGTTATTAAACATTTTAATGGAAAATTTTTTTTAACATGACAAGTAATTTACCCCATTTTATAAAATACTGTCTTTGTAAATTAGAATAAAATGGCCATTAATATTTAAAGTTTTGTCATAAACAAATAGTTTAGTCTTCAACAACTTGCTTAAATTTAATACAATGGCAGGAGCTTAATGTATTAACTGTGTTCTAAACACCATTCGCTTGTTACAAAGGTGTAGGTAGTGCGCTGGGAAAGCCAGATCTCGTGTCTCACAGCGCAGTGTATACTGGACTGGCACTGAAGGAACTTGCCTCGTCATGGTGTGACCTGGAGCCGGTGGAGGGGCGGTGGAGGGTAAGTGATGGCCATCTTGCGCATGTGCAGAGGAGTGCTGCAGGGAAGGCAACTCCTGAGCATGGCAGGGAAGGACGAGTCTGTAAGGTGGCGCCCGCTGTGCTCAGCGGATGTTTTCCCAAACCAAGTCCCAGGCCGTCATGCGCTATTCGCTCACCCATCGCCTCGACACCTGATACTTGCCACGAGGTTTTCTGTTGCCACGTCCTGGTATATTCTCAAAACATGTTGCATGCTGCTTTCTGAACACATAACTTAGCTCCCTCATAAAATTTATATTTTTTAAACCTAATTTTAAAATTAAAACAGTCATTTAAATAAAAAACATTTTTTCCATTTGTTTAGGATGTTACTAACAAATATTCGATTTACAGATGCATCGATACATCGTGGTTGGCAACTAAAATGGTTTTCTTTTTTCAGAACGATGCAGCACTTTATATTTGTTGTGGTGTTGAGACTAATATTGTGGGGAAAAAAATTAGGAATCAGAGACAAGGAGTGAACACAAGCAAAAAAGTATCGATATATTGTTGGAAGATCATTTTGTAAGTGATTCAAAGTCTGAATCGCAGATGCACAGACCATCTAGTACAAGCTGTCAAGACATTGCTTTACCTAAGAGGGGGCGATTAGATCTTTTACTGGATGACCTTTTCTTAAGTGATTCGAGCCCTGAATCGTTCATGGAAACACCTTTAACAGCAAAAGGTCGAATTGTGCCCGCTTCCCCCAAACACAAAAAGATCGATCTCTTGTTAGATGATCTTTACTTATTTGACGTGGAAAATTTGTGTGATTCGGATAGTGTTTCGTCCAAATCACAAGACAAGTTCGGAGTCATTTAGAGAGGCTTCGTCTAGGGAAACAGAAAATAATTTGTTTTCAGCTTCACCAGCTTTGGTGGAGCCTTTGTCAGCCCTCACATACGAGCTATTGGTAATAGTGTTCGCCACTAAACTATCTGAAACATGAATGCATAATGGCAGGATTAACAAAGATGCAGGCATTTCTCATTTTCTCTCGAGGTGTGGGAACCATCTGATAAATTTAGCATTAGCATCACCCTGGCCTATCAGAATTAGCATTACCGTAGCTTGCAAGAACTAAAAATCCCTCACGGCAGAGGAAGGCGCTATGGAAACTTTCCATTTTCAGAGCAAATCCCTCCCTGTCCTTCTTTCATCCGATCTTGGTGTAATTTATGATGAAACAATTAAGCCTTACTTGACTAACAGGCTTGGGGAGTTTAATGTGCGTGGTTCAGGCTGGAGTTTGCAACTGATATCGTACATGGATGTCCATGTCTCACAATACAGGGCATTCACTGTAGGTGCTGCACACACTAAACTACCTAAGTTTATTTCCAACTGCCTTGCTTGTGTCGATGTACACTCCCCGAGGGAATGAATTTCCACTACGCCTTCATAGCACCTTTGTTTCCTATCGCACAACATAATGAGAGATTAACTTCATATCTAAAACTTCGAGAGGTTTTAATACTGAAGGTCTGTTCGACACCTGTAGTCATAAAGGATAATCATAAGTTCGAGGAGAACAATTCTATTTCAGTCAATGTATACTGTGTGGTGCAATAGCAATAAAATTGACGAAACTTGCGAAAAAGATGGGGTTATCATACCAATACATATTTCTTCTGTATGTTAAGTTCACCACATAAATATTTTAGCAATTCGTGCTAGTAGTAATGCTGCGCATTTGAAATTTGTATGCATTAGAAATCTGTCACGGCTGGTTAGTAGTCAGCTGCATAAGAAACAATACAAAATACATGTTTGCGATTGTTGCCTCTAGTACTTTGTTAGTGAGGATAAATATACAAGTCACACTATTCTTTGCCAGCAACAGAAGGCTGTTCGCAGTACTTTCCCTACTGGGGCCGACAAGTGATTAGAATTTAAGGATTACAGCAAACAGCAGAGATAGGGTTTCGTCCCTTATAGCGATGTTTAAAGTTACCTGAAACCCTTGCCTACTTGCTTGTCTAATGATGAAACGAGTAATACAACTACCATCATCCAACATGTTCCATATGCTTGTAGCATTTTGTTGGTTTGTTCACACAATATAAGTTTATCTAACTACTTTGAGATTGTGGGTGATGATTGTGTGTATCAATTAGTAGATAAATAAGTTGAACTAACATAGTGGGTTTCAGAAATTTACAATGTGAATGTTCCGATGAAGCCAAAAACCTCTGCTAATGAAGCTAGGTTATCGGCTCAGTCCAGATGATTTTGCTGTCGATCATGATCATCTTACAGGCGAAACAGAGGTCGCGTACATAATAAATGCAACTTGTAGTTCAGACTGCCCAAGAGACAACTTGTTGCTGTCTTTCATAACTTGCACAGTTACGATTTTCACATTCTCATAAAGACTTTGGCTGAACATCACGTAACACAACCTAACGGTACCATGGTAATAGAAATCCCAGGTAAAATCCAGGTGAATGGAGTGATCTTAGAGAAATATAAATGTATCACCAAACAAATTCCCAATGGGATTGTTTCAAAAGAAAATGCACAATATACCAAATTACATTTTATTGATTCATTCCAGTTCATGAGCGCCTCTTTGGAAACTTTGGCAGGTTATTTACTATCTGTGCAATTGAGTATCACCCGCTCGAGGTTTCCAAACAATACCCAATTTGAATTGGCAAAACAGAACGGCGTTTTTCCTTATGACTTTGTAAAGTCACCAGACAGTCTGATGTGTACATCACTCCCACCAAAGGACGCATTTCATAATGTGATGAAAGGCGAAGGAATTAGCGATGAGGATTACACTCACTCTCAAACTGCATGGGATGAGTTCAACTGCGTAAACATGTTGCAGTATGCTATTCACTATTTGTGTGTGGACACTTGTTTGCTGGCAAATGTTTATGAGTATTTCAGGACTGTAAGTTTGGATCATTACTGTCTTGACTCCGCCATGTACGTCACTGCTCCATCTCTTTCATAGGATGCTTTATTGTCAATGACACGTGCATGGCTAGAGTTGTTGACCGACCCAGACATGTATCTCTTTGTAGAACGTGTGCTTAGGGGCCACATTAATCAAGTTTCCAGAAGGCGTGCGGAAACCAATAATGTTTACATGGGTGAAGATTACGACCCCAGTGTGGCATTGAAATATAAATGTTATTTCGACGTAAATATACTGTATAGTCACAGGATGCGATCCAACCTTCGGATTGGCAATTTTGAGTGGGTTGAGGCTGACATGTTTTCAACATGGGATTTTTCAAACACGGTGAATGATGGTGACACAGGCTTTTTCGCGGAAGTGGATTTGTTTTTACCAGACGAATGCCGTGATGCTCTATCAGATCTGCCTTTGGCCCCAGTAACTGATTTACTTCCGAACGGCTTGCATGAAAAACTTCTTTTGACACTCGCACCACGGAAGAAATATGTTATACATGGGGTAATACTGAAGCACCATTTGATGTATGGGGCCAAACTTGAGTCTGTTAATCGCATTCTGCACTTTGATTAGAAGGCACGGATGGAGCCGTACATCAAATTTAACCTTGAGAAGCATACTCATGCTGCGAACGAATTCGAAATATAATTTTTTAAGCTAATGAATAATTCCTTATATGGAGAAATTTTGCAGAATGTCCGCCGGGAAAGGGACATGAGAGTCGTTTACAGGTATCAGACGATCTATGGGGCTGCAGAGCTTACAAGTCGTCCTATATTCCAGTCAAGGCAAATAATCGATGAAAATCTGGTCCTGATCGACATGTCAAAGAGTTCTGTTACGTTTAATAAACCTTTGTACACTGGTGTTGCCATTCTTTTCCTTTCAAAATTTACCCTATATGCATTTCATTTTTAGTACATGTGTACCAAATTTCCTCCGCCAGCCTTGCAGCTCCTGTATTGAGATACCGATTCATTGACATATTCTGTTGCTGCGATGACGAATATAAAGTCATTACCCCAGATTTAAAAGCATGGTTTGATACAAATAACTATGCAGTCGATAATCCGCAAGGATTCTCCCACAAGAACAAAGGTCGTACGGGGTGACGAAAGATGACTGTGCTGGCCATACAGTCACACATTTCATAGGTTCACGTCCCAAGCTTTACACATACACTGTTTCGAATGAACAGTGTATATGTAAGGCGAAAGGCATAAAATGCAACTGCTTGCAGAAGCTACGATACGAGGATTATCGATATTGCCTCGAAAATTGCACCAGGGTTTTGGGGACCCAATATGACTTTCGTTTGCGTGGTCACGAAGTTTACACCAAACACATGGCCAAGGTAGTGTTGTCTGGTTTGAAAGATAAGCGCTACATTCAAGCAGATAGTGAATCGACCTTACACTGGGGGCACTACAAAATTTCAAACATTAGTTTCAGCATCACAATAAATACACCTCTGCCGCCTACACCACATCTGCCAGCACCACACGTAGCAGCACAAACTCCACATCCTAAGGCAGCACCACAGCTGACTGCAACATCTACAGCTGTTTGCAACATCTGCTACATAAACATCAAATCGACGTTCCTCTCTCCACTAGAGAGGACATTCCTACCTGTTTGCCAACGTACAGATCAATTTAACAGCTACCTTCATAACTGCATCGAACGTGTCTTCGATCCAACACCTCTTGTCATTATTCAAAAGTGAAACTGTCTACATTACTCCTTGTGGTCCTCTTCACAGTGTGACATAACAATACTGGAAATCTTTACGTGTGTGTCTGTGTGTGTGTGTGTGTGCGCGCGTGTGTGTCTTATAGGCCATCGTTGGTGTGTGTAGGTGTCTATCAAATCAATAACTGGACGTGACGTATGAACGCCTCATCTGTGCGTCTTTACGAACAGTCCAATAATGTGTCGTTCAATGTATATAGCTCATCTTGTTTTGTAAATATCTGTATAAGTATAGCGTTTTTTTGTACATATGTGTTACTAAAGTAAAAGATTGCTCTTGTTTACAAAGAAGAATGTTGTTGTGCGAAGTATTTGTTTTTTAGTTAATATGAACTGGTATTTAAAAAATTATTGTAAGAAAATTTTTTTGGTAAATGTTTTTGTATATATTTGTTCTTACTTTTGCTGTACATATGTTATGCTAAATTATTATTTTCACATTGTTTTAATGATATGAACGAATGTATGAATGTTTGTAAATATAATTATAAGTATTTTTTAATTGTCGTATAATACAATTATAAGGATTTGTTAGATTCGGTTAAAACTTTTTTTTTTAAGTTATTAACTTTTTAAGGAACTTTGTAAATATTTGGAAAAGTTTTAATGATTTAGTTACATGTTAAGTTGTAAACTTTTTAAGAAACACTGTAAAAATTTGGAAAAGTTTTAATGATTTCTTTAAATGTTTGTTGTAAACTTTATTAAGAAAGTTTGTATGAATATTGAAAATATAGTTTCAAAGATGTTTTTGAAAAAAAAATAGGTCTAAATAAAATGTATCTACGTTGAAAGGAGTAATGTGTCTTTTTATTTAATAGTTTTAATTTCTCATGTCACTATTTAATATTTTTGTGTATGAATGGAGATTGAGTGTGTCTGAAGATGAAGTTTTTGTGGATGAATGAATATGCCATATATTATTAACACAACAGAAAAAATTAAATCTGGATTTGAGAAATCAACGAATATGTGAGAGCTTTGAAAATTGACGGACTTTGGAAATAGCAGTGCTCGAGAAAATCAAGTGAATGAATATGAAATGGATTGAAGGATTTGCAGAAACTCGAGAAAGCCTGTCGATACAGCTTAAGTTGGAACTCTTTTGGTACTGGACAGGGTAGGCTTGCCGGAAGGCGACATAGGTCTGAGAGAAATACTATTAGAGAGCCAGGTATACGAGCTCTTGTCCGCACAGCGCGGCTAAAGATTACTGCTGCTCCAGAGTGTCCTTCGCTCTACATCACCAAGTAACGGCGTACATAAACTTTATCTTGTAAAAAACTAAAAAATTATGAAAAGGACACATGTAAGTATAAATCACTCGATAAAATCGAGCGTTACTTAAAAAAAAAATACTACGGCTGTGAATCAAAACGAGGATGTCTGCTGCTTGCTCTGCTATAACACATGTACTTTATACAAACTTCGAAAACCTAAAAACATTTGATGTTAAGGGTGACGTGATTAAATTGTTCGTGGATTAAAGTAGATGAATAAGGAAATATAAACCGGCGAATTCGTAAACAGGAATAAATGATTTTCTTGATTTGTGACGTAATTTTTACTAGTTGCATTCTTTATAATACCACGATAATAGGCCCAGTCATTCACGTTGAAATAGGTTCAGTAATTCCTTAGTATGGAAATAGTATTTGCCTTTGTTGTATGTACAATAGGTTACTTGATTTCTATATGACACCAAGATACTGGGCCATTATTGATGTGGAAATAGCTTCTGTAATTCGTTTGCGATTACTTAGTATTGGATTCGTGTCATTTATTTTGTAGGGAAATAGTTTTTGGACTTCGTTGTAGGTTTAATTATATTAATTCGTTGCTTGATTTCTTTAGGACAGCATGTATAAGGTTCTGTAATTCGTTTGTGATTCCTTAGTATTTAATTCAAGTCATTTATTTTTAGGGAAATATTTCTCCACATTTCTTATCGATTTGTTGCAATGTGCTTGCCCCGAAAGATGTGGCAAGGTGGACAAAAGTCCGCAGAATAATAAAACTCCCAAAAGAGACCAGATCTTTCGTAAAGTAGAGCAAAGTTGAAAACCTTAAATAAATATGATGTTTAAAAATGTGTATATTATTATAACCAGTAGAATTCATGAGTGGTTTCATAGAGTATTTAATTTGTTTCTTGTCTGTCACTCTTTAGTCTTTTCCTAAATATAGCATTTTACACATCTTGCCATATTTCATTGGAAATACAATTATTCATAAACACCATAATGCTGATTTACAATATATTGAAATAATGTATTGTTTAGCCAAAATGCACCAATCGTGTAGAGAATTCAATAGTGCATTCTAGATTTTATTATTTCTCAAACCACTATATATATATATATATATGCGCCTCGATGCTAATTTAATGGAGGAAAATAGGTCAAGTGGATATATAATCTATAATCTACCCACACGTCAAGCCGACTCTACAAATAAGACAGGCAGAAAGCTTACTCTTTACTATCCATTAAGCCCAATATATAATATAGATAATTTTCTTCATTCACAAAGATCACAGATTACACAGCAAAACTATATATTTTTAATTTAATTGGCCACCAAAGTAACCAATGGCCCAAAATTTACCAAGTTAATATTATGATTCTTTACTGATAGCAAGATTTTTCTTTAATTTCCATCGTTTCTTCTGGCTAACATTAAAAAAAACACAAATTTAGGTGGAAAAGTTTCTGCTATTAATTATCATTCCAACATATTTCAAGTAGTTAATTATTGCTTTATATGCTCTTTACGAGGCCGACAACCATAATACCTTTCAATGTATCCTTGTCAAATCCAGCAAAACACATCTTTTTTTTTTTTTAATTATTAGGTGGATTAAAAATTTAAAATGTAACCTGCCATGTAAAACTTATGGGAAAACATCACAAAAAATTCCCATCTTAAAACAGGGTGAATATTGGCGCATGACATGCAAATGGCTACATTCTTGATTTTAAAATTGCTGCCAAATAAATTACTGTATGGTGTTAACATTCTCAACTTGAACAAGCTTTCAAATTTTTTCGCAAAAATGGTGCCTGTATCCTACTAAGGACACCAAGTGTGCCTGTTTCAAAATCCATAAGTGCTATGCAGACAAATTATTTACAAATCATTACTTAACTGGTGGCAAGGTGAATCCTTCTGGGGCACTGGCAGAAACCGACCTCAAGCCAGATGTGCACCCACTATTTATACAGTTTAGAAAGCAATATCCCCGAGAGGGGTGTGCACAAACCACATCCAATAGAAATAAAGGTGTAAATTTAGGGAAAAGTTCGTTGAAAGTAAATATTACTCCTTAGAGTGGTTTGATTTATTGCTGTCCAATCCAGTCTCGTCCTACCGCAACATGTCCAAATATGGGTCGAACATGTGCTCACACGTCACAAAACTCCCAGCATTCAAGCAGGCCATAGGAAGTGATGTCACATGCGTGCAAAACCTCGGTGGCACAGCCGATTGCCAAGCTGAATGTGACGAGAGCAGCAGAAGTTCATCGGAGCTCCGGTAGTATGCACGCACCAACATCCAAGTTGCCGGACGCCCACCATACGTGCTGAGAAGGAGCTCGTGGAAAGTCGATACCCCGAAATGCTGCTGAAAACCACGTCGGTGGTGACGCCGTCGAAAGGTACAGCCCACCCCGGGCTGCGTCGTAACAAGCTACAAACAGCTGGTATGTGGTAAAAACCACGTCTTCTTCACAAAATTTGGGCAGGTACTATAATTTGCAATTTTTCCGTGGTGAAATTTTTTTTTAGCAAACTCAGTGCCCAAAAAGACAACGAATTTTGTGTGAGGCATCACACAATCCCCCCTCCCCCCTCAAAATCACATTTTACATCCTAAAGTGTAGGTGGGGTGAAGATCCAGTCCAGAGCTCAATCGTGGGGGCCCTCCTCAATTCAGATCCAGGAACAGAATATATCTTCATCCACTTGGTATCCTCGTCACCTCCCGGATCAGGAATGTTTCAGAACAAAACAGAGAAAACTTTTGCAATCACTATCCAAGAAACATACTCAAGATAAAGATCCAGGTCCCTTCTCAATGAGGCACAAATGATACGTCCACCACTGCACTAGTGTTCCCTACACTCATAAGAAATGTTGAGAATACTAACATATGCAATTACATTTTACTACTAGTATCACAGATAACCACAAAAATATCATCAATAAATATCTCCTATATTAATATGGTTCAATAACATTAGTTACATCTTAAATTCTAAATGAAGCATAAAAAGCACTAAAACGAAATTGATATGAACACCTTAAAATTTACATGGGGATGAAAAACATTATATTATATGAGCACGAGAACAATGGTCGGAAAACTACCCCTTCCCCACAGAGAAACACCCCAAAGGTATAACCAAAGCAGTACACTAAAAAGATGATGATGATAACAACATTCGAAATTTATCACATTTAATCTAAAATTATACCAACCCATAAAAACCACAACAATGGATGTTACCTCCAAACACCCTCATATCGTTATGAGGTCCCTAACTTTCATTGTGTATCATGCACCTTATTGCACACCCCCGGGAGGTCTTCAAACTCCAAAAGTACCATCACTTGGGTCAAAAATCGCTTTATGCAATAGGGTCCAGAAAACTTCAGTGCCAACTTTGCACTAAAACTTGTTTGCTTTCTTACTCAAAAAATGTGTTTCCAAAACACCTTATCTCCCACTTTAAATGACACAGAACCAGTCGAATTCACATTCCGAGAAGCCATTTTGGAATGATACCTTTTCAAATTCAGATGAGTTTCTCTCCATATCTCCTGTTGATCTTTATTCCTAAAAGAATCCAAACAGAACTCGTGAAGTCCCCAGGTATTTATCAAGGGATGAAACAGGCTTCACCCAAAAAATAACTCTGATGGAACCTTTTTCGTAGCACCATTCTCCACATTGTTAAAAGTAAGAGCTAGCTGATACACCACTACATCCCACTCCTTATGGAGTCCAGATTGAAAAGTTCTCAAGGCTACCTTCAAATTTCGGTTATATAGTTCCACAAGATTTTCCTTGGAATAATAGGACGTAGTCTGAACCAACTTCACCCCCATGAAAAAGCAAGATTTCTTATCAATGCAGAAACAAAATATGTAGCACTATCAGATACAATGCTAACAGGAGATCCAAACACAGGAAACAAACGCTGTCCTAAAACATTACCAATTTTAGCAGATTTCATAGTATGCAAAGGGAAAAAAACACAAATTTAGTAAAACTATAAACAGCAACTAAGATAGAGGCAAATTCACTAGAAGTACGTGGTAAAGGTCCAGACACATCCAAATAGACTCGTTCCCAAGGAAACGAGGCTACTCTAACACTATAAGGACTATTAATTTTTACATTACGAGGCTTTGCCCTTTGACACTCAAAATGCTCTCTAACCAGTTGTTCCACCTCCTTACTGAGACATGGCCAATAAACCATTTCTCGAATACGAGATATAGTCTTATCTTACCCTAAGTGTAATCCAAAATAACTATCATTATAGTATTGAAAAATTGGTCCACGTAACAAGTGAGGAACAAAAAATGGAAATTTAAAAGTTTTAGTGTCCACAAATACTAACAACCCCTTTCTGATCTCCTAAGAACCTCCTTGTCCTGCATTAATACCAGACTGAATCTTTAAACATTCAGGGTTAACTCCCTTGTGGTGTTGCAATTTTAAATATGCTTGGGGAAAGTTCTGAAGAACCCCAACCTGTTCTTTCCCACCTACAGATGATATTATATTGTAATATCTGAGGTACACTTCATCAGTTTGTACTTTCTGATCTAGTCCCCCTACAGGTTTATTGGTGGTCAAAAACCAACTTAAGGCGTAATTGTCAGTATGTAACATAAACTCTGCACTTTCAAGATAATCACGAAATTTCTCCATCCGATATATAGCTGCTAACACCTCCTTTTCATAGGCTGAGTATTTTTTCTCAGAAGGAGACAAAAGTCGGCTAGCATACACTACAGGAACCAAACTACCATCTTGCTCTTGGCATAACACTGCCCCTAACATTAAAGAGCTGGCATCCCCTTGAATGGTAAGGGATTTATCGAAATTCGGCAAATGCAAAACAGGTGGAGTGGCAATTTTCTCCTTTAAGAGCTGAAAAGCATGATTCTGGGACTCACCCCAGATTAAATATACCCCCTTTCTTTATAAAGTATTCAAAGTTTCGGCCAAACTAGCAAAATCAGGAATAAACTTAGAATAAAAACCAACTAAACCCAAAAATCGCCGGACCCCTGTAAGTTTTTGGGCATGGGAAAATTAACAACCGGTCTGATCTTCTCCGGATCCATGAGCAATTTTCCTTCAGAAATAATCAACGCTAAATAACTCACATAGGTATTAGCCCAAGTCGTCCCTTTATCTGGGTTCACTGTCAATCCGGCATCCCTCAAAGCCCACAAAACAATTCTCAGATGGTCGAGATGCTCCTCAAAGGACTTGTATACACATTCATCATCACTATAAGTGAAAAGAAAATTATACTGATATTTCCATAAAACATTAAACAACACACTAGGCATAGCCTGAGGGACACAATTTACCCCCATGGATAACCTTTTTCATTGGTATTGGCCCCAAGGTGTTACAAATGCCAATATATCACGGGAATCTGGATGCATCTCACATTGAAGAAATGCTTAATTCAGATCAAAAATAGAAAAATATCTAGCACTACCCGCATGCTGAAAAACTGAATCTATTGTTGGTAAAGGATAAGGGTAACCAAAAATATTTTGATTTACTTTACGGTAATCACAAATAACTCTATATTCGCCTGGTGTTATTTTTTTTTTGCAATAAAAATGATGGACTCGAATAATTACTACTAAATATCTCAACAATATCATCTTCTTGTAATTTATCAATAATTTCCCTTAGCACTTTAAGTTTTGGAGGAACTACTCTGTAAGGTACAGAAGAGACAGATTCCCAATCCTTGAGACTTAAGAGGCTGTGTTAGTCAGCCTTGGTTTGGAATATCATGCCTCTCGAGGCGGATTTCCTATTTACACGCACACGAAGTATTTAAAACGAAATACATATTTTGAATATTATGAGATAGTGATGACATAATAGCAACGACAAGTTCGCGTTTGTAAGTAGAAGCAGCGCAGGGACGATTTATGTTACTTTGAACCAAATTATGTGTTAGGTTAGACACACACTGTTATTGCCTATTCCTGCCATCTTTAGGCATTTTATTATTAGTAAAGCTCTTTCATTATTTTTTTATTTGTAATATATAGTACTTGAAACTATGAACATAAAATAGTCACCGAAATAAAAAGTCTTTAAAATAGAAGGGTTGAGTACATTAATTTGTTTCCAATGTAAATTACCGGAATAAATTCCTTATCACACTGGAATATCACTCTGGTTCATGGGTATCTATAAAGTTAATAACCACCCATGAATGTCTACTGTCCACGTCTTAAGCACAAAAAAGTAAAACGCAGAAATTCAGGATGGTAATCTGTGAACTGCCACAATTCGAAATTTAACTTTTCAATTGACGAACAAATATCGCAAAAGAAAGTGGCTAAGTGTAAACACACTACCAAAAAATTCCGTTAACTTTACCAATAATAATAATTTTTTGAAGGTAGGCCTACATGCATATTACGAAATTGATGTACAAACAAAATTATTTAATTAAAATGAAACGTCGCGCTTGTTTCGAAGCATAGGAGTAGAAATACTCGAAATAATCGTTACTTTACCTATCAAAGACTGTATTTTATTTTTAAATTTGTTTGTTTCTTCGTGGTCTGAAGAAGTGATAAAATTTAATAATTGCGAACTATTTTAATGCCTTTTTGTGTTGTTCTACAAAAAAATTTAGAATTGTGTGTATGTGGAGAGTTAAAAAAAATGTTTAATACCAAAGCTCCATTCAAGAGACTGCACAAACGGCCACGGCTAGCGCACGAAACAAGAGTTGTATTTACCCAGCCACTAGGTTAAAACAACGCGGGAGTAAGTCAAAATATAAAAAAAATATACATTTAATACTTCATGTATTAATATTTTTTGTAATTTTTGTCACTTTTACAGGCAAGATAGCCAATAAATTCACACAAACGTTAAAGACGTCACGATAGCGTCAAAGATGATGTAAAACTTACGAATGGCTTCTAAAAAGAAAAACGAAGCCCATGTCGCTTGGCACAAAAAATATTAATCTGCAAAGAGTGGATTAGTATCTCTACATATGGTAACATCTTGGGCAACATTTGCCGCAGGTGTTACATCTATCATAAATTAACAACTTCAACATTTTAAGCAGACATATGAAGATGCGGCTCGTTTTATTTGAATCTGCCACCGTTTACAATACACAAAGGTATGTAGACACCACTCCGGCACAAATGGTCAATTTAGATTTACCCTCAAGCAATTAGACAATATCCATTTATATTTAAACAAAATAAAATATAAAAAAAAACAATGCCATCAATCATTATTAAACTTTGTTCATTTTATTTGCATTAAAATAAAAAAAAAAAGCAATTGCAAACTGAGCATTAAGATAATTATTTTAGATTTAGGTAACATATATGTACACTGAAAATTAATTTCAAAAGAGAAGTGACAAAAAGTAACAAACTCCTAAATGAAAATAAATAAAATAAATACATATATCATCATCCTGCCACTATAAATAGTGTACAGCATTGTAAAATCACACACATATTTCATTTATTGGCAGTACATACACAATAAAAACCACATTATTTATGGAAACATGTGAAAATTAATACAGCATTATATCATTCGATGGCAATACAATGTAAACAAAATTATTAAAATTCGCATTGAATTTCCTGATGTCCTTAGAGCAAAAAAAAATACGGCTGGGTAATTTCTTTAAACCGTTTTGGCAAAAGTAATATTCACATTGTGACAAAATTGACAACGATTTTAAGAGATTGCAAAGTCATATTTCATTATTATAATGGTAAAAAAAAGTGATGTATATTACATGATAACATGGCTTTCTTGCACAAAATAAACCAGAAAGAGTTAAATAGGCCTATTTATATAACTAAAGCATAATGTTCTGTCAACACTATTTCTCATTTACACTCTTGTTTCAACACACCGTACTCAGCAAATCAAATATTTATCTGAGACAAAATATCACTTTTCATCCGATGGATATCGTACACTGTGGCGTTATGAGTACCTAACACTGATGAAACATTGCAGTAAAATGCACAAGAGCGAAATTAGGCTGAACAGAAATTGTAATAGGACCATAAAAGGCATTTTCAGTCTTGGCATTAAAACAGTTTTAAACACATTTACATTTAAACCTGCCGTTATGACATTTGTGTACAGGATGTTCTACGAAAAGTACATACATGTTGTGGTTCAGTTGTAAAACAGTAAAGTGACGCAGAAGTAAAAACGATCAATGTTTCGGTGGTGGTATATAAGAACACACACAAGTGTTAGTAACTGACCCATCCGGTTTTACTAATATTTTTTACCAATAGGCCTATCACTTGTGTTTTTAAACATAAAGACAATATTTAAGTCCGTACCAAAATGATTAGTCCTGATGAATTCATTACATTCACATTAATATAATAATGCTAGTTTGATTCTGAACGCGTTTGTAATCAATGCATTTCAATATTAACCTAGTAACGACAACTGAAAATGAGAATTTTTAATGACTTCAATTATTAATAGGTCTAGCAATTTTCATTATCTTCTGTGATATAGCTGGAGCGGTATTGAAGTTGCTAGCAAGAGTAATGGCAGCGATTTCGGTATACTAAGTGTAATTTATCCCGAAAACATTACTGACTGATGGGCATAAAAGTTAACGCGTCCATGATAGTATGTAACATTACTTTAATGTCAACAAGATTACCAACAACCGCAAATAATGTACTCATATTCTGACTTTTCTAACAATGCGTTAAATTTTGTGCCACAACAAGATTTACAAAAAATTTTCTTTGAGTTTCAGCATTAACGTGTGGCTGCTGGGGACAAACTCTTTAATTAATGTTTTAAACCTAAAGCATAGCAAATGCAATGCAAGTGTGACCAAAGTGTTACCATTAATTAAAGACAAATGTTTCAAATTGGTTCTGTTTTGAAATTACTACCATATTAGTGTTGACAGAACAGCAATGACAAGTATTCTGTAAACATTATTTACCTATGCAGCCAAAGTACTTAATAATGAGTTAACATCAGTAGTTAACAAGTTTAGTAGTATTTTAAAACTAACAAAACTTTAGCAAGTCATGACTTTACTGTAACAAAACATTACTGTATTAACAACACTCATAATTTCGTCATATCTGAATGTTTTTTTTTTTCTCCTGCGCATACTGTCGCCAAATTTTAAACGCTAAATAATATGTCCGTTATTCTTAACAGAAAAATCCATATTTATAAAATGCCAACTTACTTATGACCTGCACTTGTAATGGAAGCAATGCTCATCTAGAATTAACACTGATCTGAAACGTCTGCCGAACTTAAAAAAAAAAACATGCTTTAATAGAAAATTACCCTTTTCAATACGTCTAATAGACTTTGAAAAAAGTACCATTTAATAACGTGATCGTAACTTTTGTACATAAACATTTGTGTTACTTCTAATAGAAATATTCACTGATACAAACAAAGTTAGGTTTTATATTCCCCTTGGATGACTAATTTCTAGTGCGTTAGAGTTCTAATATATTATAAGTTTTGCACCATGTAAATTTCCAAGGCTTTACAAAAAATTTAACACTAAGTGGCAAGAGTAGTGAGAAATTTGATTGGCTCTCAGCAACAAAGGTTTTCAGTGCCGATGAGGGTGAGGCGAAGCGAAGATGGAGTAAGAGTGACATGAATTGTTAGAGAAAAATAGAGTACTCCAACAAACCAATCGGCCAACAGAGAAGTCCACCACGCTTCCCACAGAGAAAATACGGAATGATCCTACCGGAAATCAAACCTGGTTCGCCGTGGTGAAAAGCATGTAGTCATAAAGTCCCTCACCACTATAACCTCCGTAATACATTTACAGGAATTTAGCGATAGGAAAATGCAACATAGCTTAAACAAATACGCAAAATGGTACAATACTTACATTCTAGTTATTATGAAATGGGAAATTAGAAAAAATCACAAATAAACTCAATTATCAACATCATTTTAAGCAGTGGCTTACGTAACTATATTTTACACATACTTAACTTGATCAGTTACCTTACAGCTTATATTTAACTAATTCTGCTTTCGCCAAATAATACAATATTGGTGTAGTATGGTCAGAGACAAATCAAAAATGTTATTCCAAAGCGTATCAGTATTACGTAATAAGAGCCTTCAACACAGTGAAACCGTGTAACTAGTAATTTTTTAAATCCTACAAATACAGTACGTAGTATGCAAACAGAAATGACTAGCAAAAAAGAGCTTTCTTCTCACAGGTTTGTTACTCTCCTGCTATCTGCGGCTATCGTGCTGCTTATCTTCCCTTTCCTAATATCCTGAAGAATATACTCTGGATTTCTAATGGGCATCGAACGGGTGTATCTCGGATCCACCAATTCGGGCAGCATGCAATCTCTATAAAAAGATTTCAGCTCATCTTCCATTTCGAAATTCCAAAACTTATAATCCCGGTAAATTGCCTCTATTTCTGAGCCTAAAAGAGTCCACAAAGATAAAACACAGTGCATTTTTTAAGGGACATGAAGTTGGCTCTGTATTTGGTAGTAACATTTGTGCTTCTTGTTAATAACATCTACAGATTTTTTTTTTTTTACAGTCCAGAATGTAAATTTTCTTGACAATGTGGCATCGTCATGAGATATGAATTTTGCTAACGATGGACACTTGACTTCAACAATCCCATAAGAATAAATTATTCCGTTCGGGGTTGCACCTAAGTATCGGATGTCTTGGTCTAAAAACATCCCACATGGTTTAATTTCCACCGACAATTTTGTTTCAACTTCATCAAGAGCTTTTTTTTTTTTTCACTTTCTCTCCCCCATTATATGGCATCGGTGTCGAAATTTCCGTAAATCATACTGACGACAAGTTTCACGCATGGTGTGTTAGGAAGTAGTCTACAGACGGTTCCAAAATTGGATGCAGTTAGTACCCGCCTACGGACTTCCTCCCATCTCTCACCGTCCCTTTGAAGAAAAGTGCCACTTTCAAGTTCTTCTCACTGCTCCGCAGTTGAAGGTAGTTTGTGTAGCAACTGTTTCTTTGCTTCTTCATACTCGTCAGCTGGCAAATCAGTCTTCTGTGAGGATGGCCTATAGTACTTATCTGTTACAGATATTACAGGTGCTTGGTTTGTTTTTCTTCTCGTTACATTATTTCGGGGCATTTCCAAGACTGCCTTTCTTTTACTATCCATTATTTTTACATATTTTCCAGGACTAATTTGATACATTGTTTGTACATAGGCGTTTTTCTGTTGCAAGACACGACTGCAGCATAGTTTCCGGTAGAGTAAGATCTGTTGAGGCAAAAGTTCACCCGTTTACCACCTATAAACTTCGCAATGCTCGACTGAATTGCTGTCTACATCTTTCAAAAGACTTCGAGTGTTTCGCAGTATGTAGTTGGCTAGTACATCTGCTATCCTACTCATAATTCCGCTTCCTTCCAAATTTGGAACAATGTTTACTCCATTATTCTTGGGCCCATTACAAAAAATATTTGGAGCACTTTGAATGATCACCAAATACATGTTTGGGACCAGTTGCAAGATCTATTAGCAAACCAGTTATTTTTTCGAATTCACTGATATTCTCATTTTGCCAGTGACGCACAGCTCCTCTCACAGCGGCTCTCATTCTTAAAATATTAGCACCCAATGTCTTCCTAAGGACAACGTTTTTCAAAGAACAATATGTTGTGATGTCCTTCAATTTATTGCAATAATTTCTTAAAAGATGACTGCACTATCTACCAAAAAGTAATTGGGCACCCGTGATGATAGGTAATTGAGTAGGTCAGTTGACTTGTGTTTCACGGCCTTCAGCGTAGGACCGCTGGTGTTTGTCCGTGGTAGTATGAACACAGATGCCTATTATAACATTCTGGATAATGAAATGCTCCCAACATTGTGGCGTTTTTACAGAATGGACCCCTGTTACTTCCAGGATGACAATGCCAGGTGCCATGTTTCAAGGACTACTATGCAGTGGTACGCAGACAACAATGTTCGCCGATTGGACTGGTCCACCCAGAGCCCCGACCTCAACCCTATAGAACATCTTTGGGACGAATTGAATCACCGGGTGAGGGCTCGCCAGGCGCGGCCAAAATCCATTGCTCAACTCATGGAATGGTTGCAAGAGGAATGGCGATGAATTCCCGTCGATATCCTGCAAACACTTGTAGATAACATGCCAGACAGGGTGGCTGCTGTTATAGCCTCAAGAGGTGGCCCTACGAGATTCTGACTAGGTGATAACCCCCGAGCAAACATTGTGGACAGGTGCCCAATTACTTTTTGGTAGATAGTGTATTATACACATTGCAGTCGCCATCTGCAATAAAAGTGCCATATTTCACGCCATACATATCCATGTTTGATTAAAAACCCTCCAATACGATGTATGCTTCCATACTGCTGGAGCTTCCGGACCAATTCTTGTAGCATTTGTGATCTTTAACTTTTTCCCCTACAGTATCTGCTCGTGCACACCTTGTGCGATATCTGTTCCGCAGGCTTAGAAACAAAACTTTTCGGCTATGAAACCCGATGATAGCTGCAACTCCTGATAGTGATCTGTAATTGTTATTCTTATAAGATATTTTAGAGCACTGTCCATCTGCATTGACTGTCAGAATTGGAACTCTGTTTTCGTCTGTATCACCTTGTTCCCGCGCCAGCTGTGCTTCATGTTGGGCTTTAATTTCCATTTCTTTATTGCAGTTTTTCCCAGCTATCACTCACTGTGTCATGGTATTTAGTGTATGTGTTAGCAGACATTGTTAGTATGTCAATAGCAGCAGTCACCTGTTCTAACTGTGTTTGTTCGATTCCAGTACAAACTGCTCCTGTAACAGCAGCTGTGTTTAGGCCCACATCCATACAGTTTGGGTCTTCATTGTGTAAAGTACCCTTGAAGTTACACATATTACACTTAACACTGAAAATTGACTTCAGGCCTCTTCTTGTTTAATTTGTAATCACTAAATTTGCCATGCCACATTTAAATGGCCCATGCTCACACAAAACTTTCAGTCTATTTACATATGTTATTCTTCTTCCAGACGCTTCAAACGTGAGTACACTATCCACATTGCTACGGTGTCTGTTAGAAGGCTGTTCTTGCAGATGTTCGTCAGTGGAACACGATGCTGTTGAAGCTACATCTTCATGGACCTTCATTTTAAATTCAGTACTCTGGTGACAATTCTCTGGTTTTTCATTCGACAAATCAGCACAGGAAGTATCGTTGCCAACCGTCTCTTGGAGCCTAAAAAAATTCTTTGTGGACATAGATTGTTAATAGCAATATCAACTTTGAAAATATAGCCTCCGTGTATTTTTTTTTTTTTTGTTGTGTAAAGCTACAAATTAAAAGTAATTGCCCGTTTGAAACACGCAGTGTGGAGGGTTACAGTTAGCAACTGCTGCGCCTCAGAGTTGATTACATTAATATCAGAATTTTAAGCATGACTTTTAAAATCAACTTCAATTTTTTTTTGCTGACAGGCTGTCATGAAGGTAATAGAGGTGTCTGCAAAGGATTTAAAATTTAAATTTTTAAATAAATAGCAGCAATTTATAGATATTTCCTAAGAAAATAATTTTTGCAGTTTCATTAATTACTTTTTTTTTTCCGTACTAAGTTGTTTGCACATTCTTTTGAGTGTGTGTTATGATTGAAGTAGAATCTGATTTACAATTCTGTTGTTTTGTTACAGGATTACAATAATTGTTACGTACTTACAATGTGACCAAAGTGGCACACTTCCATTGACGTTTGTGATCTGTGTGTGTGTTATCATGTTACATAATGTAGGCAAATAAATGGCTGATCGCCGGTTGTCAATGTTCATTTGCTTTGCGCTGTAATGGGTGTGTGTCCAGCATAAGATTTCAGAACGATCTCACAATTAACTATATTTATATTAATTAAGTTTAGCTGCTAATTGTAGACCTTTACCTTTATAGCACTATGGCTTTCACATAACTGATAAAAATTCTAAAGAGTTCGGTTAAACAATTATTCTCAATTTTTCGAGTTAAATTTTTTCACCCACTATTACTGTTTTCATCAGTTGTGTGAAAATATATAAAACGCATTAAATTACTTTCTTGCGAATATCTGTTTTCAACGAAATTATGCTTAGGAGTGTCGGAATAGGAAAATTTTCTCAGCAGCGTGTAGAAACGGCGGTAAACGATCACGAGTGTTCGTCATAGTGTAAGCATTTCTGTAACTAATTGTTATTTCCAACAGATATGTACTACTTATGTTACATATGAATAAAAAGTTGCTCGGAAACTATGTTAAAATACGTAAATGCTACTAAAATACGTAAATGTTGTCTTAATGCGGAAATGCTGTCAAAATACGCTAATACTGTCAAAATACGCAAATATTGTTAAAAAAGGAAATGCTGTCTCAATAATGAAATGCTGTCTAAATAAGGAAATGCTCTCAACTTACGGAAATACGAACATTCGTAGCTTTCGATGCAGTGAACGATTACAGCAGAAGAAATCCGAATATTTCTTCGGCGGCAAAACTCGAAAATTACCACTTCTGCAATGAAAAAAATATTGTCATTTAAGTAAAATCTCTCTTCGTGATGGATTACCTACGTCTCGCCACTAACGCTGCTACGGTAACAATCCTAAATTTACAGATTTTTCCCAATAATTTATACCCTTGTAAATTTCTGTGAAATTACAGTGTTATACAGAAAAGTTAATTTAGTTAAATTAAAAAGTATTGTAAAGTTTACACATATTCTTTATATGATAGTCTATATGCAACAAAAATTAGAATATGAAAAAGTTCGCTGTGGATGGCAAAGGCTAGAAGGAGCCAATTGGCTCTTAAAATTCTGTCCCCTAATGTAGGGAAAATTTCACTATATGTTCACGTGTATAGGATGGTAAATATCTGTCATAACTGTCCATGGCTGGACAAAGTTGAGTGGCGTATGTTAGCTTAGGACAGCACTGCTACCATATTTATAAAACCTAATTTGCGTGTGTGATACGATGATCCGAGGAGGTAGTCATATAAGTAAGAAACATCTAAGCTTTCATCGAAGTGCGCGTATCTCAATAAAATAACTGCGACTAGGATAAACTATCCCTTGAAACTGAAGTCAGCGAAGCGCGATATTTCATCCTGCAGTTCACTTCTAAAAGACTGACATTATTGGTCAGTTAGCCACGTCAGAGTATAATCGGACAAGTGCTCAGGGTAATTACATTTGACCGCTGTGAATCACCCAAATCTGTAGGTTTATATTGTACTAATCTGAACCACCTAAAATATCTGTTTCATGTTTACTATTGTGATTAAAAATAAATGTTAGTTTAATCTGTTTCTAATGTGATTCATCCAAATTCCTAAGTTTTGTGGTATACTACTCCAGTTGACACAAAATCGTTGTTTTTAGCTGCACTTTCGTGGTTCAAACAAAATCTTTTGTTCACATGGCACTACTACGATTCAACCAAAATCGTTCACCAGTTTAGAAATAATTTACTCTCTATAAACAGCAATGAGCTATGAAATATGCTAGTCTGGCTCTGCCCACACCACCGCGGCTAACTGGTGTCTCATAGCAGCCACCTTCAAATACAATTTTCATTTTAAATCACGTCACTGATCGGTTGCTCGCTCGCATCAGTGTTGCCTCCGGGTGTCTCATGTCTCTACGGCTGCGGAGAGTATATAAAAGGACGGATACCATATAAAGGACTCGTGTTGTGGTGCGATCTGGGGAGGCGCCTTTTTACTGTTGCGATTGATTGCGTTCCGTCATACTAATAGCAATGTTTTTTTGGGATATCGTCTTTTAAGGACATCTCTCTTTAACGCTGGAAATAACAGTGGAAGGTGGCATACTCATTGAATTGATAATTCGGTACTGAAGATGTAAGGCAGAAAAGTCATATTGTAAGTTTCTGTATACTATCATTAATACACATACTTATTTCTTTTAATGCGCATTAGCTAACAGCGTCTTAATAAGTGCGAGGAATCGGGAAAGTTATCAGGAGCTTCTCCAGCGTATTTCGGTAATGCACGGATGAAAATGTTGATCATCGGGTAAGACGAATTGCAGAAAATATTTTGAAACCAACCTGGTGTATTCGTATATATTTCTTTTAGAAAAAAAATGAATTAGCATATAGTGGTACTAAATATGTTATATTCTCAATTACAGGTTCAATGAAAACATGCACCTAGGTGACATGAAGCTTTACAAACAAATTTGTTATTTATTACTATACGGTATATTCATCAACATCGTGTTTTTGACTACACATGAATGTTTAGTAATAAAGAGCTGGTTCTTACAGCAAATGATTGCGAAGAATGATTTGTCCTTAGGTTCGATAAATTTCAATAGTATCTTTTATTTTCTAATAATATACTTCTCAATTTTCCCTGAAACACTTAAGTGGCCACATTATTGTGTACTATGCTAAGTAATAACATGAGGGGATTCTTAATGCTAACTGGAAGGATTCGGCAGTGATGTTACGTTCTTACTTAAGGGCAAAAATAAAGGGAACGAATAGGTAAATTCTGTTTCGAATTACCCGAAAAAGTGAATTTTCCGTAATAGTTATGTTTCCTCGCAAAACTTAAGGAACCTACCAACAGTGGCCAACAAATCTGCAAATCATGACCGTTCTAAATCAATCCCTCCGTCCAATCACACATAAACATGCGCAAACGAGCGTACTCGGGGACTGCCGGGTATTTAAACAATGGTATTTTAATTTATCAAATTATTACGTAGTTGGGAGTCTACACAGTCTGGACGCCTCTCTTTGAGTTTGATGTCCACTAGAACTTACGGTAGACAAGCATTCATCACAAGGGAAGTCCCACGTAAATGCTTGAATGGGAACAATACAGCTGCAAACAAAGGATTTGTTGTTGGTAAATCGATAAACACGACTGTATCCGCTTTTCAGAAAGCACTTACATGACACTGTAGGTCAGCTTGAGAAATGGGGACGAGACAATGTTACTGCTTGGCAAATCACCGCAGTTCCCTCCGGACCTGACGTGGGCATAGGTTTCGAGAACCCCAAGCACAAAGGTCAACTTTGGAATCTGTGAAGGCTGCAGCTTTATTTCTATCTCTATATAAATAACAAGTGTTTTCAATTTTGAGGTACGTTCTTTTCATATTATTTATTTGGGGGGGGGGGGGGAGGGAATAGTATTTAACATTAGAGTGACATCATGGATTAAGTTTTAAAAAAAGTTGGACAAACCTCCTTTCCCTCTCCCTTAGCACGGGTATTTAAACCTGGTTGTAGAAACTACTGTGTCACACGCTAGGGTGTCTCTCCTGCTATAAGTATGGGTAATTTCTGTATTTCGAAACTCTCGGTAGGAGAATGATGAACACTGACGTTAAAATTAAGACTAACGTGTAGAACTCCGTCGAAAGAACACTCAGTGATGGCAATTTACTCACTCTTCACCATGAATTAAAAAAAAAAAAAAAAAAAAAAAACCCTCAATAGGTACCCTTAACCTCTTAGGCCAGCTACTTAACTCAAACAGAATACACTAAAAATACATGGCTATGATTAGATTATTTTTCTTGAACAAAATTTTTATGTGATTTAAAAACTAAGAAACAGTTAAAAATGAAAATGACTTATTAACACAATGTTATCAACGAAAATAGATATTATTGAACAAAATATAAGATTCTAACCACACGTGACAAATGAACTTACCTTATAATTACGACAAACTAGAGCAACTACACATGGAAAATTAGTAACCGAGGCTGTCGTGGCAGTCTGCTCAGTAATCGAACTTTTCATTTCGTGTCCAATTTGTGCCAGGGCGTTTGGAATTGTTGGGAATATCTACAGATGTCTCATATTTTAGAGTTTGCAAAGTAAATTGTTTCACATTAAGTTATTAATTATATATGACATATGCCTTGCATGCATAACATTTCAATTTTTAATGTTGATTATTACGTTTTTTTTTTGGGTTGAGAATTTATAATATTTTCTGCCTTTTATCCTCTAATAGAGTTTTTACTTCCTTTTCTGTTATGGTTTTTGCAGAGAGCGATCTCTTCCATAACCGTATTTCATATCTGGGTCCCTGATTACCGTTCCACTTATATTGTATGGTGTTTAAGGTTCATACGTTACTGTTAGTGTCAGCGATGTGGCTGCTGACAACACCCAGAGAATGTGAAGGCTGTAACAGGAAGAATCCTCTGTTTTACTCGCAAATTTCTTCTTTCTTGTGCCCATTTTCATAGGCTTTATTAAGATGCCGACCAAGCTACGTCAGTCCAACTGTGTGTGTGCGTGGGGGTGCGCGCGCGCGCGTGTGTGTGTGTGTGTGTGTGTGTGGAGTCAGCCTTCTGGGCAAGTTCGTATGTCAAATCTTTGCTTTGAGATTCTTGTTCAGCGAATAGGTAATATGGGGTTCTTCGTATAAATTACTTTATGACATAGTTACTAATTGCCTTATTTACCAAAATCTCGAGACATTCCTGCAAACTGTTTTGATACATGCATCGTGGATGTCTTCAAATATAATGTAAGTCTTCCAGCCAGCATTAACTAAGACGGTAATGAAATTTTAAAGTCATTTGCTTCATGGCGAACTGTTGCCATATAATGCAGGGTGCGTCATCACTAGGATACCCCATTGCAAAGATAACGTGTACTACAGCAATGTGTTTTCTGGCAAAAAATGACTAACATTCTGTTCGAGGACATTCATTTGTTCTTCTAAAAGTTTCAACTACAAGTCAAAGTACTTGCATTTGGTCCGAATTTCCCAGTTGGATGAATAAGTGGATTATCACACTTGCGTAGCAATTGGGAAATCATGCCATCGAACAGAGAAAACTCAAGGGTGATTTTAATAATGTTTCATAGGGGAAACACACATTCAGGCATGATAAATCATGCAAAAAATATGTGTGTACTGGAAACAGAATGAATAAAGCAACAGTTACTCAGAAACAATGTGAACATCCCCGAGGTTTTCCATGTACAAACTGGATTTACATTACTTGCTGGTATAATGACTGCATACACACATTAAAGAAGCATCCCGAGCAAAAAGATATATTTTCTTTACACAAAGTAAAGTATTTTAGGTGTTGTCAAAGACTGGCCTCTAAAAGGGAAAGTACTTGTGGGTGTTGTATTACTAATCGTCGAGTATTAAAATTGGGGCTAAGTAGATTTAAGTAGCATTATAATGAAAATGAAGAAACTAATTGTTTGGTATCCATGATCTATGGAACTTGTAATGCTGCAAATAAACGTATCGACATTATGTCCAGGAAATCAAAACCAGACTATCTGCAGCAGTTTGAAGAACATTCAAAGACGTTTCAAAACTGCTTGCCGAAACTTGGAGCTAAGTTAGAAACTGTAAATACAAAATTTATATCGTTCTTAATTAGTACTACATGGATGACCATTCCAACAGTATGTATTGGCTGTTTACTAACAAGATTAAAAATCATGGCCATGTTTTGTGATAAGAATATGAAAATGCTGGAAAGTTAAAAATGTATATTGCAACGCGTTTAGTTACACTATCGACCAAAAAGTGGTTGGGCACCCGTGAAGATAGGTAATTCAGTACGTCAGTTGACTTCTGTGGCTGCCATATGCTGCAGGCTGGTGTAGAACCAATTGACAAGGAGATGGCACGAGGTACAGAGCTATCGGACTTCGATAAGGGCGTGATTGTGGGCTGCCATCTCAGTGGGCTGTCCAGCCGCGCGATTGCACGGAATATAAACAGGCCCAAATCAACGGTCGCAAACGTCCTGCATAAGTGGAAGGTTGATGGGCATTGTGTCAATGCTGCACGTTCTGGACGACCTCCAAACTTGACCGACAGAAATCGCAGAACCCTGAAACGTGAAATTGTCAACAATAGGACACAACCCATGGCTACCATCCGACAGGAGTTTCCTGCAGCAACAGGAGTATCGGTTTCCATTGGAACATTACGTACAGACGCCCACCGACTTGGATATTTCGGAAGAGCAACTGCACATAAGTCCCATATCACGACAAGCAATACAGCTTGGCGACTCAGATTATGTTTGGACCGTCGCAACTGGACACTGGAGCAGTGGAAATCAGTCCTGTGGAGTAATAAGTCAAGGTTTACGTTATTCCGGTCCGATGGACGTGTACGGGTGTGACGTCTACCTGGGGAATGGCTTCTGCCGGAGTGTATAGTGCCAACTAGGAAATTCGGTGGTGGCATAGTGACAGTGTGGGGCTGTTTCATGTCCTTCGGCGTAGGACCGCTGGTGTTTGTCCGTGGCAGAATGAACACAGAGGCCTATTGTAACATTCTGGATAAGGAAGTGCTCCCAACATCGTGGCGTTTTTACGGAATGGACTCGTGTTACTTCCAGGATGACAATGCCAGGTGTCATGTTTCAAGAGCTACTACGAAGTGGTACGCAGACAACAATGTTCGCCGATTGGACTGGTCCACCCAGAGCCCCGAACTCAACCCCATAGAACATCTTTGGGACTAATTGGATCGCCGGGTGAGGGCTCGTCCAGCGCGACCAAAATTCATTGCTCAACTCGTGGAATGGTTGCAAGAGGAATGGCAACGTATCTCCGTGGATGTCCTGCAAACACTCGTAGAGAGCATGCCAGACAGAGTGGCTACTGTTATAGCCGCAAGAGGTGATCCTAATAGATTCTAACTGGATGACAACCACCGAGCAAACATTGTGGACAGGTGCCCTATTACTTTTTGGTCGATAGTGTATAACAGACCTCCAAAACCATAAATGCACAACACAGCAAGAACAAACTGGGTAAATGCACCAAACGAATGGAATAAATCGGAAATGTAGCTTTGAAATAAATTAATTTAAAAAATGTAAAAATATTAATGCATGTTTTTGTTTATTGTAGTATCGGACATCGTTAGTGACTTACATTGTGCAATCATTTCCTTCGCACAAAATATTTTCTCCCTAGAAGTACTATATTTTGCATTGGCTTATAAACTACTGTATTTTGAAGGCAAATGCCATGATTTTAATGAACTCGGAATGCTTAGGCCCGTGTTGGGAATACAAAAGTTGACAACGATACTGAAGCTACAAAGAAGACGGAACAGAATGACTGACCTACATAGTACAGTACACTTGAGTTTGATGCATAAGAAAGAGTGATAAATAGTTCCTCGTTGAAAAATTCTTATTACATTCCAACTAATTGGTAAAAATGTAAGATTAACAGATCACGCGACAATCATGGGCTATGCGAAATGTAAAATGCACTGGATAGTTCCCCGTTTTAAAATTTAATCGTATGTGATTGATCTAAAATGATGCCCCACTGGTCTGACATGCCCAGATATTTTATGGCTTTAAATCGACTATTGCAATTGTTTAGTCTGGAGTTCTGTAAATAGCAATATACAATTATTGTAAGTTCAAAAATGGGAATAGTCATAGCCACATAAACGCACAGGCCTTTTCAAGTATGCAAACTTGTAAACGTCTCTGGCCACAACTATGTGAGCAGACATAGATGCTGCAAATATGTAATTGAGAAATGAAGCCTCATGTGAGTATGCTGGGGGGGGGGGGGGGGGAGATAAGTCTCTCGAATCGTGAGACACGGAGCAAGTTGAGAATACTTAGCTGTAAAGTGAGTCGGTAAGAATGGTATATAGTCCCATCTCGAGTGAGAAAACACTGTGGTTTTGTAATAATGATTATTTCGCAACTATTAACGATATGGCGACGAAACGTTTTTTCTGTATAACTAAAATCTTTATTTTTACGATCTATAGTTGTACTTTTCCATTCTATCTGTGTTAAATATATCTTTTAAGATTATGAATTTCCGTAAATTTGGGCACGATTGTCAGTTAATTGGAAAATAAATACTCGAAACAAAAATTATAGTGGAATCGACTATAGTTTTCTGAGTAAAATCGTGCCAAAAAGTTATTGTTACAACAGCTGGCCGGGAAGGGAGGGTATGGCTGGCAGTGGCCTGCCGCAGTAGGGGAGGTATTGCCTGCTCTCAAGGACAGGTGTTTCCTTTAGGTGGGCCCGAGGAGGTAAATTTGGACTGAGGGGTCGAGACATCCGCGAGAGATCGCTCGCGCGATTGTTCGCAGTACTAGGTTGTTGACACGCTTCACTATGCTGCATCCCTTGCCTTCTTCTAAGTACGAATATTTAGGGACACATTTTCGAGCCGTAGAAATGTTTTCCAATAGTTGCAATGAATTTATTGAATCATATTTTGATTTATGAATGATGAAACAATTAAGAATATTTGACACACAAGTAGATGAATGTTATGTTTTCCAAGTCTAACGTGGGTCCGTGGTTGGTATAGTGGCTAGGGCTCCCATCTCTCACTCAGACGATCTCGGTTCAACTCCTGACAAGGTTGCGCTCGTATTTTGGCACGTGAAAATATTGTTCGAATATGCTTCTGTTGGCGGACTTTATCGGGAGTGTCTCGCTTTCCTTAGCGTTGCATTCCAGCGTTTCAAGATATCCTTCTTCATTTCACGCTCCCTGGCACTCACGTAAGACTATTTATGACGCCCAAAATCTCTAAACTCTCAAAATATACATGGAACTGGCTTAACCGGTTAACTTGTCAAGTACCTATATAAACTTCTTAGTTACAATATAATAGCTAAAACGATTTACAGAGTAAAAACAATATAATAACTACAAAGTTTATGCAAGTATACGAATGATTGTCAAACTTACCTTTCAAGTTTTCCAAATTCCTATTTCGATTTATGCAAACATAAAATACATATTTTTTCAATGATTTTTTTTTTCAAAAATATTAAGTAATTTTGGAGTCCGGACACACTTGGCATAGTACAGTAGAGAGATGTTCTGTACTGGTGATATTCTGAAATCTGATTGGCCGCGCATACGTCTGCACTGATACCACTGGTCAGATGGGGCAATAATATTTCAAAAATGATACCAACACAGCGCAAAGCCTTCTGTAGGAATTACTTGAGGACGCATAACACACAGACAGATAATTTATTAGACAACATTAGTTTCGCTATTTATTGTATACTATTGTGGAAGAATAAATATGACTCACTATTATCGGTTTATTTAAATCTGATGTCACAATTATTTATGTTTGAAGACTGAAATTTTTGAAGGAAAATTGTTTTATTCAAATTTTGGTATAGTAGTTTGTATTGTTCTTTACTTCGATTTAACTCACACACTGATTACTGTATATTATTGTAACAAGTTGTAACATTAACATATATTTATAGTACGTAATAATTAAACAATTCTTTGCTCCATATGCAAGTGCGTGTAAATAGTTAATGAATTTATATAATCTAATTATTTATTTCATGCACAATTCAATAACGTCAATCCCATGGAACTGCAGTCCCTTCCCTCCCTCATCCAATTGCATTCCCTTCCAGCCCCCGACCTGTTAAGATATGTACTTTCTATCTCTCTCTCTCTCTCTCTCTCTCTCTCTCTCTCTCTCTCTGCATATGTAATAAGGAATTCATTGCGACATGTACCCTCTTGGTACATGCAAGTACTCGTAATTAGTTATTGCATTTAATTAATCTAATTATTTATTACATGCACAATTACCTCAATCATATGCGCTCTTCCCCTCCCTCATTCAATTACATTTCCCCTCCAGTTCCTACCCACCTAACCACCCTGCCCAAAACTCAATATACTTCCAGCTCCTGACCCAACAACACCTGTACTTACTCTCGTTACATAATCGCTAATTATGCAAAAAATATACAAGTACCCCCAAAAAGCATCGAACCATGCACCGGTCGCTGCCAGTCAACGACTCCACGACGCCCGCCACAGGGACTCCACAATTCTACGGACACTCATAGGAGAATGGAGGAGGGGGAAGTGCAACTGCATCGCTGCCATTTTGAATATATTTTGTGCTAGTACCATAATTGAAAATTTAGATGCAGTTGTGCATGTGCACTTACACATGCACTGAACTGAAAGTTCAATTGCACCAGAAATGCACTTGTACCAGAAGTGCAACTGCACTGTAAATGCACTTACACTGGAAATGCAATGGGCAATTGAGGAGGGTGGGGTAAGCGCACCACCGCTATTTTGAATCAATCATATCGCAGTAGCTGTCCGTACTACCTACTCTCTTGTGACTAGTAAACATTTGAGTGTCCTAACAATCAGTTTTTTTTATAGTAGACGACTTCTCTGTAAATTACGACAAATTAGCGATAAGCTTTACAAAAAAGTCAAAATATAATTACTCAATTGATTCGTATGTTTTCTCTTTCTCCTATTTCTTAGTTTTCAACCACTAGAATAACTTCTGCAGAAATCCAGACTGGGTGTATATTGGATTTCATACACAAATACAAAATGCGATGAGACCTACTTAGAACTGATTCTGTATTCTAATTATGAATCATGGAGTGTGAGAGTCTGTAACCTTTACCAGAAAATGTTCTTAGCATCACGAACATTATATTTATTGATCATGTTCAGTAAGTAATGCAGGGTAATAAAACACTGTTTCTCTCTAGAGTATGTATTCACAAAACCATAATCCTAAGTACCAATGAAGTTATTAGTTTCACACGAAACATTCAATATCATTTTCTGTATGAATTCTGCCATGCAATATTGCCATGTGCAAATCTGACTTAAAATTGTATAAAAATATAAAGTTCCAAAAATTTACGGTAGGTATAATTAATAAACGCAACATTTTCATTAAGAAGAATATTATTTTGTCATTAATGTATCCTAAATTATTATGTTTTGTATGAGTCACAACGTTTCAAACCCGCCTCATCAACTTTTCCAAGAATTTCCGTAAATAAAAAATGTATATTAAATTATTTTAACATTTATTTATCAATAAAATATGTTTATACTTTACATCTAAGTCGTATAAGGATTTCAATTTTAAACATTAACATTATTGCACAATTTATGGCAGAATTTCTTGTAACTGTGGACAAGGCAATAATTTTCAGCTGAAGGAAAATATATAATCATGCAAGTGGTTCTGAAAACGCAAAAACAGCACATTTTCATGTTAACGCTGAAACAATATACGTAACATCAGCATGCATTTACACTGAAATCAACATTCTCCCATAAATACACAAAATACTACAATTTTTTTGGTAAAATGTCATTTCACAAGATGACTATCACTACATTAAAAATAACTAAGTGTATAAAGTAACCTTTGTTTTGTATTTGTGTATTGCAACATACCTCATACAAAATAATACAACTTTATATGTGCAGTCCATCGTCAATATAATGAGATTCGCAAAAGTAATCTTCTTATGGCTGCTTTGCCTTCAACGAGGGCGCCACAAGTTGATAAAAAACACAAGAGAGTGGTCTTCGACAACTCACCAAGTTTTTACAAAAGATTGTTAAAGTCTCGTATTTCGTCCACCTGCAATGACCCTCCAAATGTAGCAAACGCTGTAGCGATGTCTGCCATTTTCTATCCCATCTTAAAAACAGTTTCATTTCAGTAATACGATTCACCTTGGAATGCCACATATTCACCTCTGGTTCGATGGAGAATACATGTTTTCACAGCTGAAAACTTTTAAAATGCCATAAAGAAGGGGATTTTGTAATATTTCTTACTGCTAACTTCCAGTCTCTTAGATAACAATCCTAACCAAGCTCTCTTGCAGTCCCATTGAATCTTCTTCTTCTTCTCCTCAACCTTTAAGTTAGTGGGTAACATGTATGTCTGCCAAGCGTTTCCTTTGTTTGGCTAACAGTTTCAAATGGAAATAAGTGTGCTTGCCTTTAATGCTGTCTATAGAATTTATTCTTTGTCTTCCTTTTCGCCTTCTACAGTCCAGCTTCCCCTCAAACAAGGTGGTGCACCAGTTAGAATGACAAGCAAGTGGAAAACGCAGCTATTTATTCTCTTGTTTAAGGGTTCAACCAGGATGCTTGTTTCATTTGCTCTTTTGGGCTCATTCTTGTTTGTGACTTTATCAGTCCAAGGTATTCTTAGAAGTTGACGCCAACACTATTTTTTGAGAAAGCTTCCTTCGCCTGTGCAATTAGGGAATTTACTTCTCTTGTACATTTTCCATTAGCTGTGATTACACTTCGCAGATATTTTAATTCCTTTACTTGATTTAGTTTTCCTCCATCCACCAGCCCAGTGGCAATTTTATCACCAGCGCTAGTGCACGTCATTATTTTTGTCTTATTTTTTTATTCTCATATCGCACTTCTCTTTTAGTAATTCATTCATGTGATTTAGTGCCTTTTCCATATCTCATTCATTCTCGGTTATCAATGCTATATCATCTGCATATCGTTGGTACTGTACAATTTGCCATTCGTTAGTAAAAAAAAAAAAAGGAGAAGAACAAAACATAAACCGATTATTACGGCAAAAAAAATATTTATTATGGATTAAAACACACTTCAGCATTACCATGAATATGCATATCACCAATCGTACCAACCAGCTTGCGATACAACCAAATCTGATCACCAAGTTCAAACTTAAGTTTCTTACGCGAAAACATGGAAGCATTACCAAATACATTAATAACAGCAGTATTATCGGTCTTCCCTTCATGAACTGGAAAAGTCTTCCAACATATTATATCACGAGTGTTAATGTCACTAATTTCCTTAGGCGCAGGATCCTTTTGAGTATGCGACTTCCTGAAGACACACATTTGCAACAAACCACTACCTGCTTTAGCGGTTATTCCTTGAAGACCAAAACGGTACAAAAATGACAAAAAAATATAACTCTCTTCTATATCAATAATCTTAACAGTCCAAGACCTATCGTCCTTATTGACATCCTTACTAAAAGACAAAATACTTCGGTATACCTTCTTAGGATAATACCTAGACATGCGAGAATGCCGAGGAAGCATTATTGATGTGTCTTCTCTAATGATACGGAGCGATATGAAACTCACCAACAAATGACAACCTTTATATATGTCAGAAACAAGATATAACCTGTACATGGCCATAGATAACACAAAAAGATAAAGACACAAAGCACGAAAAACACGCAATATCTTATCGCCCCAAATTGCCCCATGAGCTCTTATCTCCTTTCCCTCCCGCTCTTATCTCCCATGCTACTGATAACACTATAACCTGGATTGAAAGATCCAACCTCTGGTAATACTAGTGAACTTGTCACGCTCACAAAATTTTCTAAGTCCGTAATCTTGAAAACAAAATCGCCCATAAAATCCGAACCACTGTACCAAATACTGTGAAACAAACAGCAATTTCATCATAGTTATTCCAGCAATACAATGTTTGAACTTGGTGAACAGATTTAGTTGTATCGCAAGCTGGTTGGTACGACTGGTGACATGCATATTCATGGTCATGCTGAATTGTGTTTTAATCCATAATAAATATGTTTTGCCGTAATAATCTGTTTATGTTTTGTTCATAGAATTCCTTAATGGCTTCTTTAATATAGATGTTAAATAATAATGCTGATAATCCGCATTCCTGTCTTACACTCTTACCAACATTAGCTTCCAGTCTTTCTTTTCCAATTAAAGCTATCTGGTTTTTGTAAAGGTGGTACAGTATTTTTCTGTCCCTGTAGTCTGTTTTCAGCTTTCTTAGGATTGCAAACAGCACAATAAAATTTACTTTATCGAAAGCTTATTCTATATCAATGCACTCAATTACCATTGGTCTGCCTATTTCTAGGGATTTTTCGATAATGACTCTAAGACTTAGGATCGCTTCTCACGTGCCTTTTCCTTTCCTGAATCCATACTGTTCTGAAATATCATCTTCTATTTTCCTCTCTATCTTGTGGTAGACAATTTCGCTTATAATTTTACAGGCATGGGAGAGGAGGCTCATCGTTCTATGATCTTCACAAATTTGTGCTCTATGTTTTTTTGAGATCGGAATAAGGATTGTTTGTTCAAAATCTTTTAGGATTTCTCCTGTTACGTAAATTTTATTTATTAGCTTATATAGATTGTCTTCGGCCTTGTCTCCTATGGCCTGTAAGATCTCTGTAGGAATTTAATCTGGCCCTGAAGCCTTTCTTTTTTTTTTTTCAAACCTTTCAGGGCCTTTTCAAATTCCTCTCTGATTATTGGTGGTCGTACCTCATCAAATTCCACTTGATACTCACTTTAAAGACCTCTGTATCTAAAATTCCTTTGTATAGTTCTTCTGTGTATTCCTATACATGGTTAAAACATCAAAATACACTTCTGGATATGTTATTGTAAATTTATCCTTCATAATGGTTCCTTTTTGTCGAAATACACCATCCGATGGAAGGAACGAGTGTCCAACAACAAGTAAAATAATATCCACACTCTGGACATGAGAAGTACAAGGCACATTGATCACTTGCCAGTAACTGCGCATTCATTCTATTTTAGTATTGCGGGTTCGTCCGCCACAACCACCAGCACACAGACTTAGAACTTTATATCACGACAAATCTAGTTCTGTGGGTAGTAGAAACCAGCTGTTGGTATTTCGTTTCATCCATTTTGAATTCTTACTTCATCCATTTGTATATAAATATATATTCTAGTTACAACTTCGTATTTAACGAACATTTCACTACAGTGAATTTGAAGGTATACACTTGCCTACTCTTATAGTGGGCTTTCTGATCTGTAATTTAGGATTTGCTAAGAGTATAATAGGTCATTTGAGTTCCAATGCAAGAGCAGCGAGCAGTGGAGCCTTAAAGCCGTCTGCCATCTTGAGTGACTTTGTAAATTTCCCGTCTTCCCTTCAACATATCCTGGTTTTTCCTAAACACAGATTTGTAACTTAAATTGGTTTTTCTCCCTTACAATTTAAATTTTTTTCTTAACAATTCCTATTTTTACAATTCAGATGTTCGGGAAAAGGCAGACGTCCAAATTCTGCTAACAGAACAAATCCCCCCCCCCCAAACCACTTTCCTGAATTCACTAACCATTCATATACGGGACTTTCATTATCAGCTGGGACAGAGGCGGTAATATTTATTTTACAAGCACATTTATTAAATCAATATGTTTATATACAATTTTTAAATTCGTCAGTGTTTTGACATTTTTTTATTTTATTTACTGTGAAAGTGAACAGACAATTAAAAAAATAATTATAAATTTTTTTTCCATTATAAAGCTACATTCCTCCGATTTCAGGTTTTTTCGTTATGTAATTATTAGTTATACCTAATGAGAAATAGATCAGAACGAATCACACCACCACCTTCTACATCCCACGTCACCCCCTCCTCACCCACTACCGGAAAACACTCGCTGCTCACTGGGGCCGTGGTGGCTTAGCGGTTAGACTGCTCCCCAGATAAAACGGAAAATACGGGCCGGGATCGGGCCGGTAAAAGCTAGCCTACAAACCCCAACCAGCGGATCACAGCCAGCTGTCTTATGCCGGAAGCGACCCGATGGAAATATGGACTGGCGGCTTACTATTTCCTGACAGTGTCAAAAATACACCGTACCGCTACCAGTAAGATACAAATTTTATTCCGGCCCAACATACACGAAAAGTGCGGGCCAGAATCAGGTCGATAAAAGCTAGCTGACAAAACTCCGGCCAGCCGATACCGGCCCGCTGTCTTTTGCCGGAAGCGGCCTAATGGATATATGGACTGGCGGCTAAATGTTGGCAGACAGTGTCGGGTCTGCGACGGCTGGATGTCGTTACGATACCGGGCCTGTGACGGCTGGATGTCGCTATGATGGCGGGCCTGCGACGACTGGTTGTCGTTACGATGTCGGACCTGTGACGGCTAGATGTCCTTACGATACCGGGCCTGGGATGGCTGGATGTCGTTACGATGCCTGGATGTTGTTACGATGCTGGGCCTGCGACGGCTGGATGATGTTATGATGGTGGGCCTGCGACGGCTGGATGTCGTTACGATGCCGAGCCTGCGACGGCTGGATGTCGTTACGATGCCGAGCCTGCGACGGCTGGATGTCGTTACGATGCCCGGCCTGCAGCGGCATAATGTCCAGAAATAAGCAATATACCCATGGAAAAAATCTTAAAATTTCGATTAAAAGTTGTAGTAATTGTCATTTCCTCATTACATATATTCATTGCAATTACTTCACAACACATTGTATGACACGAAAATCTTTTCCTTGCCGAGTGCAGGATTTGAACCTAAGACCTGGGAGTTTACAGTCCAGCATGCTAACCTAAACACCACAAGGTAAGTTGCTAAAACTCTCCAGTAATTTAAAATATATCATGACAAAAGTTATTATAAAGAAAAATATAAATTTCATTACAATGTAACAAATCACTTTAAAACACAGATTATTTAAAAACTATTTCTTCAGAGGCTTGTAAACAAAGTAGTTTTTGTTACTTTTTATTATATCTGTCGGATGGTTGTACAAATTAAAAATATTTCAAAGGAAACAAATGCCATGGACTACCTCATAACACATTTATAATCACGAAAAATCATGCTAATGGTTATCAGACGGTCTCAAATAATACATCATGCCATTAAGAGGTAGCTAAAATCTTGCCTATTCCAAACACTTTCCAACAGTTTGTGATAAAGAGCCTTGTCTCGAAAACGTAACCGGGCCGGAATAAATAAGATAATGGCCAGCTTACCGAAGAAACAAAGATGCCGTATGGGAATCGGCCCAGAAACATTTTTAAGATGCTTGCAACATATTTCCTCTGCGATATCATGCCGACATCCTTTCGGTGATACCCATCTGATATCCTAAAAAATACAGTGGGCCGTTGTCTTTTTCTAGCAGTTTGCAATCTGTCTCAAAAATGACATCACGCCGTTGTTAGATAGTTATCTTCAGGCAGTTGCCGACAGTACAGATATCGGGCCGACAATTTGCCGACACTTTGCCAACAGGTTGTTTTAAGCTGGGTCGCCTTCCCCAAAGGCGAATCGGGTTCAATACCCGGCAGTGTTTCTCCCGGATTTTCGCAAGTGGAAATCGTGCCGGACGATGCCGCTTGTCTGCGGCTTTTCTCAGAAGCTCCCTTTTCCCCGCCCTTGCATTCCGACGTTGCTCCATTCTCACCTCATTTCACCCTCATGGGCTCTCAAAATCTCGTGGTTAGTAACTGTCCAATTCTCTCAACTTTCAACTCACTGTTCATCCCTCATGCACTTCACTTCCAATTCCATCGAATTCACCCCTCCCCCTCTACGCCCAACACAATTGCCCACTCCCACAAACTACCCTTTCTAAACCTCTATGCCCACCTCATTTCCCTAAAAATTGTCTTGATGACACAAATTCGCACATTGGTCAGAAGTTAGTATGAAGAAAGGAGAGTAGTACCTTATCTCGGATTCGCTGTGACATAAATAAAACAATTTTTATATAAATGTATTTTATTTTATATTCGATAATAGAGAAATAAGTTTACAGTGTTACACTTCGGGAGTATATTTATAAGAAAAAATCGAATTATGATTTTGGAAGGATGTGTAATTTCCACTTTACCATGACAGATTGCATACATGGTATACAATGGGTCCATAAAAACATACATTTATAATTTACTAATTTCATACCGATACTTAACTTTATATTTATTAAACATTTTTAATAGGGTATCTTAAACGATATTAAAATTGATACAAAAGTACGCATTTTTAGATAAAAACGGGAAATTTGAGGGGAAACGCGAATTTTGTAACATCATCCAAGATGGTAGACTGTTTCATGGCTGTACTACCCCCAACCTTTGCACTGGATTATACTACTTGTACATTACATAAATTCTGCTCAGTTCTTTCGTAGTCAAAAGAGTACGTTGTCAGATTGATTTTTTCCTCTTTAAGTATTACGAAAAATATTTTTCCTTGAGATTATCATTAAGATGTTTCGCTTCGCAGGCAAGGCCTCTGTCATAATATATATTGCTAGTTGAATGCATTGTGAATATGCATCTTTCGAAGGCAATTTCGTATTAAATGCTACACTCTACTGTAAAAATATTGAATAAATATACCTCTTTCACTCTGAATTCAGCATCAGCATTAAAAATGTACGTCCGCCAAAGCTTGCTCACGTTTGAGTTTCTTGGCCGGTATTGTCAGTTAGATGTGGTGCGACTGTATTTTCACTTAACTACTTTCAGTAATTCAATAATATCTTTCACTGGCAAACTTTTAATTGCAAAATTATGGAGCCATCTGTCTCTGAATCTCTTCTCAGGGAATAAGTTTCCTGTAACTAAATTATGTTGGTTTACTCTTCCAGCGCGTCGTTAGAATTAACAGTTTGCCAAGAGTTTTTTCTGACACATTCGAAATGTTATGCAACCTGCCACTTTAAGAGTTGTAGTTTTTCTTGGGCTGTTTTCTTTCAAAGGTCTGTTTCGTTTTGGTATACAAATTTCACAGTTTTTCAAAAGGGAACGTATCACGTTAAACTATGGAACCCAAATTATAGAAATTGTAATAAAAAGAATACACATTGTTTCGTTATCAACTGCATACACCTGTAGATTTTACCATGAATTTAAAAAAAATTAGGAGCCCAGCTACTGGAGTAGAGCGTCTGTAAATTTTTCCTCCTTCAGTTTAGTATACTGTTATATTTTCTGCTTCCATTTAGTGATACTTAAAATATTAATGTATTTTTTTTTACTCTTCCACAAAGTACACAAAAATAACACTGTTCAATTAAAGCCAAAAGTACATGAACTAATCACATGTAACAAGTAGTTTTGACAGACATAACTGATATGTATGTACATACTGCACAGCGTAATCGCCATTTGAAACATCACTAAAGAAGTGGCGCGTTACTTTATGTATGTGTAAAGGAAGTTTTGAAATTGCACGTGGGCGTCGTGAGGATTAGGCCAGTTTTGCACTGCCACTCATATTTCGAACACTATTTTTCTATGAGACATAGCGAAGTTCTGATGGGTTATTCGGCAAAATTGAAATACAACACACAACTGTAATTTTCGGGCATGCCGTGACTCATTTTCTGTTGGCGGGTGGATAAGACGAATTTTGAAATGTTGTGACTGATAATAACAATGAAACTTTCTCAAAATGTGAACTGATATTAAGAGGGTACGTTGACGTGTTTGAGTAGAATTAACTTACTCTGACTCGTTAAAATCCTAGTTGAAATCATGAAATAACAATGATTAGTAAATCGGTTACTATGTCTTAAACATAATGAATATATTTGTTTTTGTTGCAGGTGTGATTATAGAGGCTGGTGGTGAGGCAGATTTCTGTAGGTGTCTGACACCTCTGCGAACTGTTTCTAAGGCATTTGGCTTGGAAACATTCGAGGTGATGACGCAATGGCGCGAAGGTGGCAGGAAGGTTGTCCTCAGGCGGTCAATTCCCGTGACAGCCTACGCAGCGGTGGTGATGCTTGTGACTATCATCTGCCACATCTACATTGTCTGCAATTATGTGAACCAAAATCACACGCAGGCCAGCCTGACTTACTCAGTTTCCTTGATCACCAATATGCACGTGATGACTGTCACCAGCTTGGTGGGCCTAGCCGTGAAGGGCCTTAATGGCGGCGGCAGGCAGGAAATGATCCAGTCTTTCGTGGAGGTGGACGACGCTCTACGAGGCGACGTTGTGGAACGCTACAAGAAGTGGTCGCGGCGAGAGAAATTTCTCCTGGGACTCGCTTCGGCTACTTTCCTGGCCACGTGCGTCATTCATCAGCTGTCATTCAGAGTTCCCGTGTTGACACGACTCTTCATTTGCGTCGGCTACATGAGACAGTTTGTAGTCCTCCTACTGGCTGCAGACTACATTAACGTGGTCCTCCTCGTTAAACAAAGGTTCCGACTTCTCAATATTGAACTTCAGAAACTATGCGATGCTCAAGCCACAACAGTCACGACCTTGAGAAACCATGATCGCTCCAAAAAGCGTCGAATGGTAGACGATTATATCAGCAGACGGAATGCTGATATTTTCGTAATAAGGAAAATACAATTTATGAAGCTCGTGCATAACAAATTGGGCAAAATCATAGGCCTGGTCAATTCTGCATATGAGAAATCGATTTTCTTTGCCTTCATAACATCGTTAACGTTCGTCATATTTGCTACGTATGTCATGCTTTTGATAATTTTTACACATGCATACGGTGAATTTTATAACCGCGAGGTAGCGATAGTTCACAGCGTCGCGTGGAGCACATTGCACACCGTACAAGTAGTGGTCATCATATTCTCGTGCACTGCCGCCACCAGAGAAGCGAAGGCTACCCAGGACATAATCGAGGATTGGGTTGTTCTCCACAGGGCGAGTCGAGAGGTCAAAGAACAACTACAAGAGTTCTTGAAACGTATCTCCGAGGAAGAGTTCACATTCTCCGTCCCGGGCACTTCCGCACTTGATTTGCCTGTCCTCATTTCAATGGTTCAAGCAGCACTTGCTTATGTCCTGGTGCTTCTTCAGTTCTCCACGTGATAAAGACAGCAACCTCACGAGTTCCCTTGCAAAGCGAGGTTTCCCCACTGTGTATTTAGTCCCACTTAAAACACGTATGTCCTTGCTTAATTGACGGACTTAAGTCTGGGTGTTACAGATTTACTGTCAAATTTAAGACAAGAATGCTTTAAATGCTTTAAACACAAATATTTATACTATTTATTAACATAAATTAGTTTTATTGAAAACAGTTAAATATAATGGAACAAAACCCACTGCGTTTAATTTTATCCTCTTCAAGTAAAGAAAATGCCATAAACGTGACTTGTGCATCTAATTCTTGGACGCAAAGATTCAGTGTTACCCAACGGTAACACTGAATTCTTCATAACCGTTTGTATTTTGTATTAGGAATATGTACAGGTATTTTAATTTGTACGTAATAAATGTCCAAAGAATTAGAAAATACATGTATTTGATTTGTGGTCTATAAAAATGTTTCGCGTGCTTTTCCAGCGTAAAGATTAAGATTATTTTAAGAACTGCATCAATAAACCAATATATAAAATAGCATAGATACAGGGAAAATATCGCAGAAAAAGAAGGTAATCCAATAAAAAAACTGTCACTGTCATTGCTAAATATAGCAATAAGTAACTAGAAATATTTACATGCAGTGTTTCAATAGCATGAAAAAATGGTATATACTTAAAATTATTAATGCGCCCACAAATTAAACGTGCATACATGCGTAGAATAACGTCTGTAGTAATATCTTTTAGAAGATTGATGTGTGAACTTAGCATGCGCGGAGATATTAGATTTGATTCAAGAGTGTAGTAAATGTCATACTAAATATAAATAAAAAGTATTATGTTAAATAATGTCAGTTATTTATACTACTCGACCTACACATTTATATATTCCGTTATCATCAAGTCACGAGCAAACTGCGTGGTTGTGATCACAATGGCGTTATCCACAAACCCCAGTATTGTATACGTTTGAATCCCGTGAAAGTCATGGATTTTCATGACATGTTTTAAGTGTAAGTTTAAGTAGGTAGGTAGGGCCTAACGTCTCGTCAGCTGTGATGTCGACACAGACGGAGCAAGTTCCTCAGACAAGCAGAAAGGTGGAAGGACTCGGACATGACACGCAGCAAGTGATCATCTTAGAATTTGCCTAAAGTGTCTTTGGGAAATCATGGACCATGGTGGTAGGGCCGAATTCAAGTCCGACTGTTTACCACCACATCACCTTGCTCGCTAGCTGAAAGTTTAGGTTGGTAAAGTTTGTATACTGTAAAAACGTTTTCCTTACTAAACTACATGATCTGTTGCCTCAATGGAAAAATTGTTTAAATATGAACCACTGAAAATAAAGCTTTCCAAAAGCACAATTCGTGTTTGATAGTATCGACTATGATATCCTTGCATTGCCGTTACAATACAATAGTTCGGCAAACGTCTTTGTGGTAATATCAGTTACACTGTAAAAAAAACTGTGCTCTGAAAACCAATCGTGATTAGTAGAGGTAACAAATATTTCAAAACTGTATTTACCTGGTCCGAGACTCGCACCTGCGCCCCACATACAATATTGCGCTCAGATTATTTTGATAAAGGCTGTTCACGGTAAAGTGAGCACTTTTGAAAGAACTGCTAGATTTCTACTTTCAGCCTGTTAGTTGCGTATCTTTCCGCGTACCTATAAATATAAACACTGCCACGTGACTTCCAGCTGGTGTTTGCATCAGCTGGCTTTATATGTCCACTTGTTACTCATTTAAAAACAACATAAAGTAATAAAAATATTGTAATCAGCACAATAAACCTGAACACATTAATCTCAGATAATAATATTGGTTTGCGAATATTGATTGATGATTACAATTCTATTTCTCTTTATCTTTAGACGTAAATTGATACCTTCAATTGTGGTCAATACTTCCAAGGAAATAAGTCAATATGTTTGTTTAAGGCTGTCAACAGAATAACAGAAGTATTAATTATTATTTTTTCCTGTTATAAAATTACCAAGACGTTTCGAAAGTTCGCCTTTAAAAAAGTATTAAAGCTGAAACGCTCGCCCGTTTAAGGAAAGCTCGCATTTTAAATAATATGGTGTATTTACTTCTTCATACAAAAGACACCGTGACTGAATCAATCGTTAAATGACCTAGGAATTAAGTTTAACAACACTTATTACAAGTAGAATTATATTGCATTAATACCTCACAAATGCACAAGGCTATGCACAAGCACATTGTGGGCGTTGCTACAGTATTATATTACGATATGAAAACAATATTGTCATAGAACTCAGTGGTTGAACATAATTAATAAAAAATTTTACAACATATTTCCACAGTAATATCTACCACTGGATGCAAGTTTCGTGAAAATTCGTACAGCCACGCAGTTTTTAAAGCACATAACACTAACGTTTTCTAAGGATAAATGAAGGCAATGTTTTTGTAACTTTCTCTTTGAATTAAGGCAATATTGTGTTGCCGTAGACAACACAGTCTCGAAGAAATGGTTTTCTTTTCTTTGCCTTACAGAAATCATTGTAAGTGTTCTTTTTAGAGCGTAAGCCAGTATTTTTTCCTACTCGTTTTGTATAACTGGCTGACCAGCATAACGTGATAATGTTGAAATGCACCATTAAACAATTTATGTATATAATTTATTTACTGGTGTTCCTTCTCTAACATATACATGCATTTTTCTCAGCCATGTTTTACTGATGTTCTCTGGGGCTCCAAATTTCGTACTTTTAAAACTATGAAAAAATTCCTTTAATTTTGTAGAGGGTTGTAACTATAAAAAAATATTTTCTCGTGAATGCTGATAAACACCCGATAACAAAACTTGTCTTGTACATTTTTTAATGAGACTAGTATTCTACATCATGTGTGATTAAACGTACTGAGAAAAATAGCATAATTTAATCACGGATATTCCACTTTGTATCGTTTATTTCTGACAAGAAATAACTGGCAAGAACTAACAGTAAGGAAAAGTGGTAAATAATTTGATATTAACCTCAGAGCCATTGGATAGCACCTCGCGGCTCACCAATGGGGTCGTAATGGAGATTGATTGATAACAAACCGTTACAGACAGGTTAGGCAGCATCACCACACAAGCATGACACTTCAAGATGCGTGGTCACGTAGTACACTTAAACTATCATTTGATAAAATTTTAAACGAGTTGATTTCATCGAAGTCGTTCCAGCAAACTTCGGATTCGCAAAGTAATATACACAGGAACACACACAAGCATACAGCATAAAATAGTGTGTTTTATAGAAGTTGCTTGGTTACGGAGTTTTTGCTGGAAGTCAGCCTAACATGTATCCAAGTACCGAAAGACAGGTTATTCACTTAAAAGAATAATGGTTTTGGTAAGTTCTACTTGTAAACAAAATTTATATTCAGCCAATAAAATTATTCAGTTTGAATGTGAGTATTGGCCTGTGAATATAAACTCGTTGAGAAATAATTTTGGAAACAATGCCTTACTAATTCAAACTGCCAAAATTCTATAAATATATTGTGATTCTGGTGTCATTACCAAGAATAAATGAGAACTCTAACACTAAAAAAGGACATTGAAAGAGGTACTTATTAATCAATTAGTGCCGCAATAAAGAATAGTCTTTGAAAGACATTTGGCTCAAAATTCTTATATCGATGACATTCTAAAATAAAAATCTGTAAGGCCACCCTTTTGGAAGTGGGCACCATAATCTATTTACTTAAAGGTAAATAATGGTAATTCTTTAAAAATTTCTCAACGATTTGCGTAATAAAAAAATTTTTAAATAATAAAAAAAGCATAAAAATGTCTTATTTAAGGTTCTAATACAATTGTTTTTAATTAATGTAGTTAAATGACTAAAGTAAGCAGTAGTGCTTGCCAATCAATTTTGCTTTAAATTCTCATTTTCATTAAATTTTTTTTTTTTTTAATAATGACACGCTACGAATCGAAGAGTGCAAGAAATATCGTCAAAATCAGGTAAATGATTCCTACGCTTAAAAACTTTTCAATCTTTTATATATCGCAAAAAAAATCAAACTCGAAAATCAACTGCATTATTAGATTATCTCTTGCATTATTTTCACACCGTGCTATGTTCATCAAAGCCCAATAAATGTTTCAATATACTTCAACCAACTTCAGCTCAACTTTATAATTATAAAAAATGTCGTAAAATCTTAATACATAAAGAAAAATTAAATCTTAATATCGAAATATTTCACATGTGTTAACATTATTGTCTCCTTTTCTTTGAAGCCTGAGTCAACTCCTAGTATAAGACAATTTTGATCAAAATTATTGACACAAAAATGTGTAAACAATATAATATTAATACACTGGTGAAAAACTTAAAATGAACACCACTAAGCAGTGACGTAGGAACACCATATGCGCATGGTGCACTGATAGAGGGCAGTACATGCAATGATTAACAGTGCTGTGCTGTGGACAGTGTAGGAACCGCATACGTGATATAACAATACTGAGCGCAATACAGCTGTAGTTGGCGGTGTGAAAGAGTAGTCTGTTGTTTCAAGCATTAGCCTGTGTGGAGTAAGCATCGTAGACAGCCCACGATAGCATAGACTACTGCACGTCGTACGATTTACGTACTTTGAATGAGGTCATATTGTGGGCCTGAGGGAGGTTGGATGAGCCTTCCGAAGAATCGCCCAACGCGTAGGACGTGAAGTGTCTGCTATGCATCAGTGGTGGTGCCAGGGGTCCAACGATGGTGCACATGCTCCTCAACCTGGTTCCGGACGGTAGCGGCATACAGATTCCCTCCTGGACCGCCGCATCAACCAAGTAGCCACATACGTTTGCCCAACGCTTGGCATTTGGTTGGAAATAATGTTAACAATATGTTGGGTTAGAAAATATACTTAACACAACCTTGGCCCAATGTAACATGCCAACCAAATATTTTTACATGACAATTTTAATGAGATATTTTAGAAAAACATACATCAACAATTTACTACATCAAAATCATCAGAACATGCGACAAGAGTCATTTTTTAAAATGTAAAGTGGTTGGCTAAATATTGGCAACAAGTTGATAGATATACTTTTGGTATTGTGTATGTATTCTTACGTTAGCTAAAATTGTGAAACTAACATTTTACGGCTAACATTTTAAATTCCATCGTTATGCAGACGACTTCCAAATCTACCTGCCAGCTCATCCCGGTGATATTACGTCATCAATTGACACAATTAACCATGAATTGTCAAACATCTTAGAATGGTCAATAAAGTACGCGCTACTATTAAACCCTAAGAAATCCCAGAGCATTATAATTGGATCCAAGAAACTACTCACATCACCAAACGTCACTAGCGCCCCTAATATCATACTTGATGGCGAGTCGATTCCTCTATCAAAGTCCGTAAAAAAACCTAGGTGTAATATTAAGTGAAACTTTAACATGGAGAGAGCATGTCACTTACATCTGTAGACAAACAAATGTCACTTTACATTCATTAAGAAGGCTTAAAAAAATTTTACCTGCGAAATTGATGAAAACCTAAACAGAATCATTAATAATTTCACGCCTTGATTATGCTGATATAGTCTTCAGTAACCTGCATGGAGATCTAGCTAGGAGACTTCAGCGAATACAAAACAACTGTGTACGACTTATTTTTAATCTTAAAAAGAAAGACCATATCACCAAATACAGACACACTCTCTCATGGCTTGATATAAAAAATCGAAGATCAGTGTACAAGATCTGCTTGTTAAAGAAATTATTTTTTAACAGGATGTCCTCGATACCTTATGTCTCGTTTCTTACCGCCCAATGCATCAAAAACTCGTTCTTTGGATCAACAAAAGCTTCTAGTACCAAAACACAACTGATTTTTCGCTTCATCTTTCATCGACACCGCAACCAAACTTTGGAATTGCTTACCTCAGGAAGCCAGAGATACAATTTCAATCACTAAATTCAAAAAATCATGTGACAACAGCTTGCTCACGCTATAAATATTCAAATGAACTTGAGATGTGGGTTTGAAATAAGCAAACAAAAATATTATTGTGGAGGTTCCTCTTTTATAATACCTATAACTTATTTGGTTTCTGCTTCCTGCGACTGTAGTGATATTTCTGATGCTTATGTTACTGTTTAATTAATTAAATGTATAGTTAATATATGCATATGTGTGAATGAGCGTGTTCGAGTAGACGTATTAATGTCTTATTTTATGTATATTTCTAGGTAGCTGATAATTTTAGACGTTTTATATTATAATTTTTGATGTCTTACATTAATTAATATTTTTGTCTTTTTCCCGTGTTTAATTAGTTATATGCTATGATTTTCTGTCCTTCAGTAATCCTTAAAATAAATTTCCGTTTTAGAACTTTTGCTAGTCAATGTTATCTTGTAGTTTAATTTTATAAATAGTATAATTATATGTATATGGATCTATGTCAGGTGTGCATATGGTTTTATGTATGCATGTTTGCGTAAATCATGTAAGTTGAAAATTAAGGTTTATTTTATTTTATGTAAGTTGCTTTTATATATTTCATGTGAAATCTGTTTCTAAGTTTATAGTAGACATAAAGTTTTGTGTCATTGTCTCATTTCTTTTTCTTTTAAAAAAAATAGTTATGTTTTATCATGGAAAGTGGTTAAGTTTAAGAGAAGGCGATAATACCTTAACTTAGTCACAAAAATAAAGACGTTTTATTATTATTATTATATATTCGTAACTAAAACAATGCCCCTTTCCTGTATTTTATGAATTACAAATAATTTTCACAATACTGAACATTTTTTTTAAATATGTGTAGTTGGTTTTATGTTGGCAAAATGTTCGAAACCAAATAGTTGGTGAATGGTAGTATTTTTTAGTTGGACCAACGTTGTGTAAATAAAATATTTATAACAATACTCAATTCTATTTTTGGAATGAAAAACGCAATAAATTTTAATTTTTACTAAACATTTTGGTTTTTTGATACCTAAACGTTTTTTTTCTTCAAAATGGGGTTTGATGGTCGAGGTTGGCTTAACGTTGCTTACCCTAAAATTTAACACTTATTGCATAGCCTGGGTCTCCCAAGGCCGCATTCCATATAATTGTATTTAAATAATTATTATAAACCATTTTTACTTAATAATTATTTAAACATAATTTTACATTAACTTATCAATAATTTATTAACTTCTGCACATGTTATTAAATGTTTTCATTAGAAAATTGCCATGACACAATTTTGAGTTTGCTATGCAGAAGGCTATGCACAAGTTTCTTTATACTATGTATTTATAAAACTAAATGTTTACAACAAATAAGATATTTTACCTGTACAATTACTGCCATCTCACTACAATTTTTACACTTTGATCTTTTTAAAATTATACAAAAACTTTTTACATACAACCAATATCTATTTCAAGCACTTTCATTTCACACGAGATAACATATCTGTTCATAACCTCATTATTTCAGTCTATATTTTCCGAGGAATATATGCAGTTTTGGCAAACAAGAAAACGGTGTTCCTTACAAATATTTGTGCTGCATTTGCTGCAGATCATGGCACTCTTCCTGTCTTTTGATGTACGGCAGTTTGAGTATATTTTCCTTTTTGATGAACTAGATGCAATAATCACATTACTAGATGTGGATTCTGACTTGCCTATGAACTTTTCCATATCTTGTCGAATGTACTTCTGAAGAAATTGGTTCGTTGCTAGTTTAGTAATGTGTGGTAGTATTATTTCCAACGATAGATCATTGATGAATAATCTCCTTTGGTGTGTGACCCCTTGATGGTATGTAGGATGTTGCATTAGGAATAAAATATCGGCATTGTGTGCTGCAACATCCAATATGTTACTCCAAATAACAACTGGCCATCATTTTGTGTTACGTTTGCAAGTATAAAGGCGTATTTTCTTATCCATCAAATATACGCCACCTTTTGTGGAGTTATAATAATTGATAATTACGGGTTTCTTCTTTGGTGTTCTTCATCAATACAACTGTCATGGTGCATCGTACTCAACAGAAGCACACATTTGTTTTTCTTTGGCATGAAACTAACAATTGTCAGATCATCTTTGAATGCAAATTTGGAAGTGACCAAATGTTGATTTTAACAATATTTTAGTTCAATTGAAATTTCTTCCTTATTTTGTCGCAAAGTTCCAACCATCGTAACGATTTTTTCTAGTAAGTATTTTGCTAGTGAAGAAAATTATCAGTTGTGATGTTTCTTGATGTCTTATGGATTGGCACAACCAAATGTTTCACAACATTGAAAGCCATATTCTGCGTTGACTTTTTCCTTGTAATTTACCAGCATAAATGCACCCATCAATAGCATAGCCAGTATCTGATTCGCACTACCAGAAAAACCTTATCCCATACTTCCCAGGTTTGCTAGGCATGTATTGCAATAACTGCTCATCAGTTGTTACACACTCTTTCGTTATTACTGTCGTCTTGCATTGTGATATAAAAAGCTCCCATACGTACCGAACTAGAACCAACTTATCTGTTTGCAACTTGACTTCACGCGTGCGTTTGTCATCGAACCGCAGATATTTTCTGAATATTTCAAATCGGTTTACAGACATTGTTGCTCTGTAAATTGTATTTCCACATTTATCCAGAAATAGTTCACGAGCAGCAACATCCCAACTCTTATCATCACCTACGACCTTCAAAAATTTTACATTTCATTACTTCTTCCAGCATTTGTTCTGAAACGATTAAGTCTCACGAAACCTTAGGTGTTTGTTAGTGTGGACATGTTTATTAGGTCCTGGAACACATTTGATCATATTGTGCGCACTCGACATTGAGGGGGGGGGGGAGGCAGTTTTATTCCATATAGATCCATTAGGTGCTGTGAAGGTTTCACTGAATGTTGGCTGGTTAGGTGGTTGGGAATCCTCGTCACATTCTTCAGAATCAGGACATTCTGATTCGATCTCGGACCTTGCAGAATGCTGACTGTGGGAACATACAGAAGGTGGGTCTTCAATATCTGTACCAATGCTCTCTTCTGAAGTTGTGGCATCCCGTTCTTCCATCCATTGGGCAATGACTGATGAAAAATTGGGATCAGTAGCTCTCACAGCAGCGGTTCTCCTTCTTTTGTTTTTTGATATTCATGACGACGTCGCCTGTAGAGTAGAACAAAGAAATTACTATGCAATTTCCCGTGCTGCACAAATAGCACTTGCATTGCGTGTGGTCAAGAAATGAACAATGTGTAAGGTGGAAATAGCATGTCAAGATAATGAACAGGAGAAGGAAATAATGAGCTCATGGTCACAATAAGCACAGTTTATCGACAGGCTAAAAATGTAATGAGAGAATGTGTAAAGGGAGTAAGAATGTAAACTGTAAAATACAGTAAATTTATATTTCTAAAACTGTTTCACCATGATTTATGAATAGCAAAGGGAGGCTTCAGAATGCAAGGGCGGGGAAAACATGAGAACTCCGTGAACACCTGCCAATGCTCGGCAGCATTCGACATATTCCCGATATGCGAAAAACCCAAACCGATCTGCCGGGCTTCGAACCCAGATCTCCGTTGGAGGAGGCAAATGTGCTGGTTGCTCTGCCATTGAGGCCCCCTCACTGACTGTTACGTTGTACTTATATTCAGAACTTTCTATCCCGCGAGTGTAGTAAGTAAACAAAACCAATAATGTTTCTAGGCGAGCAGCTGATGTGATGATAGTGGAATTATTTATTACATTTTATTTTACTATACCTCCACTATAATCTCATCCATAATCATAATACGTTATGAACACATTAACTTTAGTGACGTACAAACTCCATCTTGTATATATTCTGCTGGCCAAGTAATTTGCGCTGTTCTGTTTGTTTTCAATACCAACCCACAAGTTTAGATAACAATTCTGTTCTAAAGTGTTACAGAAATTGTTTGTGCTTACGTGCTCACATCCTTTACCTGCAGGATTTTTTCGGTCTTTATCACCATTTGATGAAAAAGCCATATTCTGAGATGAAATAAACAAAATAATCTACATGTAGACAAAATTCATTGTGTTCTACAATGTATTTTACACCTGTAAAAACAATTATTTTTAAATCTACTCATAGAGAATTTCTGCAATAAACTGGTTGTAAAAGATATGTTGTTGTCATATTTAGTATTAAGGAACGAGAAATATAATAGTTTTCTGTTAGTTTTGTAGCTATACACCTTTAACATTATTACAGAAACATTTATCATTAACAAAGAATACACCGGTACAAACAAAACAAAATTAGCCACTTTAGAAAACAGGAACCTTAATAAATACTAACAACTAATCTAGACAGGAGGCATATTCACATTTGAATTTTACTAAGATCTCACAAATATAGACAAAAAAATACTTACTATGAAAAGTACAACCCCTTATACTGAACTTCTATAGGTTGAAGGCCTATTACTATTGTATAAAAACTTATAAAATTCAAACAAATCTACACACTTTTCGATAGCGCAATACCTAATAACTAAGTTAGAGAGGGGGCCTATTCACATTCGACTTCTGAGTCTGCATTGTGACATTCTGCTGCAGTTGTAGGCCACTTCAATATCTCATTGTAGAATGCTTCGTATCTTCTGGTGTATTCCAACAGCTTTTGCAGGTCTTGCACTTTCTTGCCATGTATAGGACCTTTCCACCAGGATACACCTTCTGCTATGGTAATTCAGTTGCATTATTTGTTTTTCAGAGATAAAATATAGAAGGGCACAAGCCATTGATGAAGCGGTTTGCGACAACTGTACCAGGAGTTTCACTACTGTAGGAAAGCTGTTTGTATGTTGATATCTTGAATAAGATTCTCTGGTATTTTGATACACCTCTCCCTAAAGTTTCATCAGAGTAGGTGGTTTTCTTTTTACGAACGTGGCCACCAGTCTTTGAACGATAGAATATCTTCAGTAGACACCTGATGAATGGAGATGCGACCGACTCTACTTGCTTTCACCATGAGTTGTGCATACTGTTCAGGAATGTATATTCGACCAGTTTTCTTAAAATTCGCTTGATCGATCCAAAATCCCTATCGCACGGAAGGAACGAGTGGCCACACACGGGGAAGTAATGTGGTTGACCACGTCGAACCTCCCTGTGTCACATAAATTTAACAGCAACTGCACTACTGTGTGTATTTTTATTTGTCCAGCTGCTCCACCACTGAACAAAAAAAGCTCGTTTACCAACTTGATATTTCATTCTGAATATAATGCAAATAAGAAATAGCACACTTCGTTTGGGAACTTGTTTGGAACTTGTTTGACTCTCCTTCATGATGCACATAGAGTTTTGCTTTGTTCGATTTTAAATCATGTATGCAAGATACATACACCCACAGCTGACGCAAACAAAACACTTCCTGCACAGGTATTACAGGAAGAGGTAAATTTGGCATATAGTCTACTCAGAGTGCGACAGTGTCTGTATCCTGGTTTTCACTTGCACTTTTCAATGTCGTATAAAATTTCTTGGCCCTTCTTTTGTGTATTATCATCTCCGTGACAACATTCCGTTTGGCATTCTTGCTTAACTGTGGGTCGTTCATTTTGACACTCAAGCTTTCACATTGGCTGCAAACATCAACCTGTGGCCTGCCAGAAGCATGTCCAAAGTTTTCCATAAAATAGTGGTAATGGAAATGATATTTCACCAGGTTTTGCAACTCTGGATGGTCGTTCACGAACATCTGATGCATGGTAACAACATTGGGTCGAGCATCTAAATACTTCTTACATTGTCCTCGATAATGTGTGTGCTTCACATCAAACTTAGCTATATGTTCATTTTTAACACAAACACTTCCCTGAATCATATTCTCAATACGGTTCTTGCCATGCATGTCATGAGAACTTTTATGATCATCTATAAGGTTACAAAGTAGATGGACTCTGTCAGCTGAAACACGATGCACTTGCAGGAAGATATTTTTGCAAATATGTTGAAGCACACCATCCACTCTCAGGTTATAAGTAAATGAATGAGTTTTCTTGAAAATGAGTTGACTTTTCAGGTCATCTGCTTCTGCACCATCCTGTCCATAACTTTTTTCATGAGAATCCTTGTTTTGTGTGCGCCTACGTTGGACGTCTCTAACCTCAAACAAATTTTGAAGATGTGCATCTGGAGCATCTTTGTTGCTCAGTGGGTAGAAGTGATTCCAAATGTGATGTATGATCTCTTCATTTAAATCTAAATAACATTTACCTGTGCACTTGCATGTCACTGAATCAGGATCGGTTTTCTTGTCTACATGTTTGCCTCTATATGATGTATAACTTTCACCTTCCACATGATCTGTACGTATTACATTACTTTGATAGGTTTCTTCATGTGTAATCCCTTTTCTCCGTTTCGAAATAGGTCCCTCTTCTGAGCTGCTGCTCATTATGTTTATTTTATGCCTATTAATATTAAAACATAACTAATAACAACATGAACATGAGCAATGTCCATTGTACAACACAACAATACACACAGATATGTTATTAATATCAACAGTCATCTACACATCATAGCACATTACAACCACCTTGATAAAAATACGCTCATGTCTGCCAACTTGTTTAGTGTATGTGATTTAGTGCAGAAACACTATATGCTATGACATTTAGTAGATCTCTGTTCTAAACAGGAGTTTCAAGGTGCTGTAAGAAGCCTTTAGAGAATCGCAGACATTGGCTTTCTGCACTAAACGATGCATCTATATACAAGTAAAATTAATGTAATGATAACTCAATTTGGCATATTTTGGTCGATATGGGGTTTCTGAAATAAGCGATTCAAATTTAGTTTACTATCCCATTTAAAACGACATACTCTGAATTACACTATAAACGCACACTCACATAATGAAATACCAGATGTCTTACTAAACACACTCCACACCCAACAAAGTAATCAAATATTTACCAAACAAAAAAAGGCATTTTACAGCCCAAGAATGTAGGTGTCATAAAAACTTAGCAATAACACACACGTTCAAAATATAAATTAAGTACTCACAATTCACTTACAGCATTAAGCAAAGAACGAAATGATTGAATACACTTACATCTACGAAGCACACTTAAAATTACAACTGCTCTTACTTCTACTTGTGCAAAACTGGAATATGTGCCACATTTGCAAAAATGCGAGTTTGCAAAAATTTGCGAAAAAAAATTAAAATTTACAAAAAACGGATTAATGAATTATCAACTCGAATTTTCAAATTTACAAATCGGACCAACCGGTTTTTGAAAAAGTAAAGATTTTTTTTTGGGGAGGGGGGAATGATGTGTATGTGTAATTGGGGTTCAATTTTTGAAGATCAGCATCGATGTTCACTCTTGGACGTATTGCAGTCGATTCAGGTGTGAGGTGTGGGGATCATCGTATATATGTATTGTGTTAGGTGTATCAGTGAGATAAGTTTTATGTTTCGGGAAGAGTGGCATAAGATTTAAATTTGTTGGAGGAGCCACACCATATGTGTTGACCCCTGGCCGTCTGGAAGGCGATGGAGGTGGGTAAGGGAGGGAGCGACCACACGTCCAATCGCTTGGGATGTCTGTGGAGGACTGAGATGGGTGGATGGAGCGGAGGTCCGTCCAGCTCGCTGTTTGGTGTCATACTGTAATACGTATAACAGTTGAGTTCGGAAATGCGCAATTCTATAATATTAATAAATAAGTGTTATAAAATAACGAAGTATAGGACTTAATGTATTCCCGCGACCTCAAATTATTATAAAAATATGTATTCGACCACGAGACACTTTACATATTACAAACAGGCAATATTTTATCACAAGTCAATTAAACGCAAAGAAAGATGAATACGATTTACGTTAAAATCCACGTCAACACATATTGATTGAATCACACACGACAGAACAAATGTAGTTTACTATCCCATTTAAAAAGACCTAGTCTGAATTATATCTAAAACACACCCAACGAGACGTAACTAATTGACCCCACTTCACAAATTTACGAGAAAAGAGCGGGTCTGAGTATGCCTTCTCAAGGGAGACACAAATATTTTCTCAGTACAACGGTGCGCGCACCGTCACTATGAGTGCCGTGTACGGGAGGGGCGAGAATGGCGGTCGCCCTTCCACTGTTAGCCAGGAGGGACGTCGCCTCCTGGGTTGATTTAGTTAGTGTTGGGTATTTGTAAATAATGTCAAACCATTTGGGCCAAGGGGCTTTTTGGATCAGAATAAGAAAACTGTTATTTGCACCTCTTTCGCGTGCAGCCTGGACGCCATTTTTGTAACACTTCCCTTCCTCCTGAATGCTAATTAACTGTGGTTTCCAATACTCTATACTCGCACCAACATCAAACATTGTTATACCGTAGCAGGCGGTAAGGGGAGTCAGGTAGGGGGGTGCCTGCGATGGTGGCTAAATAAGAAGGATCATTTATAAAAATATATATTTTTAATATAACAACTCTAAGTCTGAGAACACAATACATTTACGCTTATACAACAATAGAAATACAGTTACGTTAATTAAATACACCGAAACAGTAGTTACACAAGATACACAATATAATAGCAGCTAGTTCCCTAACCTTGCCATAGTTAACTTTACAATGGGGAAAAGAGACGATGACTTGTACGAGAATGGCTCTCTGCCGCAAAACGCGTTTATGCTCACCTGATGTCTGTAGATCTGGTTGGCCTTAGAGCTCCTATGGGCCTCGGGTCATCACCGCCCTGCCGGGTCCCTTTTATAACTGGGCCAAGTGGGGCATGTTTATAGAACAACTGCGCTCGGCCACCAGCTATACTCCGCATGACTTTAGGCGGTGTAGAGATGCCAGGTTATCGCTATCCTACACCCCCCCCAAAAAATTGAAATAACAGCCAACCCGTATGTGGAAGAGAACAAGGTTTTATAAGATAGCATAGGGTGTGAGTGAGAGAGGCACAAGTAAGAATCCTAGGTACATCGGTGTAGGGGAGGACGAGGATCTCAAGGCAGTGGAGAACGTAGTGCAGGGTGGCATACCCGGAGGACTTATGCATGGTATCGAGGGACCAAATACAAATAGGAGCCACCGTCTAGAAACAAAATGAAAAATGTAGTGATACACAAGTTTGAGTGGAACAATATGTAGAAGTTAGGTTAATGTCGTTATATGGGGCAAAAGGCAAGGTGGGGTAGTCTTAAAATACATTACAGTGATACAAGGAAATTGCCTAGCCCTGGTTAGAATGAGAAGATCTGGACATGTTGTGACACATAAGGGGGAGAGGAGAGGAAGTGTCCACGGCCACATTTAATAATTAAGTAAACCAAAATTTTCCCCCAATGGCTAGGCGGTGGGCATGGGTAGGCGGGAGGTTGGAATAAGCGCGCCTTTAATGAACACTTGACAACTTGCCAGAAATATTAGGTATAAAAGGAGACAAGTTGAAAAGGCACGGCCGTCTGGCTTAAGTTAAATATAAAAAAATACAATACAATGTGCCATGGTGTGCCTGTAGGAGGGCAGCAATAATATAGTTTGATTTAAGAGAAAATACAAAACCAAAGGTTGGCAACGCGAATGAGGCGCGCAACACAAGTTAAGTTTGAGCGGTTGGCTGCGGCAGACACCCACTCAGCAGTCTCAACATATTGTGATGTAAGGCGCGCTACCCGTGCTTGTGTACATTGACTATCGTCTACGCAATACACTCGAGAATATTGGAATAATTATGGTTACACAGTGCAGATAAGTATACATAGACCTACAGTGAGAGTTACGCATATTTGAGAACTAAGCGGTCAACATATATATACATTCAGTTGTATTTGTAACTTACGTTTACGTGTGGTCGATATAATTATTCTGTTTGCTTTGTTTTGTCTTTTTTTAAATAGACATTTCTGATAAACTAGCAAACACTGTGAGATATAACAGAAAACAAGTCAAAATACGGAAAATTTAAAAACGATAGGCACAGATGCCGTTGTGAGAAAGTATGCATTCGGTAGGTGGTAGCCCTGCGCATGGTGCTGAAAGATTATTGCTGTCATTATCCACTGTTTTTGCACGTGTATGACACCCTCGCAGGAGTGTAAATTTTGTTGAAGCACATGGAATATCATGAAAGCACTATTAAGAAGTGGCACTGTCTTTGTAGTAAAGTTTGTAGCACTGTACTTTTCATAAGTGTCTTTCACTGGTACGTGATTGCGTTGAGAGATATATATAACTTATACAATAACGTTAATTTGGATGAATATTTGCACGAGGCGAAAATTACAATACTACGCACTAATGCGATACCCAGCAAACACAACCTGTCGACAAATTGTCGGCCCGATACCCGATAAACTGTCGTTTCAATGCTAGAAGATAGCCATCTGAGAACGGCGTGACGTCTTTTTTGAGACAGTATGCTTGCCATTAGAGAAAATACAACGGCCCGTTGTATTTTTTTGTATAACAGATGGATATCACCTAAATTATGTCGGCGTGATATCTCACAGCCAACATGTCGCCAACAGCAAAAAAATAATATTCCCGCCCAATTCCGATATAGCATCTTTATTTTTCGGTAAGCTGGCCGTCATCTTATTTATTCCAGCCCACGAACATTTTCGAGACATGGCTCTTTGTCACAAAGAAGATACAAATATGATGACTTTTTGCCGACAAACTTTTGGGAAATGTTTTGAATAGGCAAGACGTCAGCAAGCTGTTAACGGCATGACGTCTCTTTTGAGACAGTATGTTTTCCGTTAGAAAAAGGACAACGGCCCACTGTATTTTTTTTTTTTTTTTTTTGGATAACAGATGGATAACACCTAAATTATGTCGGCGTGATATCGCACAACCAACATGTCGCCAATAGTAAAATAATATTCCGGCCCGATTCCGACATAGCATCTTTATTTTTTCGGTAAGCTGACCATCATCTTATTTATTCCGGCCCGCTAACGTTTTCGAGACATGACTCTTTATCTCAATAAATATACAAATATTATGTCTTTTTGCCGACAAGCTTTATGGAAGTGTTTTTTGAATATACAAGCTGTTAGCATGTATTTCTTCATGATTATTTATGTGTCACGTGGTACCCTCTAGCATTTTTTATTTTGAATTTTTTTTTATTTTTACAACCATACAACATATATAAAAAACTAACGAAAACAATTTTGCAAGCCTTTGAAGAAATGGTTTCTAAATAATCAGTGTTTTAAAATTATTTGTTATATTGTCATGAAATTTATACATTCAATTACAATAATTTGTGCCATGATAAATTTGAAATTACTGGAGAGCATCAGCAATTTACCCCGTGGTGTATAGGTTAGCATGTTGGACTGTCAACTTAAGAGTCTTAGGTTCGAATCCTGCACTCGGCAAGCAAAAGATCTTCATAGCATATAATGTGTTGAGGAATAAATAAAACGAATACACGTAAAGAGGAAATAACAATTACTAATTTTGGACATTATGCCGCTGCAGGCCCGGCATGATGACATTCAGCTGTCGCTGGTCCGGCATCTTGCCGCCATCCAGCCGCCGCAGGCCCGGCGTCTTGCCGCCATCCATTGGGCCGCTTTCGGCATAAGACAGCGGGCCGGCATAATCTAGCCGGAGTTTGTCCGCTATATTTTTACCGGCCCGATTCCGGAACGTACTTTTTGTCTAAGTCGGGCCGGTATACATTTTATATCTTGCCATCAGTGGTACGGTGTATTTTTGACACTGTCGGCAAACAGTCTGCCACAAGTCCATTTTTCCATCGGGCTGCTTCCGGCATAAGGCAGCTGTCCAACATCATATGGCCCGAGTTTGTTGGCTGTCTTTTACTGGCCCGATTCCGGCCCGTATTGTTTTGTTTGTTGGAAATCAACAAGAAAACAAAATATATATAACTTATTATGGAAAGAATTGGTAATGACAATGTATGTTGAGAAAAGCAACGTAACCTATACAGTACAACAAAGTTACAGACGACTTACTTGCTAGTGGTAGTTTTCATAAATGGTTTTATTGAACATCACACATGCAAAAGGACAAAACAAAATCTGCAGATATGGGAAATGGATAGTAAAAAGGGGTGGATTACTCCTCTAGAATTAGCTTAAACTAGAAATAAAATAACCATAAATGTGACAGAACTGGTGAAGTTCTGGATATACGAATGTAAGTGCACCATACATACACGATCTCGTCAGAAAATGTGATCGAGAAGTTATTACTTGTAATACCACAGCTGAAAATAGCACTTGGAAGTGCGATGCCCTAGAAGAGTCACTTATGTATTTGTGTTTGTTTTTTTTTTTTTTTTTTTTTTACTTGGAATGCTGCGAGGCTTATCATTGAAAAATAACATAAATATATAACACATAATTTTAGGCCTAAGTTACACGCACAGTAAAAATACGAAGTTAATCCCTGTCAACATGGACTAACAGCATTTAAGCCTAATGGTCCATTAGGAGTAGATACACATTACATCAAAAGAAATAAAACCTCACATGAAAATAACTATATACTGAGTTGCTACTGCTTTCAAGGCAGGAATAGAATATCAAAATCTCAACAGTAACACTATGCATAGTTCCTTAAATAAGTGCAAGGAAATAAACATAACAGTTAATGGAACTGGTAAGTAGTAACTAATAACCTGTAGGTTTAAGGGGGAGCGTTAGGTGTGTGGCGATGTCTAGTTATGTGAATTTATGTTTATAATATTACAGGTGAGTTCAAAATATTTCATGGAAAAATAATAACAAAAAATTATAAAAATTAAATTTTTGAATATTGAAGAAAATTATGTTTTTTTAGCTTCTTTATAAAACGCTGTAAAAACAACACTGCTGTTTATTCTTTAACGAAAAAAAGTCATAGGTTCATATGAGATATTAACACTGCCAAGACATAAACTTTTGACTTGTAGGAAATTGTAAGTCACATAAATAATTTTAATAGTCATTGTATGTGGTAGCTTTCAATCTGCCAAAGACTACATTATTCAAATTAGTTTTTTAAAATGCTTATTTTTGTAAAGTTAGATATTGACCTCGTTGTGGCATTCTTCCATGTTTCTAGAAAACATACAGCTTACAAATTATTTATTTGCGTGACCGTTAACAAACACTAAGCTGTGCAGTTAAACACTAGTCGTCAATGATATAGTCGTGGCTTTCATATCGTTTTCCGTAAAGATAGCTCTGTTTGCTGCTGCGCTCTGCACGACACAACGGAACTACAAGGACTGTGCTCTAGATGTCTTCGAACAGCGTTGCCAGCTCTGGTTGGCAGCTCGCTTTCGAGTATCCTCTGCCACAGGCCTCAGGCCATAGAGAAAATAAAGAACTAGTACTAGTCCCTGGTCTTGGGCGATAGATTTCTGGGATTAGCAGATATATTTAAATTTTCTTTTATACGACACATATCTGTTTTGTATTCTTCCAGTTATGCTGATGTATTCTGACAGGCTCAGAGGCGAAATATTTAATTTACAATATGCATCTTAGCCGACTCACCTAACATAATTTACGTAATCACATGTGGCTATGGAAATGTGGCTATTTTTTATTTGCTACTTAATATTATCTGTGTTTGTTACCTAGTATTAAAATTCTCCGTTCTTTAAATCAACTAATGCCGTGATCTAAGAAACATTATGGTGGTGTGTTATGAAGCGATATTCCAGCTCTTTTGAAACAGTAGATCGGCTTTTCTAAAGTTTATTTGAAGTGACAATGTTCTGGCAGTTTGCACACATAAGGATTTCCTTTTATATTTTATGTACAATTGAATTCAGTATTTGTACGATATACCACAAAACCTGAAAATCAGAATTTATTTCCGATTATGACAAATAGAAAATATAGTATCATATATTTGACACTGCATACATCAATACCAGTAGCATAGCCAGAGTGGCAACGGGAGGGGGGGGGGGGGCATGGGTGTTGTAACCCCACCCCTCCCGTTTTTTCATGCGGGTATCAACTATTAGAATTAAAATTATTTTAATAAGCCTTTCATTTCAATAAAATCATAATTACTGTAAACTATGATGCAAGCTATTAGGATATATTAAGTAACTTTTGTTCTAATAATTCAAGGAAAACAGGGAAAAGTCAGGGAATTTCATATGGCAGGGAAACGTCAGGGAAATGTCCGGGAGTTTCCCCCTAGGTCAGGGAAAATGTAAATAATTGCTACTCTGCAAAATTTTGTTAGTAGTGTGAATACATGATGATGTAATTTATTGGCATATGCATTTTAAAATTTCCAAGTTTAAGCTTGTGAACTAGAATTATTCTACTTTGCCAAGTGCCACAGGGTCTATACGTACAAAATAAAGTATATGCGTGCTTGTAATGGACACTCCAGTGAAGTCAATAGCGTGTATCGCGAGAAATGTTGATGAGCTGAATAAAATATTGGCACTGCTGGATTGGCGTGTTGCAGTATAATTTAATTCAACTTCACTTATAGCATTTTTTTTTCTGTCAGTGGTATAGAAATATGGTGTTTGAAGTTTTCGGTTCTAAAAACAGGTAAAGGATAATGGTAAGATTCTGTCTAGAAAACCGGGAAAATTAGGGAATTCCAAAATATAATTTAAGAGGACACCCTGGTCTTAACACATAGACTACGTCAGCACCACTAATGCCAGTATCCCCCCCCCTCCAACTTCTTTCAGTCAGTGTAAACCCACTCTTGAGAAATATCTGGCTACGCCACTGAATCAATACTTGAAAATGTATTTTAGGACTATTATAATTCTAGTACCTATTAGTATGTTCAAGACTATTTTAAAAGTTGAAATAATATCCCAGTGGATTTTAAATCACTAATGAAGTCTTGATCGGGACCTATATCTATATTCATACAATGTTGTTGATACTCAGATTTGCAAATAACTCTTTGGATGGATATATTATTTATATAATGTAGTGAAATATTATAAATTAAATATTTACTGACACCTAACTGTAACAAAGCGTGACAGGAAAACTTACATAACATATTTCATCGTATGTATGTAAAATATATTGCTTCAGAAATGTTGTCTTCAAAACTTTTCTATATTGTTTGACACACTGCATATTTGTAGGCAAGATATTTTTACAAAGTCTTGACATAAACAAGTAATCGTTTGTATACTAATGTTTAATGTGAATATAGATGCCGTATTCGAACTAGAATTACTTTGCGAGAATCATTATTACTTTATTGTAGTTTCAGAAGTATATGTAAACTATCGCTGGATTCATAGTCAACACAAATAAGAAGTTTCTGACACAGATTATGAGCATTCATTCCTCAACATGGGTGCAATTAATTTTTAAAAAATTTCTTAAAAGCTTTGATGGTAGATAGGACTTGTCGCCTCGCTGAAAGCAATAGTCTATCATTAGAGGTGAAACCAGAAACGTATGCAAGAGCGCTAAGACAATTACGAATACACACGTACCTTACCCGGGACTTGAACTCAGAAAACCTCGTACTATAAGTAAGCGTGCAATCAAACTGCGTTACGAAGGTCGATTCAAGTATCAACTTCGAATTTATTTAAGTTTAATGTTTGGAATGACTGGGTTTAGTAACCTAAAATATTTACAGGGCCATCATTTCGAAAATAAGTGACTGAGCCAATTAAAACACTTAAGTTTTTATGGCCTATCATTGCACTACTTGTGTGCAGAATTTGGCAAATATCGGTTTATTAGTTCCTGAGATATGACATAAAACCACCATGTTTTTCATGTGACGATCTTCACAAATGGAGTACAAAAATGTTATGTATTAGCACATTCGATGATTGTATACCACCAGTATACAAAGTAATGCTAAAATTGATTGCATAAATTTGTAGATATAGCACACTAACCCAAAATTAATTTATACCTACCATTCTGAACATGCTTGTCACACTGAGAAAATTCTTTTAGTTATATGTCCCACCATAATACAAGTTCTTCGCCAAATTGGGGTAGGAACGAGTTGATTGTTTCCCGGGATATGACAAGAACTTAATTTGTATTGTAGGGCTAACTTACATAATGGCAGAGAAATTAAGCTCTGTATAGACAAATTTGATGGTTGTAACTGATACTGCCAGCATACAAAGTTAAGTTGGAAATTGGTTCGTTCATAAAAGATACTAAGCTGAAATATTTATAGAGCCGCCATTTTTAAATAGCTGCTTGACATACTTAAAACATAGCAGTTTGCACCACCTGCTGCAGTGCAAACTGTTAGACGAATTTAGTTGGAATCGATCAAATTTTGTTTCCAGAAATATTACGTAAAAATTATTAATTAATGTGACGCTATCTTACAGAATGACGGACAAAATATGCTCCGTGTAGACAAAGTTGATAGTTGTAAAATCTACTGCCTGCATACAAATAATTTGAATTTGATAACATAATTTCGACGATATAAAATTCTAAGATAAACTAACTATATGGCCGCCATATAGAAAATAAGCTTCTGAGAAACCTGTAACATATAATTGAACATCATATGAAGCAGTATTACTTGTTTGTCATGTTTCGTATGAATCGGCTTATTTTTTTGTATCGAGATATGGCATAAAAACCTAATTTTTTCTTTATGTGGCACTAACTTACAAACTGGCTGAGAAAGTTGGTCGTGTGTTGGCTCATTGATGCTTGTAGTAGACTCTTTCAGCATACAAAGTTTGGCCGAAATTGGTTGAATGGTATAATTTATATATATATACTAATAATATTCTAAAGGAGTAAAGCGAGTTTGTTTATAAGGAACGGCTGATCTCGGAAATTACAGGGCCGATTCTTATAATTCTTTCACTGTTAAAAAGTACATTCTTCCAGATGGGCATAGGCTATGTTTAGTTCCAAAAAAATCTTGCAAAATTTCAAAATTTGTAAAACAAGTCGGAGAAAAATTAGCTGCTTGGATGTTTTTTTAAGCATGCTCTGCCAAAGCCATTAAAGATAAATTGAAACAATGTTTCAAGAAAATGTCGTAAGTCGTCATAGGTAGTCGCAAGTAGCCGCAAGTTGTCGCAAGTGGTCACGTGTAGTCGCAATTAGTAGCAGTTAGTCATAGGTACAATACATTTCATGTAAGTAGGGTAAATTTTGACAGTTCTAGAAAAGTAGCACGACCATAGTGTATCCTTCCACCGCAGTTGTTTTGTCACTGAAGAAATAGACGTTTGCAAACAAATGTTTTGAATCCAATGCACACTTGCATTTTCCTCCTTCCTCGTGTTCCCTGTTGTCACGGGCACTAAAAGGCTGACGTTAGCTAACTTCCGTCCAGTAATTAATGTAGGATCTCATAGCTAGGTTGGCATTCCAACCTGTTTTATTTTTTAATTACAGAGTTAAATTTGTTCGGGTTCTGTTTATTTTATTTCGTGGGGAAAAAGGAAAAGAATAGGGTGATCAAGGTTGGGGGGGGGGGGGGGGGACTAGATTAACGTATTTCGTGTAACTGGATTATTTTTATGTTTTTTATAATTGTGTGGCATTTTGAGTTGCATATTGTTTCATTAAGTTTCCGGCTTTATTCATAATCCCCAACCTCCTAAAAATAAATTTAACTTTCCGATAGATTTCCAGAAATGTGAATGGTGGTCGAGACTTCCTATTGAAAAATCTATCAACAAGTAAGAAAATATAATCTGTTAACTGAATCCCAGTTAGGATTATGGAAACATCGTCGTACAACAACTGCACTGCTGTTAGCCATAGACGGGCATCAGAGACTAGCTGCATAGTAGATTTGTATTTGAGTCGGAGCAAATATCTTCAAATTACAAACTTTATAAACAATACTGTACGAAAAAATGGCAAATAAATAAATGTTTTGCGCGCGATAGTATTTAAATTTATCAGTCACTTCGACTTGACTATACACAGTCATTAATGTGCCCCAGGTCATACTCCTCGCCCTTTTAAATTTATTCGATTTTTGACGATAATTAACAAGGCATGTTAATCCTATGCTGTGTGGTTTTGAGACGTTAAAAACCTTTGTGCTGACGCAGAAGAAACGCTTAATTGTAGCTAGTTTGCGGTTAACTGAGCGTTGCTAAAAATTATCTTTTACAAAGAAATCGCAGCCCCGAAATGCATATACACTCACATAAATACCCATCCCCCACCCCACCCGTCCTTCCGCGAGCATTCAGAAATACTGACTGAGAGACAGTAAATTATGCGAGATCTTCACGCCAAAATAAAAGTGCACTGTTCAAACCGGCAGCAACTCAGATCGGTTTCGTTTCGTTTTATACATATAAAAGCTTACGTATCGCAGTTTAGTGTCTCGGTGTCACATAGGCTACGTCATGCATGTGTACTATTCAGTGGTACGTGTACGGCAGTGTTGATTTTTACATGTGATTGAAGGGCACGCAGTGGTCCAAAAGAAGAAACGATGGGTTTAGAAGTTAACTGCAAGCCAACCAAGTTAGTTTACATAAATCGTCAAAGGAAATAAAAATATTTCTGGTTCTTTTATTATAAAATATAACTATTTCTTCCAGATGTGTAAAAAATGTAAAACTTTTTTGTACACAGGTTATATTCTACAATGCAAATAAATCACACATTTCTACACTATAGAAAACTGTATAACTATGTACGTTAATGTAAATATAGAAGCCTTATTTAAACAAGACATTTCAAGTTACGATATCACTTTGCGAAAATCATTACATTCCTCTGTTGGAGTTTAAGAAATACAAACATATATAGACACATTTATGCCTAGAGCAGGTACGTTAAAAGTTATATTTATTGTGAGTTTGGAATAGTATTAATTACCTCCGTATATGTCATTTCGTATCAAGGTACAACAAGTGTATACAATTATATATGTAAACTTAAAAAAGAATATATTATTAAATTAGAATGAAACATATGTCTATGTCATGTCTGTATTTTGCACTGGTTTACACGGGGTTTGAAAGTTTTGAGTCATGAATAACCAGCGTAATAAATTAATTTTATTCTCTATGGCGCGGGTCTAGGAACCACCTCCGGCCGTTCGGAAGTGTGTTGTAGGAGAACTGGCAACAGCGTCCGAGCTACACTTCTTTTTTTGTTATGTTTTGCAACTTCTTTCCCATTAAACGATGATAGTGTTACCTAGCGGGAAACTCGTGAACTGCGTGCGTGCAATTTAGTTTGTATCTGCCTTCGCATCAGGTAGATAGCTCTACACGCAAATTACAAGCAAATATGGCGTCTAATATTCCCCCTTAAGTAAAAAGAACTTGTAAATACACAAAATGCCAGGAGGAATGCTATTTAAACTCTCTCTCTCTCTCTCTATATATATATATATATATATATATATATATATATATAATATATATATATATATATATATATGTATATATATATATATATAAGCAAAAGAGACCCTTGGTCACTGATAATAACTTGATATGAGCTCTATGTAACTGGCAATACTCTACTCATTTTCATTAATGAATTGTGAAAGTGATAAAACCATAGTTCACCCAGGAAGGGTTACTTCATTCCTTACCATAAAACCAGTAACTTACACTGAAAGCCTTGTGAAAGTGTAAAAGCAGTTTGAACTGCAATGACCCTAATATATAATCATATAACGTATTGTGTGCAACTTATACATGTAGTTGAAGCTTCGTAACGGGAAAAACTATAGGCCTAAGCTCAATTACTGTAATATTACATAGAAATCCAGGAGGCGTAACTAACACATGACAAACAAAATGACGTGGAGTGTAACTGAAATTCAGCCGGGCAAAGTATGATTCATACAAAATTCAAGTATACGAACATAGCCTATATACTCACCAAAACTCGATGCTAATTGGCGTGAAAGTATTGAACATACACTTTAATAGACGCAGACACAAATGGGACAATGGGGCCTGAATGAGAGATAGGAATGTGTAAAATTATTCTGAATGGAATCACTCCATATCATGTAATATTTCTTAAATCTCTGTTAACGCCGTGGAGTCTCGGTAGACCTCAAGTAAAATCCACCTGAAAGTCGGTGAATAAAAACAAATTGAAACAGCACACACAAGGCAAAATGTGAAGGTCACATTAAAATACGAGAAGACATATTTGAATAGGAGTAATGTGGTTTAAAAATTCATAGGCAAATTAAGAGAAGCTGCTATAAAGCGTGATAAGTGACTCAGAAAAGTTAAACTATAAGTCCAGACCTAAGTTATAATTTCGTGAAAGCATAGTTAAAATAAAACTGTATGACAGCTGTTATTTGATGTAAAAGGGAAGTCAATTATAGCTGAGTGTAGGAAAAGTGACAAGATAACAGAAGTAATTACAAATCGTAAAGCAGGTAGTATCTGATAACATAAATAAGGTGTCACAGAGTAGTATTCTGGCGGTTGTTTTCCTTGGAATGGCATGTAGGGGGACTCGTCTTACTGTGGCATCTTTCCTAAAATAACCAAATTAAACAGAGTCCACAAGATAAAATAGCTGCGGGGGCAGGAACCTACGACTCGGAGTAACTGGCACATCTTGTAGAATTCGTAATAAAGGAGGGTAATTATATACATAAATAAAATTGTAGAACCTATTTCCATAAAATACAGAAATCGCATACAAGAGAAAGCAATTAGTTACGTGAACAAAAAGTCTGTTCGATGCTCGTGCACTGAAATTAATATAACACTATACATACTTAATCCAGTAGAAGGGGGGAGGGGAGTAAAATGAAATATTGGTGTAGCAATTATCGTTCTAACTAACTCTGTGGGGACAAAAAACAAAACAGACAATACTTAAATAAGGCAGAAAATTATTTAATCGTATATGAAATGTGAAATCTTCATTCTCGTGGCTAATGATAGACTGGGTAGGGGAGATTAGTGGTTATCCTTCTACTATCTGATAACAGCATATGCTTATGTAGCAGACGTCAGACTGTGTCATGATGTAATACACGCCAGCTGCCGGCCACAGGTCGCGGCATCGAGAGTGTAGCTGTGAGAAAAACAATACACTGGCAATGCCGTAATGGTGGAGTGTGGGAAGTGGGCGGAGAAAATGCCCTATCTCCTCAATGTGGGACAGCCCTAGAAGGCCGTTGCCTTGGAATCGCCAGGCGCCTTAGCAGTGCAGCCAACCTTGGCCTGCGGCGAGAAGAACATTGCAGCGACACTGTGTGGTGGCGAGAAGTGAAGGGTGTAGTTGGCGAGCCTGGTGTCCCCTCTACTGTGTACTGGCCGTGGGACAGTAGGATGGTGGCGGGCTGAGAAGCAGTAATGCGACGTGAAAGGCACACTGTGATTGCTGCTCGCTACATCACACCTGCTGATTCCGAACTTGGTCAGCACGTCCCCCTTTGTCGTATGCCGCGGCTCCCTTGCAGTGATTTCAGGACACACAAAGCTTAGCACCCACAGTTTAGCACGTGACGTACGACATAGTAAGAGAAACTGTAACACATTTTACATAAATATTAGACACTGACACAGAAAGACACCAAATACAGAGCGACATTATTACAAAACATTAACGGATGTGCGCCAACTTGGTTTGCCTGGTACAGATAGTGTCGAACTTATGAACGCCAGATTTGTTCGCCTGCACTTGAACAGTGGATTCGCCTAAAACATTCGTGACACGATACGGGCTGTGAAAGCGATGGGCGAGGTCCTTATGTCTTCCGCGGTTACGTACCCAGACATAATCGTTAACACGTAATGTGTTTTTCCTGTGCGTTTTGTCCATTTGAGCTTTCTGAAGGCTCTGAGAGTGAATTAAATGGTTTCTGGCTGTTTCATAAGTGGCTAAAAGTTTCTCGTACCAATTATGCCCCCGTTCGGCAAACTTAGGGGCCACTTACCTGGGCTGAGAGGACGGCTTCAACCCCATGAAGCAAATAGAAGGGCGTAAACTTAGTAGAGCTATTAACGCTGGTACTGTGGTTGAACTGAATGAACGGAATGTACAAATCCCATTTTAATTGGTCCGCACTCGCACAAGCTGTAAGTTGTTCCCCAATGGAGCGATAATTAACTTCGACTAAACCATTACAATGGGGGTTATGTACAGTGGTAGTGAGATTTTTGACGCCAAATGACTTGAGGAGGTTGCTAATTAGTTCATTTTGAAAACTGGTTCCGCGATCTGTAAGTATCTATTCTGGGCAACAGAACTGCAAGACAACTCCTTTTATAAATTCAGCACTTGTGGCCACATTAATAGATTGAACTGGCTTTGCAAAAACATAGCGGGTGGCATATCCCTCCATTACCAGGATATACTTATTGTGAGGGACTTTGCAGGTAAAGGCCCTTTGACATTTAGAGCCCAAGTTTTCAAAAGCAGCTGCGGAGGTATTGGTGTTAACTGGACCGTGGGTTGGGAGGTGATGACTTTAATATTTTGGCATTTAGGGCAGGATTGAACATACTTTTTAACATCAGAATCCACTGTGTCCCAAAAATAAGATTGTTTAATTTTCTGCAATGTTTTGAGCACACCAAAATAACCTCTCCCAAAGATGGCGTCGTGATAGGCCTGGGTGACTTCGGAGACGTATAATTGAGGGATAAGTGTTAACTTAGACGACCCCTGGGGTGAATGGACCTTTAAAAACATTTCCCCATTGGTGGCTATACTATAATGACGACTCAATCGACGATATTTCGTATCGGCTTGTTCTGGGTTTAATAAGACCTGTATAAGATTGTGAATACGGGTGTCGTTATCGTATTCACCAATAAAGGGAGAAGTAGTCACGGCACAGTCAGAGGTCACAGATGGAACACTGATTTGTCATCGATCGGAATATATTCCTGGGTGTGCGTATAGATGGAGAGAAAATGTATGATATAATGAAAAACGACGGTAAAGATAGTACATTTAAATATTGGGTCAATGCACGTCGTAGCGAGTGTAGAGTTATGCCTTTGTCTAATAACATCAACGTTTACTTGGTAGAGGGTAGTTATGATTTTGATGATTAAGTGGAACAATGTATTCTGTAGCTACTGCAGAGGCGATTCTATCCCTCTCACTGGGATCGTGTGCTGAAATGAAATAGTGTTTAATATCGTGCCAGTGTTGTCTAATGTATTTGGCCACTAAATGCACTAATTTCGGATGCCTGTTAGGGTTTTGAAATATGGTTTTGGCAAATGCCTTAAAAAGTGAAGTGCAATTCATAATGTCTTAGACGATTTAGTGGGTGTTGTGGACTGTGACAGCTTGTGTAGCGACCCGTGGGGTTGTGGGGTTGCGGCAAATTTATCCTTAACAATATTAATTTGAAAATCAAATTCGCTTAAGGCGATTGCCATCTTTTGAATACGCGTGTTATGGTCCGCCATGGAACGTAGATATCTCAGACTGGCATGGTTGGTCTGAATAGTAAATTTCGCGCCCATACAAATGCTGAGGCAAATGCTACAATATTTCTTTGTCGCGAGTGTCGGTCGAGTTGGTGTTACTGATGGCGCATGCTAGAATAATGTCATAGCCCTCGTGAAATTTCTGCAATATAGGCACCTGAAGAAAGGCTCGACTTAACTGTAAAAAGGAATTTTGGTGCTCGGTTACTCACTTAAAGTAGGTATTATGATTAGTCAACTCAATCAATGGCTGTGCAATGGGTGCATAATGCAAAATATATCGCCGCAGATAGGAAGTCATCCCAAGAAAAGTGTGGAGTTGTTTGAGGTTAGTAGGGGGGCCATACTTTCGATTGCAGCTAACTTGTCGTGATCAGTGGACATGCCTTGGGGTGTGATGATGTGGCCTTACACCTTAATTGTCTGTTGGGCGAAGGTACACAATTTAGTGTTGACTTTAACATTGAATTGGCGTAATAATTCGAAGACTTTGTATAAAAATATTGTCAATGTAGGTGATTGCTGCAGTCCATCTCAGGGGGCCTAAAAGCTTGTTGATGAACATTTGAAAGTATTGGGGCGAGGTGCTGAGGCCCATTGACATTCTTCGATATTCGAATAATCCCACTCCATTAATGCTAAAAGTCAATTTGTGATGATCCTGATGTCGAACGGGGATGATATAGAAGTCAGAAAATAAATCAAGGCTCATGATGAAAGGGGAATGTTGCAAAGCATTAAAAATATCCTCATTATGAGGTAGTGTCTATTGCAGCCTAGTGTGATAGGGTTGCCAGACCTCTCGTATTTACCGGGTTCTCCCATATTTTGGCCTTGCTTTTGCCAAATCTTCCGTCTCTCTTATTTATATGATAATCTCCCATAATTATTTTAATTTTTTTAAATTTTATTTTCAGTTGGGAAATTTTAATCCGGGTTGTTGTAGGAATAATAACAGATACTCTGTCATCAATGAACAATTTCCATTGGACATTAATCGATAGTGAGAAGTGTGTTTCCGGTTGAAAATGAATTTTATTTTGTTGTTTGCTTCAATAACGTGCTTCCATGATTAAAAAATGTTGCTTTTGGTTTTGTATGGGAGATTGTAGGTGCACATGATTTTATAGTTTCTGTTAATTGTTCATAATGGAAGGGAGTGAAAAGAAGAAAAAGGCACAATATATGTGCATGTATTTAACGAAATGAAAAGAATCGTGCATCTGGTTGCTACCAGTGAAAACAAATAAACACATGGTGTATTGCTCTTTTTGTAAAAGAAAGTTTTCCACTGCACATGGAGAAAAGTTGTTGTGTTTTGTTATTAGCATTCCAGGTTCGAATGCACATACTGAGAGAGTGTTTTCTTTTATGAACTGTAAATGGCCAGAGTCAAGAAACAAGACTTCTGTTGAGGCCATGAAAACTGAGTTGCAAGTTGTGGTTAATTTCAAGTATCCTTGCAAATATTCTTTTAATTTTCTAAAGAGCCATCCAGAGTTTGTAAATTCAAGCAGATCAAGCTCAAAGTAAGAATTAATATTGATGTATCTACCATCATTAAAAAGTTTTTGAAATCTCCCTTATTTTCAGGCAATCACCTTTATTTTCACAACTGAAATTTGCAAACCTCCCTTATTTTCAGTTTCAAAATCTGGCAATCCTATAGTGAGATGTTGATTAAGTTTTCGAAAATCGGTCAAAAAGCATAGGACGCCACTTTTTTCGGAGATGACAAGGCTAGGGGCAGAATATGGGGAATCAGCTTCCTGAATAATTCCCGCATTGACCATAATTTTTATTTGAAGTAAAAGGTTGTCACGCACCGTGGGACTGATTCGATAGGGACGAGTAGCAATGGGTTTGTCAGTGTCTAAGTCTAGCTTAATCTCAAAATTCATCGCTTCTGTGAGCTCTAGTATAGAATTAGCAAAACGGTCATTACAGTGTTCTATAATATCTTGAATAGCTTGTTTCTAGGCAAGAGAAAGGTTATTATTTACTGAAGGACACTGTGGGGGTTGATTTTCAAAAGCCTCGATAGCATTGCAACAATCAGTAATGGATGCGTAGTCGGGCATGTCTGTGCTATCGGACACAATTGGAATTTCTGTGATTTTATTCTCATCGTGGGGATGGATAAACAGATAATTGTACTTTAATATAGGGATAATGTTGTATTTCTTAAGAAAGTCCACACCTAAAATGATATCTTGCTGGAGGTTGTCAAGAACCAAACATTTCTATAAATAAGTACGACCATGGGTATTTAAGTTGATAATAGTTTCAAACTAAGAAGGGGGTAAAATTGATGTGGTTGTAACTAATGTAATATTTGCCTTGTGGGGAGAAAGGGGGCTGCTCCGATAACATGGTGCTGGCCACACAGCTACATGAACATCCTGTGTCTACTAACACATAGTATTGTTTGGCCTTAATAGTAACAAGTATGTGTGGTGTAGCAGTACTAAAAACTTTCAGCTGGCATGGAGAAAAGGGAGTAGCGTGCACTTATTTCCGTGTGCCAATTCGAGGTGCAGCTCCGTTCAGCGTGTTTTCCAACAAACGTTTATCATTGCGGCCCCTGGTGCCCATGCTTCAAAAACATTCAGCACGTGCTACAGCGGGAGTGGGAATGAAGTGGGTCACACAAACGGTACGCGGTGCAAGGTGGAATTTATTCTTAAACCGGCGAAAGGGGTCACCAACGTCCCTGGAAACAGCAAAATTTTGATTGTGGAAAAGGGGGCACTGCCGACTTTTATATCCTATTTAGAGACACAACGTGCAGGTGTCGCTAGCGAGGGTACGGAGACCGTGAACTGCCTGCTGCGTGGTGGGGAATCACTGCGATGTGGCAATGTTGCATTCTCATGTGCAGGGCTCTGAATGTGTGGCAACCGCTGCCTGAATCAAAGGGGAGGGGGGAGACTGCTGCGCCAGCGAGTGTCGCTGTGGGCAGGCTTCTGACGCATTTGTTGATGTGTCTACGTATTGTGTGGCCGCTTTACAGTAGCATGGATAATTGTTTACTAATGGATTGGCAGACAGAGGCCTGAATCGATCTAGCACAAAAGTATGGCCTGTTAGGTTGCGCAAAATGTATGGCGGATTTCATTTCTGGGGCCTTGCTCCATTGCACAATGGGACTTGGTGTAGCAAGTAAGGGTGGGATGGGATTTGACTGGAAATGACCTCCCTTTGCATTAAAACTGGCGATTTCCGTATAAAGTCTGCTGGGCACCACTTTGTTAAAAAGAGCATTGCATGTGACTTGAACCCGGGCCTGCTGCTCCTGGGTGGTGGAGGCATGTTTTCCAATGTAATGTTCTCTGCACTGTACCCCATAAATGTGTCCTTGTACATGTCCATTTCCCCCCTGTTGTGTCCTGAAGGGTCATGACTGTTGGTGTGCGTGTTATTTATAGTGTTCGTGGTCAGATGGATGTGTGTGGTGTTGTCTATTCTGTGGCCAGTCAATTACCGTGGGGCGGAGAGATGTATATTGAATGTGTCTTTCTCTGTGGGTGGTGGGAGGGGGTAAATATGTGTGTGTTTGAAAGTATTCTACTGGTTGTGTGGGTGGTGGGGTGTAGATTGGCGAGTTTTTGAGCGCCTATATCTGTTCCTTTAAAATAGAAATTTCTTTTTGGAGTTTAGCGTGTACTGGGTTATATATATATATGCTGTTCAATGTTTTGTTGGTAACTGTACATGCCAAGCTCGATGTTTTCAATATTGTTTAGTAGCTTGTCTAGTGTTGTGTTGTCCAAAGGAATAAGTTTTGCAGCAATTGGTGGCAAGAGAGAGTTCCAAATTATGTTCAACAATTCTTGCTCAGGCAATTGTGGTGTACATTTATTAATTCAAAAAATTAAGTTCTCGATGTGGGCCTGAGCACTTTCGCAGTGTAGATGTCGTATGGTGTGTAAAAGGTGTTTGTATTTATCGTGTGTGTCAAGTTTATAGAACATGACTAATAATTTATCATCAATTTTTTGCCAAGTGATATCAGACACTCTGTCGTAATATAAGTTTTTGTACGTTCTCTTAAACACCCCTTCCAGATAAAACTTCAGATGGCAGCATTTGTCAAATTCAGCCCAACCGTTAACTTCACTTTCGACGTTAAATGTGTCCAAGAATTCCTCTATACTTTCGTTGTTATAACCTGAGAATATGAGGATATGTTGGGGGTGTTGTAGAATTACTTGAGTGGGGTGTAGAATGTTGGGTGAATGTACAGTGTTGTCAGTGCTCGTGGCAGGAATGTCAATAAGATGTGTCTGTGTTTGAAAATTTGGGGGTGGATATGATCTGAGATTATAGGTGGAAGTGGAGTGGTTATATGTGGAGAGATGGTGAGAAGTGCTTTCAAGGGGTGTAATGTGTCCAGTATTAGCACTGGTAAACTCGGTTAGCAACTGCTCATGTCTGTCTGGTGTTCGTGTCTGTGCGCCAGATGTAGGTGTGAGTGTTGTAACTAATTCTCTAATTGTTTGTGTTGCGGACATGTGTTGTGCGTTCATTGCGACATGTTAGCAAGAATGTGTGTAGTCAGAGTATATGGTGCCACGCACTTTTGTGTGAACTTAAAACTAAACTAACTACAGGACATAAGAGAAAACCCACTCCGACAGCTCACAAACACAACTGGAGTGGTTCTAGCAAACAATTAAACTGTATTTTCAGCATGCATTATAAGCAATAAAATTACAATATTCTAACTACGAAAAAGAAGCACTCTGAAGAGAATGGGTGGGCTAGAACGGTATCTCAGCAAGGCTGCTATGTACGTGCTGAGTCGCACGCGGGGTAACTGACCTACGCTATTCTGGCGTACTGTGGGAGTAGAAGAACTATTAGAGTGGGTGGGGCTGTCTGTTACAGATGGAAAGGTGACTTATTCTAGATGGTATTACACGTGTTAACAATATTAATTGGAATGTGTAATAACACGATAGTGAAATTACCTGGGAACAGGTGGAGCTTGGCTGCAACAAGGTGGGAATAAAACCACTCCTCCACCAGTGTAACACTTCCTTTCCTCCAGAATGCCAATTAACTCTGGTATCCAACACTTTATACTCACACTAACATCGAACATTGTTGTACTCTAATAGGTGATAAGGGCTGTCATGAGGGGAGGGGGGTGCTCCCCATGGTAGCTAAACAAGAAGGATCATTTATAAAAATATATAAATTTAATATAACAACTCTAAGTATATGAACACAATACATTTGCGCTTATAGAACAATAGGAATACAGTTATGTTATTTGAATATACCGAAACAGTAGTTATACAAGATACACAATACAATAGCAGCTAGCTCCAAAACTTGTCGTAATTAACTTTGCAGTGGGGAAGAGGGACGATGACTCGTTACCAGAATGGCTCCCTACTGCAAATGCCTTTATGCTCACCCGATGTCTGTAGATCTGGTTGACCCCAGAGCTCCTCTGGGCCAAAGGTCGTCTGCTTCATTTGCCTTCAGCCTACAATCTCACTCACAAGTATACTGCATCGATTCACGGGTTCCCTTTTATAACTGGGCCAAGTGGGGCATATTTATAGAACAACTGTGCTCGGCCACCAGCTATACCCCGTACGGATTTAGGCGGTGTAGCGATGCCAGGTTATCGCCACAATTTGCAGTGTGGTAGCTTGTGTCTGATGTTGCATAATAAGCACAAGAAGAGTTGAGTAAATATCTACAACGGATCTCACACTAAATATATTTGAAACAGTTGCGGTAAGTGTAGAAATGACGCTGATGTAGTTTTCAATGTTTGTAATTTAAGATCTGATGCGAAAAACGATAGCAAATTTGTGAATGTTTGATTTGTAGCATGGCCAGTGAAGACCGCTTAGCAGTTCTATGTGACCACTAGCAGCATCTGTTGCTTGGTCACGGAATTATTAGAAGTTGACGACTGTTGCTTACGTGGGGCTATTTGAATCACGATTAAATATTAATTTGTTTTCGTTTATTTTGTGTAATTATTTTATTAAGATACTCGTACACTTTTAAAGGTGTGATAAAATACTAATATAAATATAAATAAAATAGTTTTATACGAAATATTTGGTGGCGAAACATAAAATCGTTCCAACCAAGTTATTTGTACAATTTGTAGTTAGTATAATTTAATAAAGTTTACGAATATGGTTCCCATTAAATTTATAAAATGAGAATAATCTGCACAGTTAATTTTATTCGTTTATTTGTTTTTCGTGAAAAAGGTGTTGCTAATTTGGTTATAGGAAAGGCCTATCTTAAAGTAGCAGATTTCATTACCCTGAAAACATTTTAAAATATGGAACACTATATTTTAAAATGATTCCTAATATCTAGCAAATAAAATTTATTTTTGAGATTTACACCTATGCGATTATTTAAAAAATGCTTTTTGATGTGGGGAAATATAACACAAAGAATGCGTATTTGGAATGGTCCGAAGAAAGAATGAGCCAAGCAAAAATGAGTGTACTTAATGGTCATTTAGGTACGAGAGCTGAAGCATCGCACTTCAACCACGAAACAAATTCGTTCGCTCACACCAACCCCACAGCTTCTATCACAAAGTTCTTCTTTGTGTCTTTTTCAACTCAGCATGGAGGAAGGGTGAAACTGTCGGCAACGCACTTAAAGGATTTTAATGCACTGGTAGATATCCTGTCCATCAAGGTAAAATATCTTTAGAAAAGTTCCTCCATTTGGCCATTTTCGATAATGAAATGCCTGGCGATCATGACAATGATTGTGAAGTTAATAATGGAGAATCATCAGAAATTGCAACGGAATCAAATAGTAGATATGTGCACTAAGAGTCTGGTAACGGAACATCGTTGAATGCATCCACGTCCTTTACATTTGTAATGCTATAACCACAAAAAAAAAAAAAGGAAAGGAAGAAAAATTTAACTATACAAAAGATATCAGCTTGTCTCCTGACATCTCCGGAAGACATTAAAAAAAAAACCAAAACAAAGTAGAAGTTAACTTTTGATAAGGTAGCAGAGGCAAATACAAGCAAGTCAACAAGAAGTCAACATTTTAAGCAAGATGAAAAACGGAAACGACGGCGTAGAATGATGAAACAAAGCCCAACTTCTATGAGTTCCGGAGAAGAGTTCTTAGAATCATTTGATGAAGACAACACGCCATGTGGCTTCTATGGTGTGAAATGTTTGGAAGGAATGTCATTAAATAAAGGTCACTGGATAAGTTGTCAAAAGTGCTGCGGTTGGTTTCATGAAATTTGTGTACGTGGTCATGGGAAAAAATATTATTTGTGGTAACTGTGTTTAAAACTTTCTGAGGGCTATTGAAGACTTTATAAGCCTAACACATGCTCTATGAAACAGCAAAAAATCGGATCTAAATAGCCCAATGTGCAGTCCAAATAAACCCACACTTTCTCAAATTTCATTCTTTTGTAGTGTTTGGTTTTTTTTTATCAGTAAATACATACAGTAAGCTATTAAGTTTTATTGTGGCTTTATGTGTTGCACACATTTTAAGAGAAAAAATTCTATGTTATGTAATATATCATAGCATGCACTGGTGAGACATAATAAGGCTTAAATGTATTTATAGATGTTTATGTAAACACAAGTAGACTTAATTTACATTTTTTAGAGTAAGATGTTCACAGCAAGAGTGCAAGAGGAGGTAACAGTAATAAAATTAACTGAAATATGTTCACAAGTTTGAGATTTGCCTCCTTTCTAGAAACAAAAAGTCAGTGCTAATGACTACGAGAATAGAACTTCAAAAACGACTACTTGTCGAATTACGCTGTTTCGAAAATCCATTAAAATAAAGTCACTCGAATGCACACACCCAAGCATGTAAACTCACTCAAATCATACATACAGGTCAGTCGTTATCAACGTTGATTTACACGGTAGCAAATGTTTCAGACCACAACTACAGTTTTCACAAGACAGATTTTTTTAGGGTGATACATTATATCTCAAGACCTAGGTTATACCAATATTTCAGACCAAATTTAGCTGCTAGTTGCCTACCAAGTCTGAATATTAGATACATTGATTACCAGTCTTATACGCCTGCCATTTTCGAAACAAGTGCTACATTAAATATTTAGATTTGAATTTTATTTCTCGAAAATCGTGGAACCCATTCTCTCCAAATTTAGTATCAGATAATTTTAATGAAGATAAGTTAGTAAGTTTGATTTAAATAATTGACAGAGTCATATTGACTTTATACTTTCTTATGTGTATTATCATATATGTGAAAACGCTCAGCTGATTTAAAACAATTTTTGTTATTTATGGAATATCCAGATAGTGCAGTTGTTTTAGAAAACCTTCTTTTAAACAAAAAGTTTAAAGTTTTATAAAGTACTTTAATGTATTTGTGATATTAACTCAGTTTCTCTTATGCCACGTTCAAAAATATTTTAAATACTAAGTTTTACACTCTAAGAATTATGACTCTTGGGCTATTCACGGTAAAATGAACACTTTTGAAAACCCTCTTCTTTGGGGTAATAACGAATAAATGCATTTTATTGTACACTTGGACGGTAACTTCCTGATGCAGTGGAACATACACATTATATTTATTACTAACATGGCAATATTTATTTAAAAAGGTGGTTCAAGTATAAGAAATGGCTGAAAGAGAAAAGTAACTAGGGCTTCAAAAGTGCTCACTTTACCATGAACAGCCTATACTTAGAAATTTGTATCAAAAACAATTCCACTACGCAAATACCCAGTTAATTTTTATGCGAATTGCACGTGATGGCAATAAATTTTTGTTTTGAACTATGTAAACATTTTCAGACAAATTCTAAGTGTTGAGCTATTTTATTTTTGAGACATGTAACTCTGCTCTCTGGCCTACTAAGAATCCTAAAACAATAATCTAAAATTATATAATTTTAGTTTAAATCATATAAATTTGTTGAATCGATAACTTCTTGCCTCTTAGAAACAAAATGCCTTCTAAAATTTCAGATTTAATGGTAACAATTTCAAAATGTACAAATATTTTTCGTGTTTATCCATAAGCGCCATCTCAGGAACACTGTTTTATGAAGCCAACGTATATTATGTTGCATTCTATAAACAACTTACAAAAAATAACAGTTTGTTGTTCAGAAATAACGTGTTTACATTGGATAGCAACGCACTGCTACAAAATACCTGGAAATAACCTGGTACCGTAGACCCAGCAATAGAAGAGTCAGTGTCACTAGGTTAAACGGTTGGTCTTAAACCCTCCTTTGCGCAGGTAACTCCGGTCTTGGATTTGCTCCGGAAATTGGACACGGATTGTAATTGTGTATACCTGGCTGCCGTAACCTGAGGCCGCGGTGGTGGTGTGGTCAGACTACACGGCTCCCAAAACTGAGGACGGAACTGCTCTCAATTTTCGCAAGTGGAAAACAAGTTTAGTGGACGTTGCTGCTAGAAGGGTATATATATATTTTTTTCCTGGACACTCCCGTTCACCCCAAAACTGCGTTCTTTCACTTCCATCTATGCTTGAACACTCATTTCCCACCTAGGCGAAACGGATTCGGTTCCCAGCGAGATCACTCTCGGATTTTCGCACGTGGGAATCGTGCCGGACGATGCTTCTTGTTGGCGGATATATGCGAGGGTCTCCTATTTCCCCCGCCTTGCATCGGCGCTGCTCCATACCCACCTCACTTCACCCTCATCGACTATCAAGACCTTGATGTTAAAAGCCACCCAAGTCTCTCCACTTTAAATCATCACTCAGGTTTACTTCAACGTAATCATCGCGTGCTGAAGACCTCTGCTGTTAAGCGCCACCCGACTCTCTCAATAACCCACCCGTCTTCCTTAGAGTTGCCGAATTTCTACCAGAAATATCTGCGTCCTGGGATCCCCGACAGGACAAAGCAGGCCACGTGACTGCTCCTCTTCCCCAAGCGTAAATATATCCACCCCCGGAAGGGGAGGAGGTCAAACTTCCCGGGTCCTCGTTAAGTAGGATCATCCCGCTGCTCATTACGGCGGCAACTCGCCCGGTGTCAAAGGTGCAGTCAATTAATCCTCTCTTGCGGCGCAGCGATAGCGTGACGAGCTTGATCCTCTCGAACGACGGCAGCTCCTCCCTCGGCAAAAATTAAGCAGCGGGAACTAACAAGCTAGTTAACGGCGTTGTTTGTGATTACGGCGGGCAACTCTCGTGCTGCCCCGCAACTGTCTTTGACGCTGTCCTCTTTGTGAGTCGGATATACAATCACGTGGGTTGACCTCGACTACGCGAATAAACCAGCTGAGGGAAATATCTCAAACAAAGGGTGCTTGCGCATGCAAGAAATAAATCTGCTTGTCATATTCACTTCCCAGCGTAGTTATAATTTCAAAGGCGTTCTCGTTGACATTGTTGCTCCTTACACGTGGGCTCAAAACTGGTTGAACTCTCTCGTAGAAGGAGAATTTGTAAAAAAAAAAATACACTTAGTGGTGGCCGTCCCGTGTCCACGACTTTCTTGTTGAATATACTATGTATGATGAAGCATTTCTCGTGTATCCGGCTGGGATTGTGAGCGAGATCACAGCACCTACAAGCCATGTGAGTATTCGTCTTTTCTAGTGACTGACCCTGTAGTTACACATAATCTTGTGTTTGAATCACATTATCACTTTGCCAGCAGCAAATTTAAGGTTAATAAAACTGTTATTCAACTAAAAACCTACTAAGACAAAAAGTATGTATATACCTTTCTATTGGGTTGAACTAAAAAACGAGAATCAATTATTGAAATTTATAAGCATTATAAGTTATTTAAATACACAAACATGATATCACATCTGCCAAAACTGACCACCATACAGGTCACAGTGCAGGAGATCATTCTCAAATTCAATGCTGGACCTGTGAGAAGCCATGTCATCCTGAACCATATCCTCGCTTTTGGGTACAGAAGTCGCCGCCCCACAAGGGTACCCCTGCTCACCGTACGTCACAGGGTTCGACGGTTAACATGGGTGCGATAACACCGCCACTGGATCCTCTGCTCATAAGGAAAGGTCCCCTGTACGGATTTATCGAAGCACACGCTGATAGACGCCGATGGCAGTGCTTCGCCAAGAACATTAAGCAATGGAGCCCTTGTATCAGCAGAGTACAATTCAGGCCAGTGATTGTGTTATCCTCATGTGGGGACTTTTTATGTAGGATGGAGTTAGTCAACTGTTACACTTACCATCGTGCCTCACCGGCATATGATACAGGGGCTTGCTGGCAGATAATATGCACCCATTTCTGCGCCTACAGCGCCCTGCAGGAGACACATGCCTACAGCATGACATTGCGCTGGCCCACCGCTCCTGAATTGTGTCAGAATGGATGGATGAACACTCCACGGACGTGAGGTTATTTGCCTGCCCCTCGAAGTCACCACACCTCTGTACTATCGAACATATTTTGGATGCTGTCGAGAGTAATGTGTGCGCCGTGGATACTGCTCAAACCGATCTCCGTGCATCATTGGGGACTGTGCTGCAGTCATGGATAAACATCTCTCCAGAGAGTTTCTTGTGGCTTGTGATGTCGATGCCATGTCGCATCACTGTCGTCGGGGCGAAAGGAGATGCTGCAGCATAAGCACAGTATTAACAAACTATGTTCATTAAATTATGCAAATTTTTTTTTTCGTACTGACTGCCCCATTATAGTTTGTGTTGCTTATTATGTATATGAGCCAGTCACACAGAACTGAACCCAGTTTCGTAAACTGGCCGTATTTTGTGTGTATTAAAAATTCACTAATTGAAAATTTTTGCAGTGTTACATGTTGAAAGATATCACAACTGGAATTTATTATTTTAATATTATATATCAGTAGTTTCAAAAGAAACCCCGCCACATTTTCCTTGCAAACTATGCAATGGAGGCCACTTGGAATATTTATAAATTAGTTTCGCCTCTTATTTTTTAAGCTGCAACATTAATCCCATATTAATGTATGCCATATCTCTAGTAAGAGTACACTGATGTAACTCACTTTTGATGCGCTGAAATTTTTGCAAAGTGCACTAAATTCACAATTTTGGGGGTACTGCCCTTGAAAAACTAACGTTATAATCTTGCTTCATAACTGAGGAACTTCTCCCCTAATTATTCTCAAACACGGAAAAAAAATTCATCTGCTTGGATTTTTTTAAACTTGTATTCCTACTATCTGTGCCCTGCCCGAAGGTTTATACCCGCCCGATTCGTTCGACTATGTCAACGAAATGTTCTTTCCTAAACAGTTTTGCGATGTTGATGCATAGTGGACAGATATGAGCGGCTCTTAATGATGAAGCATGTATGGAGCCGTGCCGAAATGCAAGTACGGGGAAACGGGACATCCCCGAGAAATCCCGCCGACCAGTGGCAATATTGGGCACTACTCCCACGTGAGAAATAATGGTGTATTGATTATCTGATTATCAGTGAGTTACTTTCAGCAAGCGCGAATCATATGTAAGCAAATGGAGATACTTATGGATAAAGCACACTTATTTTAATGACTTTTATTCAATTAAAAATAAGGCTTAGTAAAGGAAGGGCATTTTTGCCCCAGTTTTATTTAGATATGTAATGTGTGGGTTAAGAAACTTTTTGGTATAAATGTTGTTTTGGATCTTTTAATTCCAATTATCTGCTGTTTTGCATGTGACTCTTGTGGGAGCATTATAAAATATACAATTAAGTCTTTATTTGCGTTATTCTGATGAGAAGCAAACATTTGATACCACAAAAAAAAAAGAGTGGTTTAAAGATTTCTTTAGAACGTTGTCTTCAATCAAAGCCAATATTTTCTTTTCTTTTGACGATAAGTGAAGCCAGTTTCTATCTAAAACTCATTCGCTGATTACAGAAAACTTTTTATGCAACTTGTAATGAGTTGCGTTATCGGATTAATTACTCACAGCGGAACTACGTTACCAAAGATGGCATAACTTTAGTCGTAAAAATGTGTATTTTATTAGTTTTTACTTTTGAAGTGAAATACAAACGCCATACAGAACTCTCTAAAATTTTACATTATTTTTTATTTAAAACTTTTAAGAAATTTGGGCCTGGTAGTAATAAGTAACGTCAGTCTTTACAAGTAATACCCTTCACAAAATGCATTTATACATATAATCATCGATACACATTTCTTTTCTTTTAAAGTATTTGAAAAATCGCCTGATAAACACTACACAATGAATACATATTTTCACTACTTAGCTCTAAATTTACACATAACTTCAGGAACAATATTTTATTTACAAATGTTTCTTGAGAAGAGCATAACTGTTCTTATGTAACACATTTCATTTGAAAATGAATCGAGTAGATACATCAACACACATTTTTTCCCCTTTGAAAGTATTTGAAAAATCCCCTGAAAAACAACACACAATGAATTTTTCCATATAGCTAAAAATCTTCATATAACTTCAGTAATAATATATTATTTACTTATACTTCTGTGCAAGAGCATAGCAAAAGTGTAGTACAGGTGGCACATATCGTGACAATGAATTATTGAGTTCTTTCAGATATAAAACATCTTGCAGTCTACAACTGTACTTCGTGATGTATCAAAAATAAAACACCTCTTTTTTTCATTCATGCACAAAAGAATTTGCAATGGGAGCACTGCGAAAAAGGTATAGACTGGATATTTTTGGAGCTGCACGCTTCGCAACGACCACGACGAGAATCAAATACAGGCCAATGAATACCACAATTGGTTATTCGTACATCCTTGGGGACAGAGAAATTGCTTTTTCTCCTCTTCACATTTATTTCTGCAGTCTTTGTTCCAGGACTTGCACCACGATCGTTAGAACATTTCTTTTGGCTTTCAGAACCTGATGTGTGATCAAGCCTTGCAATACAGATCTCCTGAATTCAAGAAAAGAAATGTCTTTATTAAAAAGTTCTTTGTACACAACAAAAGCATTTACAAATGAGATACCACACATCCCTCAGAACAGTCTGTGCCACCATTTCCGGGATTTTCGATCTACACAGTTCAGCTGTCTTAGTCTGTCGGCGTGGTCTACCTCTCCCATGTGCTGATTGTAATCGGATACTACTGTTGGACACCCTACATTTTTGCTGTTCCCACTGCGGTCTTTTCTTTTTACAGGGTAATTTCCGACCCATGGAAATTTGATACTAAGTGAACACATTTAGTATCTTTCCACTTTAAATAGCCAACATCTGTGTTTGTAAAGCTGAAATCCGATTCACCTCTGTCGAGTTTCTTGTCATCAGTTAGATTCTTTGGAGGACCTTTCCTGTTTGCACGTCTCGTTCCACAGGCGTGTGTTTTTTTCTGCTGCAAATATCTCAAGAAGTGAGAGGAAAGAAAATTATGGTCAAAATATAATTCTCTAAAACTTCCCCACGCACGTTTTGATAATTCAAGGAATTCTTTTTCCCCCAAGCCATAACCTTGGAATTCGGCCTCGGCCAACTCATCCTTCCCTTAATATACTTTGAAAGCAAGAGTATAACATCTTTGGTCAGCCATTGCACACAGCTTGTAGCCACTCTTTATGGGCTTCGTATGGTTATACTGCTTCAGTGTGTAACGACCTTTGAAAAGTATTATACTTTCGTCAATACTAAGTTCTCTATTCCCTTTATACACTTGCTGAAACCTATCATTCAATTGGTTAACCACAGTCCGTAACTTATATATCTTGTATTTGTTTTCATGACGCACTGAAGTGTTATCATTTACATGCAGGTACCAGAGAATAGTTTCAAAACGATCCCTTGAAATTGCATTTGTTATCACTGATACTCCTAAGTCCTCTGAAGTTGACCATTAGTGCTTCCATGATGGCAGTTTATGACAACCCATCATTAAATTTATCCAAAGAAAACATAGTAACTCACCTTCCTTTAGGTTCAAGATCTTTTCATTTTGCGTTGCATACAGGTTTGACTGAAATGTCACATCTTCAACACCACCTATCATAACCACAAAAACATCAGCAGGAGTTTTACATTTGTTGAAAAAAAATGTTCGACAGGACCTGGAACAGAAAGCAAGTAAAATTTTATAAAAATTAGTTTATTTGAAATAACCTGACATATTTACAATGAGTGAAGTGGAGAAATTTGGACGGCTCTTAGCAGTTATGGTCTTGAGAGCCAATGAAGGTGAATGAGGTAGGCATGGAGCAGCGCCAGAATGCAAGGGCGGGGGAAGCGGGAGATCCCGAGAAAAGCCGCCGACCAGTGACATCGTCCGGCACTATTCCTACCTGAAGAAATCCGGGGTGACCTCGCCGGGGATCGAGCACGGATTGCCATGGTGGGAGGCAAGCGCTCTGGCCGCTCAACCACAATGGCCCCTATATTTACAATAAAAATATGTACCAAAATTATTATTATTATTATTACTGGCGGCCCCATAGAAAATGAAGCAATGTAGGATATAAAAATATTTTTCTTCCATTTGAATACTGTAACAAAAATATTTCATATTTGAATAATAAACATACAGTACTATTTTATGTCTGTAGTCATGCCTGTATCGCAGGTGTAATCTTGCCTTGAAGAAGAAATGTCGTGTTTCTTCCACTTCTTCTCAGTTTCGTGTCTTGTGTAATCACACAAATGTCTGTCCTACTTGCAAGGCAAACTTCAACAACAATATCTTTATTCTCTACACTATTACCTTGCGTGGAATTCTGCTCATTGAAATTTGTAACATCGCGACCTGAATGTTCTTGACACAGAAGGCCATCCTGGAATACTTTGTCAATATTATTGCCGCCAAGATCAAGCCCATCAATATTCCCACCGAATTCGTCATCGCTTCCGTCCGATTCCGAGGCAGCAGGAAAATTTCCATCAAATATGAGGGCTAGCGCCTCTTCATCACTATAAAACTTCTTTGACATAACTAAAAATTAATTGTGTACGAATAATCGGCAATACAACTAGCAGAATACGAGCCCATAACAATGGAAGACACACTTATCACAATAACTAGCTTGGTCCCTGTCGGTGCTTATAAGTACCAACGATATTTATGGTAAAAAAATATATTCACGTCAGTTGATTTATTAATTATTTATTTCCAGTTAGTATTCACATTGTATTTTCAAGTTCTTAATACATCAAAAAATAAAACTTGAATAAATAAAGTGATAGTTAGCTAAATAAAATGTGCGGCGCTAGAGTCACGCATGGCCAGCGACCTCGTAGACATTGGATGCTATATTGTGGGTGTCCAGCAAATAACGTGAATAACAAAAACGGCCACGCATTCTCAGTGGTACATAAAGTACTGTCAGGAACTAGGAGAGTTCAAGACTGCACAGGGTTTTTCTATGAGAAGTTGCATTGCCTGGTACTTTTAAGTACCACCAGGCAAGAAAGGGTTAATTATGTGACCAATTGAAGGGCTTCAGTTATCATATAAATAGAGGTACATGAAATATCAACTAACTTGTAGAATACCTTAATTCGATGAGCCAGTGTACACAAAATGAAGTAGTGCGACTTGGTAGTTCGGGCTGTCTCAACATTATTGTTAGGTTGTTGCCGCCAGCTAGCTGACAGCTAAATGTGAAGTTTTCATTTCAGTCAGAACAAAGGTCCGTGGTAGGGTGTAGCATAAGGAATATCACGCATACTTACTCAAAATAGTCGACAAATAAAATACAATTGGACATTTTCACGCACTTGCTGGTTGGAAATAAAGTGTCATTCGCGGATTTTGCTTTGCTAGGTTAAAGATGGCATAAAACAAACCGCTATTTTTGTTATTTTGGTGAATAATTGTGAAAATGTCAAACCAACATGCATGTTTGAGATTGAAGTGTATAAGCCTATGCATGGGAGCATGTAAGCGATTTATGTATCAATTTAATTGAGTGCTCAGAAATATTAAAGGTGCAATGGGCTGTGGTGTTGTGGCTCGAAACTGCAATGTAAATAATTTATACATAACAGCAGTCTGGCATCAAACCACAAAGTTGGTGAATTGGCCTGATAATCAAAATTATTATTTTCGTGAATTGAGACCGATGTGGAAATTATATTTTGTAGGTGCTCACGAAAAGCAGGTTCCATTATATGTAAACATATCGCCGAGATAATTTAAAGCAGAGGGGCTTTTTTAAGGAAAAAAAAAATCCGGAAAATTGTATAAATCCACCCTATTATTAATACAGATAACAGATTTTATGAGGCCCATCAATATTTCACCTGATGGGGAGGGCTATGAACTCTAGGAAAATTGAGGGGTAAAAGTTTATAATGAAAACGTACATATTTTGTATTTTTTTAACCCACAATTTCCTTGATCTTCATTGCCCTCCCCACTATCAATTTAGGTGTTTGTATCGGTATGGTTATGTCTTTTGCCAATTAATCTATTTCCATGTGTAAATATTATTATGAAGTACATATTTTCACTCATTTTACCCCACAATTTCTCTGATCTTCATAGCCCTTCCCACTATCGGTTTGGTAGTAATTATTGATGAAATATTGATGCCCCCTAGTAAATTCGTGTTATTATTCATAAAAAAAATTCACAGAAATTTTTTTTTTTCGTAATTAGTGGAAAAAAATTAGCAATTGTAAAGTGATCAGGAAATATACCACTTTAAACTCTTCATTGCTTATGTGAACAATAGGTGTTATAATTATTTTAGAACAGTCTTTAATTACTTTTATGGAAATCACATCAATTCCAAAGGACTTTTTACTACTTAAGAGTTTTAATACAGCCCACCCACCTACGAGAGCAAGCCGCCATATGAAGACCTTATGAAATACCTGTGTATGAAGACCTGTGTATGAAATAACACCAGAAATGCTCTATGATGTGAATAATACACAAGTAAGTCACTGAAGTCTTACATGTTATAACTCCAGACAAATTATAATTTTTTTTTTGTATTCAGGAAAATTATATTTACATATTATTGTAAATTTCTGTCGTTATTATTGTATCTTATGTCATTTGTTTTACTTTACATTTTTCCTGGTTTTCATAGCCCTCCTCTCTACTGACTGTTTTTGGTGTGGTTATTTCAAGTGTGGAATTTTGGTGGAAATTAACGGCCATAGTAAATAACATACAAAAAGGCCATTTACGCAAAGAAAAAACCTTATTGTAGTAAGATGCGCCTTAAACTCGAATTTAACCGAATTTTCTACGCCTTTATTAGTTGAAGTACTTACATTTCTTTGTCGGGGGTTCCTCATTTGCCTCTTCGTGAGACTCAGCTGGGAAGCTTGTGATTGACAGAGGCCTCTCGACTTTTTTTTTTAAGGTGCTCTGGAAAAGAGAATTCGGTAGGAACAGCACTTGCCAACAGACGTATCTGAAAATTTGTTTTGTAAGTACATTTTTCTGTGAAGTGTGCAAAACACAACTAGCTGGCAGGAGTTGAGTACCACTTATCCCGTCTCAAAGCAGCTACCCATTTTTTGGTCAATTCTTCATTTTTCAGAGGAAATCTGAAACGACAAATTCCTTTCAGCATAATGAAAAATAATAAGAGTTTCTGTGTAATCTCTGTGAATTACCCAGTACAGACTGCTCCAGGTAGAGTAATATTAATATACATCGTTCACGGTCAAGTGAGCACTTTTGAAGTACTAGTTTTTTTTTTCAACCAATTTATATCCTTCCATCACTTGTTAATGTTAGCCCTGCCATGAGAGCAATAAACACAGTGTATTTTACCATACCTAAAACCAAAAGTCCGAGGCCTCAAAGAAATGTATTTATTGGTTATTATGTCTGATGAAACAGCTTCAAAAACTGCCCACTTTACCGTGAACGGCCTATAACAAAGTTCAAACTGATTGCAAAAGAACACAATTTCTCTAATTTTTATAAGTATTGTTATATGCGAATGCCTTTAGTACTTACTTGTGATATGATATACCTGTTGTTTTATTGCTGCGGTTAGTGCAGCCATACGCTGAGCATACAGAAGGCATCGGAACTATATTTTGTATATATGTATATATATATATATCCGAAGCCCTAAAATATACATTTCCAGACGGCATTCTCTAACGATACGACATTCAATTGTGGGTGTAACGAACCCGACGTAACACGACACAAAAACACCACGGCCTTCAATATTTCAAAAACTTATCACGTCTCATTCACGGTAACAACATGACAATAAGCATAGGCTGACAATGATTTGACTGAAATCAAAAATGGTGGGACAGTTTGCCGATGACTTCCGCTAAGAGCGCTGTAATCACTCTGTCACCCTCTCTATGTTTACTATATAGCCCGTTGGTCCTGACAATTAAAATTGTATTTATGTTATAATTTTTATATAAATCTACATTTTATTATTTTTTGTAGACATTCGTTACAAATATACAGAGATTCTCATGATCCTATTATTATACATCACTCTAAACTTTACTAACGTGATATTTAATCCATTATAAAATTCTGGTAGAGTGTTTAGATGTGAAAACTTATTTTGAGACACAGTAACAGATATATATATATATATATATATATATATATATATATATATATATATATATATATATATATATATATATATATGTGTGTATGTGTGTGTGTATGTGTGTGTGTATATATATGCTTTAGTGTTATATATATGCTTTAGTGTTATATATATATATATATATATATATATATTATATATTTATAAGAGAGAGAGAGAGAGAGAGAGAGAGAGAGAGAGAGAGAGGAAACTGTTGTACCTCGAGCATAAAGTACCTTGGAATACCCCTCAGTTTCTAGAGTGTCCTGGTATCTTGTGGCGCGTGACGAAAATATTATATAGTGTCGCCGCCAGAGAGCCTTCTAAACCTGTTTCGCATCATACTGACCAGCGTTGTGCGTGTCTTACGTAAACGTGTGTTTTAATCGGACGATAGTGAATATGTTTAGATTCACTGCTGATTTTTTTTTAATCCGTGAGTAAATATAATTTGAGTTTTGTATTGTTTCCAGTGAGAATACAGTAACTTTTGAGTAGACAGCAATATTAGCACAAAGCTCTCACTATACCTTAAATATTATAAAGTAGCGATTTTTCTTTCCGTGGGCGCTCTCTTGTACCAATCCCTGATATTGAGCCCTGATACGTTCAAGAGTTTGGCCCCGCTCATGGTATTCGATTTGAGTAAACAGGACGAGCGCATTACCTCCAATGAGATCGACTGCATGATCGAATTCAATACACATGGAAATATTCCTGCCAACATGCACACATTTTGCCTGATACTTCACGACTGGCTTCTATCTTACAATTGCCGAGACAGAACTGTCAAAACACTGTCATGAGCACAGCTGACTGTTCGCACACCGTAACTGTTTACTCATCTTCGAGCATCGGCAGTTTCAAGTGGTAGGGTTTCCCTTCCCGCTACGATTCTTGGGTCGCCAAGGTGGACATCTAGCTGTGAACATCGAAGAAGATTAATAAACCCGTATAATTGATTATTTTAAAAAAGATACACGGTGTTTTACTTCAAACAAAAATCCTCCCTGCTTTATATATAAGAAAAATAAATAAATTTAAGTACTTTGCAGGAATGGTCAATGTCACCATTCGATACAGGCCTATATCAGGTGACAATCGATACTACTTATGTGTGTTGAAAAATATAATCTAACATGGAGGGGGTCGAACTAAAGTAAGTAATTGATGGAACGAATGTGGTGGAGGCTAGTCGGCCAAACTCTAATTAGCCAATCAAAACATTGGCGGGTGTCGACAGTGCAACCCATACTTTAAGCATATAAACAAATACTGTTGTCACCTGGTGGTACATAGGTGATGAAAACATATGATATATAATTTGGTTCTCGCACGAATGTGAGACACAAACAATAAAACCAATAACAATAAAAAAACATGGAGGACTGCACCTAGCAAGATGGCTACTTCCCAACATGGCAACCTCCAGTAACATATATAAACAAATTATATACGAAAAACAAATATGGTCGCCTTCAGTAAAATATATAAACAAATTATGCACGAAAAAAACAAATATGGCCGCCTCCAGTAACATATGTAAACAAATGATGTACGAAAAAAACAATATGGCCGCCTCCAGTAACATATACACAAATATGGCGGCCTCCCGTAACATATAAACAAAGATGGCTTCCTCCAGAAGCATGTAAACAAATGATGAATGAAAAAATGAAGATGGCGGAATGAGTATATGTGACAGTAGTGGAGGCGAGGGAGTCAGTCGTCTGCTGGCTTCGAACAATGGTGAGTAATTGGCAGTGCGGGGAGGACCTCCGGAAGTATAAAATTTTTAAATAAATATTTTTAAAGGATTATTTTTAAAAAAATTATGAAAAATTTGAGAGAAAAGGGTAAATTTCGAGGGAAAAATGGCCGCCGGGGTTGAAGACATTTTAATGAAGAATTTTTTTAAATAAATTATGTAAAAATTAAATTCTAAGCAATTTTTTTTTCAAATACTTTTTTAATTCAATGTAATAGAAATAAAATTTTTCATAAATTTTTTAACTGATAAAAAAATTCTTTGCGATTTTAGAATTTTCGCAATTTTTTGGGTCACAGATCACCGGTGTCAAGATCAAGGTCACGGGTCAAAGGTCAATGTCAATTGCATCCAAAATGGCGGTCAGGTGAAATAACAAGATGGCAGTCGTACGAATCCGGATCCGACGACCCACGTCGTTGTGCCAAATTCATCCTAATCATACTACTTCAGTTTTATTATTTGGCAAATTGTTAGTTTAGTTGAAAGGCCTCAGTAACGCCCTATTCGATTTTATTTATGTCGATTGTAGTGTTTCGTTTGGAATTTCAACAGCAATAAATTTCAAATCTCTCCCAAGAGAACTAATTCTATTGAATTTATGACGGCTCTACTAAGGGCGAACCATGATAAAGGTAGGTAGGTAAGTAACTGCTTAACGTCTCGTCGTCAGCGAGGTCATTAGCGATGGTGCAAGTTGCACAGGGAAGGGAGATTGGGTAAGTATCGGCCATGGCCTTTGTTAGGGACCCATCCCAGCATTCAGCTGGAGTGATTTCGGAAAACCATGAAAAGCGAAATCAGGATGTCAGGACCAGGAATCGAACTAGATTCCTCCGGAATGCAAGTCCACTGAGTTACCACTGCGCCACATCGCTCGGTGAACCATGGATGTAGAGATATTGGCGCCTTTTCACATGTATATTTCAGAACATCTACTTTGTAGTTCTATTCCAGAAAAAGTATGCAATACAGATTTATCTTCAGAATTATCTCCTAAAATTATCATGCTTTCTAGGATCATAACACCATTAACTTGTACTAGTAATTATTTAATAGTACAACTTTAAGATTGACTCTACCTACAGAAAGCACTTGCAAAATCAAGTTTATATCTTTAATAAATAGACAATTCTAACACTACACATGACAACGTTAGAACTACCCTTCAATCTTACAATTTAAATTCAAAAAAAGAACGAAATACTGTCTGCTTTCAACATACGAAAAGATGATAATATGAACATGATGGCTGTCTAGAAAACAAATTAAGTATGTTCCCTAAATAACGTTGGTATAACAACGAAATATGTATATGAATGTGTAGCTCAATGAAATGTTCCATTAAGGTAAATATTTCTGTTATGATTTTGGCTAGCAACAGTCTTGTGGAGCAACAAAACTCTTCAAGTGTGTGATTGTGAATCTACTATCAAACAATGAACATGACCTCTGAGATTTAGCTTTTTAGATATATCACTGTCTGGAGAAGTTTGAAAACAATTTCATTGCGTGAAATTCGGTCCATGTTTAACATTAATGTTAATATACGCCTTACTTGACGTAACGTAGACACGAAGTCATGAAGATCTGGCGGTCATCGAAGTCAAAGGCTCACTAAACCATAACTTATGAAAATTGGACACCAACATTGGTCCAACTAGTCGCCATCGCAGATGTAGCCGTCATCAGGTGTGAACAGTACCCTCCAGGGCTGCAGGACATCCTCTTAATCCTCAAGTAATTTGCCTCGGTATGGCATTATTAGAAACTGCATAACTTTTTGATCAAGCCTTATTACAGAAGAACGGTTTCCATTTCGTAGCTTTACTAAATAGCTCCCAAAAACATTCCAAGCAAACAAAAACCTCTGCCTGGTTACCTTCACCATATCTGCACTTTTTCAAAAATAAGTATTTTTCTCCATGTAATATAAATTGCACAGAACAGTAAAATTTATGAACACTGTTAAATGGAATTATTTAAAGACATTATACGTAGATATTTAAGCAATGTATCAAAATATGATGAACATGTGAACTTTTTCATGATAAAATGAATATTCAGCGAAATTATAAGTTAGAACCAACTGTAAGGGCTCTCCTTACACTATGTTTGCCAGTATAATTGCACGTAATCTTATGCAGGATATTCCACGACTCAACCGACATACGTCGGCAGCGTATTATACAGATCGTTGTAAACAAAAAATATCATATACACAAGTAGGATATGGAGCCCATTTTCAGATAACAGGGGCATAAATGCAATAAAAGCACAAATTGGAATTACTGAATATCTAAATGCAATTGACTACATCCCACACACTAAGTCCCACACAAGCTGTTCAGAATGTGCCCAATCTGACCGTAAGCATACACTGCTAGTGTGGCCAGTTTTTGTTAGTGTGTCGAGGCGAGTCGTTGTGCAGCAATTTCAGGGGTTGTTTACACAAGCAGGGTACGCAGACATTGTGTTTTTTTTTACGGATACTGTGACAGAAATGGGCGTGGTGCAGCAGCTGAGTATCCGCGCAGGTGGATTGGAAGATGTGGGCCAGCCACATGGCCGGCTCGCTCTCCAGATCTCTCCCCGTTGGACTTTCTCTTCTGGGGCTGCCTGAAGAGGGTCTACAGTGGACGACGATCAGACACACGAGACAGTTGTTACAGGCGATAACCTGTGACAACACGTCATGGTAGGCTACAACGTATCGCAGTCTGCTTACGGTTAGATGGTACACATTTTGAACAGCTCGTGTGGGGCATTAAACATGAATGTAAGTCAGTTGCATTAAGGACATTCAGTAATTCCAATTTCGGTTTTATTGCATTTGCATTGCTGTAACTCTGAAATATGGCTGCATAGCCTACTTGTGTATACAATTTTTTTTTGTTGCCAATGATCTTTATAACATGCTGCCGAAATATGTCGGTTGAGTCGCGGAACATTCTGTATATTGTTGTATGTCCACTGGATAATTATTGGAGAGGAGGAGGGTTTCCACGATGTACCTGGCAGCTCAAGTGTCGGCACTGCGCAACGCCTCCCTTAGAATATCGTGAAACGTATACATATTCCTCACAGACGTCCTGAAACTGCTTAGTCACTCTGGCTTGGCGCCAATAGTACTGTGGAGAGGCATGCCTGACACTGATCTCTATTTGCATCTCCGGGTCAGTTCTTACGTGGCCAGTGCACCGTGAGTGGTCCAGCGGTCAAATGCAGCCAACTTTGGGGAGAGCAATTTAGGTGTACATGGCGTAAATTTTGGTGGGGTGGGACCACCAACAGAAAGTGTGGGAGGAGTGCTTAGGGGGCTCACACAGGGAAAAGTTGTCTGCAACCAAACCAGCCAACAGTACAAGATTGATCGAGTTGGTTAAAATACTGGTTAATTTCAAATTCTTTAGAGTTTAGTGTCAGAACTTTTAACGAGATTTTGTTATTACTTAGACTGTTTAAGATCCGGTAATATTTTCATCATGTGGTAACTTTAATTGGGGTAGCTTTTACTATAGTCCATTCACGGTTACTTAACACTTTTTTGAATCCCTACTGAAGTTCTTCTTTCAGGAACCGATACCGTATCCTTACACTAAATGCAACAAAATTATTACCGTGTATTTATGAATGCTTTGTTACGATTAACAGTGTCTGTTTTGTTAACGATTCAGTTCTTGATTAGTTTACTTGTTATTGCAATATATGTGTTACGCGAGATCCAGCGCATTACGCACATTAAACGACACATGTTGATATATTGCCACAACTATGTTGACCTGGAAGGAAACTGTACAGATGTTATTTAACCCCTGGTTAAAACGTGGGTTAGGTTACTCAGATGAAATGTCCACTTTAACCAAACAAATACTATAGCAAACGAGCATATCAACAATGCAACGGAAATAAAAGAGGAATCACACCCACACAATTTGTCTCTCTTGTTTTATGACAATACCTCAGCGGCGACAAACAAGATGGTGGTTAACATTGTACACAATCTTGTCCACGCACACTTACATTCATTCCTCAGTTGTCACTTTTATTCAGCTCATTGGTTTTTCAGCATGCTTAATTTTATATCTTTCTGACTGGGATTTAGCTATCTAATAGTTTATTGCAACTTTGACAAATAATCAGCTCACTGAAATGTATAAGCAAGTTACATAATTGTGTTTCAAACACCTCGAGGAAGTTACAAAGTGATTACATATTAATAGCTATGGTATTTAAATACTTACTGTAGACATAAACGTCGTTTATGGTTGGGCACAAACTTCGTACGTCAAACGCTCGCCTTCACACTCATAACAAACGTTAGGTCTAATAGAAAATGCAAATGCCTTATAAAATCAATTCATCCGTCCAACCATAACAACACACGTTGAAATATTTTTATACCTGCAGTAAAAAAAAAATGTTTACCACAACTTTGATACTAGCTTAGGTAGATTGAAAGTGCTTGTACAAACTTTATTTCATAGTTGTAAGTATATTTTGCTGGAAAAAAAAAAAAAAAAAAAAACAAAACAAATAAACACACAAATTAGTCACGTTACCAATTTTCCAATTTACGATTCTTAACTGTCCCAACACCACATGTGAGTACAAATTGAATCATTAACATAAAAAAAAAACTTTTATTTATAAATCACGAATCCAAACACCATCATTTATAAAATTCTAGCGAACCGCCCCAGCATCCCTCGGGTGCGATTTACACATATGGCGTTGTTTAGATTTACAACAAGTACATACATACACTAAGTGCTTAAGGTAACTAACATGGGATTAATACTGTGTCGTTCAAAATATCTTCCTAAGTGAACCCCTATTTAAAAAAGACTAAGATGGTTACTGTGAATCATCCTTGCAAGATAAACATATGCTGTCACGGATTTTTTGTATGCATTCCTGAGATCTACAATATTTTAGTACATTAATTTGGTTTATCTCTTATTGTTCAGTCAGCGTAAGTCACGGTGCCCGAAAAGCGACTTTTTTCGACCTGATTAGAAAAGTCGACATTTTTCTACTATCCTTACATTAAATATTAATGGATTATATAACTGAACCTTCTTCGAGAAATTATCCAAATGATGGTGTAAACTGCATCAAAACCTATCAAGTTGTTTAGAAGTCTTATCCGAATGCACAGACACACGAGGCCGGGCGACTTTGTTTTATAATATGTGTAGAAGTGCAAAAGTTGGTAAAATCGAAAATATTGGACTACTATTCGCATGCTACAAACGCTGAAAAATGTAAATGTAGATAATAATGAAGATTATAAAATGCAAGAAGTTATTGATAACTAATAAGCCTACTTTCCTCTACATGAGTACAAATAAATTTTAGTGAAATTCTTAAAAGTTTAGATGGTAGGTAGCCTTTGATGTCTCATTAAAGCAGTATCATTAGACAATGAAACCAGAAACATGTGAAACAGTACTAAGACATTTAAAAAAATGCGAATGACTTACCCGGGATTCGAATTTAGAAAAATTCGTAAAATTAAGCTAGCTTGCAATCAACTGCAGCACGGAAGTATAATTCGAAGCATAAACTTCGGACGTAATCAGTCTAATGTTTTGAATGACATGGTTAATTAACGCAAAATATTTATACTGCCATCATTTTGAAAATAAGTGTCTGAACCACTAAAAGGACATAAGTTTACATGGCTTAACATAACGCTACTTGGTTGAAAAAGTTGGTGCAAATTGGTTAATTGGTTTCCGAGATATGGCAAAAAACCTTATTTCCTTAAAAGGGGCTATCTTACAAAATTGCTTTAAAAGAGTCTCCGTACACGATGTTTCTAATATATACTGTCATCATAAAAAAATTGATGAAATTGCAAAAATTTTAAATAAATATGCCAACCATATTAAACTATTTATATGGTCACCATTTTGAAAATTATTTTTGACCCCTATTTAATTATGCAATTTTACATGGCCTTCTGTAGGTGTGCAAAATTTGTGTAAATTAGTTGACTTATTCCAGAAATATGGCAAAATGTTTAATTCACTCACCTGACATTACTTTGCAAAAATCAGGCAAAAGAGGGTCACTGTACCTATAAATAATGCTTCTAATTAATAATGTTTGCATACAAACTCGGTTAAATTTTGTTGATATGCTTTATAGATATAGCAAATTAATCCAAATTGTTTATATAAACGTCGTTAAAATATGCTTGCCGCACATAACACATGTTAATTTTCATACCTACTGTAGCAATACCTGCGTGAAATTTTGGTATAAATCGGTTGATTGGTCCTCGAGATATGGCATAAGAGCCTCCATTGTTCATGTGACGATCTCCATAAATGGAGGACAAAAGTTTTATGTATTACCGCATTCGATGATTTGCATAGCTACAAGATAAAAAAGTAAAATTTAAATAGTTAACATAGTTTAATAGAAATACTACTCTATGGTAAAATTATTGTATAGGCACCATTCAGAAAATAAAAGACTTTCACACTTAAAATTTATAAATTAATATGTCCTACCAAGGTACAAATTAATATGTCCTACCACGGTACAAATTAATATGCCCTACCACGGTACAAATTAATATGTCCTACCACGGTACAAATTAATATGCCCTACCACGGTACAAATTCTTCGCCAGTTTGAAAGAAATCGGTTGATTGATTCCCGAGATATGACATAAAACCATATTATTTCATGTTGGGCTGTCTTTCAAAATGGTGAAGGAATGAGACTTTACATGGACGATTTTGATAGATATAACTGATACTGTCAGCATACAATGTTAAGTAGAAATTGGTTTGGAGTTCCGTAGTTAAAAAATAATTCTGAGCTAAAATGTTTCTATGGCCACCATTTTGAGAAAAAAAAGTGTATCGGACCATTTCAAAGTTTATCAGTTTACATGACCTGCCTTAGTGCTAATTGTTTGTCAAATTTGGTTTAAATCGGTTGTTTTTTCCTAGATATCACGTAATATTAATTTGTCATATGATACTATTTTACAAAATGGTGCGAAAAAAAGATTTGTGTGTGGACACATTTGATCGTTGTAATATATACATCCAGCATACGAAGTTCCATTGAAATTAATTACATGTTTTCGAAGATATAACATACAAAACTAAAATATCTAAATGGCTGCCATTTTGAAAATAAGTGTATTACATACCTAAAACATATCACTTACCATTACATACACTAGTACTACTTGTTTATCATATTTAGTAGGAATCTGTCAATTGTTTCCCCATGATAAGACATAAAAACTTTATTTATTCGTGTAATAACTATCTTACAAAACAGAGGACAAAGAGGCTCCGTGTAGACACATATGGTGCTTTGTATGTATAATCCCACCCTACAAAGCTAAGTTGGGAAATCATTAAACGGTTTTGAAGATATACCATACTATGCTAAAATAGCTAGATGGCCGCCATTAGGAAAATAAGTGTCTGACATACTTGAAATATATTTGTACATATCAACTGCCGCATTACTACTTGTTCGCCAAATTTGGTAGGATCTATCAATTGATACCCAAGATATTAGAGAAGTATTTTATTATTTCATGTAGTGCTATCTTATAATATGGCAGGCAAACGTGGTTTTTTTCTGCTTATATGATGCATGTTCTAGCGTACAAAATTTGGTTGAAATTGGTCAAACTGTATGGTAGTTATACAAAATAAATATTAATATTTATACGGCAGCCATATTTAATATAAGTGCCTAATAAAATTAAATAACTTATATTAACCTATTATATAATAGTATTATTTACGTGCCAAATATGGCAGAGAACGGCTGAGTAGTTTTCGAAATATTACATAAAAGTTTTAATTTTTCAAGTGGAACAATCTTCTGAAATGGCTGACCGACCACAGTATTCAACTCTCAATTAATTGTTTACCCCTTGCGCTGTCAGCATACAAATATTGGTTTAAATCGGTTGAATGGTTTACGAGATATACGGATCAACGTAAATGTACAAATAGCCACCATTTTGAAAGTAAATGCCCGGCATGTTCAAAAACTATAAAAGTCAGGTGTCCTTACTTAGTATTATATGGGTACCGAGTTTAATGAAATTCGGTTAGCGGGTTAGAAATTTGAAAAAGGGAATACACACGTGTTTATACACACATAGACGGGAAAGTGGTCTATAGGCCTTTCTTTGCTTCGGAAAGCCGGCTAAAAATAAACTACAACTCCTACAGTTTTTTCCCTTCATGGAAAACAATAAGTTACTGATATAACTAATGAGCCTTCTTTCCTCTACATGGGTGGAAATACATTTTTAATAAGTTATTAGAAGCTGAGTTGGTAGGAAGGACTTGACATCTTTTTGAAAGCAGTAACAACAAGAAACTTATGCAACAGAAGTGATACAACACACGTGCCTTATCCTGTACTTGGATCCATAGAACCTCGTACAACAAGCTAGCGTGCAATCCACTTTATTACGGACATCGTATTCGGAGCATCAACTTCGGATTGAATTAGTCTAATGTTTAGAATGATACATTTTCCTACCCTAAAATATCACAGGGCCATGATGTTTAAAACAAGTGAGTGATGCACTTAAAACATGTAAGTTTACGTGACCTATCATAGCGCTACTTGTGTGAAGAATCTGGTGGAAATCGGTTGTTTGAACATTGAGATATGACATTAAAAATCTTATTTTTTTTATTTGATGCTTAAGTACCAAATCGCCAAAGAAAATCTATAGATATAAGATTCTTCTAATATATACAGTCTACGTACAAATTTCAGTTAAATTTGTTTAAAATGTGTAATATGTGTGGCAAACGTACCTAAATTATTTATGACCCCATCAGTTTGAACATCGTTATCTGACCCATTTAAATAATGAACGTTTACTTGGCCTTCTGCAGCATTTGTGTGGTTCACAATTTGGTACAAATTACTTGAAATGTTCCAGTGTAACATTTGGTGTGAATCGGTTGATTGGTCCTCGAGATATGTCATTAAACATCGATAATTATCATGTGGCGATCTTCATAAATGGAGGAGAAAATTAGTAACGTAGTAGCATATTCGATGATTGTACACTGTCACATTGTGTACATTGTACACATGTCAATAAACAAAGTTGGGTTAAAATAGATTACGTACTTTCGTAGATAAAACACAAAAAATCCAAAATGATATTATAGCAGCCCTCTTCAAAGTAAGCATTTCATACTTAAAAATACATATATTAACATGGCCTACTACAACTCATCATCATCGCCAAATCTTGTAAGAATGGGTTGATTATTTCCCATGATATGAGAGTAAAGCTTCATTCTTATTGAAAAGGCTTTCTTACAAAATGGCAGAGAAATGTGCCTGTGAAAAGACAAACTTGACGGTTATAAAAGGTATGGTCAGCATACAAAGTTAAGTTCCAGATTGTTTCGTTATTAAAATATACTGAGCTAAAATATTTATATAGCCACCATATTCCAAATCAGTGTCTAGCCTTCTTAAAATATACTAGTTTACACCATCTGCTGCACAGCTATTAGTTTGCCAAATTTGGCGGGAATTTGTCAATTGTTTCCGGAGATATAACATAAAAATTTTATTTATTTATGTGGCTCTATTTAAAATAAAATTTAAGACAAATGATGGTCCGTGTAGATTCAGTTGATAAATATAATATCTACTGCCAACATACAAAGTTATATTGACATTTATTACATGGTTTCGACGATATAGCAATCTAAGCCAAAATTGGCAATATGGTCTCCATGTATCACTTACGTTTACTCGGTTTACCTGCCAAATTTTTCGGTTTACCTGCCAAATTGGGTGAGAATTGGTTCAATAGTTTTAGAGAAATAATGTAAGATATTTATTTCTTCATTTGCTGCTATTTTCCAAGATGGTGGACCAACAACCATATCCATAAAAAAATGTAATGCTTACACGATATTCTGTCAGCGTTCAAAATTTGGTGTGAATAGGTTGAATGATTCCTGAGATATGACATATCACCCCTAATATTAAAATGGATTCAATTTTGAAAGTAAGTGCCCGATGGAGTCGAAAACTAGAACAGTCAGGTGTCCTAAGTATTTATTGTGTACCATGTTTGGTTAAATTCTTTTGACAAGTTCAAAAATTGAAATGGTGGACACATACACGCACAGACAGAAACACACATATATGCACACACTCACCCACACACGCACACGCACAAACAGGAATGTGACCTCATAAGTCTCATAAGTAAGCTAAAAACCGAAGAGACAAGAACCTAAGCACCGATTTTGCGCTGTTCATACAAACAAAAAAATAAATATTTTACATAAGCAAATATTAGAAATATCTATACCAGTGGGTAAAATCAGAGACGTTTACTTCACAAATAGCGTGCCAATTTCATTATAATAACATTTTACACTTGAACTGTTTTGAGTTAGTAAAAGTTTTAAATGTTTATTGTATATTATTTATTTAAAACACTGGCAGGCATGTTCATTTTAGGGTGATTTTTCAAAAGTATGTTTCAAAATGTTGGAAGATACCACAATGGGACGCGGTATAATATTGTAATTATGGGCAATACTGCTGTGAAATATTCGTCTGTGAGATTTACTTAAAACTATATGTAAATTAGAGAATTATATTTAGTGTGTAAATTTGTTTGAAAATATTACCCCGTAGTACTTATTGTTAACCTTGTAACGTTCAGAGAATAGTAACACTGTTGTATAATTTTAGTAACGTTAACGAACATATTTACTGTATAGATGATCTATTAAAACAAATCCAGTAGTCAGACATTAAAAGTCATGTTTATTATTGCCAAAACGTGAGTCCGGATATCCCATGTGGAGGAATTCTCAGCAGCAATATCACAGGTATTGTATCAACAATGGCTAATCCTCATACCCCAAAGGAAAGGCCGGCTAAGATACAGAGTTCTGTTAACCCACTTACGAGGAAGGAATATAACCACCTAAGGTGCAGAAAAATCAACCTCTCCTACTAATGGTTGTGAAAATAAAACTTTGAAATATTTGTATACATTTATAAGATGAAAATTAAGTATGTTAAATGTAATAATACAGTATGTATAGCCTTATGTATAATTATTATGGTTTCCTTAATAAACATCATGCTGTATAATTAAGGTGGAGACAGTGGACAAGTCTGGGGCGCTCGTACGACGAGAGTGAGGCGAGGGCAGTACGGAGTAGCATAAGAATGCAAGGGTGGGGGAAACGGGAGCTCCCGAGAAAAACCCGTAGTGGTTACAGTACTCACCTCCCAGCCAGGTGAAGTGGGTTCCATTCCTGGCTGGATTCAATATCCATTCTAAGATATTGAAGCAGAGCGAAGTTACATGTGGGGCCTGATCGCACAAGCGAGCACTTTTTTTATAATTTGTAGTTTCGCGTGCCACGCAGTTGCCACGAATGTTGGCTCTTGCCATGTCATGGTGACCGATCCTGAGAGTAGTAAATGATCATGTGACCACACATAGTTTGGTTTTTACATTGTGAAGTGTATAATAAAACATTGCGTTTGTTGTTCGGTAACAACTTTCACAAGTGGTGAAAAAAGTTGATGCAAAATTCACAGAAGACAAAGGACGAGGCCACGAAGTCGCCGGACGAGCGTGGGTGACGCGAGGGCATGTGGGGAGGAGAGGGTTGAAATGCCGACGCGCATCTTAAGGATTTATGAAGGCTGAATGTTTAAAAGCTCTCAAATTTACGCGGCGCGCATGCCCATAAATTAGAGCGCCGCTTTCCCGTCGAGTCATGCATCGGCCATGAGCCGCCTCTTTGCGGGCTGCAATAGGCGGCGTGGTAGGGCCAAGAGGGGGGGTGTTGGCCTCGTGGCGTCGCGACGCAGTTCATAAATACGGGAATGAAAACGCGCGCGCGACGTGGACAAGCCACCTGCCGAACATGTTTTATAAATACGCAGTCTTGGGGGAGGGAGGGAGAATGTCTTCGTCGCGTCCAGTCGGGAAAAGAATGGCGTCCCCTCCGCACCTGAAGGCGCTCTCGCGGGACTCGCCGACGGACATGCAAGATGGCCGCCGTCCCCGTCCCGAACCCTCCGCTGCTGGTCTGGTCGCCTCAGTCGGCCGTTCGACGAAAACCAACAACTCCTGGAGGGAAGACGGTGCGATTTGTTCCGCCAGCCACGTCTGCAGGCCGGACTTTTCTTTCTCTCTCTTCTTTTCTCTTTCCTCTATCTTTATCTCATTCTCTCACCAATTCCTTTTCTTCTTCTCTTTAGCTTCATTGCTATTGCTCTTTCTCTTTCTCTCTCTTCCTCTCCCCTCTTTCTCTCTCTCTCTCTCTCTCTCTCTCTATTTATCTGTCTTTCTTCCTCAAGCTCGGCGATCGCTCGAATCTCGCCTCCTCCATCAACGATCCTCGTAGACAGCGCGGCCGAAGTGGCCCACGAGTCCACAAGTGAAATAAATCAAATGCCGGGGAAAGGCCACCCAGACGCAACGGAATAACCACGGCCGTCTCCGCGAAGGCCGCCAGGGGGAGTTTAAGAAGCGGTGGCGTCCCAACTTGTCCAGTTTTCCCTCCAACTCCCGCCGAGAGTGCGGCGTAACTTATAATGCGAAAAGAGAGTGCGGGAGACGAAGAAGGGCAACAGGAAATTTGCGGCTCCGGAGCGAGTTTTGGAAAGGGAAAGTTTGCGAGGAGCCGGAAGGTAACGATATTTTCTTGGCAACAAACAAGGAGTCCCTGAGAAAAAAAAAAGTTTTAATGACGTGAAAGTCGTTAAAAAACATTTTTTATATTTTATTTGGTGAAGTAGCTTTCACGAGTCTATCAAAGGCTGAGAGATTTATTATACGAAGCTATACTTTCGTAGAAGAGGGTACAGTTTTTTACGTGGCTCGATTCTTGTTAGTGTGTATATAAGGAATGTCCCGGACTCGTATCCACGGAGTCTATAACGGTGGTTACTACACAAAATTCTGATTTAAAGTAACTTTTTGGAATTAATGAGTAACTTGGCTGTGTTACCCTCAATTAATTATATAGGTATGAAGCATGAAATAAATAAAATAGCCCAATCCCATATAAAAAGTCGTAGTGAGAAGAATACCTGGATCGACAGGATGTTCCCGAAATTTTTGGGATGTAACAAATTAATTTTCCAAAAACAAAGTGTTTGCTATTTACCTGTAAGTTCATAAATGTTGCTGATGTTACTAGGTACGAAAAATTTCAATTTTTTTAAATATTAATTTGACATATATTTAGCCAAGAAAAAACACTCTATATTAATTGTGTTCCGTGAGCTTAAAACAATTAATTTATTAACAGTACATTCTGTAATTCTCGATCTCTCTTGATTTGCGCACTTACGTGTGTGTGTTGGTGAGTGTGTGTGTTGGTGATAGTGTGTGTGTGTACGAGATGCAACAACAAATATCATGGCCGCTTGTTTGTAAAATAAAGTAAGAAAAATTTAGTCTGAATGGTTTTAAGTGATTCCTAGTCCAGTATACTCTCTGAAATTTGAACTATAGATAACTATAAGTATTTGTATTACCACAAAAATATTAGCGCAGAAACCTTATTGTCCCAAAAATGTGAAAAATTTTTGTATATAGCACCATAACTCGTAATTCTAAAACTGAGTAATGTCTGACAGAAATTGGATGCGCATAAATTCGGCTTTAATCTTGGTAATGTGAACGGTCGTAGGTTGGCACCAATTGAGTACGTGCACCAGCATATTCCTAGAATGGGTTTGGTTAGTCAAGATGGAATTTACGACATCCGGGCGCTAGAGTGGCACACTACCGCAAGTCCAATTACGCTCGGTAAGCGTCATGCGATAATGTTGTGAAGAAACATTCTCCTATCATAGCTTGGCAGAGACTTCATAATAATGTGTTCTATTGTACCGGGCGCATAGACCCCACGCAAGGACAAATATGACGCTTGATCTTGAACAGAGTAAATAATCGAAACTTTAATTAGTTCACATAGATTTGCAGAGAAAACGATATATATGAACAGAGGAACTGAAACATGCAACAAAATGCATCATAAGTTGGGAAGTGGGTGGGGAGTTCCCAGAATTTTAAATAACTAAATAGAATAATGAGGAGGTGCTACGAACCGAGTCCCAGACTCGGAGACGATCTCCCCCTGCCGAGTCGAGCCTCCCAGGCTCTCGACAACGATTCCCCAGATCCCCTAAACCACGCCCCTTATATACCACTCGGCGGCCCCCTCCTGCGCACCCCCTTCCCGCCAGGCTCAAGGCCTTACTTCAACGCGCTCCATACTGCCCACTTTTTAAATAAACAAAGTTACAAAAACCAATAACGCATAATTCTGGCTGGTGGTACCTTCACACTTTGCTCTGCAACCTGCGAAATAGTGATGAGCTGCAAGCAGACGCGACAACAGAAGTCGAGCATTCACACGCGCAGGGGAGGACACAAGGCACAAGCTGGAAAAGCCATATTGTCTCACCTCAAAATACAAACCCAACACATGTGATGGAGCGCATTCTATTACATCCTCCCTCCCACCTAAAGAATATATATATATATATATATATCTTTTACACACAAAAACTCTAAAATTATTCCTTAAATTTTTTAACATTACATGCATGAACATTTTGCCTTCTTATAGGATTCAGTGGATCTTCTAATAATAATGTAAGAGGATTTAAAAATCCCACTCGTTTATATGGTCCAAGCCACTTGGGAGCCAATTAAGCAGAAAAATAATCCACTACTGGAAACAAAAATGGGATTTTACTAATACCAAGTCACCCACACTCAAGGATACCTTATTCTTTGTTTCATTATACTTACTTACTAACGATTTATTACAATCCTTCAAATTTAGGGAAACATAATCCCATACTTCCTCCAGATTATTTGGATCCTCTGACTTCCATGAGAGAGTATGTAAACACCAGACATTTAACAAAAGTAGATTGCGTTTTATACCATGAAACAATTCAACAGGCGTATACTTAGTAGCACCACTAATTACATAATTAAAACGAAACCAAGGTGACTCAAAACCTCATCCCACTTTCTGTGAGTATCAACCAGAAATTCTCTAAGTGCAATCTTTAGATTTATATTATAATTTTCTACAAGGTTTGCCCGTGGATGGCAAGGAGAGGTATGTATATGCTTTATCCCCCAACAAAACATTAACTCTTTCATTTCCAATAATATAAAAGAAGTAGCATCGTCGGAAACAATATACACTGAAAACCCAAACACCATAAATAATGTCTGATTCAATATTTTACATATTTGAGCAGCCTTCGTAGACCACATAGGGAAGTAAAACACAAATTTCGTAAAACTATTAACACTCAAGTAGTAGGGAAATATAGGTTCACGTGCATCTGCACCTGGCGTGGGATGCAGAAGCCGCCTGGCCGCCATGTTGTTATGTCACCCGACCAGTATCTTTTTCCCTTTTCCCCTCAAAATTTAACTTTTTACCCTTAAAATCAACTAAAATACCCTAAAAATTTCGCTTTTTCCCTTAAAAAAATCCTTTTTTTCACTAAAAATACCTAAAAATAATTTTTTATTTCTTTCCCTCAAAAGTGGCGGAAGACTCCAAAAATGGTAGAATCCCCTCATTTGCACTAAGAATTACTTACATCCCATTCCGACCAATTTAAGTAATATGAGATCTTCCTTAGGACCGAGGCAGCAGTGACAGCCATGTTGGTTTTATAGGCATAGGGTATGTCAAATCGACACAAGGATCCACAATCGGAGTTAGACCTAACCATTAGCTATCTTGGTTGTCAGCCATCTTGCATCCGTATTGTATGCAGATGACTTTTGACCTTGACCCATGACATTTGACCATCACCTTCAACCACAAAAAGTTTTAAAAATCTAGAAAATCCCAAAAAAAAAAATGTATTATTAAAATTATTAAAAAATAAAAAATGTATTGCTAAAAGTCGTTTAAAAATTAATCATTTTGTTTTAAATTATTAAATATTTGTTACTAAAATTTATTAAAAATTTACAAAAATGTATTAAGAAATATTGTTAAAAAAATATTAAAAAATTTAACTTCCGAGATTCCCCCCACCTCCCCTCAAAGAACAAATTAGTTGGCTGGCCTCCACTCCCTCGCTCATACCCGGTCAGCCATCTCGGTAGTGAACCACCATCTTGGTAGACATCATCTGTCCACCATATTGGAAGCCATTGCCCATTAGCAATTGAACATTGACCTTTTAAACTTGACCCGTGACCCATGACCTTGAGCTTGACTGACCTTAAAAACCAAAACTCGAGAAAAGTACATGAAAGTCAGAAGGATATTACATTACAGACTACGGCCACCACATCAGATGCATACGAATTTGACATTGGCCCATGACCTTTTATGGCCTTGAAAAACAAAATCCGATTCGATAAAGATACATATAAGTCAACACGGATATGACATTACAGACTACCACCGCCACATAAGATGCATACTACATTTATCTTTAACCCATGACCTTGAATGACCTTGAAAACAAAAGTTCGAGAAAAATACATAAAAGACAACAAGCATATGACATTACAGACTACTACCGCTATATTAGATGCAGACTACCTTTACCTTAACCCCAAGACCTTGAATGACCTTGAAAATAACTCCAGAAACATTATAAAGATCGAGGAACATATAACCTTAGACCTCTTTCCTTTGCTGACACCTCCATCGCTGGCCCAGCCTTAACTATTACGAAAAGAATTAATCACCTCCACCCCTTCACCCATCGCCCTGCATGCTGGTCAACACCGCTTTCCACACTGCTCTGGCTTGTTAGGCCTGGCTCGACATTTTCCCTCTTCGCTCCAAGTCTATTGCTTCCGACCTGTTTGGAATGTATTAATATATTACCCACTCTAATTTTTTGTACAGTTCATTTCTACATATATATCGGTTGCCATATCACTGATTATGCACGTACAGTGATAGACTATTACGGCAAATATTTAAGTGACAACAATATAATTTGGCACATAATGTTATTTTCATTATTGTGCTCCCTGGCAGTAGCGACTTGTAGTGACAAATCTGAAAACAAAGACCATCATATTCCCGATATCACGTAAAGTAGGCATGCTAGGAACAGGTACATCGTCACTAGCAAGAAATAAAACACTTTCGTTAATCGATTAAATACATTAATTTTTTATGTACATCAGACTACAGATATAAAAAGAGAATCTTTGTAGTTTCCATACATTCATGTACGGTATTTCCAGTAATAAGCCTTCTTATAATGTATATAATCTGCTAATACGCAGCTCCAGAAAGTCTACACCAACAAGTGTCCAACCAGAACTCTTTTCCATATATTCTTCTTCTTCACAACAAACTTTTTCATTCAAGGACTCCTAGAGCCTTCGCAATGCTATCAATATTGTACAATGCTTGATTTGTAGTCTTATATACCCACCCCCCTCCTCCCCGGGCTGATACCATTATCAAGAGGTTGAGGCTCTTCATTGGTACACTGCAACCAAACATAATTAATGGGGCCTTCTTCCACTTCCTCTGTTAATTGATAGATTGTCCTTTGCTTATTGTGGCATGTCTTACGTACCCGCAAAGTTATTTCCAATGACATAAGCTTTTGAAATGCCCTTGATGCTGAATTTCTTAGGTTGAATCTATTTAAAGTGGTATCACCAATAGCTAGTACAGGGGTTTGTTAGATGCAGGAACTTCACATTTACAAGACTTGATATGTTTCTTCAGCTTATCACCTCGTTTAAAAAGTCATTTGCACTTAACACATTGTTGCTTAACACAGGAAGGCCCCATCACACAAGTAGTTCTTTCATGCTTCCTCGCACCACGGCTGTAGCAAATATCTTTGTCACACTAGCAGAAACGAAGTCTTGGCGAAGTCATCGATGGCTGTATTGCTGTAGGTGCACCATTGGAAGAAGTCGATTGCACTGTCGATGGCATGTCAGAAGTCGCCGATGGCTGCACTGCCGTAGGTGACCCACATGGAGAAGTCGATGATGCTGTCGATGGCTTTCCTGAAGTCGACGATGATTGTACTGCTCTAAGTGACCCACACAAAGAAGTCGATGGCGCTGTCGATACCATACCTGAAGAAGTCGATGACTTTGCTGATACCACTCCCGAAGAAGTCGATGAAAATGCGCACAACGAAAATTTGCCATAACACAGCTAATTTGTCAGTCAGTAGTTCAAAGTTGATAGTATTTAATAATAATACTGTTTTGCAAACATAGCCGATCGTAAAAATGTGTTTCCAAACAGGAATTGTGCAAGTTGCATTTATAAAAATGTATATAGATGAAAATAACAAATTTTTCTTGCTCCAATTTTAAGCAATTATAAATTGATTAAATGCATTTAGCAAAAGCTTTCCATACAAATAGCAAAATATTCATTAAAATGTTTGCAAAGCTTTTAGTTACGAAAATTGCGATGATTGATTAAAGGTTAGAAAATCAAACACCTATATTTTATTTAAAAATACGTTTCTTTCTGAGCACCAAAGATTACTTATATGTAAAAGAAGGGCAGCCACCGTGGCCCAATAAAGACACCATCCCACTAAAATAGATTAAAATATTACACTTAAAACAATTACGGTGGAAGACAGTCAAATGAGACCCTCCAAAGCTCTAACTTTTAAAATACAGTTCCTAAACGACTCACTAAAACATTTAGAACAATGCCTTGACGGTTTAGTGGTGGAAATGGAGAAAACCTTTCAAAAAGAATTAAACTTGGGTGGCGCACAAAGACAATCACGAGAGGTTAAAAACAAGAGGCCCAAAAGACGCGACACAATACATAAAGCCAAGCATAATTTAAAAGGGCTATCAAAACCAAGTTTTGAAATGGTAAGCAGCTACTGCACACTCAGCAACTACACGCACATGCCATACAAAATTACATAACCTCTAAAACTCTACCGCGAAGTTTACTAACATTTCCCACGACTCACCATACATTGCCCCATCGCTCTGCGTCAATGACTGTATGAAGTCGTCAGATTAACATAATTGTCGAAGAACGACAGCTCAGCTAGGTGAAGTGATGTGCAGGCAACCTGAAGAAGGACCAGAAGGATCAGAACGTAGCAAACGCGTAACTCGGCGGCACAACTACTGCCTCCAATCAAAGAATAAGACGCATGAGTAGGAGAAGGGAATGCAAGGAGAGCAAAGTAGGGGACCCGAGCACGCTTCCATGGAACGCCACCGACCGCTAACAATAGTAACGACGACAACGCAGACGGCGTAAACCCCATCCCGAAACCTGTGCCCTGGCAACTAGTCTCTGACTTCCTAAGTCCATGTTGATACACAATACAAACAGTTCACAGAATATACAGAGGCGAATATACTCAAACACAGAAGGTAGATTAGAATTAGTAAGGAAGAATGTTGATAGACAGTTCATAGATTCGTAGAAAGCGCAATGACATGTAGGTCGATGTCCAGTAGCAACACTTCAAGCGAAAGAGCGACCAGCTCTATATTCAAGTCGGCTGCCGGAGACGGTGTGCAAGCCGAGAGCCGGCCAGGCATCTCAGCGCCTTGAGACCTTGTCACTTCTTGGGCACGGCAAAATCAACACGCAAGTGTTGGGTAGGTTGCGGCAGACGTAACCAATAGGGGTACGACCTCCTTATCCAGAAGTCGCAGACAGCACCGAAGCAGATGACGTCATTTAAGCAGGGCGAACTCAGCTCGGCTTGGTCGGAGGGCAAGAACATATCATTAAGAAGGAATTACAAATGGGGAAAAACTAAAAACAAGGAACAAGGTCAAGGGTACACACGTACGTTAACAAATTTCATACAAATATTACATACAATAAATGATTATCTACGTTGCACAAAGGCCTTTAACTGTGAGACACGAGCTTTACGAAAGGAGCGAATTGAGCTGGGTGAAACAATACTTACAGTATTAGGGCCAACAAACTTATGGAATTTTAAACGGCCCACAAAATTTTGGAATCAACTTCCGTGTCAGATATTTTCCTAAGTCTGCTAAAATATAATTATTTCAGAAGATCAGCTACTGTACTTTGTATGTTACTGGCGATCTACTCTGGCCAATTTTGGCAATAACCTGCTGCTTCGCAGCATCGAGCTTTCGATGGACCTCCTTCAGCAAGAGGTCACGATCAGTATCACTAAGCGGTGACGGAAAGGGAGGGATGTTCCAGATATTTATCAAGGGATGACCAAGGTGGCGTCCAAGGAAAGAGAGAGGAGGATCTCCCGTGGGATCTTGAAGTGCACTATTAAAACCTAAGTTAATACAATCTATGTCCTGATCCCTTTAGGATAATACGGATGAGAAATAAAATGTTCAACTGGCCCGTAACAAAAAAAGCATTAGAAGTGAAATAATTTTCATTATCTGTCAAAAAATTAAAATTTGAATTAAAACAAATCTTTGAAGAGCGATTCATATAATGTACTAAAAACCTGTCTGTTATATTGTAACTCAATTTCACATATTAACCAATAATTCACATTAATTCAGCGCAAATCAGACTGCTACATTTAATTGAGTCCTAATGAAAGGTAATTGATACCCATTGTAATTCACTCGTTCAGAAGCAAAAAAATAAAATAACATGTAAGCAATTTCTATGTCACTGATTTAAACCACTGATTCGTGCATAGAGCACATGCAATGTGCTTAGTTTTTAAACATTTAAAACAGTAGCGTTTTGTGTTACACTCGGTTTATTCTTAACAAAAGGGACTCTCCAGTTTTCCATACTGTTCGAAAGGTTGTTTATTTATTATTTATCTACTGAATTTCCCACTGTGCCCCCTTTCTCCCTCCAAAAGTAATTTTTAGTCACACGAGAGACTAACAGAAAGAAAATTGTTCACATATGAAGACAACTTTAACGAACGTTAAAATATTCCGTCACGCAATATTTAAATTTCACGTTTTGGCAAAAATTTTGTTCTTTATAAAATGGTTAAATCATATACTATGTAATTTACTCCTTTGCTAGATCGTCGTCCCTGAATCTTTTTTATAGAGTTACATCAGCCTTTGCTGATCTACTTTCATATGGTTCGGTGTCTGGAGGAGAGGAAACTTTTTTTACATAGACAATGTAATTTTAAAAGCGCTCTCTGCTTATGGACAGAAGTAAGATCAATGATATGACGCAATTAAGAGGGTTATCCGTCGCGTGGCTGTCGCTCGCCTTCAGAAACAAATTATATTCCCCGTGTAGTTGGTATCCATTACGATCCCGACATTCAGAGTCTCCACTCCATGACCACAGGAGGTTTATCCCTTCCCCGGCACCCTCCCTACGACATGTTTCATCCCCGCCGTTCCTCGCCATCTGAATGTATCCACCTCCCCTCTCTCGGCCATGACAAGATATATCCATTATACACCAGCGCCCCGGGGCTGCCAAGCGAGATGTATAGCGGCATCGAGCGGGGATACCCTGAGGGGATATCCCAGTGCTGCATTTTCAGTCGTTCTCTTCGTGTATTAGCGTGTGGTAGTATGGCATGTCCTGCGTCGACTAGTGTTGATTTCCTATCTTACGTACTTTGCCTGTATGTCAGAGGAGCAGATCGGCGATAATGACACACAAAAACATGTCATGCATCACCACTCTACAACACGCTAGTCTATGCGACTAGTGAATAGCTTCACTCCCCTTCCGAAACACCTAAACGTAAATTTAAAGGAATAGTACAATAATATTAAAGCTTAAATATAGGCCAGAGTAACATGCTCAAAACCTAAATAAAACATGCAGGTTCTGGCTCTGTGATTCTACATAAGTCAGTTCAGCTGCAAACTAATGTATTTGCATGATAACACCAGCAAACTACGGGAACCTCGGTTTCCAATCTCGCAAAAGCACGGTATACGTGGACATATGAAAAATAGGCGTATGTTGACAAAAATTAGCTATACCTCAATCGTCTGGTTCTCTTTCCCCATTATTTCTATACATTAACACCTCGTCCGCCGCCGTCTCGCAATCTCCCGTCATCGTCCGTCCACTTCACTGATGTGCCTCGCCGCACCAGACATTGCCAGAGTACCACACTGTCAGATGGCTTCAACCAACTACCAAATACTACCGTCCCTACAGCTACAGCTACAATTTATATTGTCGTCGGCGATCGTCCAGAAATCCCTCCATATGCCGCGTTGCGCCGAGGGTCCTAGTTTCCAGAATATTCTTGGGCATCCTCCCAAATCGTTGGTTTTTCCAGCAGGAGGGGGTAGGAAGGGCTGTGACGCCAGCCAAGTCAGCTATCAATCATTGCTGGCTGCCAGACGATGGGACCACGAGTGTGTCTACCTGGGGGGAGGAGCAGTGTGTCACCCATCACAGAGCCGAGTCCGCGAATAGTGGTAGTGGCCTAGGGTGGCAGTCGGCGCATAACACTTACCCCTCTTGAAGTCTGTCCATCCCGAACAGACTCTCCAACATTTTGACATTCGTACAGCGCCAGTCGGTCGATGTGGACAACCTTACGCTTCGCCCATGAGCCCTATCGACAAATCCGGTAGAGAACATCGTTGATGTGTTTCAGGACCCCATACGGGCCTCTGCCACAATTCTATAGCTTCGGGTAATATCCCTTCAGCATTTCAGGGTTGTACAACACCAGCTAAACTTGTTGAAATATTTCTTCAAGCATTCTCCGGTCATATCGTGTATTCATTTCACAACTGTTAATTTTAAGGTGCCATCGGGTAAGCTCGCGGATGACAACTACTATGTTGTAGATTGCTATTATATTCTGGTGTGCCTGCTTCTTCTTCCGCTGGACGTCTGAATATCAGCTCACCAGGGAGGACTTCTCTCCCAAACAGCATCCTTAAAGATATTACCTTCGTTTACTCGTGAACTGCTGAACGATATGTCAGGATAAATAAGGGTACATTGAAGTCCCAATCCTTCTGGTTGTATTCCACGAATATCGCCAGGTAATGTTCCAGTGTACGGTTTAGCCTCTCGAGCATACCATCAAACTGAGTATGTAAGGGTGTGTAACGTGTTTACTTAATTTCTAAAATTCTCATTAGCAGTTGAAAAAGAGCAAATTAAAAATTTCTTTCTCGACCAGAATGAAGTTCGAGTGGCACTCCAAAGTGGGAGAAAACCTCTTCTAGAAGTTCATGCGATACAATGCCAGCCTCTTGGTTTGAAACTGGTATGACCTCGGGCCACTTTCTGAAGTATTAATATGTTAACAGAAGGTAACGATTCCCCCTTTCAGTAACTGGTAGTGGTCCGAGAATATCCACTGCCATCGTATCAAATGGGGCCCCAAAATTGTATTTCTGAAGGGACCCTCATCCCTTAATCCTCGGACCCTTCCTCGTGTTACAGGCATCGCACAGGTGACACCACTTCTCAACATCCTCCCGACAATGCAGCCAATAGAACTTCAGTATTACTCTGTCGAGAGACTTATTTACACCAAAGTGACCACCCTCTGATGTGTTGTGAAGATCTCTTAGCACTTCTGGGATTCGGCCCTCTGGTGGGACCAATTGTAAGCAAATTTGTTTCCTATCATTACTTTCCCAGTTCCTGTTAAGCACACCATTCTTAAAGAAAAAGGAATTCCTCTTTGTCTAGTATGTCTTGAATGGCGGGCCTAAGCTGGAAATTTTCTGCCATCTTGATCGACACCAAGCTACTTTCCCCTCCAATATTGGATAGAAAGTGGACTCAATTAGCTAATCATTTCTTATACCCTTATCGCCACATGTCGGTGACTCGGCACAAAAAACAGAGCCTTGAATTCTTGCCCTTCTTGTCTTCCATGATACACAGCATTAAGCTACTATCATTCCTAATGAGGACAGAATAATTTGCAGGTTCTCCTAGAAAATCACTCTCATTGTTGTAAAGGTGTTCAGGCCTGTGATGTATTTCAAAGTAATATTTTGGAAGCTGCTGTATCCACCGAACCATTTGAACTCCGGGGATCTTGAAGTTTCGTAGCTAGTGTAATGAAGCTTGATCAGTTCTTAGGATGAAGTGTCTGTCATTAAAGTATGGATTCAAAGCGGCATTGTCTGCACCATGGTCAGGAGCTCCATAAGTATCACACAGTAATTTCTCTCAGGCTTGTGTAGTACCTTAATGAAATATTCCAGTGGCATCTCCTTTCCATCCTGTATCTTAGAACACAACAGCAATGCCTACCTCACTAGCATCAGTATCCAGAATGAATTCACCTTCTCTATTCGGGAAGCCGAACACTGTAGGAGATATCAGAGTTTCCTTTAGTCTATTTAAAGCAACTTCGCACCAATAAAAGTTTATTTTTCCCTCAGTAAATTCATGCAGAGACTTGGCGGTCGTCGCGAAAGCAGGAACAAATCGATGATAGTAGGCACATACGCCCAGAAATCTTCGCACTTAAGATTTATCAGGGGGTAGAGGCCAGTTACTTATTACTCTGGTGTTACCAGGGTCTGTTTCAATACCACGGGTCAATGCAACATTGCCTAAGAAGTTATTAACGTATTTGTCTTTTGGAAAAGGTGGCATTTCTTAAAAACCAATTTAAGATTGGCTGCCGCTAATTTCTGTATCCTATAATCTAGGCATTCTAGGTGCTCTTCAAAATTTCTCCCTGTGATCACAATGCCATCTAGGTACACCTGGAAAATGTCCAAGGGCAGAACTTTCTTCATCAATCTTTCTTATGTGGCAGGAACAAATCTTATATTTGACAAGTTCCTCCCCTTGGACACAAAAAGCAGTATTTTCTTTGTCTTCCAAGCCACCTCGCATTGTCAGTACCTGCTCTTAATATCCAAAGAAGAAAGTACTTGAACCTGCTAGGCTCTCCAATGTGTAGTCTATTTTTGAGAGTAGATAAGAGTCTTTCTTGGTCACAATATTAAGTTGGCAGTAATGAACTCTCATAGAGCCAGCATTCTTTTTAACATGGGCAATGGGAGAAGATAATGGACTTAATGATGGCTCTATCACATTCAACTCTTTCATCTCATTCTGAATATCGTCAACCACCACATGTGAAGTTAGCAGTAGTCGCCTTGGTGGCTGCTTCATGGGCCTGACATCCCCTTTGCTGATATGATGGCATGCAATATTAGTTCTGCCAATGTAATTTGGCTCACAGGAAAAAGCACTCCTATTCCTCTGTAGTAATTCTGAGACAGCCTTCTCTTGTCGCCAGTTGAGGTTTTCTCTGGGTCGTGTTAGTAGTTTCCTTGCTATAATGACATCATCTGGTAAAATGCCACCTTTCTGGAATGGGGTCGATTATTCCCCACTCTCTGACAAATTTCCCTGGAATCTGTCTAGAATAACAATTTCGCTAGAAGCAGAGAGCACAGACGACTGATTACACACTAAAGGACATGTTATTGTCGAGGATAAATCTTGTCTTTTTGGCACTACCAATTCTGTATTGCCTGCACACAGTACCCCTCGCTCAGTATCAGCACATCACCCCAGCTTATATAACACGTCAAGTCCCAAAATGCATTCGTCCTCTATTTCTTCTATGTAACTGTCATGTTCTATGATAAGGTTACCAAGCTCTAAGCATACTCTTCTCTTGTCTCTAACTGGCGTGGTCTCAGTTGTTACTGTAAATAGCACTGATCATTGCACTTATGGGACGATCACTGGGAGGACGGCCAGAGAGTGTCTGGTTTTACCAAAGTTATAGCCGCCCCTGTATCAACGACCATCTGACAAGAAACATAATCTAGGCTTCCTTCCAACAGTATGCCATCAAAATTCTGTTTCCCTGAATGCACCTACAACAACATCGAATTCTTCCCTCCTGCATTCAGATAACTTTGCCCCTCCAGATCGGTGCTTACAAGATTCCCGACACCGGTGCACTCTCACCTGACCCTCACTGTATGCTGCATGGTTGCTGCTGTGGTTATAGATTTTGCTGCTTTTAAGTACAGTTGGCTCTCAGGTGCATCAGCTTTCCACACGACCAACATTCAGGCCGTTAGATTGGGGGGATGGCCAATCTCTGTATCGTGGACCCTGGTAGTAAAGTCTCACATGAACGTCTGCAGTTCCTTCAGTGTCTTCTTGCTGCTGTCGTCCTCGTCATCACTAAGCATCACTGCCCGCACTGGACGTCAGGACACTGATGCCTGCATTTCTGATTCCACTTCCACTGCTCGGGCCAAGGCATCCTGCATGGTGTGAGGCGCAACCAGATGTATAGCTTGTCTTATCTTGGTGTCAGTGATAGTATCGACGAAGAAGCCAGCTGCAATAACATTTCGTGCCTCCTCAGAGCACCCCTCCAGAGAGAGGTGTGACAACCTCATGATATCCTGCCACAGCTCCTTCAGTGATTTCCCTGGTCGCTGTATGCGGCTCCGCATTGGGAGTGGTGGGCATGTCGTAGGTATCGGTTACCGAATCACAGTTGCAATGCTGACACCAATGCCGACACTGTCTATTCTGTCGCTCACACTTTCCAGTTTCCTGTCAACCATTTCGTTAACACTGTCAATCTTCTTATCTACCTTTTCAACCACAACCCTTACAACTTGAATTCTCTTATATACATTTTCGTTCACATTGTCTGTTTTCCTGTCAACTACTTCGGTAACGCTGTCTATTTTCGTGACCACTACTTCGGTAACATTGTCGGTTTTCCTATCCACTGTCTCATTAACACTGTTTTTTTTCTATTCATTACTTCGCTAATGCTATCTATCTTCATGTCTAGCAGGTCACTAACATTACTAATTTGACAATTAAATTTTCATTAACACTACTAATTTAGCTAATTATGGGTCCCGTGACACTACTTATTTGCCTACTTAGTCCGTCCACTTATAGCTTCCACGTCTGCTAACATTTTCCTGGATAGCATCCACAAATTTGTAAATAATTTCTTGACATATTACTGCAAATGTTATTATATTTAAAGAGAAATTTATCCTAGAAGTCAATGTTTTACTCTAATATTATTTAAAAAAATTTCTTAGGTAAAATGCTTCCAGCCCACTTCTGACACGAGTTTTACAATGTCTCTCAAAGTCAGTGAGCTTAGCCAGTTTCACTAACGGATTCAGATCTTGATTAAATAAAAGTATTAATTATAATTTCTCTGTTTATTTACAATAATTAAACAAGCGACTATCGTCTCAATATTTTACAATAAATTGATGTATCTTGCATTTACAATTAATGAATTCAGTCAGTACAATTTACATCAACACGTGTACGTATACTGAATACAGGTACCAATAGCCATGTATCATTCCACCACCCAAACGAAAGCTTAACCAAAAATTGCGGTATATCGGTCTTATTCTTTTTTGGGTTGATAGGAAAGATCTAGCCTTGATGGCGAAACATGAAATCTAGTCTTTCTCCAACCACCACAGGAAACTGACCATTCATAGCAATCTTCTACACAAGAGCGATGCACATATAAATAAATCATACAACATATGAAACATTTAAGTGGGAGCTAAAATGGTAATGTAGCCAATAAAAAATAAGCAATATCATTCAGGGAGCACGTAATAGGGTAACTGTGGAGAAAGTGCAGATATAACTACCCTATACAGTATGTTTGAGAACCAAACGCCCAAACTGCGGGAGGTGATTCCTTATGAAATGTAAAGTCGATTATATACAGGACACCACATAACTAAATAGAAATTTAAAGGAGGTATGTGCCTGTAAAAATTTAGTTTTGTGAGCGTATTTTCGCCTTGTACTTTCTGCCAGCGGTAGGGATGGCGGCGTTTTACCCACAGTACGTCCCACACGGTTGAATGGGACACGCCCATTTGGCGTTCTATGGAGCGTGTACTAGTGAAGGACATATCGTTGATGTGCTGACGTATCACTTCCTCAAGCCGAACATTGCGCATAGAGCGAGGATTGCCAGGGTGACAGATGAGTCGCTGCAACATGGGAAGTATAAGTCACGTTTTTGCTGAGAACTTTGTAAGTGTTGTACAAGGCATTCGGCAAAATTGTGTCTTCAAAACCCAATTTTCATAGGCTCATATCTCCTTTAATATTCCATTTAGGTATATGGTATCCTGTATATCTTCGACCTCATTTTTATAAAGAATCACCTCCCACAGTTAGGCGTTTATTTTCCAAACAACCTGTATATGTTCAGGTGAAACAAGGAGTTGGAGGAAGAAGGGAAGAACAAGAAACATGAGAGAGGCTTCATCATCTTACATAAAAAAAAGCATGCAGATCTATCGAATATGGCCCATTCATGATTACTTCACGCTTTTCTGAAGCCCTTCTTAAGTTCTCCTTTCGAGCTGCCCGCAACATATCCTTCCACAATATGTAAATAAATACATGGCGATTTGATTTACATACGTTCAAATGTCAAATGTATCTGATTACATTAGTTAACTGTCCAAACAATCCCATCTTTTATTTAAAAATATGTGTGCTATGTAACAATATTTGCAAAAAATGTTTAATTATGAATATATTGTCAGTTCCTAAAATACTTGTTTAATCTAACATAGAGTGCAATTTTCAGATTTGACGCATGTAAACTGTTACTATCTTTGCAATCGTACTTAAACTTGCGTCAGAAGGAGGGGTGTTGGGACAGGGGCTGTGCGTGAAAGTAAAAAGATTTATTTCATATCACTGTTGTATCTGTATTCACAAATTCGTGTTTAAGGGTTTAACAAAATTTTCGAGTAGCGAAAAGCTTCTCTGTCTACTATGTCATGCGGAAGGCATTATTTGATCGATTGTAATCCAATAGTTGAAAATTATTTTTCCCTTAAATAGGTTATCTTAATACTGCCAATATTAAACTGTCATGTTTCTTCTATACTGTACTGCCGCGGGCACACCGCAAGCATTCCTGTTCAGAGAGAGAACATTTTAGTGAAGTATTTTCGCAACTTATCAGGTTCTACGGTGCCTGCGACAGGAAGCTGTATCCGCTCTAGTACTGCCTGCGGTGATTTTAGCACCGCGTGACTGCGATTGCTATCCACTTTTAACGGGCAATACGTCCTGTTTTTCACGATATTTTCGTCCCATGACTCCTGGAATCACGCGCTGTATCACGCGCTATTTTCCCGTCACATGATTTCAATACCACACTTTGGGGCCGTGTGCAAAATTCCAGTTTATTGGTTGACGCCCTAACCTTGCTCTCTCATTGGTGGGCGACTCTTCTCGCCATGACTTGTCATTGGTGAGAGACAGCTCATGCGCGACTTCTTCGTAGAGGGAGACTTCTCCCCACTACACTCATGTTGGTTTATTAAGCCATGCACGGCCTGAGGACAAGAGACTTCAGCAGAGGACACAAGAGACTGCACATCACCGCCTGAGACGACTCGCCTGAGCAGTGCTGAGACTCCACTCTCCTTCACCACCGTTATATATCATGTTATTGCTTCCATTTATTATTTCATTTCATACTAACAATTCCCATGACATCTTCCACCACATCGCCAAGTAAGTAGATGTATAATTAAAAGTGTAACACTTTCGGTGTTTGATTTAATTAAAAGTGTTAGATTGACTTAGATTATTTCTTATTGAGTGTTTGTGCTCAGCCCTATACCGCTCGAGCACCACAAACTGGTGGCAGCATTATGGATAGTTACTCCAGACGGCTGTAACTGACCCCTTCGAAAGGTTTATAGGTTGTAGGTGATAGGTGATAGGTGTTAGGTCGTTGAAAACAGTGTTAGGTTTTCCACCGACGAATTGAAATTCAGTTATTTTATTTTATTCGCAAGTTGTGTTATGAATGCGAATCATGCAGTAGTAATTGAGCTGAGCAGTGTTTGCAGAGTGGGACTTTTTAACGTGTCCTGAAGCGTTTAAGATCGTGCGCATTTCAGTTGACAAATCTAATACGATAGTTCGTGAAAGAGGAGATTTGCAGGCTTATAACGAACACGTGTACTGTAGGAAATCATATCGTTTTAATGTTGAATATGTCCACTGACCTACGGATAACAGAGTAACTATTAATGTTGATTGTGACGTAGATTTGGAAGATATGACACCGCGCACTTGGGTCAGAGTTGAATATTGCAGAAATTATCTGGGTTCAGCTCCACTTCTTTGCTGTATTTTACAAAAGCACTAAAGCGTTATGCTAAGACGATTATTATTTATTCAGAGGCGAGAAGGGAAAGTAGTTGAGTTTACGGTTTTGACAATTTACGTAGTTTTAACTAGTAGTACTGAGGCATTGAAGGGTTTAGAAGAATATTCATATTATTTGATACAGAAATTTTTTTCAAAAGCACACATCTTGTGACTTGTCTCAAGTAGAGCGACTTCGTGCTAAGGTGAATGCATTAACTATAGGTTCAGGATTAGAAATAAGTTTGAAGGGAAAACCAAAGTGATCTTTTCTGACTCCCGCATATCAAGTATACGAGTACAAAAATTCTTCTGGGCGGGCAGTGTTGGAAATTGAAAATCGAGTAGTGGAGAGGTTCATACCTCGAGATCGTGTTTACCCAGAATTCGAAATAGAAAGTCTTGACCTAGTTGCGAACACAGAGCCTTCGATTTCGCAAGACACGAACGTAACATGCGAGCAAGCGTCTACTAGTTCTTCACGTTCGGAACATATTGCCGTTCCTAAGAGAGAAAATTTGAACACGATTCATGAAACTAAACCTACAAGTAGTAGTACTCATTATGATACTCCAAATAAACAAACTCACGATCATAAGACTTGGATTCCTCTTTCGAAATTGAATGAATAAAATTTAATAAGTTGTAGTAGCACTTTTCTGGTTGACATGGAGGACGAAAGACATCGTCAACTAGCCCACGTGATACCAGCACAAGTTCAAGTACCAGATCAAGTTAAAGATTTGGCGGTTATTTCATTAGTAGAAAAATGGACTGGCGAAAAAGGTTCGTTGCCGGTACACGACTTTCTAGAAAGTATAGAAAGTGCAGCAAGCCTAGGAAAACTTTCAGATAAGGACAAAGTAGAATTAGTAAAAATTAAATTGAAAGGATTAGCGTCGCGTTTTGTAGCGACATGTCCTAGATTAAGAGGGGACATAACTTTTAAAATGTTTAAAGATGAGTTGAACGACAGATTCAAGGAAAATCAGCCGTTGCAATTTCATTGTTGCGTGCTGCACAATGTTATGCAGAAACATAAAGAGGATGTGCAGACATTTGCAGATAGGTGTCATAAATCATGCGAGAAAACAGTACAGCATTTAGATGAACCTGAGAAACAGGAAATTTTGAATCAGGAAGCTGAAAATAAGTTATTAGCAGCTTTCACTGATGGGTTACAAAATAAAGTAGGTCAGCAGTTAAGATATAAGATACCACAATCCATGGACGAAGCTGAACGCTGGGCTATAGCGTTAAAGGTTACAGATGCGCATCAGGAACGCAAAACAAAATTTGATGATCCTCAGAGGAGGAGAAAGGTGTATAACATAGTCTCCCAGCAAACAAGTGTGACACGGGTTAACGCGAGAATTGGCGAAAATACTTCCATTAACAGAGGTTTTGGAAGAGGTTATAATTCATGATTGATAGCAGTAACAATAGAAAGAGTCTATCGGGAACATGTGTTTCTCCCAAGAACATGAGTTACAGACAAGAACAAGGTAATAACTGTAATATTAGATGTTTTAATTGCGGATGTTTTGGCCACGTGATCAGAGAATGCCGAAGTTTGGGAACCCCACAACGAGTCCGAGTACCTAGGAAAGTTGGGCACGGCATTAGAGAAACTAGCAAGAATATAGGTAATAATCACCCAAACGCGAGAAACTGAGTGTCAGCCCCGGGCACCACACGGCGGTAATTACAGCTGTAGAGAGAAAAGAGACCATAGTATCAGTTCTTGTCGAGGGCCAGTCTCACTCATTCTTAATTGACACAGGGTCCGATATATCTCTCGTTCGACCTATAATCAGCGGGAATATTATCGATGAATCTCAGTTAGGAGCGAAATACGTAACCGGACACTCTCTCCTGATCGCAGGTACCCAGTACGTAGAGTTATGGCTAAATGGCCAATGTTACCCACATTGGTTCTTTGTGTGCGTATCGAGGGAATACTTGGAACCTATTTTCTCCCCTATTATGATGCCTGAATCGACTTGAAAGAACAGATATTGTATCTCAAAAATACGTTTGATTTAGATACATATAATTCAATAACTTGCATAATTGAGAAAGAGCAGCGGAAACAAGCTGAGAGCCTGGTCATCTCTGAACTTGTATCCAGATCTGTGAACGGTAATCATACAATGAAGTGAAAATGACACAGCACACTATTCTGCCACCAAAATCGGAGACAGTGATAGATGTTGCTTTACACACGCGGGTTGGGACGCTGAATCGAAATTGCTTCTTATCGAACCGACATTGACGAATGTACCGGGCATCTGTGTGACAAGGGCAATATGTAACTTACTTCTTACCAGTAAGAGCCTTCCAGAGAACGAGGTGTATTGTAGGAGCAGTACGACTAGAAATTATATAGAGACATGTAATAGATTCAGTGAGACGTATCTGGATGACTTGGTGAACGACCATCAGGGTACCTGTGTAGTTGAAAAGAAGGCATTTATGAGGGTGAGTGACCAGTGTGATATCCCCTTTGTTTCTGGTCAAAGGGATGCGTTCCAGTATTTCGTTCCTCATCGCGATCACGTCAAAGCGGGCAAGAGGACATGGTCTCCTAGTCGCGCAGAAGATGCAGGAGCGACATGTGAAGTACGCGGTCATGTCGAGAGGACTTCTAACAGGGTAGTTCAAGTTGAGGGTTCAAGGAACCCTCACAGTGAAGGTTCAAGGAAACCTCACAGAGCGTTAGTAAAAGCAGTAAGGGCAGTGATAAAAATCGTGAACATTTCTAATGAGATGCTCGTTTTGCCAAAGGGTATGGTAATAGGATTTGCCACACTTGTCAGTGACGTTGCTGAAGTACTATGCGTAACTAGCGTACCCCGAATATCCGAGAAAAGTTGTATAAGTCTTGGGTCGGAACAAAGTGATTTAGTGTCGCCACAAATAGAACCAGGGGAGAAAATCCTCGCAGATGTCCCTAGAAACAAGGATAAAAAGTGTTCGCTTCCAGACTCCGAAGCAGTAATCCCCTTGAGTTGTGTTAGCCATAAATTGAGTGAATTAGTTAGCGAGGTCGCGGAACAGGACAGATTTTGTCTCTGTGTCCCCAAAATCCTCCGAGATAGTGTATGCCGAGCAGTGGCAGATCCGATTCCAAATGAAAACCCCGAGTTCTGTCGCAAAAGTTTGAAAAGTAATAATTGTCGTAAAAGTTTGAATTGTCGTAGTAATCGATGTGATAAAAGTTTGATAAGTGATGATAAAAAGTTGAAGTATCGAGATAATTTGAGATGTCAGAGTAATGTAAAAAGTAGTAGAAACAGAGAAGTTAACTTTGAAAACAAGTGCGTAAATGAAAAATCGGTACCGATGTTAGATAGTTCATGTAAAACAAGAATAAATTAGCCGAATTATGTACAGACTCAAGGTAGTCAGAGTTGTGAAACTCGCACGGAAAAAAGGGTAAATCATCGAATGGAAAGAGTAAAATATTAAATGCGCCAAATTGTTTAGTGACTCAAGGTTGTCAGAGTTTTGAAACTCACGCGGCAAATAATAGTGAATCAGTGAAGCAGAAAGGTAAAATGTTACCAGAAGTACCAAAAGATGAATTTATAGAGGTAGAGAAAATTGTTAGAGATAAACTGAAACATTTGAGTAAGAGTGATTTTAATATATTGTTCCCAGTGTTAATAAAGATTGCGCACTTGTTTCAAGTGGAAGATAGTTCAAATTTCGGGTGCACGAATTTATTGAAACATAAGATAGATACAGGAGAGGCCAGACCAATAAAGCAGAATCCATATAGGGTACCGCATGCATTGAAACCAGTAATTGCAGAGCAAATAAATGACATGCTTGGTAAAAATATTATTTCAGAGAGTAAATCACCTTGGCAGTTTCCCGTAGTAATGGTGAAACAGAAAAATAAAGACGGTTCTTTTAAGATGAGATTTTGTATAGATTTCCGTCAGTTAAATAAAGTTACAAACACAAAGCAGGATCCTTATCCAATTCCGAATGTCACGGAGATGTTAGATTCCTTGCACGGGTCGAAATATTTTTCAACATTAGACTTAGCGAGTGGTTACTTCCAAATTGAGTTAGAAGAAAGTGATAAGGAGGAAACGATTTTTGCTACGTTCGTGGGGAAATATGAATTTAATAGACTTACGTTTGGACTGTATATTGCCCCAGTTACATTTGAGAGGTTAATGGAGAACAATGTTCTAACAGGTTTGTTAGGTGATCAGTGTTTAGTATACCTTCATGACATAATAATATTTAGTAGTACTGTGATAGAACATGCCGAGCGCATGAGTAAATTATTGGAAAGACTAGAGGAAGCTATTTGCGAATCCAGCCTAGTAAGTGTTTATTTGTACAAGATAGCGTAGAATACTTAGGGCATGTTGTAAGTTCAAAAGGCTTAGAACCAAATCAGAAAAATCTACAAGCAATTAAAGAATTCCCCTGACCTAAAAATGTGACAGAAGTTTGCTCAGTGGTAGGATAATTTCAATATTATAGAAAATTTGTACCGAATTTCGCAGACATTGCAAGACCATAGACGAAATTAACTAAGAAAGATAAACCATTCATTTGGGGAGCAGAACAAGAGGAAGCTTTTAAAATGCTAAGAGAAAAATTAGTTTCACATCCGATTCTTATGTATCCAGATTTTTCACAAAAATTTATTGTGAGTACAGATGCTAGCAACTATGCCGTAGGCATTGTCCTATCTCAGATGAGGAACGGACACGAGAAACCTATCGCCTACGCCAGTAGACAATCAAACTCAGTGGAAAGGAATTACAGTACAACAGAAAAAGAATTGGGCGCTTTAGTTTTTGCCACGAAACAGTTCAGAGCATATTTGTATGGACGTAGATTTGCCGTTATTACTGACCATGCTGCATTGAGATAGTTATAGAATTTGAAAGACCCTAGTCCGAGACTCACTTGATGGACACATCGTTTAGCAGAGTTTGATTTTGAAGTAGCCCATAAACCAGACAAAAACATACGAATGCAGATTGTTGGTCGCGAATGGTAAATACGATAAATTCAGAAGATTTATCTAGAGAAATAATTAAAAAAGAACAGAGGGAAGACGAAACATGCCAAAGTATAATTAATAAGGCAGATAAGGGAAATTTCTTTATTGATAGGGAAGGCATCCTATACAAAAGGGATGAAGATAAAGTTTCAGTAGTTGTTCCAAAGTAGCTCATGACCAGAGTAATTAGTCATCACCATGTCACTCCATTTTCTTCTCACCAAGGCGTGAAGCGAACTTAGAACCTCCTCAAAACCTTGTGCTGGTGGCCAACATTGAATAAAGATGTAGATGAATATATTGTGAGGTGCGATAAATGTTTTAGGAGAAAAAGTACAAAAATGACGAAAGCACCGTTAGGTTCTTTACCGCAAGTAAATTTCCCATTTCAGTTGGTATCTCTAGATACTTCAGGTCTCTTACCGATGAGTGAGAAAGGGAATAAATATGTGTTGACATTTATTGATTATTTCACAAGGTACTGTGAAGCGATACCAATTTCTGATCAAACTACTGAGATAGTAGTGAAATATTTTGTACAGCAGATTATTTTAAGGCATGGTTGTCTTCAGAGTCTGTTGACAGATCAAGGGAGAAATTGTGTGTCTAGATTGATGTTAGAGACGTGCAAAGTGTTAAAAATTACTAAGTTACAGACGACCCCTTTCAGACCACAGTGTAACGGACGTGTTGAGAGACTTCATCGAACCCTAGCGGACATATCTCATTACGTAAATGAATATGGTAGCAATTGGGAAGAATATTTGCCATATACAGTGCACGCATATAGGACGGTTCCATATTCAGTGACAGGTTATAGCCCACATTATTTGTTGTATGTGAAAGAAGTTAGGCTACACACTTCAGGTGAATTGAGCAGTCAGCTTAATGTGTTAGAGGGAGGTATAACAGCCAAGGAACACGTAGAAATTTTGAGTAATATGTTGAAAAAAGCACATGAAGAAGCTAGCGAAAGGAATAAAGCAGGTTTTGAGAGACAAAAAGAGTATTATGAAAATAAGTCAAAATCACCAGATATTGAGGTAGGTGATTACGTGTATCTACACACGCCAAGTGTTAAGAAAGGCAGAGTATCTAAGTTTCATAAGTTTTAGTGTGGACCTCATAAGTTTTGAGAAAACTGAGCTCAATCACATTTGAAGAATTATTAGACAAGAGAAAAGTTATTGCGCACAGTGATAGATTAAAGTTGTCTAAAAATTCTATAGAGCCAAGGAGCTCGTGTCTAGGCCGAGACACAATTGGTAGGGAAAAGGCCCCGCGTATTAATGATGAAGTAGAAACAGTTGAGAAATTTTGCGATAGTGAAAGTGATAAAGAATTAAGTGAGGAAAATATTTAAGAAAATATAGGCTCAATGTCACGCTCAATTTTAGTAGACATAACAGAGTTAGCGGAAATATGTGAAATAGATGAAATATGTGTTGAATGCCCTAGGGACGACACCACCCTCGATGATAGTAAGTGTTATGATACTGTAGAAACTGACGATATTTGGAATCTGTCCCATTATCAAAAAGGGAAAATTCATGAGAAAGTAAGTGAGCCTAGTGTCAGGCATAATTTGCGTTCAAGTGCAAGAAGCCTTTCAGTGGAAGAGGAGGAAGCAGAAATAAGTGATGCGTAGCCTCAGAGTATAATGTAACCTATAATTTGTTGATAATTGTGAGTTCAATGCGATAAACTAAATAAGAGGTGTATTGGTTGCATTGCAGATCACACCATAGGCGCTGGCGTGATTCTGGTTCAAGAAATGGACGTCGTATTAACAGGAGACAGATGGACAATAGTACTAGATATACCCATAAGAAAATTGTAGAGTATTAATCAGTAGTTTAGGAACCAACTGAACATAATTAAAGGGATAAAGTTTCCTGGAAACCAAGAGATTGAAAAACCACGTTCAGAGATATGTTCTTGATAGACTAATTGCAGAATTAGAGGAGGATTAAATGAATTAATTTTGATATTACCCAGAAAATCGTCTCGCGAAAAGAGAGGTTTTAATAGATGCTGGTGGTAGTATTCTGAAATTTTTATTTGGTACACTTATGAACGATGATTATGTCCGTATTCACCAAGTCACTAGTGAGTTGGGGACGAGACAAGAAAAATTGATTCATATAGAAGAGAAACAATTAACTTTCGTGAAGGGGATGAATGCCAGAGTAGAGAGAAACTCGAAGGACGTAGCATTTTAGCAAAAGAGTTAGCGAAAGTAATAAAAACTGTGAACCACATGACTGCTTGTAATACTATAATAGCCTCAATGATTGAAAGAAATCACAGATTAACGATTAGCAATTTAGGCGGAGCATTTAAATACAGTAGTTTGCTGAGAGAATTAGAATTAACTCTTCAGTCTTATAAACAAGAAGTAATGAAAATCAAAGTGGCATTAGATGTCATAGCAACTGGTAAGTTGCCCACTTCGTTATTGACTCCAGGAAATTTGTCAGAAATTATTCGAGATATTGCTCTTAAATTACCGGCGGACAAGACTTTGATAGCAGGAACTGATTTAGATCAAGTTCACAATTATTATTAAGTAACGACAGTACATGCACTTGCTACAATTTATAGTATACAGTTGATAATTGAGTTTCCTTTGAGATCCGCGAATAGATATTACACAATTTATAGAGCTCACCACTCTTTTCCAGTGTTTTAGAGAGACATTCAGATAGTGCCAGATGCACCTTATATCGCTCTGTCAGAGGCAGATTTATGTGTTAATGTCTAAAGCAGACATGAGCCAATGTAAAGGCGGGAATAATATAGTTTGTCCGGCTAACGTTCCAACGTTTCCCATAAATGTTCCGAATTATCCAGTGAATGTCATATTGTCACAACCTGGTTACAATTATAAAATGTGTAAAAGAGAAGTTCTAGGTAACTCATTTGTAACAGTGTTTATTAGATCAGTAGATGGTGATAGTCGGATTTATTCAGTACCGGGAAAGATGAAAGTTACTAAAATGTGTCCTTATGAAAAGAGTGAAGCATGCGTGGTGGAGGGGTGGATCTCGGCGCAGGGAGTCATGTCCCAGGTAAGCAATTGTCTGATAATTAATAAGAAAATTCAGTTGTTACCACACAGTAACAAGGGAACGCATATTAAATACAAAATAAATGACAGCAAGTTCTCTCCAGTTCAGTCCTTATTAACAAATAGTGAACAATTGTGCATGAAAACTGACTTTAATATTAGTCTGTCCGGGCTAAATACAGAAGACGATGTAGAGTTGAATCATCTCATGTCGGACATTCATGATTTAAAACATAGAAAGATTCTGAGTCAACACATCGAACGCCACAGTCACTACTGGGTGGGGTTCGTTATAATGGGATGTCTGGTACTCGTCATCTGGTTCCTGAAACGGCGCCTGTGTAAGACACTGACCAGGTGTTCACGCACATGCCTGCCATGTCGGAAGCTAGCTGAAACCACAGAGCCTGCCCAACTTCCCGAGGATCAAGCACATGCCATGGTGATGTGCGCTGTTTCGAGCACAGTTCCAGCCCCGCAGCCGACATCGAGAAAGACTAGCTTTAAGAATTCCATGATACATCGAAGTGATTAAATTTTAAGGCCCAGGGGCAAAAATTAAAGCAGAGTCAGTGAAAAGCAGAGTATAGTGCGCGGAATTTTGAAAATTTAATGCTACAGCAAGTAATATTTCATTAGGAATCCGATATTCCAGATAGCAGCAAGTAAAGTGTCCCAATGTGTTTATTCAATTGTTTGATTGTAATGCAATGATTGACAACTAGGGAACTGCAGTTTGCATACGTAAATAACATACATAGGCGAAATATTTAATATTGTAACTTACTATTTCGCAACTAAACGTTTCTATAAGATATTTAGCATTGGCCATGTAGATCATTGCATTTATTCGTTACGGAGAAATGCTGAAACACTGTTTTATCACAGTAATATTATAGCAATGTATAAATAAAAAGTTGATTTAAAGAAATTGTTGTAAACCGCTACTGAAAGTCGCATTTGCTATTTTTTTACCCGTTAGTGTAGACTTACTACAATTAGGCCTACCTCACCTGAATCACCTCAGTATCATTTCACAAATAACTAGAGGTCACGTAATAATAGATTAAACAGAGCAGTGATTCTGATGTTTAACATCGAGTTTGTGGTCTTCAGTGAGCTGTATACGCAATTAAAAGCTTCTATGAGTGAAATATATCTGAGATCCCGCATACTTTGCCATAACCAAACTGTTAACTTTCCGTATGACTCGCCACATTGCGTTACTTAAATTCGCCTTGTCTGATCATAACGTACACGTGTACATGTTGTCAACAACGTTTCTTATTTCTTGTTGAAGTTATGGGCCAATCATCTCCTTTCTATATTTACGGACTCCCAATCCACCCACATCAAAACAGCAAATCTCGTGTATCAAATATGAAATTGGATATGGGAAACGAAACATAAATAAAACGGAAAAATTCAAATAATAAAACTGAAGTATTAGTAGATGCATAATGCTGGTCCTGGTTAACCTCACTTTTGGGGTTATTTCTTATAAAATTACAACAAAAATTCAGTACACTAAATAGGGTTATTATCTCTAAAAGTACAGGAAAAGCGAAAAACTCAAATTCCGAAATTCGATTAAAAATTCGTGAAAATCATGTAAAAAAGCAAAAATCAAGATATTTGAGGGTTAAATTTAAGCTCTAAAAGCTTTTTAAAAAGGAGCTCTCAAAAAACGGGCAATTTGAAGGGGGAAAAAAAACAGGAAATGTTAGCAGTTTTTCAAAAATGTGCTCACACGATTTGACATAGGTTAAACAAGCAAAATTATGCAAAAATCCAGCAAATTTAAGACTAAAACAAGCGTATAGGATGAAAAGATAATTGATAGAATTTAAATATTTAACTCAATATCATGTACAGATTATCCATTTTTCATTTCTTTTAAACCTTTATACACTGTAAAATCTCGCCCCTCAATCATCATTTTTAAGCTATTTGCATAAATTATCTTTGCATAACGATCTGGTAAAGTGATTTTATAATTACCATTTAGAATGCAATTAAATTTTTTTCCAAACTTATATTCATAAATTTGAAATTCTCTAGCTTCATACCATTTATCAATTTCGAGGTCACATAGTTTAGTCAATTCATGTGAATTGTTCAACTTGTTGAGCAGAGCCTCCATTTTCGGTTTGTTTTATTTAAAAGGAAACAAATTTGATAAGACAGCAAAAAAAAATTGAAATTAAGAAAAGATATTTTTGTCTTTTAAAAATATTTTTCTTAATAAATAAAATGGACAATAACAACAACAAACAAGGTAAAAAGCGTTGCACAGTATTAAACATAGAAAGTTTTGCACCGTGTAAACACACAAAAGATCAACATTTTAACATCTGTAAAAAATGTTATAGTGGATATGCTAGTAGTCGTTATAAATTAAATAAAGAGAGAGTAATGTACGAATGTGGAAAATATATTTATAACACATGCCTCAAAAAGTATAAAAGTTGTAAATTACACAATACAGCATTAGATAATTGAAACGAAAATCATGATAATAATCCAACAAAAATATATTAAGTGTATAATGAGAATAAATCTATAAAATTATTTTCTTTTAGTAAAAATACTAAGAACAAATTTTCGATCACATGTAAAAAAAAAATTATGATTATATTAAGATTGATCGTCATAACAAGAAGTTAAATACGGTTTTCCAGTAATTTAAGCACTTTTTTATTTATTCAGTATATCTGTTTTACATTTCATTTATAAATTTTTTTCTCTAATAAATACAACTATAAAAATATGGAGGCTTGTATAACAACTGTGTTTAACGGTGAGGGGGTGATGATATTGAGAATTTTGATCATTATTTTAAAATAAAGTATACAACTAGACTGAGAAAAACGATCTAATTAGAAGTCTTATACAATTTTTATATGCCACTGGATATAGACAAACAGAGAAAAATAACGCAGATAAAATAACAAAGAATAATTTTACAAATTTATATTTAGCTGACGCAAATATCAATGAATTATATCCCAAAGATTAAAAAGAATTTACAGAAATATTTCCATTCTATAAAAATTGTTTTGTTAAAAAAAAAAAAATAGAACATTAAGTAACAACAACTACTTAGTTATAAGGTTTTAAAAAAGTATGATATCAACATATAACACTGAAAATACTTTAAATTTAGTACAACCCATTCATTTTTTTTACTTCAGCAAAAAATTAGGTATTTGAGATAGTACACAATAATCTTAAAATATTTAGAGATTGAAAACCAGTTTTAAATTATATGCTAATTTTCATAAGCAAGAAAATAATCAAGTATAATTGTCCACTTTTAAATCACTGAATTATACATTATTGGACGCTGGAGATGATTAAACAATGTATAAATTCATAATACAAGAAATATTTTCACAATTATCTGAATTTCAAAAAAGAGATTCTGGTTGGGCTTTAGATAAAATAATTGAAATATAATTAGCAATAAATAAGTATAATCCACTATGAGGCTCGTCATATATTGATATACCAGAAGTGATTAAAAATAAAATAGCATGCATAAATGTAAAGAATAATGATCAAAAATGCTTTCTTTTGACAAAAAAATATGCATTATTTCCAGTAGAAAAAATGCAGACTGAGTATCTAAATATAAAAACGTGGGGATTAATATGGCTAAAGTAATAGATAAATATGAATGTACTATTAAAATTGATAATATACCAAAAATGGAAAATCAAATTGATACAACTATAAATGCATACTCTATTGATGATAAATTTATGGTATATAACCAAAACTCACAAAAAATAAAAAGGAAAAACATATAAATTTACTTTATTTCAAAGAAGATAAAGCACCAGCTAAAGCAGACACAGCTGTGCAAAATTCGCATTATTGTTGGATGAAAGTTTTATCGAAACTGATTTCTGCAGACAAAGTAATCATAAAAGTAAAACCTATATATGTGATATGTGTCTTCAATTATTTTACTATCAAGAAAAATTATATAAACATACTGAAGATTCTCCTAAAAATGAAAGTGTAAAAATCACTTTACCTCCAAAAGAGCAGCAAATAAAATTTAAAAATTATAAACATACAACAAATATTCCATTTACAATATATGCAGATTTTGAATCAATATAAAAGAAAGTATCAACAACTGAACCAAATCAAAAAGAAATAAAAACAATTTAATTAATTTAAAATATCCTATTTTAACAGAGGATGATATTGATAGTAGTTTTTATAAAGAAACACTTAAATAACGATATAATCTTACTAATGAACAAATAAATAACATTAACTTCCAATTAAATGACGAACCATACACAATGAAATATCAGTTACACAAAGCATCTGGTTTTTGTTATTATATTGAATCTAATTATGGAGATTATAAGCCCTCAGTATTATATCGAGATCCAAATGCTCATTAAATATTTATACAATCAATAAAAAGAGAAGTAGAGGAAAATGGGGAAATATATTCTCAAATTGAACCAATGCATCTAATAACAAAAGAAGAAAAAAATATTATACAGAAACTCAGATGAATGTACTGTATGTGGATATGAATATACAGAGGAAAATAAAGAAGTACACCATCATGATAATATAAGTGGAAAATTCATTAATCCTATATGTAGTTATTGTAATATACAATTAAAATTACCCAATTATGTTCCAATTTATTTTCATAATTTAGCAGTCTATGATGCACATTTATTTATTAAGGAGTTAGGACACGACGATAAAAATATAGAATTAATTGGAAATAATGAAGAAAAGTTTATTACTTTAGGGAGAAAAAGAAAACAGAAATTTTGAAGATACGATTGATAGACACATTCAAATTTATGGCTAGTAGTTTAGATAAATTGTCAACTAATTTAAATATAGATCAAATGAAACACACACGAAAACATTTTAGAAAAGAACATGCAGACTTAGTTATTCAAAAAAGTGTTTATCCATATGATTATATGGATAGTTGGAAAAATTTGAAGAAACATAACTTCCACCAAAGAGCAAATTCTACAATAAGTTTAATGAATCTGATATAACTTATGCTGATTTTGAGCATGCAAAACGCGTATGGGACCAACTTATTATTAAAAATCTTGGTGAATGCCATGTTTTATATTTAATAAGTTATGTATTATTGTTAGCAGATATATTTGAAAATTTTAGAAACGCATGTATAAATTCTTATGATTTAGATACCACATGGTAATTTACAGCACCAGGTTTATCGTAGGATGCAATGTTAAAATTGACTTAACAACCACTAGATTTACTACACAATTATATGAATTTAATGATTGAAATTGAATTAGAGGTAGAATATCACAATGTTGTAAGCGATATGTTAAAGCTAATAACGTATAATTAGACGATTTTGCGCCAACCAAGATTCAAATTATTTAGCATATTTCGATGCTAATAATTTATATTGTTGGGCAATGAAACCATAATTACCATATGGTGGTTTCGACTGCGTTTATTATACATTATATGATTTATATTACTGGAGTGAAAAAATATTACATTTGAAAGACAATTCTGAGTATGGCTGTATATTAGTAGTTCATTTAGAATATCCACAAGAAATACATAATTTTCATAAAGGTCTTTCATTTTGCCCTGAAAATAAGGTAGTTCCAAAAACATATCAATATAAATAAATAACAACTTTAGATAGTATAGAAAAGTGTGTAATTCACTATCGTAATTTTAAAAAATGTTTATAAATAGCTTAAAATTTATAAAAATTCACGGGATTTCAGTGTTCGAGCAGTCCTATTGGTTTAAAAGTATATAAATTTATACATAACAATAAGGACTCATGCTGAAAATGATTTCGAAAAAGATTTTGAAAAGCTCATGAATAATTCAGTGTTTCGTAAAACTATGGAAAATATTAGAAACAGAGTTGAAAATACTAGTATCAGATGATGAAAAATGTGAAAAATTAGTATAAAAACTAGATTTCTAAATAAGTACTGTATTTAATGAAAATCTTGCAGCTATACATATGAATAATACAAATGAAAAATTTAATAAACCAGTTTATGTGGTTATACAAATTTTAGATATTTCAACAGAATTAATGTACGATTTTCATTATAACATAATAAAACGAAAATATGGAGATGAAATTTAATTATGTTATCAAAATACAGATTCATACATTTATAACATAAAAACAGAAGGTATTTACAAAGACATGAAGTTGATAATAGAAAAATGTAATACAAGTGACTATCCAAATGAGAATATTTATAATATACCTCAAATCATTAAAAAAGGTTTTATGAAAAATGAAACATGACTAAAGATGTGAAAAAATGTGTAGTTAATAAGCGAATTGCATTTGATGACTATAAGAATTGTTTGTTTAAAAAGAAAATATAAAATAAAACATTGAATCATATAAGGAGTGAAAAACATGAAATATATACAGCCAAAGTTGATAAAATAGCTATAAGAACTATTAATAACAAAATAATTATATTATAAAATAAAATAGATACACTGTCAGATGGATATCAAAAATAATAATTTTTTTTATTAATTTTTGATATTATTATATTTCTATATTATATTTTTAAATTCTTTAATGACTAAGACAACATCAATATCAACACCATCAAAATCAATCATTTTGTAATTTAGATCTTTAATTTCTCAAACAATATGATTAGACCTCTCATTAATTTCATAAAAACCAGATATGCGGGTTCATAAATTATATAATCTTTAAAACCAAACATAGTTTTTGTAAAAAATTACATTTATATCAGTTTCTAAATGACTAGATTTATGATATTCTAAGAACATACCATATTCTAAATTACAGTAAATATTTATTGTTAAAAATTTATTAAAATTATTGGGTAATTTAGTGCCTACAACAACTTTGTCTTTTTTGATAGTTAATTCTCTTTCAAAACCAAGAATATTAGATAGTCGATCATCAACTTTAATATCAAACTTAGATTTATTTATTTTTGGATTTTTACATTATCTGCAGTTAATTCAATATTATTTGTTGAAAATGGATCGATTGAATTCATAGTTTCTTTTAACAATTCAATATCATATTGATCTCTTGGAATAGTTATAACAAAATTATAAATTAACAACAAGACTAATTTTTTCAATTGTTGTTATAGTACTATTATTTATATTAGGTATTAAAAATTTTGTTTGAAAACTGATATATGCAATCGTTTTTTCATTATGTGTTATATCATAACAAAGTTTTTTCTTTAAAATAGAACTATTGCTTGTCAAAGTAAATACTTTATTATTATTCATTTATGTAGAAAATTAACATTTAATTGCAAAAATCTTACTGGGATGTTGACATTTTAATTTCTGAAGTGGCATAAAAAAGGTCAATTATTGCCTAATAATATACACACAACGATTGTTGGCCCGAGCTGTCATGGAAAAACAAATTTGATAAATTATTTTTTTTATAAAACAGGTTGGTTAAATTTTGACAAACTCTATGTTTGTTCAAAGAGTTTTAACAAACCTAAATATATTGAGTTACAAAATTATATCGATGAGGTGGCCAAAAAACTAAAAATTAAAGAAAAATGGCTCACTTTTTAAATAATACATTTTAAATACATACCTTAGACTAGTGCAAAAAGGATTCACTAGTTACATTTGATGCTATTTTCGAAAATCATGACATTATTCGCGATTATTTTACTTGAGCAGACACAAAAACATCAATGCATTTTATTTAGCTCAAAAATATTCAAAACTAGCTAAACATTTGGTAAGATATAATACAAATTTTTTGTGTATACTTAGATAAGATGAAAATAATTTAAAGTATATTTTTTATGATTTTATCGGAGGTGATATGACTTATGAGAAATTTAAAGAAATTTGTTCAAAATGCTGGGATGAAGATTATGGTTTTATTACAATAGGATTTCAGTAGAAAAATAAAATACAGGAGTATAGAAATAAAATAAAAAATTAATTTAAATTTAAAAATTCTTTAAAACATGTTTATATTAAAACGAATGACAACACAACAAAAATGACACAATGACGACGACACAGCAGCAACAGTGAACGAATGTTAAAATGGTCATTAAACATGACACGCAGTACATTATTGCATTAAACTTACTACACCACAGTGACAATGACACAGCGACAATGGTAAACGAATGTTAAAAGGGTCGTTAAACGCGATGAGCATTATATTATTGCATTTTTAAAAGTATACAATTATAAAAAAAATTAAAATTTATCAGTTGTCAGCTAAAGCAGACTCAGCTATGGGAACTGCAGTTTTATTAAGCCATGAGTTATATGTGGGTAATAAAAACCTAACCACTTTACATAAATTTTTTCACCTTTAGTTTTTAAAACTTTTTTGACTAAATATTCATTATGGCAGTCAGTTTTCATAATTTTATATTCATAAAAACCACCCATTGTTTCTTCTCCATTAATATCTTTTAATTTGTAAGTTAGTACATCATAATTATAACTTTATTAATAGTAAATAATTCTGTCAACTAATTAGCACTATAATCTTTTTCAAGAATTTTTTTTTTTTTAGATTGTTCACACGAACAACATCTCCAACTTTATATTTTGTTTAAGTAAACAAGAAATGTGTTTGCAATATTTTTTTAAATTTTTTTTATTAACTTCACTTGGCTTCATACCAATAGTTATATGTTTTGAATTATTATATTCTTTCACTAATTCATCCAATATAGTTACCCATTTATAATTACCATTCGAAGCAAATTTATTCCAATTAATATTTTTTTTTATTCGATTAAATTATTCAACAACACTAGCTTTTAATTCAGAACATGAAGAATAATGGTTGATAATATATTTTTCCATAAGCTCATTAAATGTTTTATATAAAATATTATCGGTTTGTATATTATCTGGTTTTCTTTTAATGTATATAGATTCTAAACTGTTTGATACATTTTTAGCTGCTTTATATTTAATTGGTATAACAAATGTAAATTTTGAAAATATATCAATTATTGCCATAATATATTTGTAACCATTGTTTATATGAGATATACCTTTTTAATTACCAGTATTCATTTCTATAATATAAATTTTACGTAAATCATAAATTCCCTATGAAACTATTTTTTGTCTTGGAAAATTTTTTCGTGCAGGTTTATATAATTAATTAATTATTCCCTCTCTCACAGTAGACAAAAAAAAATATGTTGACTTATTACACTTACATGTAGAACATTTACTTTTTTCAACTAATCACCCATTTTTTGTATTTATATTTTTTATGTTATTATTTTAGTGAATCTATTGCACTTCAAACACCAAGTATTCTCCATCTAATAATAAAAAATGTATATTTATTCTTTATATTTCACAAATATTCCTATTATTATAATCTAAGCATCAATTTGATGACATGTTTATTTAAAGGGACAAATTATCACCTCTTTTAGCATCAAAAGGCTAACTATAATCTATTTTTGTATTTCCCATAACAACAGTCACATCATCATCATCATCAGTAGTTATTTTATAAACAGTTTAATCCATGACAAAAATGAAGAAAATTGAATTATTTTCTAAGGGAAAAATATTATGTTTTATTCCACTTTGCATTAAAATAAAATATATCAGACTTTTTTCCTTAAATTTTTCTATTTTTAAGTTAACAAGTTTCTTACAATTATTTAAAACTCATTGTTTAAATTTTATAATATATCACCTATTTCTTTATCATAAAATCTTTTGTTGGCAGCACCTTTTCCATCTACTAGATCAGACATATTATTAATTATGCGATTTTAAATAGAAACATAGTATGTTGTATAAACAAAAACTTTACTTATTAGATCTCGTAAAGCAGAAAGAATGGTATTATATTTTGAATCTATATATGTTTTTTTAATCAGAAACACTCATGTTGTATTTTGATTAGACATCTTTTTTTATGCGTTATCAGCAAAAAGAGTTTTATATTTTGAATCTGCTTCTTTTTTAATGTCTGTTTTGCATTACTTATTCGTTTTATATGATCAGCAATTGTGTTATTGAATTGCAAATTTATATCTTCTTTTAGAGAATAATCAGAAACAATAGTTTTATATTTTGAAACAGCATCTTTTGTAATGCATAATCTGCTATATATACATCAAAATATCTTTTATTAACTGCATATTTTCCATCAATAGGATCAGCTATATTAACAACTCTACGTCCAAAAAAAAAAAAAAAAACATAACTTTTTGTAAAATCAAAACAGGTTGCATTGTGAATCTACATTTTTTTTAAATCTTCAGCAATATTGTCACAGGTTTTATTTAAATATTTCATTAATGGTTTCTCAAATATATATGTAATTTAATAATATAGAATGTTATATCGATCATCATTATAAGAAACGTTTCTGTTTTTGAAATAATTAATTTAATTAGTGGAAATATCACCTCCAAATGAGACAAATTAATAAAAAACATTATTATTTTCTTTAAAATAGAAAACCCTAAGAGTGCCAGGGTTTGTTAAAATATCAAAATTAACCACAGCACATTCATTTTTTTGCATATTTTTTGGTAGTTCATTAATCATATAAACATTTCTGAAATATTTAATATTTAATTTTTTCACATTTTTTAAATATCAACTTTAGATAATGGTGATAAATTGTAACCTTTTTGGTCTTCCTCATTTTAATCCACTTCCTGATTTCTTTTCCATTGCTAAATGATGTCTCTGTTGTTCTTGTAATTATTTTTTATTTGTACTAGTTTGTTCTACAGCACTATAAATTGCAGCGATCGCTCCTTCAGCGGCGAGTACAATGGAACTAATTCCCCCATGATGGTAACCATTGCGGTTTTTTCTTTAACATTTTTTTTAACTGTTGGTAATGGTAAAGTTAGTTTGAAATGTTTGCACTCTTGCAATAGATGGTAAATTTTTCGATGGTACAATTCCCATTTACTCTTCCAAATTAGGAGGTTCTTGTTCTGCAAATAATTCTTTTTCAAATTATGTTTTTAATGGAGTTGGCGGCTAATCTAAATTTTTTGCAATAACAGGTACTGTTACATTTATTAAATTTTTATTTTCTTCACTTGTTCTACTTTTTTGCGAATATTTTGTAATTCGGGAATTAATGGTAGATCTTTTTTCTTGTTTGTTTCATATTCTACCTCGTGGTTCTTTTTATAATTTCTATACTTCTCGATAAGCAATTTCACTCGGTCATCTCCTTTTGATCCTGCCATATATATATATATATATATATATATATATGGCAGGATATATATATATATATATATATATATATATATATATATTATAATATATATATATATATATATATATATATATATATATATATATATATATATTATATATATATATATATATCTTTTACTTATAAATGAGTTTTAAAAGCATTGAGCATGTTGAGAGACTAACTTTCCCCCAATTGATAAAATGCGGGGGATTTGAATATTTACAATAATATAATCAAATTTGATATTCCAATAGGAAATGGTTTTTGTTTTCCAAACGACGTTTATGTTTTGGAAGAAAATCGCCTACTAAAAAGAGATAAAGTTTGAGATGAGGCAAAATACGAAAAATTAGATAATATTGATGTGTGTTCTAATATTTTTCCATTTCAGTTTTCTAGAGTATAAATCTCAAAACATGGACAGATTATTGAGGCTGTTGATAACTTCGACAATGATGAATATTTTGCTAAGATCACCAGGTGAACAAAATTATTTAGTCAAATGGTGTTGATAATAAATATGGAGTAAAATCAGTTTGCAGTGATAAAATATATAAATAATTTATCCATTAAGATATTTGTTTGCTTTATTCGCGATGATAATGAAGTTTCCTGGAAGGGTGATCACTTTTTTCCTAAATTCGTCAGATAACAACTGTTTATTGGTTTATGAAACAAAAAATACCGATAGTGCGATTGATAAACCTTATGCTGGTCCAGGTAAAATTGTTATTGAAAATTTAGAAATTATGTGGTCCATTGTTTAGTACTAAGGTAAATCATAAATTTCAATTTAAAAAAAAAACCTAACATTCATTTTGGTTTTAGTATTGGCAATTTTTATAAAAAGAAGTTCCTGCTGGACATCTGTTTTTAGCTTTTATATAAAAGATCAGTTTAATAATTTACAATTTGACATGCCTGATTTTGTAATTGTGGGATTATAAACTAATAAACAAATTGGGCCGAGCAATACGTGCATGCTTCAATATTTGATCACTGTAATGTGAGAAATATTTTTATTAAACATGGAAGAAATTAAATTTTTCCGAAAGAAAATTGGAATCTAGATATGTAAAATGATCTTCATCTTAAAATGTTTCTTGAATTTAATTATTCTTAAAATTCAAGAAAAACATTATGTACTATATATAGAAATAATGAACTTCATTATAAGCCAATTATAAATTAGCATGACGATATTAATTATTATTCATTTTGGGGAGAAGGCCTTTGTATGTTATTGACTGCCTATATAGAAAAACACTAGTAGTTAAAAATAGAACAAACATAAACATTATTGTTGATTTTAAAAAAAACTGTTGAGGTTGGTACAATTTGTAATGTTGTTTTAATTAGAAAACGAAATTTAACTTATGATTATTTGATTTTACAGAAACAAGAAATTGTATCGATATTTTAGTACAGTTTTCTAGACTCATAATTGGGTGGTCGCATTAGAAATTTTTACCAGTTTTTAGAAGTATAGATGAATTATTTGATCGAATAAAAAATAATATTTCTAATAAAATTTTCTCATAATATAAAATTGTTATAAAAGATATATAATTTTTTTATACTTTAAATGGATCAAGTTATAGAACTTTTAGAATTTTGGGATATTGGATATGAAATTATAAAAACAGAAACTTTTATTGATAGAGCATTGGACATGGTTCATTTAAAAATTGTTTTAAAAATCTATAAAAATGATTTAATATGAAATAAATTTTCTGATTTTGAAGATGACGTTTATGGTTTGGATTGCTGTGATGGTTGGAATTATGGATTCAGTAAAAGCTGTGCTTCAGATTTTTCTTTCTTTTTATACTTTAATAATGTTTTGGTGTTTTACTTTGTTAAATAAAATTCATATATTCTATTAATTATCTTTCCATCTGATTTGCTTGTTTTAGCCTTAAATTTGCTTGATTTCTGCATAATTTTGCTTGTTTTACCTGTGTCGAATCATGTGAGCACATTTTTGAAAAACTGCGAATTTTTTTTTTTTTTTTTTTTTTTGCTTAAAATTGCCCGTTTTTAGAGCTCCTTTTTAAAAAGCTTTAAGAGCTTAGATAGGACCCTCGAATACCTTGATTTTCGCTATTTTTGCATGATTTTCACGATTAATTTATCAACATTGCTACTTCAAAAATAAGGAATTTTTTTTCATTACATTTTGTGGATATCGCTTCAAAATCGTCTTGTAATTGAATATATTTCGGTTGGTTCAAACTTTTAGAGTAAACATCGACTTAATTAAAATTTAGCCATCCCGTCTTATAAATAGAATTAATCATTAAATTTGTATTTTCGCTGTTGCTGGGCCCAACAATTGTCCCGCTCATATTATAGGGCAATAAATCACCTTTTTTTTTGGAAGTTTCTTATGAAATTAAAACACCAACACCCCAGTCAACTTTTTTGATTTAATTACAATATTTTTTTGTAATAAATGGATAATAATATAGTTTTTTTTAAGTTAACAAACAATTGTTCTATTCTTAAGAAGAAACTACACTATGATATAATTCATAAAGATAAATCGATAGCACTTATTAGTTTTCATGCAACATTTTAGCTCGAAATGTGAAGATAATACGATAATTGTAATTGAAAAAATGAGTCCTGTTGTTGATAAAAAAGCCATTATAAATATTCCCAGAGTCAAATGTGATATTGAATCATTAAAAGAAACTATAAACTTAATTGAGCCATTTTCAACAAAATAAAATCGAAATATCAACAGACAATGTGAAAAATAGAATATCAATTAAAACCAAGTTTGATATTCAACTTGATGATCACTTATCTCATATTCTCATTTTTGAAACAAAATTAACTATTCAAAAAGATAAAGTTTTTGTAGGCACTAAATTGCCTATTTTTTCCTTATAAAACAATAAATATTAATTGTAATTTGGCATATGGAATGTTAAAAAAATATGATGAATCTAACCACTTGGAGACTAATATGATTGCTAGTTTTCCACTAAAAACCACGTTTGGTTTTAGGGATTGTATAATTTCTGAGCCCCCCCCATACCAATATTTTATAAAATTAATAATGGAAAATGAATTGATTTTAATGGTTCTGATATCGATGTTGCTTTGGAAATTAAAGAAATTTAAAACAAGATTTTTCTTTCAGAAATAGCTGTGATGAAAAATTCATCGCACCTCTCATTAATAAAATATGACATTTTTCTTTCAGAAATATGTGGTACCGAAATTGGGTCCCACATCTCATTAATAAAATTATAAATTTTGATATTCACATGGCAAAGTATCTATTTTATTATCTAGTATAATTATCTTGTTATCACAAAGACTCTGAACTATTTTATTAACCTCTACTGTAAATATTTTGTGTTTCTCACTCCTTATCAAATTCATTGTCCTATATTGAATTTTCTCATCAAACACACGTTTCTTATAGTCATCAAAATTAATTCTCTTGTTTGTTTCTAATCATTTTCACAACTTTTGCTCTTTTGTTTGGTTTATCCTCAACTCTGTATGAATACATCTTTGCTCATAAACCAACAATAACTTTAATTACATTGCCATCTTCTGTTTATATGTTATAAATATAAGAGTCTGTATCCTGGAAACATAGTTCAATTATATCACCATATTTTGGGTTCAAAATTTTATAGTAGAAATCGAACATTAATTCTTTCGATATATCCAAAATGGCCTTGCCCACATATATTGGTTCATTAAATTTTACATTATTTTTATTCATGTGAATAGCTGCAAGATTCTCATTAAAAATAGAAATTTTCTGAAAATTTGGTTTTGCAACTAATTATTCGCAAATTTTTTTACTCGAAAATAGTTTTATATCAATTCTGTTTCCTATATTTTCCGTAGTATTACCAAACACAGGATTATTCATCAGTTTGTAGAAGTAATTTTCAAAATCATTTTTTGCATTAGTCCTCACCATTATTTTGAAATATATGTACTTTTTAAACCAATCAGATCGATTAAATGTCAATCTTCTGTGTGTTTTTGTAAGTTTTAGTCCATTTTTAGGTACTGTTTCAAACTACGATAAAGAAGCATATATATTTTTTTTAATGTAAAGTTGCTAATAATTTAGATTGATGGGTACCTGGAACTAACTTATTTTCTAGACGAAATGGAAGATTTTTGAGTAAATTATGTAGTTCTTGTGGATATTCTAAATCAACTTCTAATATATAACCAAACTCAGAAACTTTTTTCAAATGTAATATTTTTTCACTCCAATAATCTAAATCATTTAATGCATAGTACACCCATTCGAAACCTCCATGTGGTAAATGCTGATGCATTGCCCAACCATATAAATGATTCGAATCCAGATTAGCTAAATAATTTGATTCGTGATTTGCGTTATAATCTTCAAAATATTTGTTATTTTCTTTAACCTATCGCTTACAACATTGTGAAGTGCCATCACGAATTCCTTTTTCAATAATTAAAATCATACCATAATCATGTAATAATTCTAGTAATTGTTTAGACATTTTTAGCATTGCATCCCACGATAAACCTGGTGCTGTAAAATACCATTCAGAGTCTAGACCACAAGAATTTATACATGTGTTCCTAAAATTTTCGAATATTTCTGCTAACAATAGTACATCACTTTTAAATATAAATCATGGTATTCACCAAGATATTTTATATTAAATTGGTTCCATATATTTTTGCATGTTCGTATTCATCATCAAATATACTATTTTCGTTTAATTTGTTGTAAAATTCACTCCTTGGGGGAAGTTGAATTTCGTAAATTTAAAAAAAAAATCCATTTGGTCATACGGGTAAACACCTTTTTAAATAACCAAATCTATTTTATCTTCTTAAAAATTATTTTTGTGTGTTTCATTTGTTCTTTAGTTAAATTAGACGATAATTTATCTTAACTACTAGCCATAGATTTGAATGTGTCAATGAATAGCATCTTTAAATTTTCTGTTTTTTCCCCCAAAGTTATAAACTTTTCTTCGTTATTCGCAAGAAATTTTTTTTTATCGTAGCCTAACTCTTTAATGCATAAGTGAGCATCATAACCATCAAAGTTCTGAAAATAAATTTGTACAAAATTTGGTATTTTTAATTGAAAATTACAATTGTTGCATGTTGGCTTAATAAATTTTACGCTTATATGATCATGGTGGAGCACTTTTATATTGTCCTTAGAACATTCGCACTTGCATACAATGCATTTTCTAGATGTATTGTATAACATTTTTTCTTCTGTTGTTAGTGGATGCATTGGCTCAATTTTCGTACATATTTCACCAATTTGTTCCACTTCTCGTTTTATTGACTCTATGAAAATGTTATGCCCATCTGGGCCTCGATATACAACTGGTGGTTTATAATCGCCACAAGCAGATACAATATAATAGCAAACACTGCAAGCTTCGTGTAGCTGATATTTCATTGTGTATAATGCATCATTAAATTTTAAATCCATGTTTTTTATTTGCGTATTTGTATATTTATGTTGTTTACATTTTTATTTGAGTATTTCTTTGCAGAGATCATTATCGATATCGTCCTTGGTTAAAATTGGATATTTTTTGATTAAGGTGAATTTTTTTATTTCTCTTGGATTTGGTTTGGTGGTTGATATTTTCTTTATAATTGATTCAAAATCGGCATAAATTGTGAATAGGACTTTCAAGGTGTGTTTCGTATTTTTTAATTTTATTTGTTCGCCTTTTGAAGGCAAAATTGTATTCACCAGTTCATTTTTTTTAACAATCTTCTGTGTGTTTATTTAATTTCTCTTGAGAATAAAAAATTGAAGACACATATCTCAAATATAAATTTTACTTTTGTGTTAATTTTTTTCTGCTGAAAGCAACTTCGATAAATCTTTTATCCAACAATAGTGTGAGTTTTCACCATTTATGAAATAAAGTAAATTTATGTGTTGGTCCTTTTTATTCTTTGTAAGCTTTAGTGGATAAACATTGAATTTTTCATCAATATGGTAAACATTTATAGAAACATTAATTTGGTTTTCTTTTTTTTATAAAATCATCAATTTTTATAGGATATTCATATTTATCTAATGTTATCTCGACATTGAGACCCACATTTTTATATTTAGATATTCTTTGATAGTCTTTTTCAGCAGGAAACAGTGCAGATTTTATTGCCCAAAGAAAACATTTTTGATCATCATTGTTCACATTAATGTATGCTCTTAATCACTTCTCGAAATTCTATATATGATGATCCATTTAATGGATTATACTTATTTATGAATAGTTGCAACCCAATTATGCTATGTAAAGCATAATCTGAGTTACATTATTCAATGTTTTCTATTCGTGCAACTATTTTATTTGTTAATTGTTTGTAAATTTTTTTAATGTCTCCCTCATTCAATATTGTAAATGTGTGTGAGTGAATGTTGTCAAATATTCGTATCTCACCAGTTTTTGTCTTTGAAAATGAGCAGCAAATTTTGTGTTGGGCTTTGCAGCTCTAAGATTTATAAGTTGATCGTATAAAATTTTAAATATTTTTTGCTTTGCAGATGGTAAACAATTGTTGGGTAACACTATATTAAAACTGTTTTCGATGTTGTATGTTGATAACCTGCACTTAAAAGCTCTCTCAACTTCGTATGTATTATTAGTATTTCTATTTTTGTTGTTCACATATACACTATTAAAAAAGGGAAAATTTATTTTAAAACCATTTAAGCTTTTCTATATATATATATATATATATATATATATATATATATATATATATATATATATATATATATATATATATATATATATATATATAATTTTGCCATTTGGAAAAGGTAAATTTGCAAAGTTTCTTTTTATTTGTTCATTTTTAATTATTGCTATTATATGAGCTGTAATTAAATCACCTTTTCTTAAATTACATATGTATATATAATGTTAAATCATTAGCCTTAGTTCTTCATTCAGAATGTTAAATCATTTAGGTTCTCGATACGAGTTTTAAATTTATACTCGCCTTTTTTTTTAAATAATATTTGCAACAATTATATTGTCTTTATGTAATTTATATAATTCTTTAATTTCTAATTCTCTAACTATAATTCTCAACTCGCGCAATCTCTTTTCTCTCAACTCACCCACTAGGTGAGTATTTATATTTATATATAATAAATTTTATTATAATAAAGATTTATGAAGTTGGCGAAAGCTGAGTTTCACTTAGAATATACATTCTGTAAATGTGTGTTACTATTTTTATGCTTTTTAAGATAGTGGTTATATACAAATTTTCCTCATTCGCATTGCAGTTCCTGCTTTTATACTCATAATGTCGTTTAGCATATTCGGTATAACATTTTTCGCAAGTGTTAAAATGCTTATCTATTGTGTTTTTATGAGATGCGAAATCGTCGATAGATTTATTCTCCCTGCATACTGTGCAGGTCTTGCTTGAAGAATCACATTGTAAAATTTCATAAGTATTGTGCAGTTCAGTATTATTTTTTTGCTTTCGAAATTTACTTTGCAAACAGATTTTCTACATTCCCGAAGTAATGCCTATTTTTTTTAACTCATATCGACTTCTAGAATATTCATTGAAACAATTTTTTCAGCTGTTATGGGCTTATCTTTTATGTATTCATGTTGTGGAATACATTCAATGTTTATTTCTTCACCACATTTTTTACTTTGCTTGCTTATACTAATATTCTCCATTTTTATTTATAAAGAAATAAATGTTACAAAAAAAAAGAAAAATGAAAAAATCGGCATTTTTATATAAACAATATTCATTGATAAACATAAATATTTTGTATATATTCAAGTGCCCATTAAAAAAAATGACAACAAACAAAAAAATGTTATACTCGAAGCTCAGTTAATTTTTTTAGCTCTTCATCTATTTGCACTTGATATTTCCCCATTTCTCGAAGTTCATATTTGTCGTCAGTGTTGTCTAAGAGTGATAATTGCCAGCTTTGTAAATTTAAATGAACTTATTCAACTAAATTGTTGAGCTCTTAAGATGCTTTATCTAATTTATAAGATGGCGGACTTGTGCCATCGCCTCCTTTAAAATATTGGACAAACTGCAAGGAAAAATAGGCGAAGTCATGTTTATTTATAAAGAAACAAATTTGTTAAAAAGAATTTTAAAAAAATTAACTGATGCTTTAAAAAATGTGCTTAAGAGAATTCTATATCATGGCCAAATTTTCAATTTTTCATTTATTTTAAAACTTTGTACTTTAGAAAAATTTCCTTCTCATTTTTCGTTTTAAAATACTTTTTATCGAGTACCCTGATAGCACTCTGGTAATGAAATTTTTTCATTGTCATTTAGAATACAATTAATTTTTTTTTACCAATAATAGATTCGTAAATTTCCAAATGTTTCCCTAAACCATTTATTATTTTCTACATCTTGTAATTTGGTAAATTCAAGTCAATTGTTCAACTTGTTGAGCAGAGAATCCAATTTTTTATGTTATTTAGAAAGAAAAATAATTTTGAAGAAGAAGAAAAATTTATTATGAAGAAGATATAAATTAATAAGAAGAAAAATGTATTAAGAAGAAGAAAAATTAATTGAGAGGGAGAATAAATTTATTTGGGAGAGGTGCGATTCCATTGTGTCCATTTAATTTATTTGGAAACATTAGTTTTGTTTAATATTTTCCGAGTTTTTCACCTCAGTCTATAAACAAACAGTGCTTCACTAAGTTCCCGAACGAATGGAGGCATATAAATGTTTTCGTTTTTACATGTGTTAGCCTAATAAATTTCTTTTAACATGTGGATTAGGTTTCTAAAGTTTACCACTAGTCTCACAGGCAGATGGACGTGTATAATGTAAGGTATGTGTGAGAGGCATCAAGTAGTGTTACATATATGTTGTGTTTAGGTAGGCTGTCAATTAATATAGGGATAATTTTGATTCATTAATTCCATACTGGAGACTCCTGTAATTGTGCTTGTTTACCACATGTTATTCCCACAGTTGTGTTCGTTCATTACTTTTCGCTCATGTAAATTATATTTCTAACATACATCTCGGGGTAATAAAATCACGTTATTCATCTCTTTACGTTTAATTCATTTTAAGACACCTGGAGAGTCCGTAATTCTGATCGTTTACCACTTGTCGACACCAGATGTTATTTACGTAGTTAAACTTCTCTCTCTCTCTCTCGTGCATTATTTATTTATATTGATAGGTAGAACACTCTGAATTTCTCTAATGTTTAATTGCATTTGGAATAATACTAATATTCAAAGTCGCCTGTCAACCAACATCATCTATGAGCAAGATCACTCTGCCAAACCAAAGAAAATAATTAAAATTACACTTATGCCACTCTTTCACAAAATTCACCATATATATACACACCCCATCCCCAACACACCACACCTCATTGTGTGCCAGACCTCACAGTGTGAGGATGTACCAGAGCTTCTGCTCCCTACAAAAAGAGAGAAAGAGAATAACATAATTGGCCCTTATTACACTCATGCAAAGAACCAAAAAAATTAACTAACTCTTTCAATTAATTTAATCATTTCAATAATATTCAACCCTTTCAATAAATGTAACTCTTTTTACTAACCCTTTCAATTTGATTAGCCCTTTCAATCGATTTAATTAACACTTTGATATCAATTTTATTTCAAATATATTAGGCCAATAAAAAAAACATCGCCTTTGATCTAGGACCCGCCCGCCCCTACTACTTATGCATAAATTGTAATTATACATTTAAAATTTATATTGATTAAAACAGTAGTAATATAGGGGCGTTGGTAACACCTAGTAAGGAATGGCCCTTATGTAAATTATGATTACACTAAGTGCGCAGCAATGCGATGCGGTGTCCCTATGGTATAATTTCCTAGACTTAGTAGGACTTTGTTTGTACGAGACCGAGGAATATCCTGGAAGAAGAACTTTAACAGGGCTTCAGAAAAACTGGAAGTAACAGTGCATGGATTATACCGTCCCTTTAGCTAAGTTATAGCATTGTAACTGATTTATAGCATATTTGCGGTTAATTAAATATTTTTAAAAAGCATTATTTTTTTATTTTTTAACACATACTGTATATCCTTCCACCGCATTTACACATTAACCCTAACACCGACCGAATGACTGGTATGTTTCCATCGAATTTTTTTAACCCCTAAGTATGTGCGTGTCACGACTTATATCTCTGTAACTTGTATAAAACAAAATAAACCAAATTGAGGGCCAGAGAGAGCAGGGACTTCCCAGTACAGATGCGCAAGTGTGGCTCACGTGCGTTTCACAAGAAACGTGTGTACCACCTCCACCCCTACTCAATCCCTTCTCCAGCCTATGTATCACCTTCCCCTCCTCGTCACATAGGTGTTTTAAGGTTTGTTATCCCCCCTCTTCACCCTCCCCTCACATGAGGTGTTCTGTGATTGGCTGTTGGTGTTACCACTTTGCTTTAGGTGCGCTGTGATTGGTCGGCTGGTTCTTGGAGCAAGAAATACATAGGATGCATTTGGGAGAGTCGATGTTGACAGCTCGGAGTCCAGGGCACGACTGAGCTCGGATGATGGGAGAGCCTTTGGGGGGGGGGGGTAATGCAGTTGCATATGTTATGATTTGATCCGCGCATGTAATAAATAATTCGATTAATTAATTTATAAATGTAATAATTGAATCGCAGTCGAGGTGTTTGTTACCAGGAGGATATCGGTGCTGCCCAGCAGCACGCGCCGCGATGAAGAGCGAGCCCTTGGCGATCGACATGTTCCTCGCCACCACCATACCACACATCACCGCAGGGTTTATGTGCGCCCCACTCACGCGTCCGGCACCCCGCCAACACACAAACAGTTAAAGGCTGCTTTTTGCGGATAGGATAGCTTTATAAAACCCTAGGTAAGATCTACTTTCACCCCATTTCAATTCTTCCGCCGTTTCTCTAATCAACATTGCATTGGAATGTTTTCATATTGCTCCCACGTAAATAAAATAAAATCTAGATAAAATAAAGTGCAGTCAAATTTTTTAAATATATTGAAAAAGAATGTAAAACTTATACTTTCAATATGGCGTTAATTCAAAGAACTATTTTTCCTTTATCACTCTCAATATTGCTGAAATAATATAAAAATATTGGTCTTTGTAATGTACATGCAGTTACGAGTAGGAAATGTTTTCAAAGGTTCATTTCAAAAGTGCTAAATCAACTGCGAACTATCTGTGATAAGGTAATAAGACATTGCCAACCATACTTTTAAAAATCCACTAAGTATTTATGTTTAAATAATTGCAGTTACAAACTGGAATTTATTTTTAAATTATGAATTCAAAAATTATATCTACTTTAACCGCACTCCCAATGGAGACCCACTGCATGGCTGCGAGAGACAGACCAGCAAGTCTTTGCAATTACTGCGATACTACCGTATATTCAGGAAGTGAATTTTCTTTTAACTCCGAGTGTGTGTTTGTCTGATTTTAGAGTTTTCATCACGGGTTCAGCCTTTTGGAATGCCTAGGTAGGTGCAGAGTTTATGCTAAATTTTTCTTGAAAAACAGCTACTTGTGGCCCTACATTTACGTGTTCTTTGCATGTAGGACTGTCTAATGCAAATCCCTGTGTTTTACATAATGAATACTGTAAGTAGTAGATCTCATTAAACGACTAAGTAAAATTCAGTTAAAAAACATTCACCTGCTAATTTTGTTATTACTTGTTAATTGTGAGTGAGAAAATGTCATAAAAAGGATCACAAATGCGGATAGTGAGTAAAATCGTTGACCCTAGGCGTACTGCTGGGGTTGACAATTATTTCGACTCACGAAAATACGTCCAGAAACAGGCAGATGCCTGAAGTGTCAATCTGTAAAAAAAATAAACACTGCTGGAGATAAAATTTTCTACAGCGCCCGTTTCCAATTGACTCAGCACCATGCCCATTACGAGTGATGATATGTTTGTCATAAAAAGTGACATACCGGTAACACCGCTGTAGGACGTTACGTAGATAATGTTATTTTTAACATCTTTCCGTGTATAAACGCCCATGTCCTGTATTAGAAAATTACGTATTTAGAACCATTACTACTACGCCATTATTAACTTCATCTACCGACCTCTGTACACTCTAAAATATTTTTTGTACTTTTACAAGAAAAATCCTTCGAAACCCAGTTGACAAGAAAATCCTTTGTAAAACTACAAAGATTTTTCTTGTAAAATCTGCAAAACATTTCTTTGTAATATTACAAATGATAGCCTTGTATTACAACTGACAATATGAGGATTGTAATTAATTTTTTTTCTTCTAAAAAAAACTAATATGATGAATTGACTTAAGATATTAACGCTTATTTTTACTTTAAATATAGGGGCATAGTACGCAAAATAATAATGTAACTATACAGTCAAGAAGAATAGGAACTTGTATTTCTTTTTAAGAGTTCAGTTGTTGCATTAAGAGATTAAAAACGCCTCTTGCCAACGAGGTATTAATAGTCGATGAGAGTTCTGTGTAGCTAGGAAACACTAACAAATAATGAATAATACTGTCACGTTTTATTGAGATTGTCGTTTTATTATAACTATTTGAGTTGTTTTAATTGCTTTAAGTAATTCAAACTTGCAATAGGCCTACATCTCTTTTTGCACAAAGCTAAACTTTATATCATCCATAGTTTTTGCCCAAACAGCTTTATACGGTTTCGCGTTGTATTGTGTCCGCCGTTTTGCTGAAGCTCGTGGATACGGCTCAGGCCGTGTCTCAATTGGCACAGAGTACACTCTCTCGGGCTCTCGCTCTCGAGACGACGTCATTATGACGTCAGAGAGAGCGCTCTCTGGTCGTCTCAATTCCTTGGAGAAAGTGCGAAAGAGCGAGAGCACAGAGAGAGCACGAAGTTATATACACGCTGGCGCTCTCTCGCAGGCACCATATTTGTTTACAATATTTCCGTGTTTGAATAAGTTTAGTGTTGCTTTGTGGGACAAAACCACGGTGCAGTTTAACTGCAAGTGAATAATTTCAACTGTTTTAAATAGCGAAATAACCTACGCAACATGTATTTATAAAAATATAAATATGGATTTCTGACTAAGTTTCATTTTTTTTGTCACTTTACTGTAATATGACGGTAACATATAAACCAAAAATAATAGTATTTTATGCGCTAGTGATTATACTGGTAGTGATATAATTATTTGTGAATTATTTTGAACACACATAAATTACTTAGAATAGCTATGATCGCGATTTTAGCTTAACATTATTTCCCGCGTTTTGGTATCAGCCGTTTGCCTAACGTCGAGAGAAAAGAGAGAGTTGTCTCAATTCCCATATTGACAGTACGAGAGAGTGCGAAGCAGTGCTCTCGCCAGGTTGTGTGAAAGAGTGCTCTCTCTAGAGAGTATTCTTTAAATTGTGACACGGCCTCAGTATAGTACAAACATTTCCTAAGATCTATTACAAACACGTACGTTGTAGTTTTACAAACGAATAGTTTCACAAGAAAAATCTTTGTACTGTTTCAAGCATTTGTAAAACTACAAAGAATTTCTCAGTAAAAATTACAAATTCTTTTTAGAGTGTAGCGTGGTTGGCAATAAACCGGCATACGGTGCAAGGAATCCCGGGTTCAAGACCCGTGTATTGCAGAGGTGTCTGTGGTCAAAAGTCACCGTATAATACAGGTCGAGTCCTTTAAATGAGGTCCCGTGGGACAGCTATCGAAGCCATCCCGCAGCATGTCCTCGCCCGTGCCTTTCACAACTTTTGGTGTCGTCTGCACACATGCCTAGAGGTCAACATTGGCGGCCACTTCCAGTACCTATTCTAGGTATTTTGTTGTCACACTGGACTGTATTACCTCATTCCCTCGCTCCGTTACATACATGTCCCACGGGGCCTCTTTTAAAGGAATCAGCCTGTATAAAAGTAACATACATAAGACGTTAAAGTTGTAAGCGTCATGAGCTCAAAGAATTTTCCTTTAATTGCCGAGGTTGCTGCGGCGACGCATACGGGCGCCAGAGTTCTGCGACCGAAACTCTGTATCGCTTTCACAATTTTTTCAAAATAATAACAGAATTTTTTAAATTTATGTAGAGCCATAGAAATATTTTTATTGAACGAACCCTTTGTGTGAGTGCAAGCAAGTTCTTGTGTGGCGGCAGGGCCTGGAGCCGGATATCACGGAGACCGTCTGGGCGCCAATTCGCTCAACTACAACATGAACGACTTTCAAGGATTCGGCGTCGAGTTCTTCCTGGGATTCGTGCTGTTGCTGGTGGTGTTGACGGTGACGGACAAGTGCAGTCCCTTAGGCCAATGGCTGTTGGCTTCACCAAGGACACTTCGCCTTCGTAAGCTCGCTTCCTTCACTCCACGCTCTGCTCTGCATACAGCTAGCTGCCTCACTTTTTGGTTCGATATTTATCAAGTGTGCTCTAAATTTCTATATAAGTGCAAACGTATATAAGCTGTGCACGTAAAAATTAGTACATCTGAAATCCCTGCTAAATATATACAGGATGGAGTATAAAAGAATACCCCAACTTTGAAGGTCTATAACATCAAAAACGAATAACCTACAACCTTCGTTGACCAATCAAATGAACCATGGAAGCGTGACGTTTGTTTACCATATCTTCATAAATGTTCAACGTGACCACCACGAGCGGCTGAAAAATGAAGTCCCCCGCTGCCTCTTCTAACTGAGGAAACAACGACTCTGTAATCATATCCAAATAAGGGATTTCAGTAACAGTGGGCTCGTTAAAAAATAAAGTGCTGAAAACCGTGTCTTTGGATACAGTGCAAAACACATTCACCTTTGGGGAAGCACGTTCGTGTGTGGTGGTTTCACGTGGATGTTTCTGGCCCCATTTCCGCACGTTGTGCTGGTTCACCTTACCATTTGTATAGAACGTCACTTCATCGCTAAAAACTAGCTTAGACCTGAAGGCATCGTCTACCTCGTCCTAGGCAAGAACGAACGGACAGAAATCACGTCTCACTTCTTTATCACTTTTAGTAAGAGCGTGTACAATCAGTAACGTGTATGGTTTGTTAACATTTATGACTACATGTAAACAAACTTCATGGTTCCACGGTTTATTTGATTGGTCAACCAGGGTTATAGGTTATTTGGTTTTAATAATATAGACCTTCAAAGTTGATGTATTCTTTTATACTCATCCTGTACTTGTATGCACATTGGTCTCATTATTCACGCGTCGGTCGAGTAAAACTGTGAAGATCTTAGAAAAGTAAAATATTTGACAATATCGCTAATTCCTACACGTGTATGCATTAAAAATCTGGAAAGTAAAATAAATAATTTCCGTATTCTCGAATGTTAACCTTGCACTTCTAATTCAGCGTTAAAACAATACGTAACAACATTCTCTCCGTCGATACCAACTTCACAGGCAGTATCCCAGTCAATGTGCCAGTTAAGATACATACAGATATGGGGCAGTGACATTTTTCAAAGGTTGATTTCAAACGTGCTTACTTTACCGTGAACAATCTTTAGCAAATATTCAAATGCGTAAAGAAGTCTCCTACTGTGTATAGTAGCGACGTTCGAAGTTTCTATAATTTGCAGCCATGCACGTGACATTTTTCGATACTGCGTATAAGTCGGAAACCTACATTACAGTTTAGAAAGTTTGCCAGAAATATTTTACAATGATACGCTGAAAGACCGAAACCAGAATAGCCGGCCCGTGGATTGAACCCAGGGCCTCCCGAGAGCGAGATCAGCGCTTTACCACTGCCCCAGCTCGCTCCGTTACTTGACTGTTTGCATTCTCAAAGTGCAATATGGGATGGAGGATGACTAGGGATGTGCAAAGTTCACATTTTTTTTTTTTTTTCGATAGAATATTCTCCAAACACCTGAGCGATTTTTTTTATCACTGGTCCACAATTTTTTGTCATGCCATGGGGGGATCTCAGTCAGTAGTAAGTAACTCCTGACGATGGGATAGCCGAATCGTCTGCAACACGTGTAGAAAGAAACGTTGCCCTTCCAATGGCAGAAGCCAGTAAAAAATAACACCGACTCTAATTTACAGAGCACTGTGAATTACCTAGTTTCCTACCACAATATGATGCTAATTACCTATAGTATCCTACCACAATATGATGCTAATTAACTGTAGTATCCTACCACAATATGATACTAAATATCTATAGTATCCTCCCACAATATGATGCTAATTACCTGTAGTATCCTACAACAATATGATGCTATTTACTTACAGTATCCTGCCACAATATGATGCTAATTTTGTAGGTCCTTGGATTTACCTATTGCAATTTGTGATGTGTTTCCATTTTTTTTTTACAACAGAAGAAATTTTTGCCCTCGCCAAACTTCTTAATACGCAACAATAACTTCAAAAAGGTAATCTTTAATAAGAGTTTCTGTTAATAAACCGTCATATCAGCCGTACTGGTATATTTTGTCAAATACTTCATACACGACTGTGTTATTTTAATGCAGTCCACTAAGGAAATACTGCATTAAGTTAATTAGGTATAATTTAAATAAAATCACCATTACTTTGTGCACTCATAAAATACTTTAAAAATTCTAATTCATACACATGTTTCTATACTGTGCGTATAAAAATTAATCAATCAGTGCCAAGAAGTAAAAACTAACCATCGGCTTATAATTTAATATTACATCTTGTACGCAAATAAGAACGTGTTCACTTTACAAACTTTTGCATGCAGTTTAACCCTGTGATGAATACCGTGGGTCTTAGAGGGCCGTGAGACTTTTAAAGAAGGTATAATTTATAAGCGATTTCATTGTACATCTATGTAATCTCCAAGCCAGCTTTCTAGTTAAGTATCATGTACTCAAGTGTAAAATTTAAACACAATGGGTATCAATTTCTGTTAACGCTTCAGGGATTATATTATTGAATGTAGCCGTTTCGAGACCACTTACCATATGTCATTTTATGGTTAGGCCGTTGGAAGTGACTCGTTAAGGGAAGTTTTGAAGTGTGTTTGTTTTCATTGTTCTGCAGATTCGAATCCTGCCATGTGATTGGCTGGCACAGTAAGTCCCTTTAGTAAGTGCCAGTCGATCGAGATATAACGCTCTCCCCGCCATCAGCTCCCAAGACATACGGACGTAGCATAGGACAGTCGCCCAGAGTGGGTGAAGTGTAGGGTTTATTTTAGTTAGCCAAAGTGTCCGATACCACCCCAAACGTCGTTATTAAGAGTATTCTGCAGCCAGCGATTAAGTTGCGTGCTATTTACAGCCCCTTTCACGTGGTTTAGCTGCTAGGTGGTAGAGAGCATCGTTACATCGGTAACGTGTTGAAGAGTACGCATCTCCACGTGACTAAGCACTCTGCCCTGCCCTTCCTGCTACAAGAGCATCCTACTACACGTCTAGGTGAGAGAAATAAAGCAGATTATTTCTACGAGAGCTGCAATCACCAGTTCAGATAAGCTGCATATGATTTTCCTACGCTATGTTACATCAGAAATTCCACCATTAGTTCTAGAAATTTATAGCACGACGCCACATTGAATCGGTAGGACGTAGTGTTTCCCAGCTTATCATATTACTACGGAAAACCTAGATGGAGTCGAGAGTTCTCCCTGAGTTGAGCAATTAACTTTGAAGTGTTGTTCAACGTAATTTTTGTGAACAGTCAATTTTTATTCCTGGGAGATTTGGTTTTAGAATTTGGTAAGTGTTCCTATATAAGCTTTATATGGATAAGTAATGGTTACTTTCTGCTGTGCTAGGTCTGTTGTTTTATCATCTAACTATTTTGCTGATTGCCACCTAGGAATTTTCCATTACGCAATTTCTATTAATTTCTCTGAAAGAGAAGTTGAAAAATATCAAAATAAATATTGAAATTGCAAAATATAAATATAGTTCGTGTAGACTACATTTATGTAGGTAGAATCACCTTGCCCTCATGTTTCTTACGAAAATAATGCAAATTGTCAGTGCTCTAGTCATATTTTGTGTTTAGCTCACACACAAAGGGTGTGTATGTCAGCCGACATTCTACATGTGAGAGTACCGTACAGTAAGTTCATCTTCTCCACAGCCTGAGTTTGATCCGGGCAAATTTGCTACTATCCAGGTGGCACGAATACTGTCATACAATATTTTACAATTATTATCTTTAACATCTTAAACTATATGACGTATTCCATTGTAGTGGTGATGAACAGAGGCATTTTCACATGAGTAAAGGAACACTGTGCAGTGTTATATAGCTTTTATTTTTACTAACTCTTTAACTTCATTCTATTCTAGATGATTAGCAATATAAAATGATATACATACAAGGGGTAACATAGCACAGTAGGTAAATGGTTATCGTGATAAAATGCACGCCTTTATTTACTCTCAACAAGTTATACAGAATTACGTTACTTTGGTCCCTCTGAAACCTGAAATAACACGAGACTCTAGTTACTTGCTTAACAGATTATCGCTTCTAAATTCCTTAGTACTTCACAATATGACTCTTGTTGTAGTTAACGTCAACGCGGCCTAACTTCCTAACCCAGGTCCTACCCTGCATCCAATCTTGTGGTTCTTATCACTAGAATATTGGATGGCGACACTCGTCCGGAAGGCTCCTTCCTGGATATGAAATCGTGATTCCCTGGTTCAGTGTCGTAGCGCCCTCGTGCCCCGACGTCCTCGACGTCGTGGTGCCCTCTAGCAGTCTTGAAGAAATACACGTGAATATGTCGGCAGCGAGTGAAAGTGGGGAGCGGAGCGATTTTTTTCTAACTACCCTATTACTAAGTGTTAAATGGAAGCCCGGTGGGTAGGGCGGGATCTTATTGCGTCTCAGGTCTAGCCTCTTACGCCTACAAGGATAGGAAATCATGCAAGTAGACATCATCGCGGCAAGGAGGGATTGGGCAGTCATGGCCTGCGATTGGGGCCACGACTACCTCCTTGAGTGTACTTATAGTTAAGACTATAACTAAGTAGAGACTGGGAAAAACCGTCAAAGACAACGCAGAAACCCAGTCGACAGGAAAGATTTAAAGTGATTCATGCATTAAAGAGAAATGCTACGGGAGATAGAGGCTGGTACTCGTGATTTATTAGTAGAGATGAAAGACTAGTAGAGAGAGGGTGCTGTATTTGGGATTCTTCAATTGGTGCTGAATTCAGCCAGGGTGATGCAAGCAACGCCCTGGTGAGGGAAGTGGCGCTATGGGACCATTCCCTCCTGTTTCCCAGTAAACCTGAAACTAAAAGAAATGGAAATGAGCTGCCAGTGAGTGTCAGCAGAGCCAACACTCGCTGGTTTTTACATGACCCGTGAGGAAGGGGGCGGAGCACGTCTTGCACTCGCTTTTATAGCTTTGCTCTGTGTTCCTCCTCTTCCTGTCACCCGCGCTCCATGTGCCTCGGGCTCTACCGTATTCTGCCCGGCCGCCACGCGCCACAGATCCCAAGTCCACGGAACGCTCGTTCAATTCTCCGGACGTGGCCGGAACAGTACCCCCTCTTTCCGGAGCAGCAGAAGGCCTCGGCTGCTGAGGAAGTCGGATACGGCACAGTGTGTAGTGGTGGAAGGGTGACGACTTGCACTGGGGAACCCCTGGCTTGCGGGATGACAAAGACTCCCCGCCTGTGGGTCTCGCAGGAGCCTTGCTTCCTCGCGAATCGCGATCGCGGGTTATGGTGCAGTGGTAATTCAGAGTTCTTTAAGTGTCCTCGCGCACTAGTTTATCTCTACCTCATATGGCTGCAAGATAGGTCGGCTAGTATGTTTGGCCGCGGTTCAGTATTGTACAATAATTTGATGGAAAAGTTAAAAATGTCCCATTGGTTTGCTGGGTCAGAACCTAATAATTACAATCTTGCCCCGTAAGGTACAATATATTTTAATGTCAATAATAACAACTCTGTATACCGGAAATTTAAGTTTTGAAACCCTAAGATTACTAAATATCCTTAACCAGTCTGAGAAAAACTCTCCTTTTAAGTGACAGTAATATTACTAATATACATAATTTTTACAGCTTTGCTTACCATGTTCACTACATACTATAAAATACAAAAATTGGTATTTTCTCAGTTCTTTAAACCTTATGATGGCTGGTTGACATGAAACATTATACTATGTCCAGAATTAATCAAAACATATGTATTATCTACATAATTTGTTAGAACAGTTAACCTTTGCTAGTGTGTTGTCATAGACAAGAGGAAGCTATAATTGTTTTATTTTTAATTATATAATTCATATTAAATGACAGACACCTACATTGGTTTGTGTCTCACCGGAAGGTAGGGTGGTGGTCGGTACCATAATTAACTAACACAAAATTTTCTCAGCCACACTAGGCGCTATGGTTTGACACGCCACAATGGTGGTGGGTATTCAAGTCTTAATTTTGTAACGCCAGTGCGTTGTTAGCCCATCAAGTTGTGTACGTTAAGTGTAATACAATATTCCTATTTAATTTGAGCTGTATTTTTCTTCAAACATGATAACAATTTAAGTATTTAATTACTGCAAATATCGGAATCGGAATTGTACAATATTCACGTTAGTATTTACTATGTTGGCATTCCTGCTATTCAACAACTTATACCAATGTTACAGCATAATACTTCGGAATTTACAGTTGTGTTGTATACTGACTGAATATATAAACTTATTTGTAAACCTGTTTAGTAAGAACTATCTTTACTTTTAAGTGAATAGAAACTATCTCATTATACTATTAAAAACAGATATCTGTGGCCATTAAAATATTTACATGCCTCCAGGCTTTAGGAACAATTGTGATGTTGGTACTCTTGTAACCACTGACGCACTGTGATCTAGTGGTTTGACATAGAAGACTACACAAAAAAGATGGCATCAGCTGATTGACTTCCGTTGTGTGGTGGCATGTGTAATTAGTGATAGAATGTCAATGACTTAATGAACTCGCGTGTGCATTTTCGATACACGAATAGTTACATTAAGTGCTCAAGTGATTCTGCAAGCATATAAGTGTTATTACTACCTTCAATTCACATCTTCATTGCGCTATACACTTGTCATTCAAATGCACCATATGCCAGTGTCGCTCGCAATACAACAATGTGGCAGTGCGCAAGCACTTGCACTTAGTGTGTTTTGGTAACCTCATTACCTAAATCGTATTTCTGTCGTGTGATATGAAACTTATGAAAATAGAGACGTAGCTTACTACTCATACCTGCGTTCTCGTGTAAATTTTGTATGAAGACTACCATATGGCTACGTGTACGCCTCATGGCTTATCTTGTTCAGTGCAATGCATAAACAACAGTTAAATTCATTATTACTGTGCGTACTTTAAAACAATCTCCTAGCAACTCTTAATATGCTTATATGTTTTGCACAATTAATTAATTTATGTGTAATCATCATTTTATGTCATGCCATATGTTATTTATTATTCGCCATCTGACATAAATTCAATGATAAAAGGTATTTAAGTTTTAAAGCAACTTATAATATATGGATCCTTATGATTCTTAGTCAATCTGTAACTAACAAAAGTATTAACTTTAATTTCCTTCATCACGTGGCTAGAATGTGGTATTCGACTGTCTTTTACCATGATTGTGACTTCGCCTACGCCATTAAGATGGTGGCTTGCTGTGTTTGAATACAAAGTTTACCTGAGCCACATGTGGCCTCGTGCTCCTTCCAGGTTCTCATTCTCTTCTGCTGAAAAGGTAAGGCTACCATACAAATTCAATTTTTTCCATTTTTATAATTCAATTAAGCAGTTGCAATATCTCCGTGTGTGTTCGCCTGAGGCACATGCCATGGTTTACATCATGGTGCAGTCGAACATGGTGGTTGCCTTCTCCCTGAGGCTGCAACTATTTCTCCTGAAGTCAGGGCTGACTCCAATGTCGCTGCTGCATCCTGTAGTCGTACCAATGTTGCAGTCCGCGTCGTACAGCTGCGAACTGGCGCTAGTTTGCAATCATTGCCATGCCCTTGAATACTCTGTAAAAAAACAATTACGGCATTAATTTGTGCACTTTACAGTTTACAATATTAAAATTGCTTCTTCCTGACCTGTAAAAGAAAATGTCATTGTTATTTGATATTAGCTAATTTGATATTACATGTATTTGTCGTAGGTAAGACACCGTGCCCAAAAATGTGCATACTTCTTTAATGTTAGAGGGCGGTGACATTTGTGCTATCCTGTTCACCTCTTCTGGGTCGGTAAATGTACCTTGTGGCGTGATATAATAACCTAAAATTCTAATATCTGGTTCAGCAAAGCTGCATTTCTTGGAGTTTACTTTCACATTTGATTGTTGTAGGCTTTGAAAAACTTTTCTTATATTATTTTAATGTTCTCTGAATGTATTTCCGATTGTAAAAATGTCATCTATGTAGGCAATATCTGTGTTCTATCTTAAAGGTCCTAACAATAGATCAATGAAGTGTTGAAAATATTGCGGCGATGTGCTTAAGCCCATAGACATTCGGGAATACTGGAATAAACCTATGCCATCTATGGTAAATGCATGTTTATGGTGGTCCTCTTTCCTTCCTGGGATTGAGCCAAATCCAGAAAATAAATCGGGACTGGTTGTGTACTTAGAATTTTCTAACATATTTAAAATGCCCTCTGTTCTTGGAAGTGGATACTGAACTCGTGTTATGTGTTTATTTAATTTTCTGAAGTCCATATTAAATCTAATACCTGCCCACCCCCTGCATTTTACATATGGTGAGGGACGGTGCAGAATACACTGAGTCCGATTCCTCAGTAGTTCGAACTTTCAACATATCATTAACTTGCTGTCCATCTCATGTAAGATGGCAAGATTTTGACAGTCAGTGAGTGGCAACTTGATGTATATGAAACAAACAAAGTGCTGTTTACAAAATTGTGTATCAGCTGATGCACGAATGAACAAAAGTTAATATTAAGTTGGCTATTCTGAGTATACTGGTGATTCACATCAGACATGTACAAAATATGTGATAACGAAGAGTTTCTTGATTGAATAATTTATTTTATATTACATGGTCACAAAACAGCAGTTGTAAGTGTTACAAACTAATTTTTATGCTAAAGTAGTAATGTGTAGGTGTTCAAAATGGAATTACAATAAGATTATTCATAGCCTAATGAAACGCGACTTCAAAACTTTGATCTTTTCATGTCATATTTGAACTGTCAATCCATGCTTTCCATATGTGCTTGATATTAATTCCAAAAGCCAACAAAAATATTGCATGGTAATATTGAATTGTTTTTTCTAATAATTTAACTAAATATATTTCAAATCTGTGTCGTTTCGAGACAGTAATAGGAGAAAAGTCAAGATTTAAAAAGCAGGATTTAGAGGTGGCAAACCTGCTGCTATCTGTTGGTACTGCGCATGGCTCACACGCTTTACCATGTCGTGCGCACCATCTGTGGACTCTTTCTCGAACCTAACCAGCTACAAAGCTCAAATGAATATGTTTGTGTATGTAAAATAGAAAATTTACGAACAGATACCAATAGTTTTATTTTTCTGTGAGCTCTGCGTAGTTTTTAAAGTAGCATATATTTCATGTACAGCGATTTTGATTACTAGTTTATTTCTATTGGGCCAGTAATTGTCTGTCTATGTCCTAAACATGCCATGTTTTTTTCCCAGAAATCCATTTCCTTGTTTTCGCGAATTGATGCACCAGCTGATGGCGAAAGGGTATATAAACTAAAAGTAAACATTCGTTGAACAGTCAAAATCTTGCTCTCTTATATGAGATAGACAGTAACTTTGGGGCTAATGCGATAAGGCCTCTAAGCTATCGCTTTGTCTGTGTCTAGCTCTAGCTTGATCTGAAAATTCTTAGCTTCTGTCAATTCAAGGATGCTGTGCATGAACCTATCGTTATATTATTCAATCAATTTATAAACATATTTTTTTCTGGGAATCATCTAAATTTGTATTAACTTTAGGTTTAAATATTTGTTCTGACATGCTATCAATTGTGTCAATTTTGTTGATACAGTATTGTATTGTTTCTACATTAGCATTATCTATGGCTGACATATAGATTGGTATATATAAACCCTTGTCGGAATTGTTGCCATTTATGAACAAAATATTCTGTTTCAGAAAAGGTACGACGTATTTTTTTATGAAGTCGACTGCAAGAATTATATCCATTTTGATATTATCTATGAGAAATAAATCTTGAGAAAACGTATGGTCCACTATTCATAACTTTAAATTATCTTTGAACTTGGGCACATTTAACTCATGTGTTGGCCCAACAACTGAAATATGTTATGTTACTGGTTGTATTTTTTGATTCGAAATGAGTGTGCTTACAATGCAACTCCACGAACATCCTGTGCCAATTAGAGAATGAAATTCTTTACCCTTAATTTTAACTTTGATATGTGGTTTGGCCATACAGACAATGGCTTGTTGACATTGTAGAAGTAGCCCGTGGTGTGTATGTTTGCGGAACTGTGGTTGTCTCAGATTGTTTGTATTGCAGCTGTCTTCATAATCGTCTGCTGGTTCCTCTTTGTTGTTTGAGTTGCTATGCCCCACGGCGTCCATGCTGACATGCAAGCGACGTGACCTATAGCAAAAGTGTTTTTAAATTTTTTAAACCGCGCTGCTACGTCAGTGTGAGATAATGTTTTGTTGTTGTTTGGGAGAAGGTCGCCTTGTTTAGCCTTATGTCTCGTATAGAAGCATAACATGCATGTGTCTTGGGCAACATTACGCTGACCAATGAATTTTTTGATGTGTTACCCCTGTTCGTTTTCTACTGATATAACACTTACTGGCAGCTCGACCTCGATGCACTGTTGGCCGTCAACACGGTTTTGCTGAGGTTTGATTTCCACCTTCTGGCACGGAACCTTGACTGTGTTATGAAATTTTCTGCTGATATTGGTTGTTGACTGTTTAGCGACGATAGTTACTGTATTAGGTGATTGAACAATCGAGTGTTCCTGGAATTTGTTTTTGAGGTTTCGCATATCATGATTACCTGCAATGTTATTCTACTGCTCTGCAGTTCTAATGTTCCTGTTTTGTCTAACTGTTTGGGAATTTGCATTTATTTGTGCAATTTCGGCACATGTTTTGCCTTCTAATTGCTTACTGAAAATACTGCGACTCATGTTTATTGTTCTTGTTTCCTCGGAAGAAATGTGATACCCCTCTTTAACTATTTTTTTGTCTTTTTGTCCTGGGCGGTTGATTTTTGCCACATTGTGTTACGCCTCTGAAAATTATTCCGACTTTGCAAACCACCGTTTTGATATTGTATTGTGGTATTAAACCTGTTGTTAGAGATACTCTTCTTATGTGCCGAATTGGCATAGTACTTATGATATGACCTACCCTGACTGAAAGTTTGACGTGGTTGTGTCTGTCTATATTCTTTGAAAATAATAAGGGGCTGGCTTGCATAGAGTGTTGGTTTCCTAATATAACTGCTCCCGTGATCTTGATGCTCCCTATAATTTTGCAATTGGGGTTGATATATATACCCTTGTGGCCTAGTGTATCTGTACTGCATCGCATACTTATGCTTATTCTGTTCTGGATATTGCTTTACCTTTTGAGCCAGTATGGTTAAGTTGTCGATTTCCTCTTTTAATTTAGTGATTTCCGCATGTACTAGTTCTTGTTCTGGGTTATGCGATGCTTTGTTGAGAGTTTGATTATACTTGTAAATTCCCAGTTCGACCTATTTTAAGTTAGTTACCATCTGGTCTATGGTATCATTTTCTAGGGTCATGATTTTGTCTGCGATGGATGGCAACAGAGATTTCCACACTATGTTTATGAACTCAGTATCGGAGACATGAACATTGTATCCACGTCTGTAGTACTGTAAATTCTCAAAGTGTTTAAGACAATTTTCACCTAACTGTTGGCCTTTTGTGTATTACAGGCGTCTGAATTTATCATGTTTGTCAGTAGGGGTAAATGTGTTTTTTAATTTATTTCGTAGCTATCATTTCCCATGATAATTCCCCGTGTGTAGCTTGTTCTAAATTCTCGCATGCCCGCTTTGCTGTTCCTTTAAGATAAAACTTTATATGCTTGCAGCGGCCCTGCTCTATCCAACCATTTATGTAATTTGCCTCAACAAACTGTTGAAAGAACTCCGTGACATTTTCATTATTTTCTCCTGAGAATGTCGGTATTTTCTATGTGTGGTTGACGAATACTTGGATAGGTTGTGAGTGTGCCATGTTAGGTTGGTGGGTGTGTTGAGTTTGTATATTTAAATCTAATACTTAGTGACTGATATTCTGTATTTTCATATGTATAGTCAACTGATTAATCTGTTTCTAAATATACAACTAGTGTAGGTGTAAGGTGACTGCTAACACTACTGTTGACCGTTTGTGGTTGTGTTTCCCCCTATAATTAGAATGTGCAGCCTCTGGACTTTTGTGAAAAGAATAATCTAATTATCGTTCTCTCTCTAACTTTGCCTCCTCTAAATCATTTTCTTCAATATCATGTTCTGCGCCCATTAAGGCTAATGTAAAAGCTTTTACAAACTTCTGGAGTTTAGATGGTACTGACTTACTACGTGTGTTCATGAATGATATTTAATTGTAAGTGTTCCTGCATGTATGCAGTGTGGCACTTATAAAAACCCTATACTACACCCAAATATAATTTTGCTCCACAATTTTTAAAAAGTATACACTCTGCTTAGCAAATACTGATTGAGTCTTAGCACTCTACTACAATTACGGAGCCGAAAACAGTTCCGTTGTTTTACCACACGCATCCAATTTTCTACACAGAAAGCAGTCTAAAAAGCATATTCAATTTGTATGGTGGGTGCAAGGATAGGGCCGAACTACCTGCTGTCTTACTCGTTGTGTTGTGCTGTTAACACAAGGTTGCGGCTAGCGAAGGTTTTGTTGACGTCGCGCGTTTAGCTCTATTCGCACATTCGTCAGTACAAAACAATGGCTATCGTTGCTACTGGTATTCTGACATACAGTTTGTTACTTTTTTTCTTTCTGTACTTTTAATCGGCGATAAAATTATGACTTGCTCATACATTTTCTGCATTGAAACAATTTAAAACATTTACTGCACAATATATGTGGATCCATGAAGGCATCTCCAGTAAAATATTCATAACACAATTATACTAACTTGTAACTCATGCAAGAGGCAGAAACATGAAGCGCTTTTACATGTTGATTCTAAACAACTGCAAAGATGTCTTGCTCGCGAAATAGATGGAAAGGCCGGCGCCCCCACCAGTTGTTCTCTAAAAACTGATAAATCTTCGATGGTTGCGAGGGTTTGGGAAGGCTGGTGCCTCCACCAGTTGTTATATGCATATATATAAATTTTTTTTTTTTTTGCTAACTCTCCAACTTCATTCACTCCTAGATGATTCACAATATAAAATGATAAACAAAGGGTGATGAAGCACAGTAGGTAAATGGCTCTTACCTTTATGCATAACATGCACACCTTTTATCTACTCTTAACAAGTTATACAGAATTACATTAATATGGTCCCTCCTAGACCTGAAATAACATGAGGCTCTAGTTACTTGCTTAACAGCTTATCACTTCTAATTTCCTTAGTACTTCACAATTTGACTCTTGTTGTAGTTAATGAGAACACGGCCTAACTTCCTGATACGGGCCCTATACTGCATTCAATCTTGTGGTTCTTATTACTCGAAAATTGGATGGCGACACTCGTCCGGAAGGATCCCTCCTGGACCTGAAGTCGTGATGCCCTGGCTCAGTGTTGTAGTGCCCTCGTGCCCCGACGTTCTTGATGTCGTGGTGCCCTCTAGCAGTCTTGAAGAGATACACATAAATATGACAGCAGAGAGCAAGAGTGGGGCAGAGCACGTCTCGCACTTGCTTTTATAACTCTGCCCTGGGTTCCCCCTCTTCCTGTCACCCCCGCTTCATGAGCCTCGGCTTCTACCGCCGACAAACTCCGGCCAGCCAATACCGGCACGCTATCTTATGCCTGCAACGGCGGTATGTCGCTACGGTGCTGGGCCTGCGACGGATGGGAGTCGTTACGATACCGGGCTTGCGATGGCTGGATGTCATTGCGATGCCGGTTTTGCGGCGGCTGAATGGCGTTACGATGCTGGGTCTGCGATGGCTGGATGTCGTTACGATGGCGGTTCTGTGACGGCTGGGTGTCGTTACGATGGCGGGCCTGCGATGGCTGGATTGCATTACGATGCCAGGCCTGCGATGCCTGGATGTCGTTACGATGCTGCGCCTGCAGCAGCATGATGTCCAGAAATAAGTAGTATAACCATGAATAAAACCTTAACTTTTCGATCAGAAATTTTAATAAATGTTATTTTATCTTTACATGTCTTCATTTAATTTATGTCTCAACACATTATATGATATTAAAATCTTTTGCTTGCCGAGTGCAGGATTCGAATCTAAGACCCTAGAGTTGACAGTCCAGCATGCTAACCTATACAACATGGGGTAAGTTACTCGTATGCTCCAGTAATTTAAAATATATCATGGCACAAATTATTATAAGGGAAGTATAAATTCCATGACAATATAACAAAGAATTTTAAAACACGGATTATTTAAAAACTGTTTCTTCAGAGGCTTGCAAACCTATTAGTTTTTGTTAGTTTTTAATATGCCTGTCAAATGCTTGTACAAATGAAAAAAAAATTCAAAGTCAACAAATGCAGTGGGCTGCCATGTGACACATATATAATAACGAATAAAACATGCTAACTAATAACACACAGTCTCAAGAAAGACATCATGCCATTAAAACATAGCTAACATCTTGCCTATTCAAAACACTTTACAATAGTTTTTCGGCAAAAAGACACCATATTCATATATTAATTTTGATAAAGGACCGTGTCTCGAAAATGGTACCGGGCCGGAATAAATAAGATAACAGCCAGCTATAATAATAATAAATAAGATAATAGCCAAAAATACAAAGATGCTGTTTGGGAATCGGCCGAGAAACATTTTTAAGATGCTTGAAACATGTTTGCTCTGCGATGTCATGCCGACATTTTTCGGTGATATTCATCTGTTACCCTTAAAAATTCAGCGGGCCATTGTCTTTTTTCTAACGGCTTGCAATATATCTCAAAAATGACATCACGCCGTTGTCAGATGGTTATCTTCTGGCATTGAAATGACAGTTGCCGACAGTACAGGTATCGGGTCGACAATTTGCCGACACTTTGCCGACAGGTTGTGTTTGTTGGGCATGTTCTGTCCGGCCGTCATGCGCCACAGGTCCCAAGTGTGCAGAATGCTCGTATGACTACCGGACGTGGCCGGAACAGCAGCCATGTTAATCACTCTATCACACGTACACTAAATAAATGTGTTAGTGAGTGCCACATGCGGTTTGTTTCCTCCTGAAGTTATTTTATTCTTGTCCGCCTATTGAATGACAACCTACAGCTATTTGCTTTTACATGTGCATGAATGTGGAAGGTGGTAAAAAGTTGCTCACTGATACGTACAAGTCTGTATGAGTACAACACAGCCAAGGGGTGGCTATGTCCTATACCGGGCAGTGTTAACAAGTGAAGCCAGTTTATATCGTGGCGTTACGCGGTTGTTTTCCGGTAAAAGGTCACTTGATCAATAGCCAAAAAACGTTGTGTCGGCCTATCTTTCAGGTGTATTTTGAAGAGTATTAAAATCGACATAATGTAACATACGACTCTGTTTGACGTTAACGATAATATATATAGCGTGTGTGTGTGTGTGTTTGTCTCGGGAAACGAACTATTAATTTCTCCATTAAATACCCATATCCGAACATTCTGACGGTTCACCTTTCCTTACAAGTGAAGCGTCGTCTCGTCACTGAACACCAGACGTGTGGAGAATTCATCTTCTTGAATAGCTTCCTGCATGTGCTTCTTCTGGATGTAAATGTGGCAACAACTGCAAGCGGTACAGTTTAAGTTGTAACCGTCGTCGCAAAATCTTCCACACAGTCGGCTGAGGAATCCCAAGCTCCCGACTTGCTTGGTTAGTTGATTTTCGTGGGCTATGTACATGACTTCCCCTCCCCCCCACTCTGCCCATTGTTTTATTAGAAACATCTGGCCGCCCTGTGCTCTACCTTTACACAAGCATCCTATGTCCTGGAACTGATGCTATCACCAGAAAATGCTCTGGTGACCTGGTGGTTCTGTGTTGTAATGCCCTCGGAACACACACTGCGTGGTGACAACCGATAAACATCTTGCATATTCCAAAACACTAAACGCTTTCTACTCATTTGTCGCCATTTTGTGAACTGGGCTAGTGCTGTCACCTGGTGTGATAAAAAGAAAGTTTAGACTTGTATAAAAATCTTTGTGAGTTTATTTTTTGTTTGGTGGTTAGCGCGAACCGTTAACATAAATAGTTTATGAATTACAGATTTTTAAAACCCGATGAATCATTTGTAGTAATCCTGTATAAGAAAATTAATATATGGGTTACCAAGCACCACCACAGTTTAAAATGGGAGAGTGGATGTATGTAGTATGAGAATATAGAAAATATTTGCAGGAACTACTTAAATAATTGTGAAATATATGGAGATGGAGTAGAGAAAACACATATGTTAGAAAATACGTGGAATGGGAAAATAACAGATATTAAAAAAATAATGCAATTGTCCATTGTTCAAACAATTACGTAAAACATATGGATATAATTATACATTATTCTCTGCAGAGGAAAACTCTAAATTAATGTTAACTTGAGCAATGATGACTGACTGGGGTGAAGTAGATGATGATGACGATTCTCCTCCTGAGTCCCCAGTGGATATTATACGTGTGATATGGCACTATTTGGGATGAGAGAACAGTGGGACTAACAAGTGAAATTTGGTATATATAAAAGTATTTGGTTTTATATAAACCATTATTTCGTAAATATAAATAAAAATGACAGTGAAATCACATGCTCTTGTATACATAAATTAAAGTGTAAATTGAGTATAGCCTATTCACTGAAAGGGAGCACTTTTTAATGCCCTGCTAAATTTTTCCTCTCAGTCAATTTCTAAACTTCTGCCACTTTTTAATATGAACATTGCCATGTGGCTAATAAACAGAGTGTATACTTTTCACCTCTCTCAAAAATTAGTGCCCGAGGCTGCAATAGAAAACATTTATTAAGGGTTAATACCTGTTGCGAGGGTCTTAAAAAGTGCTCACTTTATCGTGAACAGCCTTATAAGCATGTTATTAGCACGTTAGAGTAAACCATTTAGAGCTTGTCTCGGAAATAAATAGTTTTAATATCTTTGTAACATTACACCTGTATCCAATTTTCTAACTAATAGGCTGTAGATTTCTTAATGTTTACCTAGTGGACAACCTTCCTACATTTACATGTGTTATTATTATTTGTAACCTATGTTGGTTTCTTAAAAAAGTTCTATTTTTTTTCTTAACATCCTGTACTTAGTTGTGTGTGTTTTAAAAGAATGTTGTACATACATTTGTGAAACAAGCTGTATTTGTATATATTTTGAAACAATTAATCAATAAATGTATGTTTTCAAATGAGTTCCTGTCGTACGTTTATTTAAGCCCACCTCTTTAAAACTATGAAATGAAAATTTGTTTTCCTGAGAAATGAATTATATTGATAAATAAAACTCCTCAACAGATAGAGAGAGTTAAAAAAAAAAAAAAAAAAAAAAAAAAAAAAAGTTGCAATGACTTCAAAGGTGTTTGAATTCTATCAAAATAGGCAGAGATGCTTTAACCTAAATGAATCGCAAGGAATATTTCCCAGGAAACTTTGTTTGCTGAATAATTTATACTCGATTCGAATTCGTAAACTTAAAGCGTTTGCAAATGTCTCAAGACGTGCAAAAACTGTTACCTTTAAAGGTCTATGACCTTAACAGTGTTACCACCCCTTGGCCAGAGTCACAAAATGTACAGGTTTGACTTCAACGACTTTCCAGTGTTACCAACCACAAAACCGATATCTCAGAGTATTCACGTCTGAGTCTAACGACCCTCTCTGGAAATACGTTAGCTTCATAATACCCTGGAGACGTCTCTCGCATAGCTTTTCATGAAGCAGGCCGCCAGGAGCCCTGGACCACCATGCATCGGCTTAACCTCTGACCATACTAAGGCGAAAATATCCTCCTACCTGATCGCAAACTCTCTAGTAATGAATTTTTTTTTATTAATTAAATATAAACACTATCCACCCTCTAATACATTCTTAACAGCCCGTAACATAGTATAAAGGTTTTAATGCATTACGTTAGGAAACACCTAAAATTAAACCCACGAAATTTTGCACTTACACTATATCAAAACATATGCAAACTTAGTTGAAAATATAGTATTGATTATAAAAGATGGTTTATTTCACATACACACCAACCTTTACAAGAACAACTGTAAAAATGTTCTATAATTTTGTGTATATGTCCCATATTTTTAGTAGTAGCAATCGAGAAAGAGTTCAAACCTGTTATTCTTAACCAAAAAATCAGTAGATGACCTTTTGTTTATTCAAAGACACTTACTTTTTTAACCGTAACGAAAACATGTTCTTATACATTAACGAATGATATTAGTAAATGTTTAACGTAAGTATGATAAACAAAATAGGTATTAAGATAACATGAACATATTTTTAAATTACTTTATAACACACTTATTGAAGTCGATAAGGTTATAAGAAAAGAAAAATTTATGTTAAGTTTAAGTTTTACAGATATATTGCGGTGATGTCTTAATATTACGAAACATAACAGTTCATGTTATTAAACATCAATTAAGTAATTGAAACCTTTCCAAAAGAATAAATAATAGCATTTCCTTTAAAATAAATTACTATTCTTTAGAAATCCGTAAAGGTGGAATATCGCAAACCATTTAAGATTTTTTTTTTTTTACGAATTATACTAATACTATCTTTTTCTGTAAATCCACATCACATAAATAATATTTCGCTTTATTGACTACATTGTCTCTAACACATTTATTTGTAATGAACTAGAATTAATTTTAGTATTAAATAAATGGTCTTCATTTCTTCCAGGGTGAAGGTAGTAGAGAGGTTTGTCTCAGAGGATGGGGTGAGGGGTTTAAGATGTTTGAAAGTCGTGGATACGGGGAGGGTAGGGGTGTTTGGCTTTCTCGCTTTCTGGTTGGTGGGGACGAGTGTCGCTTCCTGAGCGATTACCTGGAAATTTGAAATTTTTATAAATATGGGTTTAGCCTCTGCACCCACTTCCACTGTTTCCACTAGTTAGTCTGTGCGGTTTGCATTGCGACAGTGCGTTTCTACAAAGATTATTTTCTTGGCTTATCTTCTCAAGCTCTAGAAAATGAAATTATTAATTTTAACTGGGATAATTTTAATGACAACATGGGTGCTCCAGATCCTTTAATAACAAATTTCTTGGATTCTTTGGAGGAGGAGAGGATTCCTACATTACAACCAATGGTATTGTCAATGCCCTCCTTAGGGCCATCGCTGCCTCCAGTCTCGATGCCGGTTCCAGCTTATATGCCGGTTCCAGCTTCTACGCCGGTTCCAGCTTCTACGCCGCTTCCACTTTGACGCTACCTTCAGCATCACCGCTTCCAACTTCAACGTCATCCTTCTTACAACAGGCGGTATATTTAACTCTCCCAAAATCAGGAGAACAACGTTTACAAAAGGCAAAAAAAAAAGGCTGTTCCAATCCCTTACACCTAACGATTGTCTCCTTAAATGATACGCGTTTAGAGGTTAATGAAAATAATTTATTTTATGAGTTGGAAGAATTTTTAAAATTTAACTTTTGTCCTTCATCTGCTCCAAATTTACCTTCTCCTAATATGATATCTCCAGAATCAACACAACGAAATTTAATTTCCCCACCTCCTCGTTCCTTTACAGATTGACCTAAATAAATGCTACATAGTCCTATCTTATCACCGATATCACCTCCACCACCACCATCTAATGTTCCTCTAAAGAAACGTAAATTGAGTTGAATTCATGTCTCTACGCTAAAATTGTAGTGATGTTTTCCATTGCAAATTTTAAGTTTAAGGTTTTTCAGATGTGGTATGGTTTGATTTGAGATTTTAATGATTTCTGATCAAACCTAATGAAATTTTTTTATAGTTTTCATGATTTTCAGGCGTAACATGATGTAACGTTTACATATGCATTTGCAAGGTATGGTCAATAAGAACTTCCATAGAGGAAGCTATCTAGGTTAATGAGATTTGCAATTTATGAAACGACATAATGTCACCATGTTTTCTTCGGAATGGTAAGAACATGACGTAAGATGATGAAACAATTTTAATAATTTTAATAGTTTTCAGTCGTAATATGGTGGAAAGTTTTACAGTTGTAAACTTTGTATGTTTTAAGGTGTAAAGTGATGTAAAGTTGTTTCATGATTTTAAAGTTTTAACATAACATGGTGGAAAGTTTTTAATGATTTTCATGATTTTAATGATTTCTGACATAAGATGATGAACAAGTTTCAATAATTTTAACGATTTTCAGTCGTAATATGGTGAAAAGTGTCACAGTTAAAAACTTTGTAATGATTTCAGGTGTAAAGTGATGTAAAGCTGTTTCGTGATATTACAGTTTTTTAACGTAACATGGTAAAATTTGTAATGATTTTCATGATTTTAATGATTTTCAGGCATAATATAGTGAAACGGTTTTTACAGTTTTAATGATTTTATCGATTTGAATGATTTTCAGGCGAAACATAGTGGAAAGTTTGTAAACTTTGTAATGATTTTAGGTGTAATATGGTGAAAAGTTTTTTACAGGTTTTATGATTATCGGACGTAACATAGTGGAAAGTTTGTAAACTTTGTATTGATTTCAGGCATAATATGGTGAGACGTTTTTTACAGGTTTCATTACTTTCGGTTGTAATATGGTGAAAAGTTTTACAGTTTTAAAGTTTCAATGATTTTCAGATGTAACATGATGTGATGTTTTTAAATTTTTTTAAATTATTTCTGACATAACATGATGAAGAGTTTTTTTTAAAGATTTTCAGTCGTAATATAATGAAAAGTTTTGAAGTTTTAATGATTTTCAAATGCGTAAATGATTTCAGGCGTAACATGGTGAACAATATTAAATGATTTTCATGTTGTAAGATGATGTTATGTTTTTATAGTTTTAAAGATTTTAGTGATTTCTTATATAAAATGGTGAAAAGTTTTCAAAGTTTCTAATGATTTTCAGATGTAAAATTATTTCAGGCGTAACATGGTGAAAAATTTTAATTATTTTCATGTCGTAAAATGATGTGATGTTTTTACAGTTTTAAAGTTTTTAATGATTCTGATGTAAAATGGTGAAGAGTTGTCAAAGTTTTTCATGATTTTCTGATGTAACATATTTGACATTTTTTTTTTAAGTTTTTCAGTTGTAATTTGGTGAAAAGTTTGTAATCTTTGTAATGATTTTGAGAAGTAAAATGGTGAAAAGTTTGTTAACTTTGAAATGATTTTAATGGTTTTCAGACTTAAAATGATGTGATGTTTTTAATGATTTTCAGACATAAAATGGTGAAAAGTTTGTAAACTTTGTAATGATTTAAATGATTTTCAGCCATAAATTGATGTAAAGTTGTCTAAAACAAGTGGTTATTCAGATGCATTTTATTCATCTTTAAAAAAATTGTTAACAATCTTTTATGTACGTTTTGATTTTTTTCGTTTTGAAAAAAAAAATTTCAATGTTAAAATAAATTTTATATCTTGTTGTTTAATAGTATTAAATTCCTCATGTCACTTTATTGTATAATATGTTTACACTATTAAACTTTGTATGACTGTGAATAATGAAGTAGATGGAATGATAATAGTGTTTGCGGACAATGAAGGGCTAGTTTCAATACTACGAAGAGATTCTTTTATATTATGTTTAAAATTTTGATTTTTATGAAATTATTTTTAAGACTTAACATTTAATATTCCTGCAGAGAACTTCGAAAAATGATGGTAAGTGTCAAAGCTTTCTCAGTGGCATTTTCGTCCAGCAGTGAAACAGCTTGTCTTTCAAAGGCATTATCCCCAGGTATCAATTAGCGGGGTGTTGGTTGTCTTTAAGCGAGAAACTTGTATTTCTCGCGCAAAGCAATGCTCAGCCTGCTTCCTTGTTCGTAAAAGAGAGAAACATATTTTTAGATTCAGCTCTGGCATCATTCCCTTATGAATATATATTGATTTAAATCCATAACAGGGAAGTAACATTTTAATATGAGACAGTATTTATTTTTACAATAAATTTGGAAAATAATATTACTTATTATCTCTGGATAAACGTCAACCAGATTGAGAGTGAAAATCTCGCATGGACGCTTTGCTTATAACTTAAATTTGAAAGAATTCTAAATGCAAGATATGTTTTTTCTATGCTATACACAAATATCTAACAGCTTTAAAGTTTGGAATATCTAGACACATTTGTTTAATGTAGTTTTTCCATCGTATTAAAGGTGTTTGACAATTATACACAACTTGTGTAATATAATGCGAGTTTAAAGTTTTTTCCATTTGGTAGTGGTATGTTAAGTCACATGCTTCGGCGGTTGGAAAAATATTTCCAATAAATTACATATAATTATAACATTATTTAGACTTATGGGTATAGGGATTTGTTGACAGGCATACATTGTGAGCAGTATTTCTCTTAATATTTTATCAGAAATATTAGTTAAGTTTACAAATTACAAATCAGGCATGGCTTAATTGCTAGTGATAAAGACTTACTATTTTTTTTTTCAGAAGGACTTCGAATTTTTTTTTCTTCAATACCAGTGCAAGATTTAAAACAAGCCAGTGTGTGGGGTGGAGGCTATGACAAACCATTTTCTGGACAGGTCAATGCTCCGGGAAAGTCCAAATTCTAGGCTGGAGGGGAGGGAGGTAAGCTGGCAGGCAGCCAGGCAGAGAGGGCCCGAGCTGGACAAACAAATGCTTCGGGCTAGGGGAGGGAGGGAGCTTTGTAATGGGACCTAGCATGCAGCCAGGCAGAGGAGAGTTTCCTCGCTGCCCAGAGAGGCCATCTTAGTTTTTCTTCAAACCTCCCTCTACATATACGGATACCTGCCTATGCTCCAGGAACTAGCACTTCACCACTCACATTCGGCAAGCTGGCGGCCTGTCGCCCGACGATGGAGGGGTAGTCGATCAGTGGAGTTCGGACCCATCGTACCCCTGACTGCTAGCCGCGATTCTCGTTAAATGCTTTATTTTTTATGTGCTAATAAAATAATTTTTTTTAAAATAACCGTCGATTATCATGTGAATTCTGTTTCACGAGTTCCTCTACAAGTGTTAGCTACAGGATTTGCTAAACTGTTATTGCGATAGGTTATAAGATGCAAATTGTTTCCTTCAATTGGAAGTTTGCCTGTATCTATGATTTTTTTTTAGTAAGCTGTGTGATTTTTCATTCTGCTAGGATTCGTAAATGTGAATTTTCAAAGCTAGTCTATGTGTGTTCGCTACGAGCATTTTTGAAGTTTCTCTGCGATACATTTTCGACAGAGCTTATATTAAAATAAGTTTATTCTTGGAAAACGGTAAGTGTTTTCCCTGCGATTCACTACCCGCCTCCGTTTTTTAAAATTAAATTTAACATCGAGGGGGAGGTGTGTGTGTCTAATATGCTATTATCATTACCTTATATTACAAATATATAAACCAGTGAATTCGTAAACAGGAATAAATAATTTTTATCGATTTGTGATGTAATGTTTAGTTTTTGTAATGTCGAGGAGTTCCGCCATAACCTCAGTCGATATTCCGACATTGGTCAAAGAAACCGCAAGTTCTGGTTGTTATTGATACACAGCTTATAATTCGCCATAAGTGATACACCGGAGTCATTCCTTCAATAACCTCCCAGCTGATCAGACGTGTTTTAAAAACATATACCAAAATGGTACAAAAAGGACAACACAATATAACTCTCTTCCATATCAAGGATCTTAACTACCCGAGGAAGGTTTATCGTAATATTGTGTCTTTTACTAAGGATGTCAATAAATATGATAGGTCTTGGACAGTTAAGAGCCTTGAAATAGAAGAGAGTTATATTGTGTTGTCTATTTTGTACCATTTTGGTCTTCAAGGAATAACTGCTAAAGTAGGTAGTGGTTCGTTGGAAATGTGTTTCTTCAGAAGATCTCTTGTCGAGAAGGAGCATGCACCAAAGGATATTAGTGACATTGATCCAAACAGAATAATCTGTTGGAAGACTTTTCCAGTTCATGACGGCAAGGCAGACAATACTGCTGTAATTAGTGTCTTTGGTAATGCGTCTATGTATTCACATAAGAAGATGAAGATGGAACTAGGTGATCAGAATTGGTTGTGTCAGAAATGAGTTGGTACTACTGGCGATATGCATCTTCTTAGTCATGTGGAATTGTTTTTCAATCCATGATTGTGTGTTATGTATTTTTTATTTTGTAATCTGTGATTATGTGTAATCAGATGTGTAATTACTAACATACAGGATGGGTTAGGAAACTGACATAAATCGTATTGACATCTCTTTTCATTTACTTCAATATGTATTTCCTAATAATTTCATTTTGCAGAAATAATCCATTACCTCAGTCGCCTGCCAGACGTGAAGGAATTCAATACCACTGAAAATTAATATTACATAATACCTATATACACCCCTTCCCCAACACATCCCACCTCAGTACAACGACAAACCTACGAGGATGAGGACCTACTATGCTGCTCCCCAACCCCAAAAAATAAAAATAAATTAAGACCCTCAACACATATATACCCTTTTCCCAAAACATCAGACCTCATACAACACTAGAGCTTCAAGGGTGAGGATGTACCATGACGATCTTAAAAAAATAAAAATAAATTAATAAAATAAAGTCCTGAACACTATCTACCACCAAACTATACACTTATCAATTCACACAAAAATAAAAAATAAAATTTTGATTGATTAATTCAATTCAATTAATTGTATCAATGAATCAGATTTCCATACTATTAATTTTGTCGGATTCACATTAGCGGATTAAAATAATTTGATAGGTTTATGATTGGATTAATCGGACCAATCAATTTGACATCAAATTGATAATTCGTTTAGTCAAGAGTGAAATGAAACCGAGACGCCCCTACTACTAACGCACAATGCACAGGCTGTAATGGGTACGAAATAGATCCTAGGTACCCATAGCAACCGCACCCCGTGTATGGTGTAAGGCATATCGGGCGGAGAAAGACGAGATGTCGTGGTGCCAAAGGACGATAATGCTGTATCATTGTGTGACACTTGTACGGTGCACGATTTTTTTCCCTTGAGGCCGCGGTCTACAGGCGACAAGTAACTTTGCCGTACGTGGAATTATTTTCCGTCACCGTCGTATTGACGTCGAAGACTTTGTACTGCGGCTGTGGACATTAGCTAGCACCCATCTTCGTAATATCGGTTGTCGATATCTGGTCCGAGCGTGACAATGCTCTCCTAATTGTAGCGGGGATGTTATTCGAAAAAATGGATGCCTCCATCTCAGAACGGTGCAGTAATGCACCATCGGAGACCATGATAGAATCTGGCGCTGTGCCTATAGCAGCGTCCGACATCGCGATAGAGACACCCTTCTGAAGCAGCCAAACAGCACCCTTCCGGATGAGGAGAACCCGGCCGACACTATTCCAGGTGGTACTCATCCAGTCAGCCCCGTTCTGAGCACCCAGACGGCACTCTTCCAGTCAGCACCTGGTCGAAGCACCCAGAGGGTATCCTTCCAGTCAGCATCCATCCAGGCAGCGCCCTTCCAGGTGGTGTCCTTCCAGGGCTCCCAGTCGCTATCCTTTCGCGGCTTCCAGATGGGTGAGTTGGCGACATGCGTCAACACCATCACTGAGGGTTCCCTGCAGTTAGAGGCTGTCAACGTACCACAGCGAGAACGTAGATCACCCGAAATGAATGTTTTACATGTGCAAACAACAACAGAGACTCGCGGAGTGGCGGACTCACCTGTGCCGGTACGGTACTCACCAATCTCTGATATTGATTATAGCAAAAATGAAAAATGGGAGGACATGTGGTCTCCACTGCCTCTCGAAACTATATCAGCCTCCCTTCGACCCGACGGTGATGAGATTCGCTAGTGTTTAAATAACTTTGGAATAAGGTTATTCGCGTTAAGTAGCGATGTTTCTGATGTGCAGCTAGAACTGTCTAACTGTGTGCTTGTCTTTACAGAGGTGAAGTGTAACATGGAACGACTTGTGAATCAATTTCTACCGACCGAAAGTCTGCACCTCAATCGATGTAAAACAAATGCGATTTAAAAAAGAAACGCATTTATCCTAATTTTGTTTGTAGTGTGTTATTTGTATGAGGTTTTTCGAGCTAAATACAACGTCTTGTTATTTAACTTATAACTGTGCGTGTGTGTGTGTGTTCAGTACTTTATTTTCTCCATGTCAAACGAAATGTTTTTTTTTGTACAAACAGTCTGTATATATTGTGCTTACTTTTCCCTTGGTGAACGGGACAAGTTTTTATATTTTTTATCAATCTGTATATATTGCGCTTGATTTTCCCTTTGATAAGGGACAAGTATGTGCAATATCTATTTTATAACAGTTAATATTACCTGCAATATTAACCAAACTTAAATTTGAGGTATATTTTGGCTTCTTTCTTTATTATTACAACAAATAACTTGTGCGATGTTATTAGCAAATACCCATTTAATGAAGGGAATTGACTTAAAAAAAAAACCCTGCGCACTGTAAGATGGAACTGTTCCTGACCTACATTAACTTCTTCTCTAAAGTGTGTGGAAACAAAAGGGAAGCAAGGGTACTGACGGAGAGAGGAAGTGCCTAAGTGACAACCTTCATTCTGCAACGCCGCACAAGGACACCTGCCTCTCTCTTTATCAGCCGCTCCCAGCAGCAGCAGCGGTGACAGGTCGTCATTTTTTAAATTATTTCAATACTATTTAAAAAAATAATACACTAATATTAGAAAACAAAGAAATATAATATATATACACATACATCGTACTTGCAAAAATTTGAAAGAAAATAATATATATATACACACACACACACACATTGAATTTACACACAAAACACTTGAAGGAAAATATTTTACAAGATAAATATATTTTTTTAACGCAAATATCTTTAACACAACACATAGAAATAGTTACAAGATAAACATATTTACTAAAAAAACTTGGTAAACACATTTTACAAGACGAACAATCTACTGGGAATAAAACCAGATAAAAAGGGTTTTCCTTACGCCTAAGACACTTTTCTTTTCCCGTCCATACTATTAATCACGTATGTCGATATGTTGTTTACACAGTCTGTTTCAACTTATCAAAATTACAGTGGAATGTGAAGTTTTCATCATCTGGGTTTTTCTATAGATAGAGCAAAGCTCATATGCACAAGCACACACAAGCACCTCTGGCCATGGGTTCGAAGGTGTTGTAACCTCTAAACTGTGTCAAGCACCATCACATCGTTCCGAACATATGTTAAAGAGTTTGTCATTTTTCTCTAATTTCGTGAAAAATTTCGCAATTTTCTCCGCTGTACTTGGTTGTATGTCCTTCACCCGCAATTTATTTTTTACCTGTTTTCGATTATTGTGGAAAACGTTGTTTGTGGATGGCACAAAGAAGCCACACACTCGTCACTATTGCAATTTTGCATTGCTAATTCAAATGCCTTACCATAGGCGATTCTTCTTACGAGGAGGAGAAAATGAACATTTTCGTCACATCGCTCCACTGTCGCGGTAGCTGACGGCTGGTCCGTGGAGGTTACGCCCTGTAATAGAGGAGATATACTTGCATATTTTTTCTCTGGATTAAAAATATCGTCTGGACGTGCTCCGTCGTTGCGAGAAGATTTGCTGAAAGGTCTCGGCAGCGCGCTTAGGTACACTTCGCATGCAAAAGGCATGTAGGTGGAAGTAGAGTCCGGAAATCCTTGCATTTTCACGACGTGGTTATGTCCATCACATTTCTCTGGCCATTTACACGCGTAATTATTTTAACTTTTTCGGAACCGTTCGTAAAATATACTTTCGTACGTTCTTGCCTTGCTTACGTGAGCATTGAAATTTTGTTTTAACAACTCCTCCCACGAACAAAGAAGCATAGAGTCGGGGAGTAAATTGTAGACATAACCGTTTTTGTATTCGCACGGTAGTGTGTTCAGCACGTAACAGCCTTCTAACTCATCGTAGCAGCATAGCCAGTGAATTGCGCCGTCGCTAAATTGAAGTTGCAGAATGCCTCTAGCATCTCGAAAACTTACGCATCGGTACCCCAATTCAGTACACTGTAGTTTCTCATGTTTTCCTACCTGAATGACGAAAATTCGGCGACGATTACTTCTTCAATGTCGCTGACTTCAAAGTCGGAGCTGATGGGACTCTGCAAAACTGGGCGGAATACAATGTATTCCGAGGGCTGATACGAGTTGACTGATGGATGCGGGTTGACTGATGGTTGCGGGTGGTCTGATGGTAGCGAGTTCGTGCTAAACAACGACATGGACGACGTTGCTCCTCGTGCCAATATCGTGCGGATGAGCTGAAGAATATTATCTCCAGTGTCTTCTGCGTTGCTGATAGTTTTGCTGTACTTGGCTACATGGCTACTCTAACAGGCATTTGAAACGAAATAATAATCGGGCTCTCCTCTCGAAATAGCGAGGTACAACTTTTCCCAGAGGCCCTCGGGAACGCGTCTTATACACTAACAACTATAATATAATTGGGCACCCCTGAAGATAGGTAATTCAGTACGTGAGTTAACCTGGGTTTCACGGCCTTCGGCGTAGGACCGTTGGTGTTTGTCCGTGGTAGTATGAACACAGAGGCCTATTGTAACATTCTGGATAATGAAATGCTCCCAACATTGTGGCGTTTTTACGGAATGGACCCGTGCTACTTCCAGGATGACAATGCCAGGTGCCATGTTTCAAGGGCTACTATGCAGTGGTACGCCGACAACAATGTTCGCCGATTAGACTGGTTCACCCAGAGCCCCGACCTCAACCCTATAGAACATCTTTGGGACGAATTGAATCACCGGGTGAGGGCTCGTCAGGCGCGGCCAAAATCCATTGCTGAACTCATGGAATGGTTGCAAGAGGAATGGCGACAAATCCCCGTGGATGTCCTGCACACACTCGTAGAGAGCATGCCAGACAGGGTGGCTGCTGTTATAGCCACAAGAGGTAGCCCTACAATATTCTAACGGGGTGACAACCACTGAGCAAACATTGTGGACAGGTGTCCAATTACTTTTTGGTAGATAGTGTAAATCCAGAGTTTAAGGGGGGTGGAACAGACGTGACTAATGGGTGGAGGGTAACTGACTAATTAACCAATGAGCATCATTGGTGGGGTTGGAACGGAGGTGACTAATTGATGGAGCACATGCGACTAATTAGCAAATGGGAAGCATTGGCGATGTGGTGGATCACATGACTAATTGGCCGAACAGAGGTATTGGAGGCTTGCTGACTAAACGCTGCTTGGTCGAGTAGATTGTCGCGTGACTAATTAGCCTACCGGAGAGATTGGTGAAACGAAGGTTTCCGAAGACACCCGAGTAATTGGCCAATGAGAAGCATTGGCTTGAACATAAAGTGATTAATTGGAGGGCATGGAACGAATTCGACTAATTATCCAATGGGAAACATTGGCGGGGACGGAACACAGGTGATTAACCGTTCGAGCAGATGCTTATAATTGGCCTAACAAAGATTTCAGAAGACACCCGAGTAATTAGCCAATGGGAAATTTTTGTGGGGATTGGTGGGGGTGGAGGGGGAGCGACAGTCGAACAGAGGTGGTGGAGGCTTGCCGACAGTCGAGCGAATGTCAGTAAACAGACAATGGGCAGCATTGGCGGGATGGAGGCTCGTCGACTAAACAGTAATTAGCCAATGAGAAATATTGGTGCGATTTAGGCTTGCCGACTAAACAGTAACTAACCAATGATAATCATTGGATCGAACGAAAAGTGAGTAATTGAAAGGTATGGGGCGAAGGTGGCGGAGGCTTGCCGATTATACACTAATAAGCCAGTATCAATGATGAGGGTTAGTCGATAAAAGGTGGTCGAACGGACGTTATTAATTAGTCAAAGATGAGAGACATACTATAAAAACAAATGAAGAACGAAAAAAAACAAACAAATATGGCAGTCGAACATTACTACTTGGTCGAGTCACTTACCAATATGGCGATACCCTAATACACGAGCGCTAGCTAGTTGATGTAAAAAATAATTCCTTACCAAGACGGTCACCTCCAGTAACGGATAAACGAATGAAAAAATAAAAAACCAAAATGGGGGCCTCTGGTAACATATAAATAAAGATGGTCACCTCCAGTAATGTGTGAACAAATGACCAACGGAAAACAATTATGGTGGCCTCCAAAAACATGTAAACAAATGTCGAACGAAAAAACAAATATGGTGGCCTTTAGTAACATATGTAAGTTTTTAAAAATATTTTTTATCGATTTTAATATAATATTTAATAATAATTTTTTAGTAATTTTTTTTGCAAATAAATTATTAACAGATTTTTATAAAGTTTCTCGTTATAAATTTTTCAACATATTTATTTATTTATTTTTAAACAATTTTAATTGAAAATTTCCTAAGAAATTTTTTTTAAATTTTGAAGACTTTTTTTGCAATTTCGTAGAGTTATTGGGGTCAGATGTCACCGGGGTCAAGGGTCTAAGGTCAATGTCATGTGGGTCCAAGATTGTGGATGGTGAAATAACATTGCGGCGGCCGAATCATGCCATCCAACGCCAGATGCCAATGGCTCTTAGACATAATTTCCTTATTATACACACTCGCGCACACACACACAACACACACACACACACATAGTCCATTCCCCATTGGAAGCAACTTTCTCGGAGCCCTGCTAAATATCTACTTGCAGGACCGTTTCGTATCCTTCCGCCCAATTTAAACAAACATTGCCATGTGACTGCCATGTAGCATCTGTCAAAAGAATGTTTAATGTCATTGTGTGTGTACATGTTTTCGTATACTTTCGCTACACCTAAAAATAAACATTGAAATATGACTTCTACTTTTATACCTGCCAAATGTGTTGTTTACTGTTTACAGCTTTTTAAAGAATTCTGTCTTATGTCTATTTAAAAAACAATTTCGTACGAATATTCACAGTTTAGGCCTATAACATTATTTAGGTCAGTTTTATGAAGTTTGCAAAATGCCTGAATTAACGATAGTTCTTACGATTACGTTACAGTAACATATTTGTTTTCCACGGCATAGCACATTATACCTTATGCACGTTAATATTCTGCCGCGACTGTGTTAAACACTGACAACTGAGGGGTAATGAACTGTAGTATTTAAATTTTTGTTATTGATATATCTTGGGTAATTTCTTTAAAAGGGCGGCCGCAGTTTGAATATCGAAGGAATAGCCAGTCCAACGAATAAGTGACATAATCAAGCACGCAACTCGTGTCGCTCATTTTTTGTTATAGAAACTTAAAATATAGCGGTGAACATGCACACAAATAAGCCTACCGTAACTTTTATTCCGCTCATATTTATATGTATTGCTACTTACTGTGTATTAGGTTTATTGAAATTTATTGGGGCTGGGCTTGGTTATTTTGTTGATTGGTGGTAAATCACGTTACACGACTGTGTTTCAAACATCCACCAGGGCAAAGGTACAACGTTGTGATAAATAAACATACGTGGATGTAAATTAATAACTCCGCCATAAAAACAGTTCACATTTATAACGCATAAATAGTTAATATCAAATATTTGAAATCACGGACACACAGGGTCAGCGTATCGACCACGATGCACAAAGGCATGCCATTTCACAGACGCAATTATTAACGAAACACACGTCACAGTATATTTATTACTGCCGTGGAAACACAGATTTATCACAACATCGTAACTTGCCTAGGTAGGTTTCAAAAACACAACGTGTACAAACGTGATGTGGTAATTTGAAGTATTTTTTGGAGTAACTATAATTTACGCTTCGTTTTGTAAAACAGCAACACGCCATGACATCATGGCTCGCCACGTCTGCCAACTTCACTTTGTTTCAGCCCCGCCATCGTATCTAAATATATTAAAATAAGGATTCAAACTTCAAAATCTGTTTTCAGTTGTAAATTACAAATTCAAAAATCATTATTTTGCTGAAATAGGTATGAAATATGCTACAATTGAAAATATGTACAATTTATTCCGCTTACTAGCGAAGTGAAACTTCCCGAGTGTGAAAGAGACAAAGACAGAGAGAGATTTGCTTCGAAGTTGCTCTTGCTCGATAAAACAACACCGTACCATTACGGCCTACTCACGATATTTTCCGCTGTTATTTTAAACTGTAAAAATGAGATATGTTGCCATCGGGGCTACCTATATATTTAAATAATTCAATAGGCACCGTTTAATTTACAAATAGTATACTAAAAAACCAGGTTAAAATAATGTTTTAACAGTGAACTATTTCTTACCGCCCGTTGCCAGCACGTTGGTGCTCACGATGTTGTTAATTCATATCTATAAAGAAATAAATATTACAAGTTATAGAAGATATTAAGGTAAAGTTTCATTTATTCAATAATACAGTACTATAAAGTTAACCACAGTGTTATATATTTGTGGAATACATGTTATTGGAAAAACTGGTTGACATATTATGCCTGGAGTGTTTTTTTCAAAGGTTGATTTTCTTAAGTCGCTTCCAATCGGGAATGGGTTTTATATATATATATATATATATATATATATATATATATATATATATACACACACACACACACACACACACACTCCCGATGGTCGTACACTACGCTTGCTGGCCACTGTCATCGTTCGTCGTTCCGACGGTATCATACACCTGGCACTAATGGCAGTCCACGATTCCAAGAATTCTGTACTCAGAGGCACGCCACGGCTTATATAGCCCAGTAGGCCTGGGTGAGAATATTCTGTGTACCCTGAACCGTGTTGACGTGGCGGTGTTGCTATTACCAGAAAAAACGATAACCGACTATTTTAAGACATTTACTCTTCCAAGGAAGTGAGTGGCGCGAGTCACGAAAGCCCTATCACTGCACCCAGCAGCTTGTTTCTAAATGTACGTGCTTCTCCGGTTACTGTGGTACCCTTGAAGCTGTACACTTTGAGCGCCCGTGGTAGTGGAAGGGGGGGGGTCAACTGTTTTTTAGCTAATGCTTCGTGCAATTAGTTTCATATATTAAGTAACATGGATTCGTAGGCTATGATTAGTCGTTTTTTCGCAGTAATTTCGTCTTTAACAATGCCACTTAATTAAAACAAATTACGTCGCTACAGTTTAGTTTAATTTGTATGTATTGACTCTCACCCCATTACAAGCATTGGCAAAGCGGGAAGCTAAATTAAACGTGATGAAATCTGTAGAAGCGCTGCATTTATTCATGATGTATCCCGAGATTCACACACAGTGCCAAGCCGACGTGTAGGAACTGCCTAGTTGGCATCGGCCTTTCAAGTTACTGTTCATATATTTTACCAATAGTATTAATATTTAAATGGTTCGAATGCTATCAGGTCTGCAATATAGGTACTTACTATGTATGTTACAGTCATCGAAGATACCTATCACTCAGCTATCAATAGGTGTGTTTTGTGTACCAGCAGAGATAAATTTTTAAAAATAACTCTGAACCACAATATTTACGACCTCAGAATTAATAAATCCCAGATGATTTACCATTTTTCTCATTCATTCTATAAATAGACTGCACGAAGAACTAAGTATACCTGTCCATTGACTGCGAGGACTTAATTAGTAGACCCTGATTTCTTAGCCTCAATCAAATGAGCGGAGCGGCCAACTGCTTCGTAAACGTGACACCCCCCAGAGAGCAGAGCCCGTGGTATTTTACTTGAGGATGACGCAGCAGATCCTTTCACCGCTGCAGAAAAAATAACGGCTAAGTTAAGGAATGGGAGAGGGAGGCTTCCTTAAATTAGTCCCACATTCCAGTCCATTAGCTGAATCGACAAGAAGTCCGTGTTTCGCAGACGTAGGGGACGAGCTGCAGCGAGGAAGATAAGAGAAATGCCGTAGGGCCTTCGAGTTCTCGGGTGCGGTCGAACATACGAGTTTTTTTTCCCCGCGCGGGACCGTCGTCGCGAGCAGTCCAAGGGGATGTCTACCGTCCAATCATCGGAGGTCCAGTGGTCTGCGCGGTCGCTGGGGGTGGCGAGACACGAGTAGACAGGGCCAAGTGTGGGTCAGGGGCGAAGCAAAGGGGTCGGGAGTCCATGAGGGCTTTGAATGCCTCGCTAACGAGCCCCAAGACTCAGCAAAGTTCCCACCGCGCCCTAGGGCGGCGGCGACCGCGCTCACGAGATGCTGACTACACGATACAACACAAACACCGCCTGGAGCGAGGAGGGGGTGCCTTGGCTGTTTCTGTTGGTCCCGCTGCCTGGAAGATCAAGCTCCACGCTCATTCTTGCAGCCTACACAGCCTCTGCAGAAGACAACAGATGGCAAATATATCACTGTCTTCGAACTGACCCTCCCAACGATACTTTTCAGAAAGCCATTGACGGAGTCTCTTTCAGAGCTGGAAGCGCATACAGATTTCCAGTTCAAAAATATCTTCACTCTCCCCCCAATGTTTTTATTTATGCTATTAGAATCGTTACAAACTTAGGTCTGAAGTTTTTCTATAACGACACAATAAATCTTACGGTCAGTAAAAATTTATCCCAGCCTTCACACGATAACATTTGTGTCGTGAAGGAAAAGCCAGATTGTACTGGACATTAAATGTTATTTAAGCAATCAGTTTGAAAATTTACTTTGGCCATTCTTCAACCTTGTTCCTTTTCCACTCTTTCCCACTCGCCACAAAGATATTCATGTGGTGACGTCGGCCAAGTGGCCTCAAAAACCCCGCTCTTTTTCGCTCTATCACTGTACACTTCTCGATGTTAGCACACTGGACTCGCAATCGGGAGGACCGAGGTATGATTCCCGGTTCGGCCATCCTGATTTCGGTTTTCCATGGTTCCCTGAAATATCTGCAGGCGAGTGAGTGCTGGGATTGTTACTAAGTACAGACCATTTTCAATTTCATCCCCGCCTCTACCAATCTGAGTACTTTTCTAAGTCTGTAGTGACTTCGCTGTCGACAAGTCTTTACGCCCAACCTACCTGCCTACACTTCGCGACTTTCAGATGCCCAGAAGAGGTGTCGCGCGTATTTTTACGTCCTCTCTCTTTTTGTTCGATATAAAGTCAAAAAAATATTACATGTTAGAGCTTATCTCCAAGCCACCAATATGCTCTGCCTCGACGACCTAAATGTTCCATGTAAGTGGAGATTTACAGACATTCAAAACAGTAGTGTAAAAAATGTCACCCGCACGCGAACATACGACCTGACTTGTCATGTACACGTCGTTTGTCCTAAAGTTCCTTACCCTTCCAATATGAATTATTACTTTAAAACAATCAGTGTTAAGGCAAATTTAGAGTAAATATATTTTAGGGCAAATTACTTTAGAACATGTGATGTATGAAAATAAATTTTAAAACAAACTAATCTGCTAGAAAAGGGCAAACTATTTTTCTACAAACATCTTTAAGGGCGTTCAAGAACCCACAATGACTTTCTATATTTTTTGGGGTATTTCATGATTATGTTTATTTTTAAAAGTAGTTTGATAAAAGTAGAGAAAACATGAAAATTAATATACAAATATTAACTTCTGAGAAATTCGTTAGAGTAATCGAAATATGCTTCTCAGCATAAAGCTGGGCGTTTACAAGCCAAAAATAATCATAACCATTATAACAAAAGTTTTACTGTAAACAACGATTTTTTTTTGTAAAATATGATTAGTTAAGTATTCAGACTTGAAACACCCTTAAATTGTTTTAAAAACATACATTTATTGATTTCTACAACCGGTAGGTCTGGTTTTCTGGTCTTTATTTATGTTAGTATTTTTTGTGTTCCTCTTTGTAACTAAATTTACAATATTAACTGTACACCACAATTTCTCACGTAAATTCTTCTCTCCAGAAGTTATAATTAAAAAGTCCTGAAGTAACTTATTAAATTCTTTCACAGATTTAAATTATTCTACACAAACATGCATATACATATGTGAAAATACAATGTACATTGATTAATTTATTGCATTATTTTATTATTTACACCAGACTGAAAACGCCATATAGTTTTCTTATCAACTTCCGGTGTATTCAATTTTTATTGCTAAATATCTATTGCAAATTGAATTTCTGAATTATCAACTCCATTTAAGTGAGCATATTTGGTTTTCAGGATCACAAATACATGTTTCATATCAAAAAGACATGTTTCATAATTACTTTTGTACATAGTATTTATCAGTGTCTGTAAAACTGTTTGTAAGACCCAATGAAGTGTTCGTTGTCTTCTTTTTAACTCGCAGTGTTATAGTAGTAATATCTCTACACTCCTGTTTGTGGCAGCGACTCAATTTCGTCTTTTATTTCGAAAGGACACCAATTTAGGACCTTCAAATGGGTCTTTACCTAATTTAAATATATTATACCAATTCCTTGAGATTTTGCACATTCTTCTAAACAATTTCAATAATTATGTAAGAAATCTATTACATTGGTTAAGAAAACTGGTATACTTGTTAATAAAATAATACTTAATAGGCACCGGCCATTACAGTTTTTTCTTAATGAAATTAATGACGAATAGTGGATGTCTTATCGTTGTAATTCTTTATTGAAATTTATTATGATAAAAAGTCTATACGGATTATACGAGTATCAGTTTTACAACCGCATTCTTATCACGTTTACGCAGCAGGAGAGTTTTAATTTCTTCCTGAAATATCCATTTAAACGGGTAGCGTTTCTTAAATATGCAAACCATACACGCAAGAAGTAAATGAAACGTCAGATTATACCTTTCTTAGAGGTAAAATTAATTTTTTTATTTCGAAAGCACGACTTTTAAATGGCGGATGCGCGAGAGAAAGAGAAAATCGACCTTCGTATGCACATTTAATAGTGATAAAATCCCAACTTTTATTTGATAACTCGCAAAATATAAAACGTTTAGTGAGCGATACAGTTTACCTCAACAAAAATAATTATCATCAGTTCGACATAAAATATTAACAGCCTCGTTTCATAACAGCAACACGGGTAAAGTTTAAATATTTCCTTTCATTGTTTTGTGCTGATATAATTCAGTGCTAACTATTACAAAAATATTATATTTAAAGACATTAGATGCAAAAATACACAACTAGACCCATCACTCATCTTACTTTTGAAAACACTCGTAGAAAATATTATTCCTTACCCAATAAATAATAAGTAATTCTATAATTCTGCACTTTCCTAAATGTATAAAACTGTAAATTACTTTAAATGAGATAAATTGGCACACAATTCAATACAAACCAGTTCACTTGACTCACTCTGGTCATTAAAGTGACTGAATCACAAATGTATAGGTAATTTTGGGTGATTTCTGCCCATTTCATGTGAACTCCACTGTTCCGAAGCATTGGTGTTTCTCAGTTCGTTGTACTTAATCGTAGTTAGTAGTATAATTTTTACTGAATTTTCACTGAGTAGTATTACACTTAAAAAACATACAGTCACTTCTCAAGTTCATCGTTTTAACGTGGGTTCATGTATGGACAATTTCAATGTTTGTCTCCTGCCACGTTTATCTATAAAATTACATGAAATTTACCTCGTGCCACTGAAGTAGAAACTCAAGATTATAAAGCTTGCTGGTTGTAGCTTCCAAAAGAAATGTTAAACATAAGCTTTAATGTGATGGGAATTTGCATATTCTTCTAGCATACTTAAAAATAAAGATAAAAATTTCTCACTTAAAAAAATATGATAATTTCCTTTATTTATAATCAGTTGTATTGAGTATAGCATACACTCACTGGAAAGTAGAGGTATTATTATTTAACAATGTATTTTGAAAAATTATGCTACTGATAAAAACTAAAATTCAAGAATTTAATATAAATAAATTGCGGTAGGTTCTCACATGACTGCACATGAACACAGTTCTCAAATTACATCCATACTCCTCTCTTTCTGAGTGTCAGTAGCATTATGATATAAAGTGGACTTGGGACTGGAGTCTTGGAGTATTGGAGTAATTTAGGTGCTGAGGTGCTAGGTCAACACGCTAAGGCGGCTGCCAAAATGGGTTACGTGAATTTGACATTTACCTTGGCATTTGACCGCGAGTGACCTTAGAGTAAAAAATCAAACGAAATAAAAAAAAAGATTAATTTTATTAAAACTAAAAATTTTAAGATTAATATATACATCCCAGAATAATTAAAAATATAAAGGTAGTGATTTACAAACCTCGTTGCATTACATATAAGGAATAAGTTACCTCTAGGAGGTCCATAATTCAATTTAGTCCGCCCTCAAATATGGTGCTGTACATCCTCTCATATCAACTATAGTGCAACTGGTATCCTGACAATATTATGGCTTATATTTAGTCGTAAGCTCTGTCCCACAATTAATTACAGATCATCACCCCTTCTCAATTTACTCGCAGTAGCTCGATGTTAAGTGTTCCGCTCCACTCATCATAAAACAGTCCCTCCCATTTCCACCCAATTTACACACATGTGCTAGATATAAGTTGTATGTACTCCTCCCTCTCTACCCCTTTCCATATGTAATTGTTCGGAAAACTTCTCATATGCGTAACTCAACTCCGAGTATTTATAAGGTTATGGACAAGGCCGGGGGCAGCTATTTCTTACAGCATGTATGCATGTTGCCCTAGCGGCTGGAAAACCCTTCCGGATATCTTGGCATACAGGAAGCTCATTTCTTTAACTGCACTGAAAAAAAAACTGTCGTACCTACCAAAATAATTTATTTTTGCGTACGTTATGCATGAAAAAAAAAACCATTCAAATACTAATATTTATCAGCGCACCTGCAGAAAAATTAAGACATTCACGATTAACGCCGCAGTCACACAAGTGGTCTAAACATGTTTTTTTTTGTAAAGTTGTTCGCCATTCATGTTTGATCACGTTTGCGAACATAACCAGTTTCAGGGGTTACGCCTCTGTAATTGAAAACAATTAGGAGAAAATCCGAACCTCAAAAACACGCTCCTGTTATTATTTATAATCACTTAGGCCTACAGCACTTGTTGTCGATTCTTAAATTTTCATGCAACTTACTTATTGTGCAAAGTAATAGCGTGACTAATATTGCTCTTTGACCTGAATTTTTATTTATTTCAACAAATTTTTGCAGGCTTGCAATCAGGTGATCGCATTCTCAAGTAATTGGTACACGCGCCGAGCGCTCGAACCACAGCTCTATGAACCCCCTCCAACGAGACGGAAGGCCATGGAGTTTGTTAGTGAACACGTGCCCAATATTATTAAGGGTCTTATATACTGAAACGTTTTCTGTGAAATCGTTGTTTGTGCGTAGACACGTGTCTCGGTAAATAAATGTTCTGCAGATATGACTTTTTCGCAGAAATAACAAAAGACCAATATTTATGCCCATATGTTTTTACTTTTGTCATATGAAGTGTTTTAATGGAGAAAAAATCGCGAAAGTGGTCAAATATCGCATTTTTAAAGCTTGCCTATGAAGTTTATTTAAACGATAAGAGAAAGGTACTATAATACGGGCGTAGTTTGATCAGTGTACTTTCATCACCTGTAATAAAACCCCACTGTTAAAGATCTAGTTTGCACAGTAAAGCGTTACGACGGAAACACTGCATGCCTTGCGCGTAGGAGCGATGAGGCGCTAGAAGTGACCTTGGACGCGCAGGTACATAGTTGTCTTAAGGCTGGAAGCATGGCGACCACGGTCTTTTGTCTTTGGTCGCCGAGATGGACGCCAGAAGATGTAGTGTCCCGACCGCCGTAATACGTCTATTGTCGTACGCCTTCGGAGACATGATTCAGAAGAAGAAGGTCTATTCAAATAGCATCCTAACTTAAAAATTATGTTCCGTGGCTATTTAATCATACATACCGTTTACTATATCTCTGAGCTACTCTGATTTAAATTATATTTCATGTAACAAGTTGTAACTAATATTATGTAAATGCAACAAATTGAAAACTTACTTAATTCACTATATCTCTGAATAATACGCATCCCCTAAATAATTAAATGTATAATTTAAAATAAACATAAAATTGTAACAAAATGCACTTAAGCCTGCTAAATTCACCAATTTAAATCATAATGTCTATTTACTTAATATCAGCCAAGACAATCAGCCAAGAAGAGTAGTTCTGATGTACTAATTCAACCAGTTTACTTAGAACAGAAAGTGACTGCGGACGGAACAAGTTTGAAGCTAAGTGAACATGTACACAGCTGAACACGTTAGAAGAGGGCGTGGTATATGAATTGACGCTGAACGACTTAAATTAAGTTTACAGGTTTTTAGGAGCCACTGTAGAAAAATCAAGAAAAGGAGACCCTAAATAACAATTCCTGCCTACTTAGTGAACAGATATCTTGGTGTAATGATATGTTCGTTTAGTGCAGTATCTTAAACCACGCTAAAAGGTGTAAGTCTGCGGCGAATGTAGTAGCTCGAAAGTAATGCATTTTGCTGGCAAAATATTTGCTCAGAAAGTTAGAGAAAAATATAATCATAATATTGACGTTATTATATTTTTATATTCGCTTTCAAAAACATGTATGTTGTTATTAATTTTATTGTGTTTCCTTATGTACCAAAACCTCTGAAACGAAGTAGTTTCCCGTGTGACTGAGACATTACCACCGCGTTAAAAGTGGATCCAGGACTACACGTCGATACTCGACACTCCCCATATCAGGGGCTGGTGAAAAACTTGTCGAGTGTCCGACTCAGCAGTGATGATGTACACAGAAGAAAGTACGTTGTATAAGAAACAAAAGATTTTCTATCGAGGCATTCTATTAAACATCTATGTTGTAGTAAAATTTTTAACATTGTGAAAAAGTTAATAATGTTAAACATTTACAATGTCCTATATCGCTATAATGCAAATGTGCTGTTGAAGTTTTTATATCAATAAAGCCAACTGAGTCATGTTGCCGCAACCTAAAGTTTTAAGCTATTACGCAAAAAATAACAGGAATAACTAAATATGTTGTGTTACTGGCCGTGGCCAAAATTGCAGATTTTGTTGACATAATGATAACATGACCCGACTTTGTATGCAAAAATGGTGACGTATTTGGTAATTTGGTATTTCATATTTTGTAACTAGCGGATGTCAGCAAAAACACAAAATGTCAAAATCAGCGCCATGTTGGTTTGACATTCAAAACACATATGTGAATGCGTATTTAAAACGTTTTTCAAAACGAACAACTGTTCATTAAATACACTAGGCATATTTTAAAAAGCAAGTGAGTGTTGTGCTTTGTTTATATATTATGCAACAAAAAATGTTTCCTGTCGTTATTAAATAATTTATTATTTTCTTATTCATTAACCTGTTCGTAGCATTCCAATGATGATTGCAGCAATATTACGTCTGTTTTAAGCATTCAGTTTATATAAAAATAATTTTCACTGTTAATGTAAAAGTATGTTGCCGTGAGTGCTAAACAAGTGACTGTCGACAATGTGCGAATTGAAACTTACAAAATTTCTAATAAACAAAATAACGAATTTGTCATTTTGGACACGGCCACTGTCATATTAAATAAATTACTAACCAATACAGGATTTCACTGACTTGGCATTGTACAATGGTGGATAGTAGTGAATAGTGATAAACTCTGTGATATAATTATTATTCACATATTCTCCATATTTGCGATTGACACGTCCCACAGTTGCTAGCCAAAAATTACTTTGTAATTATTAAAGTGAGAGAGATATTTATTACGTAGATTTGTGCTAATATGCCCCACAGTTGGAAGCCAATAAACACTCTGTGCGATGTAATGTGAACATTTAATTATTCGTAAGAATTATTTTCGTGTGAGATAGCGAGAAGGAGTTAGATGTGTTTTAATTAGTTCCATCTCGTTGGACATAGCGATGACACTTTTCTCTCTTACCCTTGGTGAAACTGCATCTCAAGAACCTTGGCGAACTCCGCTTGACAAAAACATGTATGGGTGTTTGCACTCAAAACATCAATGAAATAATAGACATAGCCGTAACTGCAAAAGCTTATTTCGATAAATGAGTATCTAAACTTTCCATTTATAAAAAAATCTGGTCGAAATAATTAGGTGTGTGCTGACTGAAATCTATACTTGAAATTAGTGCGTGGAAAAACTATTTAAAGTTTACTGCAAGTAGGAGTATGATTGCTTAGAGTAACCACCATCCTTACAATAAATATTAATAATAATTAATGAAATAAAAAAATGCTGCCTTGTTCTCCTTAAGTTGTGCAAATGATAAAGTTAATGTAGTTTAAGGATAGCTCGCATTACATAACTGAGATTACTAAATTGTCATAGTGCTCCATTAAACAAAAGGTAATTTAAGGCTTCTCACTCTTCATAAATTAATAAAATTTCAAGTTCTTTCTTATGGTATCTCCTCGCCAAAGATTCTCTCTCACATTTCATTACTTTGAATTCTCAGGGTCCTTAATTAGAAAAATTATTTACTTGAGACTGCTTTGTAGAACCATCGCAGTGAATGCTAACTACAAAAAATGTCTGCAAAACTCGAATCTCTGTAAGCATTATTTGAGTGGCTAGGTAGCCAAATGGTAATTGGGAACGCAGGTGTAAATAGCTTAAAAGAAGATATAAATAGCAAAATTTGTAGCGTAAACGCTAATGTAAATAGTGTAAGACGGGAATGTAAATAGCCAGATAACTAATTTAAGTGATTTAGCACTGCGACAAACGGCGAGAGGACGTTCCTTGAAAATTTCAGTTAGAAAATGTCTGACAACAAAGGCCAGGAAACCACTCCTTAGGTCCGGAAACCCTTGTGAATATGGGGTTGCAATTATGAACTTTATTTAATTATACTGAAACCATGTGATATTAAGGGATCAATTTCTGTAGGCATGCCAAACCATTCACTCACTGTAACACGCAAGTACCCATGTTGATCTACCACATACCCTACATAGTGAAATGGGGGTTACTATCCCACTGAAAAAGGGGTTGTTGTACATCGTTACGTAAATTATGATCACGGCCTATGAATTACCATTGCAAGACGTAAAAGCAAGTCGTCTTGGTAAGAAAACCTCCGACGAATGGTTTGCGAGAAAATAAGCATCCAAGATATTAGATGTGACGTAATGCTTATGAGGCATTTAATATGTTGGAGGTCTGTTCTCGCAAACCATTCGTCGGAGGTTTTCTTACCAAGAGGAAATTGTTTACGTCTTGCAATGATAATTCATAGGCCATGGACATAATTTATGTAACGATGTACGAAGACCGTTTTTTCACTATTTGAAGGGGTGGCAACCCCCATTTTACTATGTAGGGTATATGGTAGGTTAACATGGGTACTTGCACGTTACAGTGACTGAATTATGGCATGTTCAAAGAAATTCACCCCTTAATATCATATGGTTTCGGTGTTATTAACTAAAGTTCATTATTGCAACCCCATCTTCACAACGGTTTCCTGCCCTTAGAAGTGGTTTCCTGGCGTTCGTTGTCAGATATTTTCTAACTGAAATTTTGAAAGGAAAGTCCTCTCGCCGTTTGTCGCAGAGCTAATGACTCACTCTTTATTATTTAGACAGGCAAATAGACAACGTGAATGAAAATATTGACAGTAAACGAAAATGTAGACAGCCAAATAGGGGGCATTAGCGAGTCAGAAAATGCTAGAATTGACTATGTGGACGATAATATTGACAGTGTGAATGTAAGAATTGGAGTGTAAACGAAATAGTGAACAGTGGAAACGACAGAATAGACAGTGTCGAGAAGACGTGAAGTAGGAAATAAATGCGATGAAGAAATAATGGCATGCATTTCTTCAGCAGTGGAATTTTACCGTCACCATATCTGCAGCCGAGAAAAGTGGGGATGTAGTGCAAGCCTTAACCAAATCAGCAATCTCGAAGGATAGACAGCAGCTCTGGTGCATTGGTGTCGCACAGCCAGAAGTGGGTAAGGGGGTCACGATTAAGCCCGCCCCTTACGATCGCCAAACGTCTTAGCGGGAGTACCAACACCAGTTTAAAATAGTCGCCACCCTGAATAGCTGCTCAGTCAAGCAGTGGGATTACTACCTCGTGGCTGTACTGAGAGGCCCCACAACGAGTATACTAGAGTCTCTGCCAGAGAGACATCGGCCGAAGTACCCTACCCTGGTGTCGGCCTTGGAGCTACGATTTGGCGACTGACACCTGTGACATGTCTCACATACCTGTGAAGCCTAGCACAGCGACCAGGGTAGCCACTCCAGGAGCTATGACAAGGCATCGTGCGGCTCTCCCACCTATATCTGGAAGGGTGCTCCGAGGAGGGTGCGAAATCATTGCAGTCGGCTTCTTCATCGATGCCATGTCGCATAGAGCATGATAAGAACTGCTTCGTTTCTGACCTCCATCAACAGCTGTTACGGCGTGAATCGTGCCAAAATCATGCTCATGGAGAGACACTAATAGCGGTCACGTATTTAGGAACAGCAGCATTAACCTCACTCTGCCTCCAACGTTTGGCAGTGGCGACTGTAAAATATATAATACTGGGAAGGAAGCTAGACAATCTCATAAGTTTCATTTCTAAAAGTGTTTGCTTACAGTAATATGATTTGGTTCCTTCAGGAACAATGGGGTGTCTGGGAAGATTGAGGATTGGGGTCACTAACTCTGGGCAACGGTCAAGTAGTTAGTCAAAATTCTCATGTTTCACTGCAAAATTCGTCCAAAACAGACATGTAGTTCGATAAAGCCAAATGTTTGGTCACCCGAAGCCTCAAAATCTCTAAAGGTTCTCAAAAACCAATTGAGACTTGTGGATTTCTAAGTCACAGTACGGCGTTATCTTCAGGTGATGCCATGAGAGTCAACATTTCTGTGCAACACGGAAATAACTTCAGAAATGGCTGATTTAAGACCCAAAATTACATGTTTTCCCAAAAAATAAAGAATTAATTAAATAGTCGGATTCAATACACTTCCAAAATGTCCGCAAATCAGCAACGCAGATTCGAGGCTCTTCGATGTGTAAGCCAAAAATTTCGCAAATTAGAAATTTAGAATAAAGGCTCCATGTCGATTTTAGCGAATCAGGAGGGAGAGTGGCCATGTTTGTTTACATTGCTGCCATGTTAGAGTTCCGTGAGTTTGACCGTGACTTTGACCTGCGATGACCGTGGGACGACTTTAAAGTAAACAAATGGTAAGAAATTCTAAAACCCAAAATATCGGGAAAAATTTTACTTTAAACCCCGACCATCATCTTAAATTTCCATTGCCTTGGACTTGGGCCCAAGTAAACTTAAACCCAAAACTATGACAAAATTATGCAAATATTAGAATCAAGGAAATTACATAATTAATCTGGTCTCCATGTTTGATTTCCATGATCTTGTCCTAGCATGGTCTAAAAAGTGAAGTCTATGATTTGAGAGATCGGTACTTGCGGAGAACAGTCACTGCATTATTGCTGTAAATCAGCGAGGATTGGCACTCAGTTACAAGTACTGACTGGGAAGACAATCAGCGCATAGCTAAGATTTAAAAACAATAGTATAAGAAGAAATGGATAATGGGAAATGTTTTAGAATTGTTCATAACATCTGAGTGACGACAGCGATAAAAAATACTGTTGAAAAATTACATAACTTCTGAACGTAGTGACGACTCTGTTCTAGCAGTTCCATTGTGACAGTACAAAATATGATGTTCATTTGAAAATTATCAACTGACAAATATGTTGAATAGTGGTCGGATATATAATTATGTGTTTAAAATATGAAAATGACAGAAACTTGTGTAAGATACATCAAAATTTTTAACATTAATTGTGACTCACGTCAGGCCTATAACTTGCAGTAGAATTCAGTGCCATAAATTATAGTTATATTCCATTCATGGTTACCATTAACTTTTCTGAACCTTTGCTAAAGTTCAACTTCCAGAATATTCCTCCGCCTCATGCAAACCAAGCTTAACCAAGTATAGAAAATTATACCAAAGGGACAACGCACCACATTAGTGCGCACTCAATGTAATCATATTGTCCAATAGAACTAGTTCATACTGTGGTTTACCAACACACCTATTTACACTGCATTAATTTATAATAACTATAAATGTTATTAGAATTTAAAAATAAAATATGAATAAAATTTCAATACAACAAAAATTAAGCTACTGTAGTATTAACACAAGTATAAAACGCTTGTGATACATAACATAATTAGGAAACAACTAAACACGTAGTACATGGTTTTATTTTTCGAAGGTTTGATTCAAAAAGTGTGGAGAAACCACGAATAGACAGTAGTAACAATTTTATCACGCATACGGGAAACTTCAACCCATAATGAATTAAAACTTACTAAATCACCAAAATAGGTTTTGAACAACCGGACCAGTAACTACACTCATTATTTCCTGGGTTGGATTACCTTTACAAATATTTTATTTGTGGTTCTGTACTTCTACAGTGTGTTATTTCTATATGGTTTTTGTACATTGTGTATGCATTTATGTTGTATTTCCATCTTCGTCTTTGTACAATTGTTTGATATCAAGTATCAAATTTGTCTGCTTGTAGTAAGTGCGAAAACTGAAGGGAAAAAAAACGCTATAGTTATTGTGACAAATAAATATGATATAATACACAGTCGTAGAGTTAGTGTATGAAAAGGTTGTGTGCTGTGTTCGGGATCACTTAGAAATAATGTTTTCTGAATCACACGTAGTGTGTCTGGCCGTTGCTAACCCCGAAAACCTTTCGCCGTGCCGTGCCGTGCCGATGACGGCGCTGCATAGTACTAGGGGTCCACCCGTCTAGACGCGGTGCGCGAACTATATAACCAATGTTCACGTCTTTTACTAGGCGATATCTTCGGTACGGGAAAGCGAGAACACAGCAGGGTCACAGTCCATAACTTCTACGTTATTGCATTGCAAAAAATATTTAGTGGCAGCCACAAAATGTTTTGATGGTATCCATCTTGACAAATTTTTTCTGGCGAACACAAAATCACCGGTTATTTTTTGTAGCTAATAAGTTTTTTAACGTGACGTCTTACAACTCGACCCCTTGTTCAGAAAGTGAGCATTATGAAAGTTTGCTCTCGGGTCCTTGGCAATTACTCGTTGATAACGAGCAGTTCGTTAAATGTTAAGGTACGATAGTATAGGTCAGTCTTTGGCTTCATGCTTCACACATAAACGCATCGTCCTGACGTCATCAGGCCGCGGTGGGAGCCGCGCTGCGAACCTCTGATTTCAAGCTTAAGACCACTGTAACGACTGAATGGCCCATCCGATCGGAGAAATTCCGGGCTCTGTTTGTGCGTAAAAAAATGATCACTAAAAAATAACCAAGAATTATAAATAATAAACACACATAGTCACTTTCTAACCATTTTCTTTGCGGATCACATAGCAAAGTAGTTAAAAATTACGAACTAGGCGAAAAGGACACTAATGATATTAACAACAAAAATGGTGGTCGACAAGTCAAAAGTAAGAATGAAAGGATGACTCAGCTACCTCAATCCATACCGGAGTAATATGAAGAAGAAGTTGACAATTCTACGCAGCAGCGGAATGCGGACGTGGCGATTGCGTCATCATCGCATGCCACATCACATGACGAGACTAAGACTAAACAACAACGACACGATCAGCGCAAAAGCAAAAAGTATGACCCATAGACGTTGTCACGTAAAAATACCTAAGGCCGTGTAAGACGACACAGTCCTCCCCATTTTTCAGTTGTGGCGACTACAAAAATCTGGCTGGCTGACTTGCATACAAACATTTTTCGGAGCGATATAAATAAATTCCGAAATGAGATTGGCGGGAGCAGAAAGACAACGGTCGCACTCGCGGACAGACTAGGGTTCGTGATGGAACTACTGGCTGTTCGGACTTGGCCAACTGTGTTCCACCTTACAGACCAGAGAAGTTGAGTAATATAATATTTTTGTGGTTTTATTTTGCTGTGCAGTCAGCCGTATCTCCACCATTTTCCATCTTGAAGTTCGCAAGCTTTACGAAGCCCGGCCTGGTGCCTTCTCACTCAGCAATTTATTATCACTGGCAGGACGAGAACGAAATGGATCACTAAACTAAACCAATTTAAAAACGAGACGACTTGACCTCCTGCATTGCGCTGGACCACAGCTTGCATAAAGCTGACAAAGGAGGCGAGTTGGTAAAGATAGACCTCGCGCATTTACTGCAAGTTCACAATGTCTTACGTGAACACGCCTCACCAACTTCTTCCAGTTACGTTTTTTCCGAACTCGCGTAGTGAGAATTGTTTCATAACCTACCCTTATCTACAAAGGGCAGTCGGGTATCCAGGGTAGGCTATATATATATATAATATGCGTCTCAGAACAAAGTCAAATAGGCGTAGGCATGCAAGACGTCTACAGTTGTTGCAGGCATCAAGCAAGAAGCTCAGAAGAGAAGATTACGGTATTCAAACAATGGGAACTTAACTAGAGACTGCCTTTCATGTTATAAGTCTGCTTATCAGGATCACATATTAAAAATTATGTTTTGATTTGAATTTATGAACGACATGCTTATATATAAAACTGTCTCACTAGTAGCCTAACACGAATTACGAATCCACTTCATTTTTCAGTAAAATGCTCTATATATATATATATATATATATATAATATATATATATATATATGTGGACACGTAATCTACACTGGTCCTAACAGTTCGCATGCATCTGTTAATTATTTCAATGTTTAAAAATTAGGTAACCAAACCGTAACAAACAGTATCTTTGTGATATAATGAAAACCAAAAATAGTAGTAGCGTTTGGGAAAATCACAATACACCGGGAAAATTTGATAAAACAAAATTAAAATTTTTGTGTGCTAAATAAAATTTTGCCTCGAAATCAAGCGTAATAGAACGCTTTATAAATAACTCGAAAAGAGTTTATTTTGCGTATGAACTAGTAGACAAGAAAATGGACAGTGTAAGCGAGTTAGTGAACAATTAAATAGACCATGTGAAGAAGAAGATTGATAGTGTGAACGAGAGGATGGCCAGAATCAATGAAATGATGGATAGTGTAAATGAATGGATCGACAGCATAAATTAAAGGATGAACAGTGTAAACGAGTGGCTGGACAGTGTCGAGGGCAAGATAGAACAGGAATTGATTTTGTAATCGTAAAAGGCTTTTCAACGTCCCTCGATTTTTTGCTTGAAAGCTTAGCAGGGGACGGCTTACAGACTCCTTATAACCTAATTTAAATTAATGCCTATGCCTTGCCCGGGATTCGAACCCAACTCCTCCTCCACCCCAAATCGGTGGCGCACAAACTGACTGCGCCACGGGAGGTCAGCTGAACAGGAATTGACCACTATCAAGGATCAATGGCAGGAATTCATGCAGCGGCAAAGGAGTAGACATGCAGAGGCTGAGGAGGAGATGGGATCGACCCCCACCGAGTCGACGAATGTAGGCGGCGAGGAGAAGGAAGTGGTCGCCACCAATGCAACCCTCGCATGTGAGGCACAGCAGTTCTGCAGTTTGGGTACGTCTCAGCCCGGGGTGGGGAGAGGTGTCACAATAAAGTCTGCCCCTTATGATGGACAGACACCTTGGCGAGAATACCGGCACCAGTTCAAGATTGTTTTCCACCCTGAATGGATGGACTAACGAGCAGAGGGCATAAAACCAGGTGGCAGTGATGCTGAACGAAGACGAGGACGAAAGCATCAAGAGGACGCGAATGAATTTCAGACGACAATGAGGGACATTGCTTCCATGGTCCGCTTTCTGAATGTTGGTCGTCTGTATAGCTGGAGAACCTGAGAGCTAACTGTCTCCAGCAGCAGCAGCAACCAGGAAGCAGGCAGCGATGGTAGCTGAGAATGCAATATATTCGGGAAACTTGTATTCGCCGATCTTTGGGGGGGGGGGGGACAAAGGTCGGTGATTCCTGGCATTGCAGGTGTGTTCTATGAAACAGGACTCGGATGCCATGCTGGTGGATGGGACCCTAGATAATGATTCTTGTCAGATGGTCTTTGACACAGGGGAGTCTATAATGGTGGTAAGACCGGACATTCTCTGGCCTCCCCCCCCCCCCCCAGCACCCTTTGCAAAGCGATCGTCCGATAAGAGCATGGATCACTGCTGTTTAGTTACATTAACGGGCGAGACCACAGGCACCAGTCAGAGGCAAGAGAAGGGTACTCTTAAATTTTAGTAACCTTAACGTAGAGCACGATATTTACGTAGCAGAAATAGAGGACGAATGTATTTTGGATCTTGGTGTGTTACATAAGCTGTCATCGCCAATTAGCTGCCCAGTAGTGTATTATCAAACGACTTTGCTCCCTGCTACTAGCGAAATTGTTATTCCAGGCAGATGCAAGAGAAAATTTGTCAGTAGTTTGGGCATAATCGAAACAGTCCAGAAGATAGCATTTTACCAGATGGTGTGATTGTAGCAAGGACTTTGATTTCTAAAAAATCGGACAGTTTGCCAGTAATGATGGCTAATTTATCTGGCCATGCTATCCATATAGAGGAATGGGCCACTACAGGGGTTTGCAAGGAATTCTCACAGTTGCAAAAGTTCCAGAATCTTGAATGCCACAAATTACTAAATTACCTATACCAGATGATCTGGAGGATCTACTGACAAGAACTACAGAAAATGTCAACTAGCGACAAGAGAAAGCTGTCTCAGAATTACTGCAGATACATAGGGATGCTTTCTCCTGTGGCTCAATGACCTTAGCAGAACAAATTAGCCACCAAGGTAACTACCACTAGCTTTGCATAAGGTGGTTGACAGTATTATGAAGGAGATAAACGATTTAGATGTGATAGAGTTATCAGTCAATCCATGATCTTCTCCCATTGTGCTCGTTAACAATAAATATGGCTGTAATAGATTTTGGATTGATAACCACCCACATAATTATATGACCAAGAAAGATTGTCACCCACTTCCAAGAATAGAGAATGCACTGAATAGTATAGCATTTTCACAGTGGTTTACTTCTTTATAAATGAAGGGTGGGTGTTGGCAGTGCGAGGTGGCTCCAGAATAAAAAGAAATGATTACTTTCATACCCAAGGGAAAGGAACCTGCAATTCAAAGTTATGCCTTTTGGGCTATACAATGCCCTTGCCATTTTTGAACGACTGATGGAGAAAGTTCTTCCCTTAGACATTTGCTAGGTGTACCTAAATGACATTATGGCAACGAGAAGAACATTTGAAGAGCACCCGACATGCCTAGACTCTGTATTTAAGAAAGTAATGGCAGCCAAGCTGAAATTAGTTCTTAAGAAATGCCACCTTTTCCAAAAGAAAATTAATTTCTTGCATTATGTTGTGTGTGCTCATGGGCTTGAAACAGACCCTGAGAAGACCAGAACATTAAGAGATTGGCTTCCACCATCTTACAAAACTGTGCGAAGTTTCCTGAGCTTATTTACTTAAATTGTTGATTTGTACCCAGTTTTGCCACAATCGCCAAGCTTCTGAGTGAATTAACTAAGGTAAAAAGAAAATTTTATTGGACACCAGAGTGCGAAGTTGCTATTATTAGAACGAAGGAATCTCTGATATTTCCCACAATACTGAGCTTCCTGAGTAGAGAAGGTGAATTCATTCTAGATTCTGATGCTAGAGATGTAGGCACTGAGCTGTAATATCTCAGATTCATGATGGAAAAGAGAGACCACTGGAATACTTCAGTAAGGTATTACACAAGCCTGAGAGAAATTGCTGTGTTACACTAAGGGAGGTTCTGACCATTGTAAAGGAAATTGCACATTTTCACCCATATCTTTTTGGTAGACACTTCATCCTAAGAACTGATCATGCTTCATTGCACTGGCTACTAAATTCCAAGACCCCTAAACTTCAAATACCCCTGTGTATACAGCGCCTGCAAGAATACGACTTTGAAATACAGCATAGGTCTGGACATGATCAATGCAATGCAGATCCACTTTCCAGGAGAGCCTGCGATTCATTGTGTGGTCATTCTGAATTTCAGAAGGAAAAAGGTGGTGTAGCATGGATGCCCAGAAGAACACAAATTCAAGGCTTTGTATATTGTGGTGGGTAACTCACATGAGACGAGAAGTACATTAGAAACCATCAGTTAATTGGTGCAACATTACATTCAATATTGGAGTGGAAAGAATTTGGGTGTCAAGCAAGATGGGATGGGATTAGCAGCCTAGACCCGATAGTCAAGGCATACTGGGTACATTGGAGTTCCCTTATACTGAAGAACAGTGTACCTAACTGGAACTGGAAAAGTAATGACGGGAAACAAATTCACTTACAATTGGTCCTACCAGAGTTCCGAATCACATAAGTACTAAGAGAAATGCACACCACAGCTGCAGGTGGTCACTTCGATGTAAATAAAATCCTTAACAGAGCCCGACTGAGATTTTATTGGCTGCATTGTCGAGAGGATGTTGAGAAGTGGTGCCGTCTGTGCAATGCCTGTGCAGCGAGGAAGGGTCGGAGGATTAAGGGATCAGGTCCTTTTAAATATTACAATGTTGGGGCCCCATTTGAGAGGATGCCAGTAGACATTCCAGGACCATTACCAGACTCTGAGAGGGGTAATTGGCACAAGACTATTTCACAAAGTGGCCCGATGTCATACCGGTTCCAAAACCAAGAAGCAGGCATGGTAGTTGATGCTCTTGTAGATCACATTTTCTCCGGGTTTGGAGTGCCACTTGAACTTCATTCTGATCAAGGGGGACATTTTGAAGCAATCTTTTGCAAGAGGTGGTAGAGATTTTAGGAATGAAGATAACTTATGCTAGAGCATTACACCCTCAGTTGGATGAAATGGACGAGAAGCTGAATCGTACCCTAGATCAGTACTTAACGATATTCGTAGAAGCCAACCAGAAGTATTGAGACTCCAAGGTATAGGCCAATCATTGTTACTTTACACTTTTCTGAATCCCTGCCAAAGTTCTACTTTTCGTTCCGCTACATGTAAACATAAACACTGTCATGTGACTATGTTGTAACTGTGAAATGCTTGATTACTGTTTTCAGCTGTTCAAAGAATTTAGTCATTATTTCGAAAACCATTTCGTACCAATGTCCACAATTTAGGCCTATAATCATATTTATGTCAGCTTTATGACTTTTTAGCAATGTCTATGTTGACAATAGTTCTTATGGCTATTATTTTACATTACCATATTTGTTATACACGACATAACACATTATACATAATACATGTTAATATTTTTCCACGGCTGTGTTTAACCCTGTTATAACTGCGGGGGGAGAAGTATAGTATTTAGCCTCTTGTTATTGATATGTGTTGTAATATTTCGTTAAACAGACGGACTCAGCTGGAATAAAAAATAAAACGAAGGAACAACCAATCCAACGAAAAGACACAGTAAATTCAAGCATGCGACTCGCGTCGATTTCTTGTACATGCAACAACAAACTTAAAAGATAGTGGTGAACATGCACACAAATAGACCTACTGTAGTTTTTATTCTGCTCATATATATATATATATATATATATATATATATATATATATTTGCTACTTACTATTTTCTAGATTTATTTCATTTTTTTTCTAATTTATCTGGCTGGTATTAGTATTATGTTGGGGTTGTGGAAAACATTTAGATCATAGAAATATAAGAACATTACACAATTGTGTTTCAAACACCTAGGGCACGGTTACAGCATTGTGATATACAGATGTGGCTTTCAAACAATAAATTTCGTTCAAAACAGTTCACGGTAACAACATATAAATTTTGCACGTCCGATATTTGCAATCACGCAAACGCACACACACACACACACACACACACAAACACACACTGGTCCAACTTAACGTAATGTCAACAATTCTCATTCACACATACATCGGTCACGAAGCACTTTACAGTATATTTGTCCCTACCATGGAAAAGCAGATTTTTCACATCATAACTTGCCTAGGTCGGTTTAAAAAACAAAACGAGTACGAGATTGTAACTTCGTTCAGAAACACGTCGTGTTATGTCTGCGTCGCCATTCACCACTTCTGTTAACTTCGGATTCGTTACCGTCCCGCCATAACATCTAAATATTATAATAAATATTCAAACCATAAATTATCGTTATAGTTGTAAATTACAGATTCGAAAAAAAAAATTTTCTGTAATAAGAATTAAATATGCTAAAATTGAAGGTTTTTATAAGTTCCTGCTACTACAGGCGGTGCAAAATTTCCCGAAATAGAGAAAGAGAGAGAACGACAAACTCTGCTCTGCATAATTAATTTTCTTCCTCGGACGAAAAAAAAAAACCACCAAGTGACTAAGGCCTACGCACTGTAATTTGTGCTGATATTTTTAACTGTAACAATGAAATATATTTCCTTCAGTGCTACCTAAAAATTCAAATATATCAATAGGCAATGTTCAATTCGTCTATAACCAAAAACTAGGTTAAAAGAATATTTTAACTGTGAACTATATCTTATTAGCCGTCACCACCACATCGCTGCTCTCATTGTTTTTAATTCGTATTTAATACGAAATAAATATTAGAATTTATAGAAGACTCTAAATTAGTTCAAGACTCATATATTCAATAATAGAGTATATTAAAGTTAATCACAGTGTTATATATTTGTGGTATCAGAGTTATTAAACAAAAAACAGGTTGACACGTTATGCCTGGGGTGATTTTTAAAAGGTTCGTTTCAAAACATCCAAAGAAACCATGCATGTAATACACTCTAATTTCTCCTGGAATATGTCTCGACGGTCGACGTGTCAACAAGTCTAACACCTTCAAGAATGCTCTTTGGCAGTGTGTTCCGCCTCCATGGTGACCAGGTGTTCGGACGTCCAGTGGAAAAAGAAGAAGCTCTCCAGAATATTTCAGCAAACTACAGCAGATGTTAATTGACATCCAAGAATTTGCTTGGAGACATCTTAAAATTAACAATATTAGAATGAAAACACGACATGATCGGAGTATTCCTGAAGAAGTTTTTCAAGACGGACAGGTGTGACTGTAGAACCCCCAAAGGAAGAGGGGCATTTGCCCGAAGCTACAGAAATATCGGAAGGCTCGTACAGCATACTGACACAGATAAATGGTGTGGTCTACTGGATTTGTTGACAGGGTTCTCGGGTGAAACCTAAGTTTGTCAACATCTACCGACTGGTGCTATACGAAAGTCCAGATTTTGAAGAGTCTGTCCGGGACAAACCGGCTTGAGGAGGGGGGAAGTATTACGTGCGTGAACTATCGCCTCGGGCGCTAGCTTCCGTTATGCTCAGGTCCGCACTGTTCGAGGGGTGACCACCTTGATCCTCCTCTCCGCCAAGCAGACTCGTTGCCGGGCCGCCGGAAATTATTGACTACTAACCGGGCTGGCGTCACAGCCCCTCCTGCCCCTGCAGGGGAAGCCAACGATTTGGGAGGATGTGCAAGAATATACTGGGAACTAGGTTACTCGGGTCAACGCAGCATTTGGAGAAATTTCTGGGTGATCGCCGATGACACTATAAATACAGCCACAGCTGGACGGTCGGCAGTCTTTTGGTAGAAATCTTTAGATGAATGTGGTGAAGGGCATCGGTGAAGAGAACGGACGACGACGGGAGATTGGAGGCGACAGCGGACGAAGTGTTTGTGGTGTGAACGGACGAGAGGGCGTGAAATCCGACGAGTGAACGCTACTGTGCATGAGGCTGCTCAGATCAATCTATAAAACTTTGCACTTTTGGGATCTAAACTAAACTGAGGTGGGACTGTATGAACATATGATTAGGTCTTTATTGTAAACATTGGAACTGTTAGATATGGACATTTGATACACTGTCTGTTATGACTGATTTTAGTAATTAGTTACATTAATTTCTTTAAGGTAACTGTAAATTGTACTGATTGAATTAATGTATTGTAAATAGAAAGATGAATCAATTTATTGTGATATATTGAGATGAGAGTATTTCTTTCTAATTAGTTTCAACAAATGAAAAAATTATATTTAACTATTTTATTTAATTGTGACCTTCATCCCTTAACGAAACTGGATTAGCCCACTGACTTTGAGAAAATTGTAACAAAAATATGCTCTGTGTTCGGGATCGTTTTCTTTTTGGAACATCCCAGTTTCACCCAACCCATGTTTCTGTACACTTTCATTTATATTTGTCTTTAGTGTAGTAAAAGACTTCTTCCAGCCGATAATTCTGTCGATAACATCAATGTAACCCACCACATTAGCATTCACACAACCCCAAGCCATAACTCACTTCACTTTGTGTTTCACAGTTAGAACAATGTTATTTTAACAGCTTAGTTGTTCTTTCTCCACACATATTATATCAATCACATCCATACAGGTTTATCTTTGTTTCATTTGAAAAAAATTACTTTTTGCCAAAATTCCAAGAGTTAGTTTTGGTACTTTTTACTAAACAGTAACGGTTTCTTCCAGTTTGCTTCAGCTTTAGTTTGCTTTCTCCTAGCCACATGTGCACGGAAGCCAGATATTTTATTTATATTTCCAACTGTTTCTGTTTGGGTGTCACATTCAATTGTAAGTCCTGAGCGAGTGAAGAAGCCAACTCATTAGCAGTTATTCGTGGATTTTTCCTCACAAATCGAAGAACGTAACTTTCATCACGGGCAGATAGCTTCCTTGTCTGGCCTGGTCATAGACAATTTTGGAGTAAATGTTCTATTGCAAGTTTATTTATTATGTAGAGACCTACCAGTAGAAGGTGGCTTCCTGCCAATGCTGCCAATTTCTCGGTAACTCTTACCTTTGTTATGTAATTTCATAATTTTTTATCTTTCTTCGAATAGAGTTACTGTACTTTTTTTCCTCATTCCTTTTGATACGTTAAAGTGATGTGTACTAATTTGTTGCACTTCACGAACTGACCTCAGCGGCTCTATTAAGCACAAGACAAATTGCGTTTCCTAAACAGGTTCTAATAGGACAGTCCAAATACTTATTATGTGCTCAACTTCCGTTAACATAGCTAAAAGTGTGATGAAAGGAAACCACAAAGATGATACTTGAGGAGCCTAGAAATGTAATCAACATAATGGGGGAATTTCCTACAGGAAACACATTTTACATATGATATAGGCATGTTTCTCTATTAGTTGGACAGTCCAAATACTTTTTTTTCTCTCTATAACAATATACAAATTTGCAAAATGAAATTTTAAACGTAAATATGCAAAGCCACATTATTCGAAAGCTGGTAATATTATATAATTCCAAGTAACATGAATGACTAGTGAATTTAAAGATATCCAAAATACACTCCAGAATGTTTAATTATTTTGGTGAATAATCATTTTGTTGCCCTTAATAAGTTATACCTAGTATTAAAACATTACCGGACCAAAAAACAATTTCATGCTCATTTAGCACAAGTTTCTTCCTGAGAATTTTTTACTATCATAATTAGTTTTCCAGTATCGCCTTCAGTAACACTTGATTAAATTCAGTTTCAAAAATATGGTTATGAGTCATGTAAATATGGCTAATCGCGATTAAAATGTAGTCAAACGCAGAGCTAAAGAATGACGAATATCTTAGCGCCGTTATCGTTGTGTAGCACACAGGTGTGTGCGTGTGTGTGTATATATATATACAAGATGTTCGGAAACTATGTGTCAAAATTCAAACCACGGCATCTGGGGGCGAACTAAAACAAGAAACTCTTGTCACAAAATGTTCGAGAAGGCCATATAGTATGTTTAAATTGAATACAAATCTCGGCAAATGACGCCGGGTGTACGTAGCCGTATGTACCTGCGTGCATAACAAGTTGCGTGGCACGAAGGCGAACAGCGGTGGTGCGACATGCGACCAGCGCCTGTACATAGGCAACCTAGAACCACGCAAACCCGCCTGCCACTGCGGTGACGCCTGTGTGTGGTACACATTCGACTGGCAGGTGGCGCAGAGTGCTGTGTGCAGCACTGTCAATGGATCAGTTCGCCTTCGTGTTATGCAACTTCCTGTATAAAATACGAATAAGTAGCTGCATCGATGCTAGGCACCGCCTTGGTTACCATATACCTAGTAAAAAACTCTGTAATCATCTATATGTATTTATTACCCCTTGTAAGGACTGGCAATGGCACTTTGACGTCCATCGCCCAAGCTTTCAAGAGGGAATGTGGAGTAATGGGCGTTAATTGAACCATCGGTTTGGCGTCAGAAGCCTTACTTTGTTGTCATACTGGGCAATTTTTTACATAGTCCTTAACATCCTTGGACATTGTATACTAATAATATGTACTCTTAATTTTAGCTAATATTTTGAGAGCCCCGAAATGGCCTCTGCCGAGCATGGCATCGTGGTGCGGTGAAATAATCTCCTGGACATAATATGTGGGTACTAGAGTAAGCCAATTTTCCCCCACCGGGGTGCTGATTTTCAAAAATATCTCCCCATTGGCCGCTATTCCATATCTCCTAGCTAATTTTAAATACCGAGGATCGACCTTCTGTGGGTCAGTGAGAACTACTTTAAGTTTTGCTATACTGGGATCATTTTTATATTCTCCCATTAATGGGGAGGGGTGGTTGCCCAAAGGAAATAAATACAATAAATTATCATAATCTATTTTTATATATTCTTGTTCATGTATGAAAACTGGAAAATAGTTAATTTCATTGGTTCCTGACACTATGAGTATTGGACAGCTCAATAGTGGATCAATAGAAGTAGTGTGGATTTTCTGTGAATGGTTTTGCATGATAATATCCACATTAACTTGGAAAGTGATATGATTTTAGCTATGGTAAATGCCGGAGTGTATTCTTTATTCAAAATACCCTTACTAACTACATATCTGTCTTTGATACTTATTTCTGGCTTTATATATGGTTTGACCTATGCCCAGTGATTAACCACATATTTCAAAATTATATTTTTGATCTCACTTTCCTTATTGGGGTTATGATACAAAGTCTCTGCGAGCACCCTGTATGAATTGGTATACCTTGTCATGCCCTTTTTAGCCATATAAGAGACATTATTTACCACCACTGGGTGTGTATCTGCTGGGCGGAATGTAGGTATACGGCTCATGGCATTGGCTAAAACATTATGTTAACCTGTTACAATTTTTGCCTCAAAGTCATGTTCCGCTAAGGTGATTGCCATTTTTTGAATACGCAAGTTGTGGTCTGGCATGGTGTGTAAGTAGCAAAGGCTAGAATGGTCTATTTCTAGAACAAAATGGTGCCCATAAAGGTACTGTCGGAAGTAATTGCAGAAGTATCTGTTTGAACCAAATTCTCTCTTGGTCGTTGACAAATTTGTTTCTGGTATGGAGAGTTTTTTGGACGTATAAGCAATGACCTGGTGAGTATTAGTCATAGTGTCTTCCTGCATAAGAACGGCCCCTATAGCCATTTGAGAGGCATCACATGCAAAAATGGTGGACTTGTCATCGCCAAACTTATGTAGTATTGGTGCCTCCTGTATAGCTAGTTTGAGTGTATAAAATGCCTGTTGTTGTTCATGGTGCCATTTATACTGTGTGTTTTGCTTGGTTAATTCAATTAGAGGCACTGCTATTGGGGCATAGTTCTGTATGTAACACTGGAGATTGGACGTAATTCCCAGAAATGTGCGTAACTGCTTTATATTACTTGGTGGTACCATCTGTTGAATGATGCGAACTTAATCTGGGTCAGTGGAAATGCCGTTAGGTGTGATTTAATGTCCCAACATCTTTATTTCTTGTTCCACAAAATTGAATTTTTTAGTCTTTAACTTGACGTTGAATTCCCGTAGCCTTTGAAATACTTTGCGAATATTTTCTAGGTGTTCTTCAAAAGAGTTACCAATGATGAAAATGTATTCTATATAAGCTAAGGCTGAATGCCAACAGAAAGGACCTAATAGCATGTCGATAAACTGTTGGAAGTGTTGTGGGCTACTACTGAGGCCCATTAGTAAACAGAGGTACTGGTAAAAGCCAATGCCATCACAATTAAAAATTCTAGCTTATGTCTATCTTCCTATTTAATAGGCAACTATAAAATCTGGAAAACACAGGTCTAAGCTAGTAATGAACTTTGAATTTTGTAAATCATTTAATATGTCTTCCGTGCGTGGAAGAGTATACTGGATTCTAGTAATGTATTGATTCAGCTTGCAAAAGTCAATAAGAAACCTAAGGCCCCCATATCGCTTATGAATAACCAGAGATGGCACCGAAAATGCTGAATCCGACGGCTCTATAGTTCCGGTAGATTGCACGTCGTTGATTTATTGTAATAATTCTTTTCTGACATTTGCACTGATGCGATATGGCCTACACACTATAGGTTTTGGTGAGGTTGAGTCTATTTTAACCTGATAACCCCTTGCTGCAGTCAACTGTAGGATAGAATGTGCAAATCGATCTTGAAATTCGGTAATAAGTGCCTTAATTGCCTGAATTTGTTTTGGCGGTAGTTTGGAGTTAATTGTAGGAAAATTATCTTCTACCTGACAGGATTCTATAGATTCTAATCTGTTGATAGAGTATTCAATACTGTCAACTTTTTCCTGATCGATAGCAAAAGAATAAATTGGCACTTGGAGAATGTTATCTCTGTCATTACCATTAATAAATAAAATGCTATGATTCAAAAAGGGTATAACATCATATTTCTTCATAAAATCTATCCCTAAAATGATATCCATCTTTAGGTTCTCAATTACTAAAAATTGCTGGGGATAAGTGTGGCCTGAAATGCTTAACTTTATACCTGTCTTAAATCGGGGTGGTTCTATTTATTCTGTGGCCCCAACTATCGTAAATTGCTCAGTTACCCGTTATAATGTCTGTTTTGTTACTAAGGTTGAGGCGATACAAGATTTATAACAACCAGTATCGATAAGTGCATAATAATCATTTCCGCATATTTTCACTATAATGCGAGGACTGGCCGTATGAACACAAGCTTGCTGACAGTCCGATCTCGCTCCTTGGAGACTGTGTCTTTGCACTGGCGTCTGAGACGAGTTGTGGCTCAGCACATTTCTTGAATGCGTTTCATCATTGCCGTCCTAATGTCCCCCTAACTTGACTTCCTGGTTCATGCGACGCAGTCATTCGCGTTGACATGCAGTTTGGTGTGTTCTATACCAAATGTATTTTTAAGATTCTTGAATCGTGCGCCTACATCAGTGCGGAATTCAAACTTCTGATTCGGGAACAATGTACAGTTATGACCGACATAAGAGCATAAGGCGCACTTATTTTGTGCTTCGCTAAGGGATCCAATGAACTGACCGCCGCGCGGCATGACTGGGACTTCCGCATGCAGTGCAGTAATCCTCGCGTTCGCCCGAGCGGGGGTCGGCACAACGTTGCAATCTGCTGAGCGTGCGGCTTGACTTCCCAGTTCACAGGAATGTGTTTCTCCCGATGCTGCAGTTTAACCTATGTACTGGGAGCACTGCACTCGGAATTGCAGCGTGGTACTCCCTGGTGTGTGTTGGGCAGTGGTCGAACGCTCGTAGTAACAATTCCATTACTGTATGCGTTGTAACTTGCAATCATAGTGTACGACTGCATACGTCCCTAGATTGTTTCTGTTTGTTCATGGGGGAAATGCGAACAACCCCCTCGTAAGTTAGTTTTTTGAGTACTGGGCCGCGTTGATGTCCCTCACGTAATTTCCTCTGCCTCTGTGTGGAAACGAACATGGGTTAGATACTGGCTCAGCATCCTTGTGCTGAGTTTTGTACGCTTGCGGGTTACGCCAACCTCCTCGCGCCTGATTTCGATATGTGGATCGAAAACGCCTTTGTTGCGAAAAGTTCGGTTACTTATCCGGATGGGAACATTCTTTTACTATCACTATCAGTTGTGGAGTGAGGGGTGTCTGCCTATACTGATTATAGCCGCTCTGACTGTAACACTGGTTCATGGTATTTTGCCTCCGGGGATAATTATTCTGGCGGAATGGAGTTCTACCCCTCTGTATGCCTTGCTGCGTATCTATCTGGTCACGTTACTGCGGGGGTGGATTCTGTGTTCTGATGGACATTTTGGCGATTTCCTCTTTAAGTTTCCCTATATCCGCCTGAAGTCGTTCCGCGTCGGAGTCACGACGTTGCGTGCTTACTGCCTGACTATACCGGAAAATTCCTAATTCCACTCGTTTAAGGTTCTGTACCATTTCCGGGATAGTGCCATTCTGAAGCCCTATAATTTTATCCGCCTGGAAGGTAGCAACTATTTCCACAAAATGGATATAAATTCCACATCTGTCACCTGCGGATTGTGCTTGCGATGATAGTACATCATTGTCTCAATGTGTGTTTGGCAAGATTCGCCGAGTTGCTGCCACTTGGTGTATATCAAATGTTTGTATTTCTTCACCGCCTCTATGGAAGTAAAAATGTAAAAATGACCTTGTGTTTGGCCACAATATCTGCCCATACGAGTTCTCCGCCTGCCGCTTGGGTAATATTCTCAATTGCGTGTTTCGTAGTGCCCTTTAAATGAAATTTAATTCGTCGTCATCGTTCTAAGTCTGTCCACTCGTTAGATTCGCTGGCTGCCTGAAGATCGTCTAAAAACTCTGCCACATCCTCGTCACTGCCGCTTGAAAACGTCGGCAACTTTTCCGGCTGGTTAATGATAATTTGTATCGGGTTTGGATTGGCCATGTTATCGAAGTGTTCTGTGTTTGTGTATGTGTTAGGTGGTATGTAATAGCTTGTGACAGGTTACTATCCTGTTCTCGTTGTAGTTCTCGGTAAACACCACTGTACTAGCTCAGCGTGAGTTGGAGACTTTTGACTACATAATAATGAAAGTTTGTTGATACCAGGATTGCCAATAAATAAAAGAAGAAGTTAAATGTTTACTGGAGATTTATTGTCGTCTCGGCAAAACAAACTATTGATAAATATCTATTGACACTCGCAGCCGACAAACAAAAAAAAGCAAGACAGAATGGCAGCCTTTATAAAACAAAACTTCTCACTTCGAGAGTTACAAAGACGAGAGAGAATCTTTACTTTTCTCTCCCGACGCCCTATTGACTCCTCGCACTGACGGAAATTAAATTTAATAGATATTTGAATTGAAATGTCCGAAATACAAAAGAAGATTAAAGTCGCGTGCGCTGGTCGGTGCGAGTTACGTGATCACACGTTGAAGGCTGTCCGACTGACAGCTGGCAAACTATCATGCTGCGACGAACTGTTGTGATACCGGAGAAAGGTCGTGCTTCCTTATATATTGGTAGAAAGTTTCCTCATTGAAAACATATTGTTTTCGAGCAGTCGGTTGCGTCAGCCAAGGTGACCTCTGTTATTTTCCTCGTTTCACCATGCTGTGTCTTGCGGTGGCGGATGTTTTTAGTTTACTAACCCAGTTAAAACGAAAAGATGCACTATCGTCCTATGACGTCTTTGTTGACGTCTGTTACTACTGATGAAATGAGGAAAGAAAAATAAATTTCGAAAAATGAAAATATATGAAATACAAACAAGTTGTCATTGCCACGACCTTTCACATATTACATGAATTACTACCCTTAATTGAAATATAGACAACTGAAATACTTCCCGAATATACTAATTATATATATCTAGCTGCAATGCTACAAGATGAATGCTTGTGTAGACTGTCTCCTGTAAACTTCGCGGTGTAAGGTAAGAACCTGCATGCGGTATGGTGTGTACTTCCTCGTAAACGTGCGAAGGGGATTCATTAAGAGCATGTTCCGGAATTTCACATGTCGGGTTTGATTCTGGGTTAGTGTTAAATGAGTATTCTAGCGCCTCGTTCTGTTCTGCTAGCGAGGTCCCGGCTACGTCCTGAACGTGTGCGATCGCCTTCGAAGACCTTTCTCTTTCTTTTAAAATATTCTCAGCTTCGGAGATGTCTAACGAAAGTGTCCTGACTAGTTTCTTAACAGAAGATGGTGTGGTCTTACTCCTACCGTTCATGTAATTTTGAGTGATGTCAGTGTGCACTGTGAAAAATACTATGTGTACCCGCACTTCGTCACTTAAAACCATAGGCAACTCTGCAGCAATACTACGTGCTCCTCTACAACACTAACTACACTACTACAATTAAATCGGAGACTTTTAGCTTTACACAAAGCACCAAAGAGCGGTACTGAAATACATGCATTTAACACAACTAGAGCAAATATACTATTCTACAACTACAGTAAAACACAGTGCAGGCATGCGCTCGCTGGCTCACGTGCCGAGGTGCAAGCTAATCACGTCGCGATCTGTTGACTACAGGCTACGCTGGCGCAACTACTGGCGTAAATAACCTGTCGGTTTAAATGCCTTACACTTACGCTGCGCGCTGTACGCTGTGCAGAAAAACCTACTTACCCTATGCTTGATTTTAAGATGAAACTGTATTATCGTATACAATTAGAGCTACAATACCACGCGCAAAATATAAGAATAACTAAACTAAACAGTGAGAATATTAACAGAAAACTTTTTAATCCTATGTTAGCTGCTAAAGGCTGGAAAGTCCTGTGCCTCCACCACTGTTCTGGTCCCTCAACCAGACTCTAAACCACTCTCAATTAACTATGCAAATACTTGGGGTGCGAGCTGGTAGACTTACAAATGATAATCTGTTAATATAAAACTACACGTTTATTCTCAGCTTGTTTACAATTATATATAGAATACACTAATGTCAAAATAACAACAAGTATGACTTGTAGCAACGTGCTGGATTGAAGCTTTCAAGAGATATTCTGCAAGCAAAATACAATATTATAGCTGAGATATTAAATTATTTTATACGGCAATGCTCGTAGTTCGCTGCGCGTAGCTTTCCCTAACTGACGACCTGCACTGGGAAAGGGATTCACCTACCACTGAATGATACGTCGACCACGCACGAAGCTCCTCCGTCGTGGGATGATTCAGGTGTCCTCGCAGCTGACTGGCTGAGCTGACTGGCTAACGTCCTCTGTCGCTCGGTGTCTCCTGCTCACCGATTTGCAGACGCCCTGCCCTGGAGTCCGTCACGTCTGAGTATCGTACAGAGTGGGGGCTGACCCGGAACTGTACGTCTCTTTATAGGAGCTCATATTACGTCATTGCCACTCTATAAAAGTCCTGCCTTCCACCTTCAGAGCCGGAGCTATGGCTTCAACATCATGGCCGACGTAAGGCACACCTGCCGGGGTACCGCGAGTTCGAGACCCGGGGGTCACAACAGAATGCAATTTTTTCGTTTGAAACAAAGTTATATACAAATAAGTTACTATGTATATTCTTTAATACAGAGTTGAATATAAATTTGCATTAAATATAAAAAGTGAATGTATGAGTTTTTAGCTTTTTCAAACCTACTCTTGAAGTTAAGAGGTTTTGGCTTTTTGTTTGTATGATATTTCTAAACATTCCTGGAGATGCAAGATTTTCGTAGTCTATCAGTTCTTTTTTTATGTTCTAATTACATAGAAACCTACAAACAACCAAAAACGGAATTACAAAGTTTACTTACGAGGATAAAGATAAGTTTCTTTCCTTTGTGAAATTTCTGTGAACAAGGTGCCTTTATCTTGGAATATTTAAGAAATATTTTTAGTCTCATATTTTTATTTTATTCTATTTTAACATGTTCCCATTAAAATAATGTAATATATTGTGTAACTTAACATACAGGATTTTAATAGAAAATGTACGTGAGTGAGTATTCTTTGCCCGGCTTACACTGCAGAACATATGAGCAGAATTACAACCCAGCAGATATGTGACCACCAACAAAACTTACCAAATTTAATTTCGGTAATACCACCAGGCAGATACTTACAAAGACGTGTCACCATCTGCAAGACAACATGCATTGAACTACGTTAAATGAGAACAGTAGCAGCTCTGATTCTTTCAAAATTTTAATAGGATGTGAGAAGCAAAGTTTGAACATATGATGAGCGGGTAGATTAGAAATTAAAAAATAACTGGGTATTAAAAAATGTACTTACTTTCAATTACCAAGGCATTTTAATATGTTCAAATCTGCTAATCCACAACTCTTAAATTATAGATATTGCAGCCGACACTGGCTAGCCAACATTTATGCCTGAGCATGTAAAATATATAAAATAACGTGTCTCTTTCGTACAGGGTCTTCGTCGCAGAAAAATCTGTGCCAACTTAATAATAGAAATAATAATAATAAGTATATTATTGTGGCGCAGGACAACATGTTAATTAACAAGAGCTACACGCTTCTTAAGGCGGTCCAAACTTTTACGAGAAATAAGATATTGGTCGTCGTAAACAGCAGCTAGCCGAAATAGTAACGTAAAATTTAACTGTAGACATCCCCGCAGCTATAGTAATTCCTCTTCTACGTCGAGCTGTTTCCTAAACATTAAGCTCACGGGCTTATACGTGCGTAAATACAGTCCTTGCATATTCACTTTATAATATCGCGGAATTCGAAACATATCTAACATTTAGCAAGGTTGTCGTCCGAACTCAGGTCTCTTCTTTTCTTGAAAATATTATCACGTTTTCGTACCTTCGTACTTGCCTGGTTTTATAGCTATTCGGACTCGTGCGTCAATAAATTAATGTAAATTCCTTGCTCTGTGATCACCTTAGATCACCATAGCCCTACTGAAGAACCTAATATGGCTTAAAATTTCCGAAAACCAATTAAAAACATTGGTAGAGAAAGCAAAAATGTTTAACAGTCTTATTTTATAATAAACAAATTGTCTCATAGGTTAGCTGGGATCGCCTCGCATAGTTAAAACATAAAGTATTTGCAAATAACAAAATGTTGACAGCTTTCTCTCTCAAGGAGAAATTAAATTCTTTGCCAGTTCTGATTTTAACAAAATATCTTTCTACCAAGAATAAATAAACGAGACTGACAGTTCAGCTAGCTGATAAAATTCTAACGTACATGTAAAACTATATCAAAAGAAATAAATAATTTGTACAGCATTCAATTATGGTTTGTAAGTTAGTTAAACAAAATTATACTCTCTAATTATATTCGTCTGTTATCTCGAACCGAGATCATCAAAATAATTAAAAGAATAATTAAAATTCCATGTGTTACAATAAACAACATAATATATTTGGATAGAATGATTCTGAGTAATTAAATACGATGTAGTTCTCTTCAAAATACTTATAATATTCTAATTGTTTACTGTTTTAAAAAAAAAACATATCCTCCCTTTCCTGGGAGAAGAGGAGAATAAGAGAGTTCCTGAACACCACAGATACAAGTTTTGTAACTTTCTCTAATGAAAATAGTGGGGCCGCAGTGGTACATTAGTCACAATACCTCCCCTCTCCCTCCCTAGCCACTCTTCCAAACATGGCTAACCGGGCTCGACTCCCGGCTGGTTCACCTGCTTATCACCTACAAACATGGGAGACATGCCAAAGTGGCGCGGAGTGACGAGTCTAGGGCGGTTCTTAACAGCGTAGTCTCGAGAGCCGACGTTGGTGAAGCAAGGTGAGCATGGAGCAGCGCCTGAACACAATGGTGGGGAGAATGGGACAGCCCCGAGAAAACCCGCCGACCAGCGGCATCGTCCGGCATGAGTCTCACGTCCAAAAATGCAAGGAGCGACCCCGCCGGGGATCGAATTCGGTTCGCCTGGGTGGGAGGCGAGTGCTCTGGTCGCTACTTCACACGTGGCGGACGTTGCCAGTGGCCGCACGGTTTTCTCGTGATTCCCCTGTTTCCCCACCACCTTGCATTCCGCCGCTGCTGCATCTTCACCCTCGCCGTCGCTCAAGACCTCGCCCACCAAAAACTCAACTTTTTTATGAGATCAGTTAACTGCTGTTCCACTAAATCACACGCCAAAAAATTTTCATAAAATGCCTTCTTTTCCGAAGTCAAAATGTTTTTCTCAGGAGATACATTTGTGAGATGTCTCTTTTAAAGCGGCCCCTCCAGCTGCAAAACCTGCAAAATTATTCCCGAATGTTTTTACACGCTTTTCGCACATCCATAGGAAGGAGGCGAGCCGTCCGTTAAATCGCAGGTTCAGTCACGCGAACATAATTCTTGTATAGTAAAGTGGAGAGTGTAGAATGAAGGTGGAAGGAAGAGCAAGAGCGAAGAAGTACAGCATTTCACGGTAAATAACGAAGGAAGTGAGCGTGCCCTTTGCAGTGAGCACACATACTGTACGTGCACGTGCCCACAGAGGCGCGCGCGCAAATACGTGGCCGCAGGGAATGAAATGGCGCCACAACGTAGTCCAAGTACGAGGTCCGGTGCGCGGGTTGACGGCGAGCCGGCCACAATGGGGGCCGCTGAGGTTTCCGCGCCGGTTGGCATTTCGTCCGTACTCAGCGACGAGACAATGGGGCGCTCGTCCGAGCAGAGTAACCGGGCCTCACGCAAGAGCGAGCCACCACCGCGCCGACTTGCGACTCGTGCTACGTGTCCCAACAGAGTCCTCCCTCTCCGCGCAAGAACGGAAAACTTCTGCTCTCGTCTACTGTACTGCCTCCGGCCTGTTGAAATCAATACATTCGTTATAAGGGCGTGGGCGAGAGATTGGTAAGGGATGGAGAAGCGATCGCCTCCCCCGAGTATCCGAAATTTTGGGTAGTTATCTCAGTATTATATTATCGGATTAGAAACTATTTTCGGTGCCTTCCAGGTCATGCATGAGGAAACTCTGTGAAGATGTAATTTTAATTTTAATACTCATATACAAAAAAAAAAGGTGGCGCTGAAGTTGCCATCGCATTGGCCTACACGAAAGTTGCCACAGGCCAAAGACAAGGAAGTATGTATACAGAAAACATTACAATATTGTACCATACCAAGAACGCATTGCAGAAGACGAACACTTGCAGGATAGGCCTACACTAAGTATGGCGTTAGACCACCCGTAGCACGGATAAGGGCGGCGATACGGCTGGGCATGGAGGCATACAGACGTCGCGTTGGGTGTTCTCCTTAGGAAGTTCCTGCTATAGCCAAATTATGCACATACACTGCGAACCGGGGGTGATAACTGTACAATAACAAACAAGAAGTTGCCGATACAACTAATGAGCCTACTTTCCTATACGAGGCTGTAAATAATTTTGATGAAGTTCTGAAAAGCTTAAATAGAAGGTGGGTCTGATGTCTCGTTGGGAACGCGTCGTTTTGCCTAAAGTAATTTTGACTAAATGCGTTTTTCACCGTCATTTTGCCTGAAAGTCAGTTTGCCTAAAATAGTTTTGCCTAAAGTAATTTTGCCTAAAATCGTTTTGCCTAAAATCTTTTTGCCTAAAATTATAATCACTGATTTAACTTTACAAATAGTGGTTTTGCCTAAAGTCGTTATCATTAAAAGTCATTTGGTGTAAAGTCGTTTTGCCTAAAGTTGTTTTACCTAAAATAGCTCCGCCTAAAATTTTAGCCCCTCGCTTAAATGTCCAGTAAGTAGTTTTGCCTAAAGTAATTAAGCCTAAAATCATTTTGCCTAAAAGTCTGACAGAGTTTCTTAATCAAAATGTTACAGAATTCGGCATGTAAAATATCATATAACATGTGCTAACACTATTGCAAGGTTTTGGAATTATTCTCGAGACCGTGTATGTTGTGCTATATTCTGCAATAAGAGTGTAGGACGTGTTCACTATTGCTTGCAACTTTCAAAGAGGAAACACAGTTCATTTTCGAAGAAATAGGCGGCGCATACGTCGAAATAATCGAACTTTGTGCTACAATTGGTATATATATATATGTATATAAGAATCGTTTAACATATTAAATTAGTTCGCAAAGTCCAGTAAGTTGTATTCCAATGTAATAGGCATCCCAAAATTGTTTGGGTTGTAACGTTCGATGAGGGCGTTTCCGGACCAGGGTTTCCTTTATCAAATGGATGCTGGTGCCCTTCTTCATCAACCCTTAAAATTTTGTAACATCAACCCGGATACATCCTGTATTTTTTTAACAACACTGTTGGTTGTAATATGGCGAGGAGCCCTCGGTATCTGAATCCTGTCTACGGTTTTTTTTTTTTTTTCAAGATTAGCGAAAAGCGTTTGAGGAAGTGTACGGATATTTATTGATTTTAAATGTGTGCGCGAATGTTTCTTCTGTGCTAGCCAGATGGTACTGTTTCAGCACCAACAGCTATCAACGCTTCATATGTAATTGTGAATTTTTTCGAGGGTAATGTGATCTCCACCCTTCCAATGAAGTCAAATATTGTTAATTAACTATACAGATATATATATATATATATGATTGCTATGTTTTCTATCATATTTGCTAGTTCATTATTGTTACGAAGTGTTAACCATTCCCTCCTCATCTTCTCTTACTAGTATCAATTAGGTACATATCGCATATATCTGTAGTCTGTTGATTCTGTTTGATAAATCAAATTAATATGTGTTCCAAGGTTACAAGAACCTCGAAAAAGAAATTAAATTTTTGTATTGATGTTTAATTATTAGTTAAATCACAACGCGTTTCAAACTGTCTTTACCTAAATAATATTACGTACAAATATTATGAGTTCTTTTGTACAATGCCTGATTAATTTATGATATTATATTTTCATCAATTTATACGTATTTTGTAAGTGAATCGTATTCGTGAGGTGTTAATTCCGTTTCATACATCAATGGAAATAGAATTAAAACCTGGATTAATAAAGCAACACACTGTTTTTGGAAGTGACGTATAAGCTTGGAAAACAACTGCATCTAGCATTTTTCAGATTTCCTCCAAGTTATTTTAGGTTCTGTTCTCCACAAAGCAAATTTTGTGCACAAAATTTCTAGAAATTTCTTGGTGTTGTAATTGTGGTTTTGGACGGTGATCTTTATAGTTCTTTGACAGGATTAAGTAATTAAAAATAATGGGCTATTTTTAACTTATGAAATGCATTCTTCAAACGTTACATATTAATATTTTTTAATAATTTCATGTCATAAGCTAGAACATTTCATTTCGTTATTACTGCTATTAGACATCTTGTACCCTATATTGTTTTGTGTTTCATGTTATATTTTCTATGGTTATCTATTACTTATATGCTCAACAATAAGAATTATGTAACTTTTTATGAATGTCACGAATCTGTACGAGTATATAAAAGTCCATACAGCTATATTTAACGAATGCTTATGTTGCAACTTTCAATTTGTTATTACAAAGCATTTTTTTTAAATCGTGGCCACTGTTTGCGGTATAAGAAATTATTAGAAAAACTATTTTTGCTCTTCCATTTCGTCCAAATATTAGGTCTTACAATTTGTAACTTAGGATAAATGGTAAAACTAACAAAATAATATGTTCGAGCTCTGGTAGGATTGCTATCCTTGGTAACCGCAGCGCGTATAGACATATGCACCATATGTTGGAGGTATGAGAGGAGTCGCCGAAGTGATGGCACTTTGGGTATGACCGTGTAGACGACCGACATCCTTGAATTGTGACATGCATGTGTTGTTCACTGTAAAGTGAGCACTTTTTAAGGCCCTTTCAACAGACATTGAACACTAATAAATAAATTTAATTGCAGCTCCAGGCGTTAAATTTTGTTAGTGGTGAAATGTACACACTGTGTTTATTAGTCTGATCACAATGTTTATGTTAAAAAGTGACAGGAAAGTAGAAATGTAATGAAAAGAAAAATTCAGCAGGGCCTTAAAAAGTGCTCACTTTACCGTGAATCGCCTATAATGTTACTCCATGTTGAAGAAGTGGCGAATGGAAGAACGGTAATACCCCGAGGTTGTCCACGGGCTTTTAACGAGGTTCCCCGGGTTTTCAATGTGAAAATCCAGACACGTATCAGTCGACAAAACCGGAACCCCCGCCGGGGTTGGCTCGTTTGCTCATCGTGCAGACAACAAACATGCGACAAAAACATATTTTAATTGTCGGCATGAAGACAAACGTGCATAATTTGTACCCAAGTCGCTCTTCCATCAGACAAGTCTCAACGCGAGACTACAAATTAACTTTCAAGTTGCGAGACGAAATTACAACTGCCAGTGAAATAAATTTTACTCAGAGATACCTTCAACTTCGCTTGCAAATGCAAGCGGAAAGACGTAAGGGACCTATAACTGCCAACCTTTATGAAATTGTGAGACTACAGAAATAAGTTAAATTAACGAACACCATAAAAAGGAAAAGCATCCCGACCTTGATGACAAGGATAAACGATGATCCCCACGAAATGCACAAAGTGGTAGAAAGACGGCAATTAGGAAATAACGATGCAGAATTTGTACCCAAGACTTTTATACCTGTTAAAGTCAATGATGCAGTAGTATCGTTTATATTAAAGATGTTACTTTTAAAAAGGAAAGCTAATAAATACCCTCAGAGCGTTCTAGGAAACTGCAACAGTTTCCAACAGTCAACACATTATTAAAACATGATCCTGAAGCAAGGCGACCTGATGACATACTTTATGGAGCTGGGGGATTAAAACTAAAATCAAACATAAAAAAATAAAAATTAGCATTTAAAAATTATTTAATTAATCATTTTAAAACCTGAATCATTGTGTTAATATTAAGTGAACTCACAGAAAGTTTTATCTTTGTGTAGTGTGATCGAGAACAAGTTTTTTGTCACAATTCAGACGCTAACGCACAAAGCTCGTATACGGTTAAAAAATGAAAATTGTGTTGGTTTACAAAGCTTTTTCTGCTTCAGACCTTTATCATAGCGTTGAAATACTTGAATGGTGTTTATATCCCTCCTATATAGATAATTAAATTCGTATCTCCCAAACGTCTCTAAATTCTATGCATCTAAAAGCATGGTTTTATTTTGCTTTTAATTTAATCTTCTTTTCACAAGTACTTATTATGAAAAAGAAATTCTTGGGCAATAAAAACTGTAGGGGGAACGTAAATTCCTATGTATATCCAACAATAATGGCAAGGTCTCCATGATTATGTAAATGCATGCTTGCTGTTATCTTGCTGGTAACCTTGAATGAGTGACGTGCTGTATATTTCGTTTTGGGTTAGCTCGTGTTTGAATGGTTTCTCTTTCCAGAGGATGTCGGGAGAGGAAATTTACAATGTTTTTTATAATGCATGTGCAGTGAATGGCAAGGCTGAATCGTCATAGTTTATAAGTACATAAGTCTCGTAACCGTGAGACAAGGATGTACATTGCGATTGAACATCGGTTGTGCCAAGTGCGAGTCATATAGAACATGAAAATAATTGCTTCCTGTATTGTCCCAGCCATGGAAAGATCCGTTACAAAACAAATTACAGTTAACGAAGGAAGATACATTTACTTTATTGCCTAGTGAAGAGTGTATGAGTCCGTGCAGATCACTACTGAAGATTGCAGTTTCCGACTTATAACAGGCATGAAAACTCTTAATGAAACATGGAAAAGCATTGGGCAGCACACACGGGCACGGCCGGGCTCAGCACGGTGCAAAGCTAAAATTGGCCCCGCCGGGCGTCCGGTGAAGGGCGCTGAGCGTTTTCTGGTGCCGTGTGTTCCCGGCCTTAAGGTGAAGCCACACATTTTCGGGCCTTGTTGGGCCCGGGCCCGGGCTGTGAACGAGCTGGTGTGCGGATAACGCCCGGTCCTGACCGTAGGGTGCCACACTGTTCAGTACCTCGGCTGTGTCACGGCTGGAGGCGCCAGTGTGCCTTCAGTGTTGCTCCGTTAATATCTTTATGTTTGAGAATTTCAGCAGTAGTGATTTATGTATGATATCAATAGCATTAGTGGAAGAATAAGCTGAGGAAGAACATAGAAGAGGTGAGAGATTGAAAAGGAAGCTGTGGGTTCATAGTACAATGAAGAGTAGGGATGTGTAAGAGGAGTAGCGACTCTGTACCCAGATTTGATAGACGACGAAAGAAAATTCTACCAGTATTTTCGAATGACGCACTCAAAATTAGAAATTTTTTTCATAAAGTTCATAGTCATCTTAGAAAGAAAAATACGTTTTGGAGTCTCGCCGTTTCACCAAAACAGCGCCTAGCTTTGTGCTTGAGATAAGTTTTTTTTCGCTTGGTCCTAAGTTTTTTGTATTATTCTTTGACAGATGTTGACTTGTTTTGTTTATTTCGGTCCTTGTTTGAGTGTAAGAAAGAAAAACAATAAAAACTGTTGGATGTGTTTTATTCAATTGACTAGAGTGCCTACCAATGCGTTGCTATTGGATCTATGAACTCAGTTTGCCCACATTGTAAGGCATTGAAATACAAAAATGAAACCGCTGGATTGTGTTGCGCAAATGGCAAAGTGAAATTAGTGCCATTGGTTCCGCCACCAGAGCCATTGTACTCATTGGTTTCAGGAACAGGAACGGATTCCATACATTTCCTTGCAAATATCCAAAAATATAACAACTGCTTCCAAATGACTTCATTTGGGGCAACAAATGTAGTTCGGGACAATTTCATGCCAACTTTCAAGGTAACATATAACAAACAGACTTACCCCCCGTATTACTTTGTTTATTTTATTTTATAGTTTTTGTAACAAAAGTAATAAACCTGTCTTTTTAATTTACAGATACAAGGCCAAATATATCACCGAGCAGGTTCACTGTTGCCGGTGTCAGATGGCGACTACAAATTCCTGCAAATTTATTTCATGGGCAATCCAACACAAGCAATTGATCTGCGTTGTGCACATAATAGTTCAATGAAAATGTCTATTGTAAAATAATTACAAACTTTCTTTCATCAACACAATCAGTTGATTACATTGTTCAAAACTACACTGGATCTCATGCAATCAGATAATAACAAAATTGTAATTAGAGCTGATAAAACTCCTGTGGGCCAACATGCAAGACGTTTCAATGCACCTACAATTGATGAGGATGCCATTGTTATAGTTGGAGAACATTTGGAAGCCCGTGATATTGTTTTACATCGCCGGAATGATCAGTTACAGCATGTGTATGAAACATACCGCTCATATGATGCGCTACAATATCCCATCATATTTTGGCAAGGTGAAGATGGTTATCACTTCTTAATCAAGATGATAAATCTCCTTACAGGTAATTAAAAATTAGGTTTAGCAATGGAGATTTTGTATCAGCTACTATATGTATTATATGCAAATTCAATTACTATTATTAAAACAATGATTTATTTACAGGTGCCGAAACCAACAAAAAAGTCAGTTCAATGAACTATTATTCATACCGCCTGATGGTTCGTGAAAATGAAGACAATCACATCTTGAAATGTCGGCGATTATTTCACCAATATGCCATTGATATGAATGTCAAAATTGAAACAGAGCGATTGACATTCATCAGGATGAACCAAACCAAACTCCATTCTGAAGAGTATATTCACCTTCGAGATGCGTTTAATACTGATGGAAATGCAGAGAATGTCGGCCGGATGACAATTCTTCCAGCAACATACATCGGAAGTCCTCAACATATTCATGAATATGCTCAAGATGCCATGTCGTATGTTCGTCATTATGGTACAGCAGATTTATTTATCACATTCACGTGCAATCCGCAGTGGACAGAAATCAAATTTGAGTTATTCCCTGGCCAATCACCCATTGATCACCATGACATTACGGCAAGAGTCTTCAAACAAAAGTTGAAATCTTTAATGGATTTCATAGCGAAACATAGCATGTTTGGCGAGACGCGCTGCTGGATGTATTCTGTGGAGTGGCAGAAACGTGGATTGCCTCATGCACATATTCTGATTTTGTTGGTTGAGAAGATAAGACCAAATGAAGTTGATGAAGTGATATCAGCTGAAATCCCTGATATACAAGTAGATTCAGGCTTGCATGAGGTAGTTATTAAAAACATGATTCATGGTCCCTGTGGAACACTTAATCAAAATTCACCATGTATGGTGGATGTTAAATGTTCGAAGTGTTATCAACGGGCATTAGTAGCAGAAACAATTACCGAAAATGATTGTTATCCATTGTATCGTCACCGATCGACTGCAGACAACGGAAGATCAACAATTGTCAAAGTGAATCAACAAGACACTGAAATTGATAATCGTTGGATTGTTCCATATTCACCGATCCTATCAAAGACTTTCAACGCGCACATCAATGTTGAATCTTGCCATTCCGTGAAATCTATCAAATACATTTGTAAATATGTAACCAAAGGAAGTGGCATGGCTGTGATTGGAGTTGGTGCAGAAAATTCCAATGACGAAGTTACCCAATACCAAATTGGCCACTATGTTAGCAGTAATGAAGCAATTTGGTGCATTTTGTCTTTTCCCATTCATGAAAGACACCCCACTGTTGTTCACTTAGCCATACACTTAGAAAATGGTCAAAGAGTATATTTCACGGCACAGAACGCATTACAACGAGCTGTTCAACCACCATCTACAACCTTGACCAGTTTTTTTTAATGTGTCAGAATGATGATTTCGCCCGAACACTGCCATACTCCGAAATGCCAAAATATTATATTTGGAATTAATCCTCAAAGAAATTTCAACGAGGGAAACAAGGAAAACCAGTTCCAGGTTACCCAAATATATTCCACCGATGCAATAGGTCGAATTTATTCAGTCCATCCAAGCAACGATGAGTGTTTTTATTTGCGATTGCTATTAGTCAATGTCCGAGGCCCAACATCATTCCAACATTTACGAACTGTTAATGGCGAATTGTGTGGCTCTTACAGAGAAGCCTGTCAACGTTTGCAACTGTTAGAAATATGACGCTCATTGGGATCAAACTCTCAATGATGCTGTAATTTCTTCACAAGCTTATCAAATACGCACATTGTTTTCTATAATTATATCAACATGCTTCCCATCAAAACCAATTGATTAATGGATAAAATACAAATATGATATGTGTGACGATATCTTGCATCAAATGCACATTAGAACAGGAAATCCAAATTTACAAGTCAGTGAAGAAATTTACAACGAGGCGTTAATATCAATTGAGGACATGTGCTTGATTATGTCAAACAAAGTATTATCTCGATTAGGCATGTCCGCGCCCAATCGCCCGATGCACGACGCTTTTAATCAAGAGTTGCAACGCGAAAATATGTGCGATCTCGATGCTTTAAGAGAATCAGTTCGAATAAATCTTCCGCTGTTGAACCAACAACAAAAGTATGTAATTGATACTGTTGGAACTGGAGGGATTTACTTCTTGGACGCTCCTGGTGGTACAGGAAAAACTTTTTTGATTTCATTAATTTTAGCAACAATTCGCTCACACAATGAAATTGCACTCGCACTTGCTTCATCAGGCATTGCAGCTACATTGTTGGAAGGCGGTCGAACAGCCCATTCAGCGCTAAAATTGCCGTTGAATATGCAAAGCAACGAAACTCCGATCTGCAACATTTCGAAGAACTCTGCAATGGCAAAGGTATTGCAGCAATGTAGAATGATAGTGTGGGATGAATGCACGATGGCACATAAAAAGTCTTTGGAGGCATTAGACCGAACCATGCAAGATCTGCAGAACAATGAAAGCCGATTTGGTGGTGCGATGATTTTGTTAGCAGGAGATTTTCGTCAAACATTGCCAGTGATTCCACGGTCAACGCCAGCTGATGAACTTAATGCATGTTTAAAGGCCTCCGTTTTGTGGTAACATGTCAAGATATTAAATTTAAGCAAGAATATGCTTGTCGAGTTGCAAAATGATCGATCTGGAGAAATATTTTCAAAACAACTCATTGACATAGGTAATGGCAAATTCCCTTCAGACGTTTTGACTGGCTGCATTTCCTTTCCTGACAATTTTTGGCAGTTTACTGAATCAAAAACCGAACTCATTCAAAAGGTGTTTCCAAACGTTGCTCAAAATTACAGAGATCATATTTAGTTGAGCGAACGAGCTATATTAGCTGCCAAAAACATGGATGTAAATTAATTAAATTTCAAAATTCAAAATGAAATTTGCCGGTGGATTGAGGACATACAAATTAGTTGATTCCGCTACTAACCAAGATGATGTCGTCAACTATCCACCCGAATTTTTGAACTCGCTGGATTTGCCAGGATTGACGCCTCACAATCTTCAATTAAAGATCGGATCGGTGATCATAATATTGCGAAATATCAACCAATCGCGTCTTTGTAACGGCACACGGCTAGCGGTGAAAAAATTACTGAACAACGTGATCGAAGCAACCATTCTAAAGGGAAAGTATAAAGGAGAAGACGTTTTGATATCTCGGATCCCAATGATTCCAACTGACATACCATTTGAATTTAAACGACTGCAGTTTCCAGTGCGGCCTGCTTTCGCTATGGCCATAAATAAATCCCAGGGGCAGTCATTGAGTGTTTGCGGTATTAATCTTGAAAACCCATGTTTCTCGCATGGCCAATTGTATGTCACCTGTTCCCGTGTTGGAAAACCATCAGCTTTGTTTGTTTACGCGCCAGGTAATCAAATAAAAAATATTGTGTACCATAAAGCATTACAATGAAAATATCATTTAACACAATATTACTAAAGTATTGCAGTGTATGAAATAGAAAACTGAATTTTGTAAATAGTTGTTGTTTATGATTATGACATTAAAAATACATAGAAAAGTATATTAACATTATCCAAATGTATTGTTGATATCACGGTAATTATTTGATAGTCAATAAATAAAATGATCACTCTGAAATACGTTTATATTTATTTTTTTATTTAAATTACACATTTGTGACTGTATAGTATCACAAACTTATCAGTTCTGGTGACACCAGAACTTGACCAGAAAAGATAAGTTTATAGGACTGCCACAATCCAATAGCTTTCGACGTCTGTCGGGTAAGCTAGTGTGTATATATATACACACACACATACACACGCACATATGTAACATAGGCCATTACACAAAGAAAACATGTTAATGATGCACCTTCAATAATTCAACATTTATCCACTCTGAACTCTGGTGAGCAAGTGATTCGTGCCAGGCCCGGGGAAAGTAGACGCAACTACTTCCGCCAGGGCCGGAGACAGAGTCCGGTCCCATCCCGGGCTCGGCCCTGACTCACTCCTGACATGTCGCGGAGCGTTCATTTCTGTTTTACTAGTTGAGATCGGGCGACGGACGGCGCCTGGCCCTGGCACGGCTTGGTAATGTGTGGCTAGACATTAGGCCGCGAACACACGGCACCGGAAAACGCCCGGTGCCAGTCCACGGGCACCCGGCAGGGCCCATTTTAACCTTGCACAGCGTTGGGCCCGGCCCGTGCCCGTGTGTGCTGTTCAATGCCTCTCTACCATGTACTTAGAGAAGTTGTACGTTTATAGCAGTCGTGCGTTTCCTAGGAGAGGACGACATGACTTACAGAACTGACGAATATGAAAATCGGACGTTTTCAAATCGCATGCTTAAAATTAATAATTTATCTCAAGACACTTACAACGCGTACGAATTTTATGCATCCGTTTTGTGTCCTACGACAGCATATGAGAGAAAGTCATGCGTTTTATAAATACCGAATTCAACAACAAATGTCCGATTTCAAATCGTCCCTTTTTAGTATTACAAACATGATCCACAGCACGGAAGTATGTCATTCGTATAGATGTATCCATCGTGGTGTATACATATTATCGCATTGTTAGAAAAAGAAGGCCAAGAAGGTGGGATGTGCATCCAATAAAATTGTGCGCGACATGTAGACGGTGCAAGGCTCTGAACTGGCGTGCAGTATTCACGTCGCACTACGTGTACCTATGGCACTTTAAGCGGTGATCCTATTATTTTATTACTGGAAAGTCTGTAGGAAGGTTCAATGCTGTGCCCTTAAGGAGATTTGTATGTATCTGACGCAAATATTTTGAAATACAACACTTTCAAAACGCCATTTTTAGCTATTGTGAAGTACTGTCAAATGTTTAAAGTGTGTGTGACGTCTTAAAAGCACTCAACAGATCTCGTCTGAAGTATTTGTTCTTTTAGTATAATATTTAAATAATATATATTATATATATATATATAAAATATATATATATAAATAAATAATATTTTACATGAAAACAGTTATGGGACATTACCAAAGACATGTTTTTTCTATATTTTCAATCACATTAATTGTACATGTTGCATTATAACTTACAGACAAAATATAAGTAATTGACGGTAATGATTAAAAAGTGGCGAAAAGTAAAGCAGTGGTCTTCATTTAACGTTTTCTTATTAATTTACAGTTCTCTGAATTATCCACTTACTACGAACTTATATCTTTGTGCATGCTGACAACCTGTACTTTTACATGGAAAGCAGATATTTTAATAATTTGGATCTAGCTAACGTATACCAGACGCAAACCTACACACGTCATAAAAAATAAGCATATGTTCATTTGTACATTTTTCGCAATCGTAATAGATAATTCAAATTTATAAAATGTTCCAAACACTGCGGAACACTCATATATATATATATATATCTATATATATATAGATATATATATATATAACTGCGTAAAATTTTAGTACCAGTAATAATTCGTTTCTAGGAATTTTCGTAAATTCCAGACAGTCTGCTTTTTAAATAAGAATTTTCCGTAAATTTAATAAAATATTGAGGTATTCATGGAAAATCTCCATACATTAGGAAAAAAAGTTATGTTTTGATTTTCGCTGCGTGTGTGGATACTTTTGTATAAAAATTAATATTTAAACTGTTCTGAAGACGTCCATGTTTAAAATGTCACGGACTAAATGGGTTCACAGAAAAACAGGTGTTAAAACAGCAACAACGGTGTCACACAGCACACGCATCTACATTGAATCACGCCATACTGGGCGAGGTAAGGCTACACAACGGTAGACACGGTTGGCAGCACTGTTCACTGCAGTCCCGACGACTCACCAGGTCGTCCGTTTGCATAACACGATCCATTGTACGCCATGTACTTATACAAGTCGTACGTTTATAGACGTCGTGCGGTTTCCTAGGAGAGTACGACATGACTTACAAAACGGACGACTAAGAAAGTCAGACGTTTTCAAGTCGTATGAATAAAAATAATAATTTAACTCAAGGCTCTTACAATACGTGCGACTTCGAGTCGTAAGAGACAAAACAGGTGCATAAAAGGGCCCTTATAGGCAAGAAAGAGTAGATGCCGTTCATGAACTCCTCGGGGTAATGGACTGCATACAACAATTTTTATTAACACTGTCTCTACAGATTTGTACTTCATTTCTACCCCTTCAAGAATCTTAAGCAAACCATTATATTGTTATATTGTTAACGTTGCTCAATCCTCGTAACATCTTTTTAGGCGATTGCCAATTATTTGCCGATTAATTCCCAAACTACAGAATAAAAATTGTATAAACTGATATGTGTAAACTGAGCATCTCTAATTGTAATGATAGTGGAATATTTTCAAATTTGAAAAGAGCTCAAGTTTGTTGGAAAATGATACTTAAACAAATGACCCCGCCATTGTTATAGCATTTTAATTTAGAAGTCTACATGATTGGCAAATTTATATTTCTGACAGTTCTGTTTTCGAGAAATCAATTAAATGTTAATACACAAAGATGGAATAGGCTTTATATCCCAATTCACTCTTCATCGAAGATGTATGAGATAATTAACCACGACATAAAGTGTGATCCAAACATATACTGTACGTATAGAGAACCTCATAAAGAAAAAAACAGAGCGTGATGTATTTCACTAACTAATTATTGATCTAGACACACACGCGCACACATATATCCATGTAACTAACTTCGATCAAGTTTGTTAAGGAGAATGTATCGACTACGAGCATTAAATAAGCAATTTTGTTCACCATTTTGTAAAATAGCATACACATGAAAAAATAAAGTTTTTGTATCGTATCTCGAGGAACAATATATAGATACCTAACACATTTTTTTAAACAATGTACTACGGTACGCCATGTACACTGACATGTTTTAAATGCGCCAGACATTCAATTTTAAAATGACAGCTACATAAACATTTTTATTACTATGCTATAGCTACGAAACGATATAACTTCAACCGAACTTTGTTAGCAGGTACTATGGTAGGCGATGCTTACACTTGCAATTCAAATGGGTAATACTTCATTTTCAATATGGCAGCCATATAAATATTTTAACGTAATTTGGTCTGTGTACAATATCGCGTGCACAATTTCGGCCATAACTGGCATGCCGAAAGTATCAACCACAAATATTATACAGTAAATACTAATACAAAGATAATTTTGTCCACTATTTTTTAAGATAGCGTCACATGATAAATTAAAGTTATTGTACCGTATCTCGAAAAACAATCCACCCATTCCTGCCAAACTTGATAAACAAGAAGTATGCTGATATGTATTAATTGGGTCAGGCATTTATTTTTAAATTGGTAGCAGTATAAAATTTTTTTATATCTATACTATAGCTGTAACACGGTGTAACCAATCTCAAGCAAATATTATGTATACCATGTTAACATACTGTGTGTGATTTCAATGGGTAAGAAACGAATTTTCGACATGGTGACTATATAAATATTTTAAACTTTTTAGGTATATAGTATATACCATACTGTTTGGAAAATTTCGATCAAACTTGGTGTGTTGAAAGTATCACCTACAAGTATTAAACATGCTGATACATTTTCTATTTTGTCCGCCATATTGTAAGGTACCGCTACAAGAAAATATGTGTCAAATTTCGGTACACAATAACCCTATTACTACCTAATTTGGCAAACAAGGTACACTACGGTGACTAAGTAAACTGATATGTTTTACGTGGGTCGGGCACTTATTTTGAAAATGGTGGCCACATTAACATTTTGATTTGTATTCTATACCCACGGAACCGTGTAACCAAGGAACGAAAAGGGGAGGGGGAGAATACAATTTTGGAATATTGCACAGGTACTAGTGGATGTTACCGGAAATTTGTGCCAAATAATACACCATGTTATAAATAAACCTTCGAATGAAATAATACTTTATCAGTGCTTTAAGCAAAGAAAGTTTATACATTAAAAATACCCGTAATAAATAGTTTCTGAGCCGATATTGGTGTATTAAATGTTGTTTAACGCAAAATAATACAGGAATTATCAAAGCCATTCAGCTTAACTTTCTTTTTATCGTTGATAAAGTGAGTACTCATATGTGCATATATATTGACTCTTCAGAGTTTAATTATGTACACCTTCTCAGCCATCAAAATATCGACACAATGAATCAAAACATTTTTATAGACAATTTTACTCTCTTCATTTATGCCCCACACAATCTCCCATGTAGAAATATCTATGGTAGCTGTTTGTTATAAACTTGATTAAATACTTTGATCGGCCGCGACTTGGCAATATGAGATATTGTAAAAATATGAGGCTCAAGGGCATTTCGCTTGTTTTCTGACGTATTTGACCAGTTCAAGGGCCAGATTTCAAAACCTTATAAGCTAGTCCACTTACTCGTCCAAAATGTGTATGTTTCTTCACTTTATACGATAATTTTTACAAATAACGGCCATCTGGAAGAATTGCGGACGGGGTGAAAGGTAAGGGAACTGTCTGTGGCCTACGATACTGCAGCCCAAACATAATGATGTGAGCTGCAGCGTTTGTTTTGCTGCTGCGTGCATCTCCGACCTGAACCGCTACCTCCTTGTTCGCTTAACACAGACGTTATGTGCAGCGGAAACCGGTATATTTGTTTATTAACATGGCTTTAATGGGTAATCCTACGAACATTTTCACACATTCGTGCACTTCAAGTTAAGCTAAAACATTTTTTAACATGCATATTGGCTTAAAATCCCAACCAGGTCACCTTACGCTTCCCGCATACAAACATTTGACATAAAATAGCATTACAACATTTGGCGTGGCTGGAAGTAGCAACTCACCAAGAAAAGGGGTGTGTATTTTTAAAATTTTTAGTCGCTTATAGGAGCTGTGGTGTTGTAGACTACTCGCCTCGCACCGCGACAAACTGGGGTCAAACATGTCGGGCGGTTACTGTAGGCCGGTGAGTAGTGTCGGGATACTTCCTGTACTCAGTTTTCCACCGCTGCTCCATTTCTACCTCTCTTCACTATCAGTGCTCAAGACCTTAGTTGTTAAGTGCCACTTACGTCTCTCTCATGTCACTGTTGTTAACTTAAGACTGTGTTTCACCTACGTAGGTACAGTAATTCACGTCTACATTGATCTTTTAAAGAATTGCATGCGTATTTCATCTCCGTTCTCAATTAATGTTAATTTTGTGACCATCGAATATTATATGCTACCTGCAGATGCCACTTAGGTATGACGTGAAATACGGGTTTTGTTCCTGCCTCACAAAAGATTCCCTACATGTTTCAACTTGCCAACTAAATTAAGATTATGTTCGGAACCATGAGTCTTTGTGGGGGAATTTTTCCCTTGTGAAACTCGCAAATACTCAGCTTCGATTAATCTTGTGGTCTTTAACACACACACTTCAGTTCACTTGTAAGTGTTAATACTTCCAGCCCTTTACAATTACATGTTTGGTGAGCAAATAAAAAACAAATAGCAAAAATGCAAAAGAGAAGAAGTATGACAGGAAAAAGTATATTGGAAATTATATAATATAGTGGCAGTGTATTAGATTTAGTCAATCTATATATATAATATAATGGCAATGTATTAGATTTAGTCAATCTATATATATATAATATAGTGGCAGTGTATTAGATTTAGTCAATCTATATATATATATATATATATATATATTATATATATATATATATATATATATATATATATATATATATATATAATATAGTGGCAGTGTATTAGATTTAGTCAATCTATATATATATATATAATAGAGTGGCAGTGTATTAGATTTAGTCAATCTATATATTTGATCAGCTCATTTATACGTGTAACTACGATTAAATACAGTATATAAAATAATCTAAACATGTTTGCACCCTAACTTTGCTGTCCAAAGATATTTTTGCACGAAAAAATAATGAAGTCGATTTTATTTCTAAAGCGGGAATTTGAGTAAATAAGCCAAATAGACTTTTTTCACAAGGTGTGCCTAGTGCCGAGACAAAACGAACAGACAGTCAGGTGGTTATCCCCATTCAGCCGCTTCATAGTCCGTCTGGCTGTGTGCGGTACCCACTGCTTGTAGCTCTCACTACAGCTCGCGCCATACATCGTGGCCCTATTGAGCTCCCTCGTCCTTCAATAATGGGCTGGACACGGACAGGCGCTGTAGCAGGCGGAAAATACTAACGGCAAATACTATACTACTAACTTAAAGCATTTTCGAGGGTGTTCCGTGAATGACTTCACATTAAAGTCTGTTTCAGTTCACATTTACACCGATCACGCCCAACGAAGCTGTCCAAATATAAACAGATAACCTGCATTACCGTTTTTGTGCATGGTTGAAAGCTCAGTTTATGAGTATTACGATGTAAATGCATGACGAGGAACTAGGAGCTACATTATATTTTAATTTCTTGGTAATCAGACAATGTTACAACAATTTTATTAAATAATTTTAAAGTTGTCTCAGATGTATGTTTCTGAAGTAAATACTGCACACTCCTTCAGCGCCTTGTACATAAAGACGATGAGACATGTGATGTGCGTGCCTGGGTTATCCTCAGCGCTCTCGCCCTTCTGTACAAAATACGTCTTAGGAGGCGGAATTCTTAATGAGAGCGTGAAGAAATTTGGGCGGCGCTAAACATCGAGGTCTTGAGAGCCCCTGAGGGTAAAGCGAGAAGAGTATGAAGCAGCACCGGAATGCAAGGGTGGGAGAAACGGGAGATCAGTGAGAAAACCCGCCGACAAGCGGCATCGTCCGGCACGATTCTCACATGCGAAAATCTAGGGGCGACCTCGCCGGTAATCGAACCCGTTTCGCCATGGTCGGAGGAGAGTAGTCTAACAACTAGAAATTCTTAATCTTCCCTTTCGTTTTATAATTGTTTTGTCTAATATGCGCAATGACGTTGTAGCAGCAAATGTGTATTAACACACTAAAACCAAGTATTTTACGTATATTAATATTAGCTCTACGTTATATCTGCTATATATGTCTAAAAGCGCTCAATTTAAAGGATATTTTATTAACAGAATTAAAACAATTGTAACATAAACTTTTGCAATGTCTGCATTTATTATAATGATCTATCTATATTTTTACTTATTCTGCACTCTAAATGTCAAACACTGTAATTTGCATGCAATTTTCACATATGTTTCATTCTTATTGATTTTATTAATATTTGTATGTTTAGATTTTGAATAATTAGGTGTTATAATGGCAATAATTTATGCTTAAACTCCTTAGTTAGCTAGATTTAATTTTTGTTTGTATTTTGATTAATAATTCAATATTTTCATTAATTGTTGATCTCACACCATTGTAATTGCTTCAGGTAATTTATTGTGTTATTTTTACTACCTTCTACGAGACACGTAACTCTTTGACATAGAGAATTAGGCCTTTAGGAGTGTGTCAGATTAGCTGTTTGAGTAGGAAGACTTCCGTTTGGCTAGGAGGTTTAAATCGTGCACCCCCATTGGCTAGCGTGATAGCGTAGGGCTAGGCAGGTAATTTCAGTAAGGAGATCGCTCTCTCTCTCTCTGCCGCCATCTTGCAACGTGTTAAGACCTAAGTCAGGACGCACGTTCAGAAGTTGGACGTAGCATAGGTAGAGAGGTGTGCTGTAAGCCTCTCCGTATTACAAGCAGCTGTTTAGGAGCTTAGGTCAGTTAAACGTTGTGACGTACTGTGAGCTGTAAGCCCCGTTAACAAACACCCTAATTCTACAAAGTTTGAATACTACTCTACATTTTTCTGAGATCCCGTCCTGCTTTCTGCTATAAATTGTATTATCCTACAAGTAAACTATTTTTCTACACTGCTGGTTTTTTTACGCGTTTAGTCTACACGTCGTATAAGTCTAAGATAGCGGCAATTTTGTAATAAACATTCTACACAACGCCATGTTAGCACGGCGTTTTCTTAACAGCTAAGAACCAGTATATTTTAACCATAATTTAACCTGAGAGATAGCGTTTTTAATGTTCTAAAACTAAGCTGAGCAAAGTTTAATTTTTTCAAGTAATAATTACAGACGTTGTCATTCAGTGATTTTTTTTTGAAGTGATAAACTGACACGTCAGGCTATTAGATGTTTTTGAGTAAGGGTATTGTTAACCACAATCAAGTCTGACCACTTCCTATAGGCAGTGCTACGTGCTAGTTTGAATGTTTTTCATAAACCCTTGGCTATTGCCATTCGGGATTTTTTAATTAGTTTCACTTACAGCCGGAATACATACCAATTAAATTAAAGAAACTGGATTTTAAATAAAATAATTTGGCTGAAAAATGTTATGTATTCTGATGTCTTTTCGTATTTGCATGAATAATTGTTTTCACTTCCTCGCCTTCACTGATAACCCAGTTCTGCATAGTTTCTGCATGTTCTTATGGGAAGTAACTAGCATAATTTTCAGTGTGACAAATTGTCACTGGTCTCAAGTAAGCGTAGTTAACTAAGGCGAGTTTTCTTCGTATCGAACGTCTAGTTCTCGAGCCTGCAAGGGACAGACAGACGTTTTCCTCAGGGGAGAAATATTCTACTATCACACTGCTCAGTTGTAATAAATTTTGCCAACAATATACCCAAACTAAAACACCATATTAACACATTGTTTTATTTCACACTGTTTTATAAGCCTGTGAGAGAGTATCATTATGCAAACAGCTCAATAGTACAATACCTTTGTTCCACACTTTGTCACGTATTTTCTTTACAGTGCTACGTGGTAATATCCTGCCTGCTCATATTTTATGTTAACGCTACTTGAAATAGGTTGACAACACGAGCACGAGCAGCAGATGCATATGGCAGGGCACTTGGCATTGTGTGACGCATGTACTGCAGGCAAGCTATTTATACGTTTTTCAGTAAGCTGGTGTGCATAAACTATATTAATATTCTGGCTGTATTGGCACGGGGAAATAAGACGGCTTTGTGTTACTTTATTATGTGAGTGTGGTGTTTACGTTTCACAATGTAGCTGATGAAACCAGTATAAATGAATAGCCAAATACATGATTTTGTTATGCGATGAACTGCAGATTATGCAGGTAAATTATCTTTAAAATTTAGGTGCTGAAAATTTTTCGAAATGAGATCATACTGTATGCTAAGTTGCAGGGATATTTGTATTAGAATGAGTGAAAGCTTTCCAAATGCCCTATATGATGGTTTGGCCTAGTTACGGAGCAGACATGTATACGCTTTCTCGACCAGGTGCGACTAAGCGTTCAAGAAGCAAGCTACTGTCTGCGCCAAACGTTGTGGCACTTCTCTGAACGTGGGTGCAGTGGTGGGTGAAACAACTACGTACGCGGCTTTGGCTTTGTAGCATCTGACCTAGAAACATTACTCCATGACACGCAGTTTAACTGCAGAATTCGTTTACATTAAAAGTTAGTGAATGTTTAAGAATATATAAAAATGATTTATACAAGTGAAAGGGAAGTAGTAGAAATTTATGAGTAGGTGTTGTGACCGCAAGGCTAAATAGGCATGAGTGTTAAGATATACCGATCAACAAAGCAGCTGATAGGGTTGCCAACTATTCTGGCATCAGTAACAGGTTTATTCGAAGGATAATGAAGACTTGTGGTATATAGTAGTCCATATACGTATATCGCATTGTTCGATATCACGAGTGATACATATGAATGACAGTTATAGCTTCACCATACTGTAAATTGCAGTTAACTGTGCCTACCAGAAGACTTAAGTCATAATGGCCAAATCGCCTTGTTCGAGGCCACAAGATGCACCTAAGATATAAATCTGGCAAATATAAATTCAGTGGATTGAAAATGGCATACAACTATTCTTACAATAATTCTAAGGCACATTGGACCATATTGCCGTGATAGAGATCACAAGTTTTACATTATGATATGCATTCAGTGGGTATAATATCAACTAATCTTAAATGGCAACCAATATTGGCTACAATGCTTAGCAGAGGGCATAGAATATAATGCATTTTTCTTCTTGAACAGGCTTGTACCTACGCCTACTAAATTATAAATGGTGATGAACATGTTAGAATAATTAATGTTTTGGTTGCCATGTTAGCTTCTTTGTTGAAAACATGAGTATAAAACATATAACACTTGATACATATAAGTACCTCTGTGCTTAGAAAATCAAATATGGTGCTATACACAATGACATTTTCTGATGTCATATTCGATTCGCCTTAAAAAATATCGAGCTCGCAAACATGTCACTCGATATACTTATAGTATGTCTTTAAGTTTTAAAAGGTAAACAGAAATTATAATGTTATATAATAACATATTTCTTCATAATCTATAGTTGTGGCGTAATTTTCGAATTCACCTTGAAAATATGAGTTCGGAGATATGTTCTCGATGTACTTAAGTCTTCAAGTTTTAAAGGTTGAATAAAAACATACATAATTACAGATTATTTGTGTAATTTAATCTATCCCACCTTCCAAATGGCTTCGCTGATCATATTATTGTGTACATAATTTGCATACTTTATATTTTTCCATGTTTCGATAGCTCAGATGACTGAACATTTGTTGCGTGACTCATGAGTCGGTGGTGCACAGTTCCATTTGTCCAGGCGAGCGTGAGCGGTTTTCAGCAGTCTATGCATAAATGCGTTCGTAAGGGAGAGAGTTCCCACCATTATATTTATACATCACTAGCCGACCTTACCAATGGTGATTGAGGAATCAGTGCTGTCTAGTGGACGAAAAGAGAAACTAACATGGCAGCCACAAGTGGCGCACTCTGGTGGATAATGAGAGAAACAAACATAGCGGATATCTCTGGCACACACTGGCAGCTATAAAAAAATATGAACGACATAATTGCACTCTAGAGGCCATAAACAAAGATGGCGAATCAGACGAATACAGCACCATAATGACAACTCATGAAAACATGATAATAGAGAAGAAACAAAATTGCCTCTGAAGATAACAGAATGGCTACAGAAAACGAGATGACAAACGATAACAAAATGGCGGAAAAGCCAATATCAAGGACATATACGATGGCCGCCATATTACGGTCACCATGACATCAACCAATATGGCGGTCACGGCACCAAAGCCCATTCCCAGTCCCTTTGCTAAAACTAGCTAAACCCGTCTAATAATTAAATTCGTAATATTAAATATTTAATCACAGATTATTTATTTTCTCTTTAAAGTTAGGGAATCATTGTTTAAGTTAAGATTGGTCCTGTACTGACATTAAGCCACCTTGTGAATTACAGTCCATGGAACTGACTTTTAAGTAAAATCAGTTCCATTTTCATGCATGTTTTAACTACTTCCGCATAGAAAATGTATTTTCAATTCGGGATATTAAGAGTTCATTGTCTAATTTCAGTTTGTGCTCGAAAGGAAATGAAGCCACCTTGTGAATTACAGAACGGAGAAACGGATTTTCTATTAAATCAGTTCAATTTTCATTTTTGTATAAATTACTTTCTCATAGAAAATGTAATTTAAGTTCGGATAATTAGGATGTGATTGTCTAGTTTCAGTCCAGGCGAGAACCTAAATGAAGCCACCTTACGAATTACAGTTTCTAGAGCAGTATTTTTAGTAAAATCAGTTCAGATAAAGTGCTAATACTCAAGTACATCCACAAAGAACATTTATTATAAGTTCGGAAAATTTGGGGCTTATTGTCTAATTTAAGTTCGGACTTAATCCGAAATGAAACCACCTTGTGAATTACATTCCGGAAGGAGGGATTTTTGGTCGAATCAGTTCAATTTTAGTCTTCACATTAATTATAGCCACACGGAATATTTCATTTCAATTCGTACTATTGGGGGAACATTGTATAATTTCAATATAGGCTTGCATCGAAATTAAATTACTTTCCGAATTTTAGTTCTGTGGAATGACTTTCACATACTCCAGTTCAATTCCGTGTCCGGGTATAGATGTGGTTCCAGTTGCTATTCAAGTCCGAATGGATCTGAACTGAAATATTTTTCTGAATTATTTTTCACACGAAAGAATATTCTCCTTTTTCAGTTCAGTACTTTCGGAATGAAATTTAATTCCGGGTACATAATTTTCATATCCAGTTCAATTTCGGTGCCGGCCCCTGCTCCCGGTGAATGCTGGGATGCTTCTAGTGGCAAATGCTTTTCCCATTTCTGTTTCTCTGAGCAGCTAGCTCCAGTTCTAGTTCTTCTGTAGCCGCCGTCGGCGATCGTTCGGATTTTTGGACCTCGGCATTGGGGATGCGACGTCATTTTATAGGTTTACCGTTTGGCCGTTTGGTGAGTTTAATGGTCTTTCGATTAATGGATTTTTCGTTTCTTTGAAAATTTTGCTGCCGTATTTCACCGACGTGTTTGTTTACGGTTTTCGTTATGTTTGGAGGTTTTTTTGTATTTCGGGCTGTACAGGCTTATTGCTAAGGCCAGGTGCATTTTACGATTTTGCGCTGCATTTGATGAAGATAAATTTGGTGTAGCTTCAGTTCTAATGACATCGCTGGTGAAGATATATTGGACCCGAGTTTTTGACATTTTTGCTTGCCACGCCGAGCGCGGCAGGAAAGTGTGTTAGTATTCGCAAACGGAGAGGCCGGACTACGCGAAATGCTGAAGACTATCAACACCTGTGGCCCGATTACTCGCGGGGATCGTACCATTTCGTTTTGAGGACTGGCAAGTTAAGCTTAGTGATGTGGCCTCCCGTTTGCATAAATGTTTGAACTTCCAGCTACGGCCGACGCTGGAGAGTTGATAAACACATACTTTGTCAAACCACGCTCGCGGGTTCCCCGGCCTTCAAATACCCGAGTTTATGGGTCGATCGAGAAGTGACGTATCGGCAAGGAACGAAGGGAGAAGAACGACTCCAGGGAGCATTTTCCCCGCTGGGGCGTGACGTTGGCAGCCAAGAATATCTTAATGGTATGTTCCGAGTTGGGGTTCCGGAGGTTTCTGTTGAGTAAATGGCAGGTGGATCACGAAAAACAATGTGATGCTAAATTTTGGTACAGATTGGAGTTGAAATCCGAAGCGTTTATTGGATAGTGATAACTTAATTCAGTGTTCACTGAAAATTAGGATTTTGAACATTTTTATTATTTTGTGACTACCTGGAATTGATAATTGTTGTTTAATTTAATTTAGTTAATTGGTTCTCTTCCGTTTTTTCATTTGAGAAAAAGTGTATTTCGGGACGTGACATTTCTAAAGTAAATCTATTTGTAATAAATTTAAAGTTCCTATTTTTATACTCAATAGATAGTACTTATTTTGGTAAGAACTTAAAGTTGTAACCCTCGGTTGAAATTTCTTTTCATCAATTAATGAAGGTGTGAGAGAAGCATTTCTTAGGTTAACTCACCTAAGAGCTTTTAAGTCGTGTCCACAGCGATACCTGTACGAGGCACACTTTTCATGATACATTAATTGGTACCTTCTTCCTTTGTTGTTAGTTTTTAAGGTAGGTTACATTAAGGAACGCCAAGCGAGTAGGCTATAAAAGTGCGGTAATTATGATAGTGTTGTATAGTTTTAGGTAATCATTTAAATCCCCCGAGTTACCGCACAGTTGCAGTATTAAGCCCACCTTAGACGTCCAGTAACTACGTTACTGTCCACGATGTCTTGATTTTTCTCTTTTCGAGTTGCTAATAACGACAAGTCCCTTGGTCATGCACACCCTAAGCGAAATTTATTTATAAGATGAATGTTCACGGAAAGAAAAAACTGAACAATAATTTTTGTGAATTGGACTTCAATTCACAATTACAGTTAAGCTATACATTATACGTATTTTTCACTTTATTCAGTTCGTTATTAATTGATTTTTAACTGTTTCTTTGAATGAAGCCTGTAAAAATATAATTTTAATGTTAATAAATCTTGTTCATTTTAAGGGATAATCTTATTTATAATTTAAGATTCCCCAGATGATAAGGTGTTCTCCTTCGCTACTATATTACATGAAATCACAAACACATTGCCCTCCTCCCACATCTGTACAATCGTGTATAGGACTGGTACTTCTCGCGCCGCTATAGTGGAACCCCTGATGGCAGAGGAAAAACAGAGACTGCAGTATGTAAACCGAAAAGGTGAGTAATCTGAGCTCGCCCCAGAAATTCCACTGACTGTATACATACACGGAGAATGGTCTGAATATTCGAGGAAAAAAAAATCAATTAAATCGACATATTTTTTTTTGCATTGGTGCTGTCATCCTGAGTGCAAGCCGCTATTCCCGCTGACCAGGTTGTAAGCAGTAGAAACTGGATGAAGAATGTTAACCATTTAAATATAGGTAATCAAGAAACTTCACTATACCAAATCACATACAAAGAACAGTAATAGAACAGATGTAAATAAAGTATTGCAGTAGAAAACCGACTGAACATCAACAGTATGTAGGTAAAAAGCATAATATACAAGGGTATTAATTTATCTTCGTTGGTACGCTTAAGAGTAATGGATGTGCTGGAGCATCAGTTCGACGGACTGGTCTGTAGAAGGTGTCCAAAATCATTATGTCTCAAATATTCCTGTACGTAATTGTAAGATATCTAACCGAAACAAACAACCCCTGTAATTATTTAATTCGTCAGTCATTATGTGCTAAATAACTAGATGTTTTGACGGTCTTAGTATAAATGTTCGATAAAATTAATACTGCACGATCAGATTCAAGCACATCCTGCTATTATTAATTAGCAGGTGAAATATATTTTCATTTTACATATTGGCGGTTTAAACTGTTCATTTTTAAATTATTTTAAACTTCAAACTTTTTTTAAGGACTAGATAAAACGGCGCTTTATAATACGTGTCTTATTAAATAGAAATGCTATTGAACGTGAACCTTCTTTTTCTCCTAAAAATAACCTCGACTGAAATGTATATACGTTTGCATTTGTAAAATGGTATTCTTCTTTATTATTATTTAGAAGCAGTGAGCATGAAGGGCACAGGTCGGTACACACAGACGGTTTGCTGGACGTTGTCTGCCATCTGACCATTCAAACTCTGGAAAGGCAACATAAGGCTCAGCTTCACCTCTTTTGCCGAAAGTCTCCGTTTGCGTGTCAAAATTTCGGATTCAGGGTAATTACTCACGATGAATGAGTATAGGAAATTTGCATTTTACGAGTTTTTATATATTTTTGTGCGAATGTTAATTGTGCGTTATCTGCTAGTTGTAAAAATGTCTAGAACATATTTGTACTTTATCAATAAGTTTTTGTCTTTTTGCAAGTATGAAATATACACACAGTGCAAATTAGATACAAAGTATTAAACAACTATTAAATTGAAATTTCCCATGATCAAAAATTTTGAATAATACCTCTGAAACTAAAATTATGACACGAAAACGAAGAGAATTTATGAGCCACGACATCACAGCACGACGAAATTTCATATTATAGTTTATCAAATATTTACAATACGTCGAAAAGTGTGCTATTTGCATGTTGGAAAATCCTAAAAATGTCAAGTTATTTTTATTAAAGTGTAATATTTCCGATTTAAACTAACGGTTAAGTGATTTTTTTGTGCTTGGCAATATTTAAATTCATACGAGAGAAAAAATATTTATAAACAAACCGAAACGTGATTAATTATTTTCTACTGTAGGAAAATACGCACGAAATTTTTGCTTCTAATGTTGTATCTACATTCTTTGGGCGTCCCGACGAGCTCTACACGACGGGAAATATAAATAGAATCTACTTTTGTCGGGATGTCGGAGCTGTGTTGCTTCGTAGAGCAATAAGACAGCTGGTAGTAAAACCACAAAATGTTCCCATCATAGGTTATGTTCGTTTATGTACGTGACGTTTGAAAACAAACATGGCGACCACCGCAAGTACGCAAATTCACCCAGCAAGTAAACAGCTTCGTGTACTTGGCAAGTACAGAAACTGTGTGTACTATACTAGGAATTGGGATAGCGCTAGTATATACTTAGTGACGTCGCAGGTGGGACGAAGTATGGATATATATATATATATATATATATATATATATATATATATATATATATACACACACATACTTGAAGGGAATTGGGTCACAGCCTTAGTCTTTGCCCTAGCTCAAAATATTTTTACTGGGTCAGCGAATCTTGACGGTATTGCAAATTCGCGCTGACTTGGCACTGGCGATGACACTTCCAGCAAACACAGTTCTTTTTCCTCTCCTTAAGCCTATCTGGCTTATTTCGAACTAGCCTTTCACAATAAGATAACTCAATCTTATCCCATTTCGTTTGAAGGGCAATATAGAGGGCATTACGGTTAGCTATGAGGTGATTGCGGATGTTTTCTTTTAACACACCCTACAAATTTTCAATGACATTGATGTCTGGGGACTGTGGAGGGATATCGAGTACATGGGGGCAATTATAGATTAAGGACATGCATACCTTATAGGCCGTATGTTTCGGGTCGTTGTCCTGGTAGAACGTGAAACAATTCCGCAAGCCTAATTTCTCTGCGCTTGGTGTCAATTCTTTCCTCAGTATGTCCAAAAACACATCTTTATACATTGTACTATCTGTGAAATGGAGTTTCCCCACACCCGAAGCCACCACACAACCCCATACCATCACGGTCCTACCCCCGTGTTTCACCGTCGGCCGAAGATTTCTTTCTGCAAGCTCCGTGTTTGGCTTACGCCAGATACTGACCTTCCCATCCGATGCAAACACATTGAATACACTTGCCTCTCTAAATATTCCTGTTTTCCAGTAGTCAAAATATTTATCAGCGTGATTTGTGGAAAACTGTAACCTGAGACTTTTGTTCTTATTGCTGATGTATGGTTTATTGCGCGCTACTCGACCATCGAAGTCTTCTCTAAGAAGGACTCTCCTCCCGGTTTCTGGGTAGGCTTTTTTCTCCAAGACGACTTCTGCTTTCTTGGCAAGTGCACTTAATGCAGGATTTTTCTTTAATTGACGTTGAATCCATCACTCGTCTGATGCAGTAAATATTTTTCTGGAACTATGTTTCTCTTTGTTCTCTATTCTACTGTACTGATGAAAGCGACGAACAATATTTTGCACAGTAGAATGATTGCGATTCAAATTTTTGCCGATATCATACAAAATGAGCAGCTTTCTCACCGCCACAGACGTCTGTCCTCTTTCTCGTTCCATGTTGATCTACGAAAGCTTGCTTGAATGTAATGCTTGCCTTTATGCACAGAACGAAGGTACGCGTGGCTCAGAATGCGTGAGCCCGAAATGGCACGTCTGGTAGTCCAATTACAAGGGGGGTGGGAGTGTATTTGGGGAGGGGGTGTACCACATACACTGTGGCGTTCAATCTGCAGTTGTTTTAGAATTTTCAATGTTATGCAGATATAATCATAGATATGATACGTATCTTTATGGGCCCTAAAAGCTGGATGTGTAATGCGTTAAATAAAATGGGTTACCACTTATTTTGATTTAGAGGGGATATTAATTTTCAATCAAATGCTAGTTCGTATTAGTTGTAACACTTTCACTGTAAGTCACTCTATATATGTGTATGTGTATATGTATATATGTTTATATATAAGCTATTCACGGTAAAGTGAGCACAGCTTGAAGTCCTCTTATTTGGAATAATAGTCGAAAATATATTTTGTTGTAGATGTTAACTTTTGAGTACGGTGGAATAAATATACCATGTTTATTACTAACAAGGCAATAGTTATTTTAAAGCGCTTTGGAAGTACAAGAAAATGGATAGTAGGAAAAAAGTAACTGCGGCCTTAAAAGTGCTCATTTTACCTTTAACATCCTATATATAGCCTACATATTCTATATAGGATATAAACTCTATATAGAGGATATAAATACTCTATATAGGATATTATATATACATATACATATATATTATATATATTCAATGTGATATACAGAGAAGGTCTAGCGAGCTAATCACAGGGAGAGAAAGTGTCACCGATATGTATATTGTATAGAGTCTTTGTGCATATAAAGCGAACACGCAAGTCTTAAGGGCATGCTCGAGCAAAAGAGTCCTACTATTAACAGTGAAGGCCGAGATATTATTGGTATCGTAATTGCGTTTCTTTGATAGCAAAAATAGTTTCTGGAAAATATATTTCTCCTATTAAAAATGCCACGAAACGAGCAGCAGCTGCGACAAGGAAATCGGTGGTGACATTAGGCTATGTAAAACACGTGAAGGAATGGTTGTATCAAAACTAACAGATAAAAAAGTACGCACGCCAGGGAAAACGAAAGACGAGTTGCAGAAACATATTTTGATATGACTTTGATTTGTGCGTTTTTAGACGCACAATTCAAAACTTATATACCCGCAGAAATAAAGTACCTGTTTTAGGAAAGCTTCTGCCTGTACTGCGATAACAAGAATGACTCAAGGCAAACAATATTACTTATAAAGAAGAAATGTCTAAATAATAACTACTTTGCGTTGTTACATTCCAACGCCTACCTCCCAAGTATTATGTAGACGAACTTCTTTAAACATGTGGCCACAAAGTAATCAGGCTGCTGCTATATCACTGTTATTTTAATTCTACCACATAATACATCTGGAACACTGTTAAGTCTCTTGTAGCTGTCAAAAATGTATCGCAAAGAGCCGACTAAGTGAAAGCGTTGATAGAAGTGGCAACAAATAGTATTTTAGAAAAAGACTGCAAAATAGTATGTGCCGCGTATAAAAAGAGAAGTAGCAGAATATTAGAAAAACGATTGTTGCATGGAGGAATAAATAGAAAGATATATAAAAGTGTGGGTGGTGACAGCGATATTGACAGTGAATGCGATAGTTTCCATGATGACAGTTGTAGTGTTGGCAACTATAGTGCAAAACTTATAGATGGTGCACTTTCAGGAGTCAAACTACCTACGTAGAAGACTTCATGTTTCAAACGACTGTGATCTGTTTAACAGTGTACATTTAAAGTGTTACTGGTATTTGGAGTGATGCGTAACATAATCTGCATGTCTTCAAGTTGCGTCTTATGAGACGTCTTAGTATGTGAAGCAATCCACTTTTCTGGGAGAAGGATTCCATTCGACATTTCTTTATTAATATCATTATCCTTGTTGTAACATTTTCAATCATGTTTGTGCGGTTCCAGTTGTGCTCCTATCTATTATGTTCACCTTAATAAATTATGTGTACCATTTTCAACAAATGTTTTAAATCGTACATGTATGGCAGTTGATGTAATTTAGAATAGCATTATTTAAAAATAAGACATAATATGTTTAAAAATATAGATTAGTTATAGTTTGAACGTAATTTATTTTTAATAGAAAATTATTTTACTGCAAATAAATTTTATGCGTCTGTCAACTGAATTCAAATTAATATTTTAATGTTCATATTTTTCATGTTGTTATAGATTTGTAGTTTGTCTTCTCTCGTATTTGTTGCTAAACGTTAGGCAGATGTTTCCTGTCACTTAAATAAATCTATCTTTATTCACTGAAAATATAAAATGGTCATTTGATATTTTATTCTCATTCGCGTCGAATGCACATTATAACATATGTCACTGCAGTGTATTTGCATACTCGGGGAGCATCAAACCATTGAAACCTAGTAAGCTATGTGATATAATGTAGGGAAACTACACTATCGTTTCTGACATTCCTAACTGTGTCGCAGATTGGCCTTAGTAGTTTTTACACGAGGAGAGGAAGAGCTGCACCTTCCCCTCACGGGATCAATTGTTAATTTGGTCGAACAATATTTGCGACATTCTTCAACTGTGAAGTCCTTTGATCGCCACACACGCTTATGACTGTAACAGAAATGAACGCCGAATACACGTGTGAAGTAGCTATTTAAAACTTAATTTTTGGCTGATGATAATTTTAGGTAACCTGGAGAACAGCACCCGTTTAAAAAGAAAGACAGGTATTTCTAAACTATAAATAATTTCAGAAACGCCTAATAACTCGAAAATCTCCACAATAAGAAAAATATAACGTATAACACGCGACACTTTCATAATATTTTACGGCTCTCAAGACCTCGTTGTTAAGAGGCGCCCAAATGTCTCCGCTCCAACCCACACTACTCCTTTTGTGATATTTTGAATCTAACGTTACATTCGTCGTATTGTATAAACGTTAAACACGTGGGGCGCCATGGATTAGTTGGTTAAAGCGCCTGTCTAGTAAACAGGAGATCCTGAGTTCGAATTCCGGCGGTGCCTTGCTTTTACGGACTCTCCACACACATGTTAAACCAGAAGTTTCACAGGTTCGATTACGTAGCAGCCCACCAAACGCCTAACAAAATTTTTGTAAATACAAAGTCTTAACAAATAATTTGTTTCTTTTGGAGGGAGGGGGGGGGGGGTGATTTATGAAGAGATTTGACTGGTTGCGTTAGTCACGCGCGAATCAACTCACCAAAGGTCTTGGCATTAAATAAATAAATAAATAAATTTATTTATTTATTTATACGGTAAGTTCGCGAAATAAAGCCACTAAATCGCCATTTTTGCCATAAATTTTACAATTATAACAATAAAGTTGTGAATCTTTTTTTAGACGGTAGCTGTATCATTTTGGAACACAACGTATATTAAATATTTCCAAAATATACAAATTACAAAAAACTTTTAACATTTTTCTATTGTGTTTTAAAATGGCGTTATTACCAGATATGGCGGGGGAATATCGCCATACCTAGTTTTTAAAATAAAAATACCAAAACTTAAAGATGTATTATTTGCAACACATTCATTATTCATAAAAGCTTTACAAATTCGATTATGAATAAAAAAATTGTATATTTTGACAAAAATAGTAGAAAATATCATAGAAAACACTTAGAAAACTTAAACAGGTCTCAATGGCTTTAAAATAGACAAACATGAATAAAATAAAAAATTAATACGCAGTTAAGATTTTAAAATGTTCTTACACAAATCCAATAAAACATTTTATGTTCACTTAGTTATTTACACAACTCAGGAATTGGCATGATCTTAACAGAGTTTTGTTAGGCTATACAAACAACGAAAGAAATAGAAAAATGTGTCAACACACATTTAAATATTCTACCTACATTAAGTGGCAAATATTTTTGAACATAACCCCTTTGTAATAGCTTTAAAATCACTAGAAATAATTTATTTAGGCTAGTAGGTTTAGGCCTAAATTACACCGAGGTAATTTGTTCTACAATAAAATTTGTAGACAATTGTGCAACTGAGAAATAACTGAAAGCTACCCAAATCAGCCTATAGACAAAATGAAATGCTTTAGTAACACTTCGGGAAGTCATGTACTAAAGAAGTAATTTTATAAAATTGTAATACTAGCGAAACATAAGCCGACGAAAGTGAATGACTTAAAAGTCTTTTCTAAGTCAAAAAAGGGAGACACAAAATTATTATGGCCCATGTAACTCCTAAACCCAAAATATTTACAAGACTAATTAGATGTTACAACATTCTAGTCACTGCTGCTGCTTTCAGAGAGCAGAGTACACCCATCGTCACACAAGGTATACAAACCACATTTTGAAATGTTTCCCTTATCACAAATTTCGTGGTACCACACTTTACACTCCATACACTGGATTCACGGCACGTTCATAGACTTGTCGCAGTAGTTTCGGCCACAGTCCTCGCAGTGCATGTCATCATTATTCTTACGAATCTTCACTGTACGTTTATGCACAGGCGCAGTAGATGGCTGGTCGTCATTCCCTTGAACACTCTTGGAAAACAATTGACGAGTCAGCAGAGTAGCTTTCACATTTAAGGAATAGTGATTTTCTGGGTCTTTCGGATAATTTTAGGCGTGGGAATCAGACTATGTACAGTCGCTAATGATGTTGACGTAGTTGGAATGTTGTTGCTGGTTGACGGTGCTGTATGTGTTGCTGGTATTGTGGATATCCTCAAAGTGCAAGAAGTTGCAGAAGAACTTGTAGGCCTAACTTGTAGTGGTGTGAGATCTGATACATCACTAGCAGCAAAAGCTGTCTCTGGGATTACTTGCAGATTGAATAGGAATATTCCTGTAGCTCTAAATCCAGACATTGCATTCTTAGGGTAGCTGCTTGTGCCCAGGCTTCAGTAAACAGATTTCCGAACTGTAGGTTCCCTAGTGGACTTCCTGGATTTTTCCTCCGGAAATTCTCCACTGCCGAGTTCCAATAAGTTTTCACCGACTTAAAGAGACTCTTGTCTAGGGGTTGTAATTCATGGCTGCAATGTGCAGGCAAACAGAATAGCTGTATCCCTAAGCTTTCAGCAACGTCAAGCACACTGTTATCTAAATGACTGCGGTGGCCATCAAATATGAGCAAAGCTTTTCCCGGTATTCGGTGCGAATTAAAGTGACGCAAGACGTTACAAAATTCTTCTTTCGTAATATAACCTTTAAGGGTCAGAGCAAAAACACTCCCATTCGGAAGGTCATGGCCGAATTATTTTTTGAATACTTCCCTTTATACAATATCATAGGTGGAATCCAATTTGTGCCAATAGCGTTAGTGCAAGTCACAACAGTTACAGTTTCGCATTTTTCTCCATGAGTTACTGCATGTAGACGTTTACAACCCTTTTCATCTAGAACTAGCTGCGAACAATTGTAGGTAAACTGTAATCCACTCTCATCGACATTGTAAATAACGTGGCGCTGATTGTGAAGATTCATTTTGTCTAGAGTTTTTGTTAACAGTTCAAAGTGCGCACTAACAATTTCCTTATTGAACCTCATGAGCCTGCTATAGTTAGGATTCTCAGCCTTTCTTATAACAATATCGTTATTTCTTCTCATGAAGCCATAAAACCAGTCTTTGCCCGCTTTGTTGTCAGAGAAAAGATGTGAAATTCCTTTCTCATCGCATATATGGAAAGCAAATGAGCAAATCTGATTCCTAGTCAATCCAAAACCTACTTGCTGATATCTAATCACCCTTATTTTGAATTCTTCCTCTATATCAGTACTTAAGACCGTATTACGCCCAAGTTTACGTTTCGGTGTTCTGTCACCTCTTTTCAATCACTCCCTCAATGTTCTTCTAGGAATTTTATATTGCCTTGAAGCTGCTGTGACAGACAATCCTGATTGTACATTTTTATAGCGTTCGGTAGATCTGTTTTCCATTTTTCCCTAATATTTTGGTACTTTTTTCCCATGGCAGCAATGTTTGCATCTGTAATTTGGAGAAAAAAAAAATGCGTTACACTCTTTGTAAACGTATTTACGGCACAATGCAAAATTAAAATTAAAACTGCTACCAATACACCGGTGTGATAAACATTCACCACATCGTGCATTGTTTCATTCGAAATAAATTTAGTAATTATTATTTTATTTTTACAGCGTCAAAAATTAAGTTACATATGATTATCACAGAATACCTTTAACCGTAGGCCCTAAATAGTATTGGTTTTAGCCCTCGTTATAAGAGAAATAAAACATGGCGTTATTGCCCGAGTCTCTATAAGAGAAATTAAACATGGCGTTATTGCCCGCCATGCACGAGGCGATATTTCCCAAAACGACATGTTCTTTTCTAAATTCAACTGAATATTCTAACATGCAACAAACAGATAGTTTTACGACATAAAAATGTACCCTTTTAAACGCTAAATATGCTGACATATAACACATATCGTGTGGAAGTTGCTTTGTAGAAATAAATGGGCTTACCTAAAATGGTACTAAAAATGTTTGATGAGTTATTTCCTCCCACACACACTCAGAAACACACTCGCAAAGTCCTTGAAACGAAACCGCTCACCGAAAAGTGGATGACAACAACAGTGACTGGCGAGGGTACAATTAGCTTCGTTTCAGGAAAGATACGTATCACACCATCTATCGGTTTTGCTGGAAACTACGTGTACGATTTGAAATGGCATTATTGCCCGCCTGGCGTTATTCGACGAAGTTACCATAATATGGATTGTATGCAATATTTTTTAAGTAATAAACTATATGTTATATAATAAAACTTTTATATCGTATATTACAGTTACTTATTTTATATGGCATAGTATAGGTGTGTATATTACATATCACATGTTATCAGTTATATATTATGTACAAAGTGAATTTAAAGTTCATATTCCCTTGTGGGAAAATTGCAAATATATCTGGTTTTAGTTTTAGGTAATGAAAATGTTCATCATTGATGAGAGGATTACCGTGGTCTGTGCTCGTCTGAGAGTACTAACGTGCGATGCAGTGCGAGTTGTTTCACACAAAGATTTAGGAAACCTGGCCCCACAAATGTGACCATTCGCCATCTTGTCAGAACATTCAATCGCACAGAGAGTGTAAAATCTTCCACACAGGGGATTGCGGATAATCAATCTCACGACTGAGACGCCGAGTCGATACACGAGGGCCTCGTTCAAAAGCTTCCTGAATCCGTTGCATGGTGTGTTCACGTGCAGATAGCATGCCTGAATGCTCTTCGACCTTAACACTTGTTCCTCAAAATCGCTTTGATTATAATGTCATATTATTAGGCCTTACAGTGGCTCACAAATTATTCATGTGCCCACATGTTGGTGCTAGCGTTTGTGTATGAGGCAATGTAGGTACACTGAGAGGAAGGTTATGATGAATGAAACAAGATTTTTTTGGTGCAATCAAATTATTTGTTTGTATAGGGGCAGTGAAATATTTTGTTACTGAAACCAAATTATTTTGTTGTTCTCATTTGGTTGTCCCAAACTGTAAGATTTGGTTGGTGCAACTAAATATTTGTTTGGCTACACGTACATTAAACAGTTTGGGCAGATATAAAAAGTTTTACAAATTCGACCGAATTTCGAACTTAGATCACCTGCGTTCGAGCGCTACGCCTTAAGGTAAGTGTCCAAGTGAGAGTATTTCACTCTCGAGAGCCGAATCACTCTCAAGCGTAAGAATCGTGAATTGTATACACGTGGAGCCAAATAACAACAAAAGTTACTCTCCGACAGTAGCTGCGAGTTGTCCGAGAGCTCCTGAGTGTCGCTAGCAACGCTGTCCCATTAGATGCGGTGTGGTACTATCGAGAGTCGTCGCTCCAGCACTCCGAGAGTAGTGATGGTTCGTTCAGTCGTGGCCGGACAGTTAACAGCGTCGGCGGCACTTGTCGTGCTTGTAGCAGCAAAACACAAAATTGACACTAATCGTACCAAAACGGCGAGAACGTGTTGGGTGAGAGAGTGGATTAAAATACGGGGAGAGCATTGCGCATGTAGCAACTTATTGAAAGAAATTCAAAACGAAGACGCACAGCAGTATAGAAATTTTACAAGAATGACAGCAGAAGACCTTGAAGTGTTGTTAAAGATAGGGTCACAAATTAGCAAGATGGATACAGTTATGAGGATAGCTATTCTTGTAAAGGATCGATTGATGGTCACACTCAGGTTCCTTGCATCTGGTAAGTGTTCACATTCGATTGGATTGTTAATTAAATGAGGTTTTTCATTTAATGTACGCTGTTTGCGTACAGCCATAACAATATATAGTACCTATATGATTACTTGATTATAGGAGACACATATAGCAGGCTGCAATCCCTGTACTGCATCCGAAAATGTACCATAGGAAGGATAGTGATGGAAGTGTGTGCTGCTTTATGCTCAGAAATTAAATATGAATATTTGCAGTTATATAGTTTAATACAAATAGTTACATAAGTATGCTATGTATTTATTACAAAAAGTCCGCAAGAAAGGAAGTAGTATATGATAATATGATAACATGGTAGTTATGTAATGACTTAAAGATGTAACATGTATTGATTTAATACATAGTCTCCCTATGAAACACTACTGTCCATATAGCCAAAGCTAGTTGACAATTTAGATGCTGACATGTGCATGTTATCGTCCTCATCTACAACGTCAGCTATAGTATGTCAAATCAAGCTCATAAGGCGCCTACGATTAAAATCGGATCGCATGTTGCGTAGCTCCATTGTCACGTATTCCCCAAACACGGTATAGTAATCGGATGGTTTGTCCAAAAATGTATTGGCCTTTTAAATGGCTTCGTCCAAGTCACCGTCACTAGTTCCACCAGACTGAGTTTTACGTTTTTGTTTTCGTACAGTTGACAAATGCACAGCAGATGTACCTGGCTCGTCTACATCACTGCTATCCTGTTGGTTTGTTTCACAACAGTCGACGCATAAATTGTCGACTGGACTAGAAATGTCACTGTCTACTTGTTCGTTGACTTGCTGACGTGCCTGTAAAAGCAAAAAAGCTCTGTCATGTATCCATCAAAGAATTTAAGTAGGTCACAAAATTGGTTACAAGCTCGTGCATTCACTTGCATTATTATTCATAGTAGAAATCTATGTATCATATAATTTTCAACAACAATAATATTTTCGTCCCAAGCAATCAAACATGTTTCCATGCATTCGGAGGTATGGAAAAAGATATATACTTAGGCATTATGCAAAGTATAGATTTGTTATTCACATTATGAAATAATTATTGCGGGGGTTAAAAGTATGTTTAGTTTCAAAGTATTGTGATGTAGGATATAAATATAAAATAAAACATTAATAAATATGACAGAGTAGCCTGTTACCAAAAATTAACCACTTTTGTACTTCAATTGGCATGTGTATATATAGATACTATGGTAATTGTAATTATATCTGGTGTGTTTTCAGTTCCTGCAAACAGAAGAAGAGTGAAATAACATAGTGGATGTGTTCGAGAAAGTGTGCTACATAACTATAAAGGTACATACAGCATTGTGCTAATGGCAGTTGTAGATGCCCAATATCGATTCACGTACATAGACGTTGGTTGCAATGGTCGTGTATCTGACGGGGACGTGTTTGGCTGTTCAGCTCTATAGCACGCATTGAAATCTGGGGAACTACCTTTTCCGCCGCTTAAATGTTTCCCAGGAAGGAGTAGAGAAATTCCCTATTTTTTTGTAGCGGATGATGCCTTTGCATTAAGAAGTTACATAATGAAGTCGTGCTCTTTCAGAGGGTTATCCTTCAGGGAACGTGCCTTCAATTATAGTGTGTCACGTGCAAGATGGGTTGTGGAAAATTGATTCGGAATCGTAGCCAACAAATTCCGCGTCCTTCGGAAACCAATGTTGTTGGAGCCAACTAAAGCTGGAAAAGTAGTTCTTGCTGTTTGTACTTTCCACAACTTTCTAATATCACGCAGGGGACAGCGATGCATCCACTCTAGGTCTGTGGACACTGAACGCACATGCGGATCCATTATACCAGGTAAATGGCGGCAGGAGGGAAATCCCGAATCGACGTGGCGTCCATTGCAGCAAACTGTTCGAAGACAAGGTGGACAGACTGACAGAGAAGACCTCCGGACGTATTTCATGTCACGGCAGGGAGAAGTCAGTTGGCAGTACGAAAGAATGTAAATGTTTATTATTTATCAGCTACTAGCATATGAACGAATACTCATATCGATGTGTCTGTGTTCAGATCAGATATTTTGGATTATTAAAGGATGTACGTTTATGGTTTTTGATCACCTGTGAGGTGAGTTAGTATTTTACGTACTAAGTGTTAATTTGACAGAACCTTGCACTGTTTTTTTTTTAAGTTGCACTGTCCACATATTATGACTGTTAATACAAATGTTTATTTGCATGCACTTTGTTTGATTTATTCTCACTAAACACTATGTGTTTACGAGTTTTCATTCGCTATGCCTGTTAGCTGTACTTCGCAATCGAATGATTTCTAATTGAATGCCTGACATACACTCTACAGACAGTGTTCTCACATTTGTTATACTACCATTTTCTAATAGCAATACGCAAAGCCGTATAGTACATTTGTGCACACATGGGACCTCTCCTTAACTGGTTTATCAAACAGTCAAATGTGTGCTACCATTATGAAGTCCTAATAGTAGATGTGCGAAACTCATCTGTATTTGAAGACCGATATAAGTTTTACGATAGTCACTAGGCACCTTTTTAACTGTGTAATTATTTATTCGTTACACTTTAGGTTTGATATTGGAGGTTGTGCTCCGTACTGTGACAGCTGGTATCACAAATTGCAGCGCAGTGAAGTACGGCCACGAAGTGTATGTGGCTGGATCACTTCCTTCGCTGCCTGATTTCATTTGTTTCTTCTTTATCTTTGTTAGTTCCTGGTGAACCTGCAATATCAACATTCATGTAGTGAATCTGTTACCTCAAACTTGCTATACACACACACACACACACACACACACACATATATATATATATATATATATATATATATATATATATATATATATATATATATATATATATATATATATATATATATATATATATATACATGTATTTATATAGGTAATATGTACGTACCTGATTTCGCAGATCATGCAGTTTCCTAGATACCTCTTCAGAATCTGTGTCGAATGCCGAAGCTATTTGTGCCAACGCTGCTTGCTTTTTGTCGCGTTTCCTATAATCACTCAACATGACGTCCCACAACACCGGCCTCTCTTCATACATAGTAATAAGTTTCACGGCGTCCTCATGGGACCATATTTTGTTGGCATTTCCAGCCATAGCACGTGATAATCGTCTTGTCTACAATTTGCGAGTACTCTCGACTGTCTGGTCGCAGTTCTGTACAGTTGCGAGTAGTCGATAGTAGCTCCCCGAGAGTGCGAGTGTGCTTGTCCACGACACGTGCCAACTAGCAGAGAGCTGCTCTCTGAGAGCAGGTCGAACTCTCGGAGAGAAAATGGAAGTACGCTCTCCGTACGGTGCTCTCGCGAGTACTCTCGAGAGTTCTATACTCTCATGTGGACACTTACCTTTAGTAATCTCAGCAAATGTGACAGCTGAAGATACCGGGGAGCTTTAAAATATATTGGGCAAAGTGTGCAAACAAATATGTCAAGTTTTACAGCTTTTCTTGTCAGTTTCTTGTTGCATTGTTTTATTAATGTGTTTAAGCATTAATATATGCACTAACAAACACAGTTACTATACCAATTGTCACAAAAATTACGAACAAACTCTCGAGCTGTATTGTCGAACAAAGGCAGTCAAATGAGTGGTCAAACAAATATATACAGTTGATTTGACAAAATATTTACTTGACAGTCTAATTTTTTTTTGTCCAACACAGAGATTTTGTTTATTCAAACATATATTTTGTTAGAACAACACAAGTAAATTTGTTGCTTTTAAAATTTTGTTTGCTCAACAATATATTTTGTTAGGACAACTTAATATATATTTGGCCCTATACAAGCAAATATTTTGTTCTATTTTCTCTCAGTGTAAAGCAATAAGACTTTCACAGAAAGAGGAGTGGAATAGCAAGCCCCATTGCAGTAGTTAAAAGCACACCAACGTCAGAAAGACGAGCACTTAGTGGGAAAGATATAATTGTGAAAGTCCAAAAAGTATTCATACGCGATAGTTAAACCATATTTGTGCTCGTAACTCCCTTGTTTTCCACCTTCAGCAGTTGTACGTACAAATACGGGTTACATGCACATCAGTTGCCAGACTGCTGTGGTAAAGGCTGCCTTGTAAGTAATAAACACAGTGTGTATATTCCGCCACATTCGGAAGTTTACTTCTAAGAATACAATAAAATATATTTATTGAATATTATTCCAAATGAGGAGTCTTTTAAAAGTTCTCACTTTACTGTGAACAGCGTATAGTAAGAGGTCCTAGTTAGAATGCAGCGCAAGAAAATTGAGCTATCTATAACGCAGCTCGAAGAAGTTATTTTTTCTCTTCATAAGCAAGGCAGGAATTATTATGAAATTGCGAATACCCTCTCCATTTGTTTTTTAACTCTCAGCTCCACAACAACAAAAAAAAGTACAAAGAAACAGGGACACGGAAAATAAACGACTATCCGGGCGCCCAACAGTGCTTATGTGCCGTGTTCGATGAAAGCTTGTCACTTTAGCAAGTAAATAACCATTCTGAAGTGCAGCATCTTCGGTGGAAGATATCGCATTAACATCCACACACTTTGAGAATCCTCAAACTGTAGAAAATATATTACATAATGCCAATCTAAATCGTAAGGCAGCCAGGAAGAAACCACATCTGAATTTATTCTGTAACCTAAAAAAAAAAAAAAAAGCCTGCAATTTTTCTGCGAATTCCGTGATAGTCCTGACGAACTTTGGGTTACTAGATTTTTTTTTCGATGAGTAAAAATTTAATATGTTCAGCTCAAGTGGCAGGTTGTGGGAGTGGTGAAGGCCAAACACGGAATTGCAATCGAAAAAAAAAATGATACCCACAGTCAAACATGGAAGAGGCTGTGTGATAGTTTGGAACTGTATATCATAGCATAACCTATCAAACAGCATGCAGAAACTGGTTCTTGTAATGATCTTTGTATCCCAACAAGTCAATGACTCTAAGCACACTGCCGTGAAAACTAAGGAGTGATTATTATATCATGCTACACGATAGCTTCTAACCCCACTACAGAACCCTTATAAATTTGTGTTATTAACTAGGCGAAAAAGTACAAAAACACCGCCCTTCAAGCAAGCAAACTCTTCAAAGTATATATTTTTTTGTATGATTGGTCCGAAATTTCTCCAGCACGCACCACATCATTGGTATGGTCTATGCCACAACGTCTCGGGGCAATCATCCATGCTATGGGTATGCACATTAAATATTAAATAATCTGATTTGCTACTGTAATGTAGAATAGTGTGTCCTGTTTGTGCACGTATAAATTATTTAAGTTGTCAACAATCATTGCAGTATAGTTTCATTTATAGTTTTGATATTGTGGTATGCCGATTTGTGTACCGGGGAGTATGTGTAGTTCCGTAGTGTGATTTGCAAATTAATATAACGTTACAGCATGGTTTTTCTTTATAGTAAACCTAGAGTACAAACTACGGATGAATGAATACTTTTTTTGAGTTGCTGTATATTACTTAACACTTTTGAAACAAAATGTTTGTTTATAATAGCCACGTGTAAATGCAATAAATCTAAATGAATTACATAGCTCTGCCGACTGGTTTTTGTTGCTTAATAACATTAGTACTAGCTATTGCAATTACGCGCTTTAATATCCATCACTTAAGCAAATCACACAAATATTAAACCGTAATAAAAATGTGGCGTTTTATGGTTTTTGGCTTCATAAATGAAAAGGTGTGACCGAATGCAAGAACCAGTTGATAATTTGGGGAAACTTAAAGCTCTGTCTTCATGCAGTACAGTATGATTGAACGCCATCTTAATATTTTTTTGTATACGGGAGCAGTTATTCAAATATGAAACTAAAACATCGCTATACATACCCAAAATAACACTTGAAATTATTTGGCCGCATAAGAAAAAATTACGAATCCACAGCAGCTACACGCCTATAAAATGAACTCTGTCTGCCAGCAACGGGAATTTATTTTGCGGTTTACACTTTGTTGTTAACAATTTAAGTAGTCACTTCCGACTATATTTACCAATTTATACATCTCTAACCACTGTAGTTACGAAACGATGGGGTTAATTACTGTAGGCAGACATGTGAAGTCATAGAAAAACTTAACGGGACTCTCAATACTGAACGAGAATTAAAGAGTTACAGCAGTTTTTATTCAACCGTATTCATGATAAGACTGTTCGTAACGAAAAACTTTAAACAATCCTTCACCTTGTTCAGTGTTGGACGAGTAAATCATAACGAATGATGTGGGTGAGGAAGTGAGTCACTTTCCATGCCTGATACGGCAATACAACCATCAATAACAATACTAGAGAGATTTTTCTTGTCAGCGTATTTAATATACATGTTTCAAAGTAATTCATTCAAGCACACATGTAACCAATTTTCACTTACATTTTTATCTCAGATTATGACTTCCCAAAATTAAACTGCTCTCGTTTCCTCTCAATTATTTCACCCTCCTCATTCTTCAGCGCGTTTCTACAATGTGCAGCCTTTAGTCAAAAATCCTACATAAACATTCAAGCACATAGATCAATAAGGTAACTAAAGGGCAAGTAATTATCTTAACACTAGGGGTTAACCCGTGACCGTGATTTCTGAATGGTCAGGTGCCTAGAATAGTTACGATGTTACAATTTTTTTATCATATAAAGACTGAAAAAAAAGTGAAATTAACTCAACACTGGATATAGTTATATCCATTAAGCCACTGCGGCCCCACTTGGAATCGCTCTATCCACTGAGCCACTAAGGCCCTACTTGGAAATTAACTCAACATTGAAGCGAGACATTTAGAGTAAACAAAAATGATATTCCATTACCTTCATATATCTATGCAATAATCTCTATGCATTAATACAAAACTTTCATAGGAAAAAAGTAATTAAAAATGAGTTTTTAGGGTCAAAAGTCATGATTGCGTAATCTATGTTCCTGAAATTCCAACTTGACCTGTATTTGACCCTGAGGATTCTCTCTGCGAAATTTGAAGAACTTATGTTGAGTTGCAAGGGACTTAGAAGTATTAAAGACGGGCGGACAGACAGACAGAAACCGTCTGCTTATTATATTGGATTTGCAAAATGCATCTAAACTCAAGCTAGATGCTTCGGGTCAAATTTCGACCTCTACATTCGTCAGATGCAAATTATATACAGTGCGTCAGTCGAATCCCAGCTGATATTCAGAGAACACAAATTTTCGTACTGATATACTTGCTTCATAGTGAAAGTCTCTCTTCCAAGCGTATTTCTAGCAGAAAATACCGAACTTGTCCCAAGACTTTCGAGCACAGAGATGTGGGGTTATCGTGCTACTGCCAGAATCTCCGAGTACTCCTGAATCAGCCCGAAACCGCCAAGTCGCATTGCCCGGTTTGAAATGCATTTTTTTTCCATTACGGAGATCCTTATGTTTATTTTCTCACGTTTGCGAAAACCTTATGGAAGAAACGGTCACACTTTCCCGAGTTTGTGCAGTACTTTTCGGAAATGTTCTAGTGGTCTCTATTTTTTCATGTTGGATCGTAACACGGAAACTTGCCGCACCACTAACATTCTTGTCTACGACAAACTTGCCTACATCACTCGGAAATCTGAAGAACGGAGTACCAAATGATGTCACATTGGCAGCATACTGTACTAGTATTCTTCTATACCAGGGCCTACGGCTATTTTGATATCTGTTTACTATTATTTTCCTAAATAATTCATTTTGTGGTTACTCATAATAATTTCATAAGTGTACTATGATAAAAAGTTTCATGCTCAGATGTTTTTGTGATCTAACTACTGGGCTTAAGACCTTTACTGAAAATCAAGTTGGGGAGTGGAGAGCCCTTCCTACTTCGGGATGGGTACATTAGAGCTTAGGCATCAAGACTGGATGGGCAAAGATGAAAGAACCAGCTGCTGGGTGAAGGAGAACCATAGGTCGGAGGAGCGTTCTTGCAATGGAGACTCCAAAATTATGTACTATACAATAGCATTGAAAATTTGTGTAACATTATTTTTCACATTAGTTGCGTTTGATTTGTTTGTTTAATAATCGAGTGTTTTGAAACTGGGTAGTTCTGATGTCTTGTACAGTATACTCTTACTATGAATTCATGCTATGAAATAAGTCTAATTTGTTTTAATCCACTCGCACCTCGCCAGGTGGTAGTTCCTGGTGTGACATGGCGCGCCCGTTACAGCCTCGTACACGCGGGAGGGCCTTCGCCAACTTGTCAGTCTGCTGCAGATCCTGCTAATGGAGATTTAAGCCCTATCGATCCCTATGCAGGCAAGGAGCTTGCTCCCTAAGACGTCGAAGGGGCGGGCTGGGGAGGGGTCAGGGCGATGATCCTGGGAGGCTGCGTGATGGAAGACTTATCAACAGGCCAGAGGGGTTCCTCGCAGGATGGAAACAAGAAAGTCGATAAGAGAGCAGTTGGGAATAGGGGATAGGAGATACCGGGCGAGGACGGTGGGGGCATTATCACACTTCGCACTGGTCCATCAGCTTATCTCTAAGTGTCAGGGCAGTATCTTAATTCTCGTGCTCCTTTGGGCGGGAGGTAGGTGAATCATTACCTGTGACGCGCGTTCTTCCGGAAATTCAATCTAGTTACCATTCCAGTTCATTAAGAACAAGTGACATAGAAAATTGCAAAAAAGTTCTTCGTCGTACTGAAAAACTGTAATACCTTCCTAAAAATCAATAACTTCAAAGACTGTGAAATATTGTACACCATATTTTTGCTTTCGGAATAATAGTTTTATCCGTTATATAAACATCTGCATTAAATATAACGAACGCATATTTCACTGAGATGTCAAAATAGGTACTTTGACTATTGTAAAACACATTTAACTGGAACGTAATTTTTTTAATGAGATTACACTGCGTAGCGTGAGGAGGATTATCTGTACTTTCACCTGAAGGTCAATGAAAATATAGTATGTACTGTCCGCGCCGGACGTCGTGGCACTTGATTCCCAGGCTCGGCAGTAATGGGGCTGGACACGGCCAGGCATAGCATCAGGCGGAATAAGTAACGGCGCGGTTATCTATACTCTTAAATAAAAACATTCCCAAATGTTTTCGTTGGATGATTTTACACCAAAGGTTGGTTCAGCTCACATTTATGCCTACATGCTTTCAAACATGTACCAAAACGGTGATGCAGTTTGATACTTGTTTGAAAGCTTAGTTTACAATTATAATGGTTTATTGTTATTTTAGACAATGATTCCTGTGTAAATGCACGGCAAGAAAATTCATGCTACAGTTATATTTACGTTATTACTGGTAATCGTAACATGTAAAATATATTTTATTAAGTAATTTTAAGGTGTCTCGTAGAGGCGAGTCGCTGACGGAAAAACTGCACATTTGTTCAGTGCTTTGCGCACAGAGACGATGAGGCACGTGATGCGCGTGCCTGGGTCGTCCTCAGCATTCCCTCAATTCATGGGCTACGAACACGCAAAATACATTCAGGTATAGGCTGTTCATGGTAAAGTGAGCACTTTTGAAGCCCTACTTACGTTTTTATTTCAGCCATTTTTATCACCTTTTTAAATAAATATTGCTTTGTAAGTAATAAACACAGTGTGTAGATTCCACCGCACTCGGAAGTTAACGTCTAAAGCTAAGCTAAAATGTATTTATTGACTATTATTCCAAATGAAAGGGCTTTCAGAAGTGCTCACTTTACCGTGAATGGGCTATAGGCACAATGGTTATTGTTCGTTCCCAGATTATAACATTAATATCTGGTATACGTAACGCAGTTCTAATAGCAAATACTTGGCATATTAAACTAAGTATTTTACAAAGTGTATTTTAATATTATGTTTTACATACTTTTTTCCCCCGCGAGTAGTTTATGGTTCGTTTAGGCTTTTTTTGTACTGTTGCCTTAGCCAAGGATAGAGTGGTATGCCAGAGTTATCAGTTGTTTCGTTTCTCGGTGCGTCGTAACACTTGTTTTTAACCTCGAGGTCACAACATCTACTCATATGTTTTACTACTTCCCTTTCACTGCTATGAATATCCTTTTATACATTCGTGAACATCCACTGGTATACACCGTAAATGACTTCTGCATTTGAACTGCGTGTGTGGGATAATGTTTTCAGATCGGATGCTACAAAGCCGGAGCTGCACACGCAGTTGTTTCCCCTCTCCCCGGCGAACAGCCGCTCAACTGCTTAAACGACTGCCACAGTGTCAGGCGTACACAGTATATGGAGAGCCCACTGACTGTGCGAAGCGCAGCTCGTAGGCACTATCATTCCAGTTTGAGGTTATTATATTGTTTTCGGTGGTCTCGGAATTTTTATGGCTGTTGCCTTAATATACCAGACACCTTAACCTTTACAGTGCTACAAAAATTAAGAAATTTTATAAAACCCTGCATTTCAAAAATAATCTCGAAAACAATTACAATTCTGTACTTTCTGTGGCATATACGATACAACTTAAGCCGCCTCTGATTATGTGACAGTACTTAAATATAAACAATAATAATGAGACATCTCTAAAACACACAAAACATATGTTTTTATTTTAAAAAACTGCGGTCTTTAGACTATAAGAAATTTAGAAAACCTGTAATAAAATTTATGGTTTGTAACTCAAATTTTCCTATAAGTAAAAATATGTTGTACTGAGGTCGACCAAGGTTAGTGGAAATATTTACTGACTAGGTACATCGATATTGACATCACTGCCGTTACCAGCAAACAAAACTCCCACAAACAGAAGTCAGCGCATTTATATCCCCTTCCTCACTTTCCTTAGCCAATCAGCTGTGCTGACATTTATCTTGAAGATATATGTACATATTGTATACTTTTTTCATTCCGAGGTGGCAGCAGAGATAATCATCACAAGTGACAAAGTCAAAACCATTGGCTGGCTGTTCAATTCACATTAATATTGCGGCAGAAGACAATGTGGTTCCAATACATTTAGCTATTATTTTTTTAATAATTTGGATTATTAATTGAGTTCTTGATTGTTCTGTCGTAATAAAATACTCTGTACTCATACAACAATTGTGTGCGCTCGCATATTAAAAATATTTTAATTATTTTGTTTCGAGGTAAAGACACGCCAAGTTGTGCTAAATTGAGAAAGCGGAGTCGAGTTGAAGTGTTTTCACGTGTCGAAAATATAACAGAGGATTGCCTTTATAAACCACAGAGAAAAGAGTGATGATTATTAAGTGCTAAACGCAAATAATTCACTTAATAACATGTAACTATATAAAGGCTATTTACGATAAAGTGAGCACTTTTGAAATAAACCTTAAAAAATATCACTGCTCCTATCTGCATATATTTTAACGGGCGCACTGAGTGACATGAGCCCAGTAAAGTTGGTAACGATGGAGGGAAAGTAGTTCCGTATCTTAACGTCAAAATTAAAAAGTGTTGAGTAACCATTTACGATAATTTAAATAATTTCTTTCACTTCCTGTTATTTTTAATACATCGGAGACTAAAAATGAGCATATTTGTAAAATATTTACTTGTCTAATAAATACACAGTTTAACTTGACGGACGCATGAATAAAGTGGTGAGGCCCATGGCAATGTTAATTTTACATAAGGCGGAAGAATACACAACGTGCATGCAATTAGATGCTAAGCAGGACTTTCAACAGAGCTCAGTTGACCGCGAACAGCCTATACACATAATCTCCGCCTACACGAGCCACTCGGTTGCTCCTCATGGTGGCTCGCGTGAGCGGATATGCAGCAGCAGCCGAGACGCGCCACAACGAAACTTCACTCCAGTTTGAGCGTGGGCGCAGCAGAAGGAGAAACATTGATCCTCACTCTTCTCCTGCAGGTAACGGCGGCTTAGCACACGACAACGACCACCTCTTGCAATATCCAAGTTTTAAAATCTGGGATGAAAATTTCCCATAACTCTTCCCATGCCCTTACTCTCAACAATTGATTGCTATATGCGTCACATCTGGAATCACAGACTGCTGGACGCGACTATACCTACTTCAAGTATAAACCTGTCGGAGTCGAAAACAGGCATCGAAGACGTCATCAGGCGCTGAGTAGCAGTTTGTGTGACCTTGGGCGTGGATATAGGGATGAACTGAGACGGAGGGAGGAGGGATGTAATACCTTAAAATATGTGCCTTAATTGGCCTTGTGTTGTGGGGACTTTTCTTTGGTTAGGTGTTTATTGCGCTGTCTTTACTGTCAATGGTCATGTCAACTTTTACATATTTTACTCACATGTAGACATCAAATAAAGTGATGCTTTTATATTTACGTATCATGTCCACAATAACAGAATACACTTTATATCAGAAGAGTTGCAGGAACTTTTTGTTTCTAGGTTTAAATTAAGAAATATTGTTTTTGGAGCGGTTTAGTTCTAATTGATTTCTAGATGCCTTTTTATTTTTACTGTAGAACTGAATATTTTATGTTATATATGTTATAAGATTTAAGGCGATTATTACAATTTATCTTATTACCATAAGTAACTTTTCATCACAACTTGAGTTACGTGTGCGTGGTAATAAATGGTCGTTTATGACTGGTTTTGAATAAAACCGAATAAAATGAGCATATTTATGTTAATCGTAGTGACCGGTTTTGACTTCTGCAATGTTATTCACGATGTAATTGTAGTCCTAGTTCTTGCTCTCATACTATTTGTTATTGCTTACCTTTCTGTAATTATGAATAAGCGCGCCAATTGCGTTTATAAACATGGGCTCTATTAAATACTGGCCTCGTGATTTAAAAGTCGGTAAACGTTCGCATGGTGTCGTGCCGCATGCAACACAGTTGCAATACATATCTATAATGGTACCTTTTTAAAGTATAATTTCTGTATTAGAAGCTTTTGCCTTTTCAGGTACAGAGGATGGTGTATGATATGTAACTTGTATGGCCTTATCGTAATAATAGTACCTATTGTGGCAAGAGTTTTTTTATTTTTAAATCGTATTGTAACCTCTTACGATGTAAGTAGACTGTGTTTATTGGGAAGAAACCTTTATTCGCATAATCTGGTACGCAAAGTACGTTGTTCTTAAAATACAATTTTATACACTGTAGTAAATTGTAACTGGTTTGAAATATTTTCTTGCTACAAGAATTTTGGTAATATTGCTAGTATAGTCAGATTTTGCGTGAAATATTCCTGTGTTTAATGCGAACCAGATATAGGCAGTTAGTTTGAGGTACAATATAATTACATGTTAACCGCCTATTGTGCATATAATATACTTAATATTCTATTTCTTTTTTTTCTAGCTGAGAGAGCTGCTCTCCAGAAGATTCTGCATTTATCGCATTTGTATAAGTAATTATATCGTTGCATTAAATATATTGTACAAAATAATTTACATTTTAGAAATAAATTGTAATACATTTTTATATTATTGCATCTTACCAACCAATATTATTTGAATAGCTGTCTGGTCGCATGTCTCGAACCTCTGTGCAGCGATGCTATAATAACTGCAATATATCTGCGAGCTTAAGGTGCAAGGTACTGGTCTGCTTAAAGAGCCAGTGATGGGTGCATCATTTTTATATGGATCGTGAGGGGAGTGAAACATTTCCAATTTCTTTTTAATAATGAACAAAATCAAAACAAATTTTTTCGAGTATTATATATATATATATATATATATATATATATATATATATATATATATATATATATATAAACACACTTGTATGTAAGTATTCGTACAGAAAAAACTTTCACAGTAAGCGACGTATAACTCGAGTAATATTTCGTGTGCATACACTATTCCCCTTGGGTAACATATATGAGATATCCCGTAATACCGCAGATCAGCCACACGTTCAAGACCGTATTTGTGTGTGAAAACGAGAAATGTGTACGTCGTAACGTCCAATTATTCCCTGACAGAAGTATTCGTACACTAGGCTGTGAACAAGGAAGCAACGGAAAAACTAGTTGTCTACCACACCCAGTCTCTCTCAGGTGTTGACTGCATGTCAAATAAGCTCTATTGAGTGAAAGGTGGGAAACAAGTGGTTAAAATGGGTCGCAAAGGAAAGGAAACTACAGTGTAAATGAGGTGGCCAATTATTTCATTAACTCGTAATTGGGAAATCTTATTCCAAAATTGCAAACATCGTTGGGAGAAGTCGTTCGGCTTTGCAGAATATAACTAAGCAATTCAAAGAAACGATTTGCTAATAAACAAATAAAGAGTTAGTCCTCCACATCGTCTACATCTAGTGCAATAGCTGCTTATGTTGGATAACATTTCGGAAAGCAAGTGACACCCCGAGGAATAAGACGCTTCATCAGTCGTTCAGAATACAGAGCTAGGGTACACAGAAAGAAACCCTACATAAGCAAGAAGAATCGGAAGAGCAGATTATAGTTCGCAAACGCTTATGTAGGAAAGGACCTCGATTTCTGGAACAACTTTGTTTTCTCGGACGAAAGCAAATTCAACATGTTTCATAACGATGGTTGTGTTTTGGTTTGGAGGAGGCAATGCTGCTCTTGACACCCAGAATCTTCAAGCTACCGTGAAGCATGGTGGAGGTGGTGTTATGGTCTGGGGGTATACGGCCGCGTCTGATGTCGGGGAACTGGTTTTCATTGAGGGAACTATGGACAGATTTGCTTATTTACGTATTCTGAAGGCAAATTTGAAGAATAGTGTAGAGAAACTGGATTTGGGAAACGATTACTACTTCCAGCACGACAACGACATCTAGCATACAGCCAAGATTGTCGGACTATGGGTGCTTTATAATACGCCCCACGCCCTAAAAACCCCAACACAATCCTCCGATCTCAAGCCTATTGAACACCTCTGGAGTGAACTGGAAATAAATAGTACTGTTGCGGGCACGGGACTTGCACCCGCACACTTAGATGACGGAGCACTGTCCTGGCGCACTTGTAAGGGGAGCTAGGGAGTAGCGAGGGTGGCAGAAGACGTCCCTGTATGTCGGCCAGTCGCAAGGTATATAAGGCCGCTGGTGCATGGCGACACCCGCACTCTTTGATCCACTCTGCTTCGAGAGCACATTGACGCCGGAGGTCGGCGCGAGCAACTTGAGGACAACACAGCAGAGCGACCTGAGATACTGACCTCTTGGAGAGACGTGACCATATCAGCCGATTACACCATGACAACACATCACGAGGCGGAGGAGTTCCGGCCCGGTGTCGCTAATTACCAGTGGTAAGGAGATATTCGGTTCTGGGTGCAGGATAGATCCGGAAACGATTTTACGCGCAGTGAGCCCTAGAGGTCCCCTATTAAGAGCCTTAATTATTGATAACGTAATTGTAGCTTGGAAGTGTCGAGTTCGTATTCACTATTATTTGTTGACACAGTTCAGATCTAGTAATTATTCAATATTGTTTGTTTAAGTATTTGAGATAATTTATTGTATGAGAAAGAGTAAGAAAAGAATTAGTAGTTTTTGTAATTGTCTTGTGTCATTGTACCATATTGAGTTATGTACCCAGAGTACAGTAACGTTAAGAGGATTAGCCTCAGAGATTTGTCTTGTATATAGTCTTGTGTTTAATAGTATAACGTTACAGTAGTCATCCCAGTAAAAACGTTACAGTACGAAAACACCACATCTCTGGTAAATCTCAACTAAAATAATTGCTTCTGAAGGGAAGACATAATATCAGAGCAGAGACAACTGGAAATCTGGTGCACAGTATGAGCAAGAGACTAAGGGACGTGATACACATACGAGGTAGGCACTCCAAGTACTGAGGGACTGAAGTCACCATTTTTTTCGTTCTAGAAGATTACTGTTACGTGAGTGTACGAATACTTTTGTCCAGAGTTAAACTCGTTTTGAGAGAAGAAATATTTACTCTCGTGTATAACGAACGTACCTAACAATTGTATCATTGCTGTGTCCATACGTTCAAGTGATTAGTTATCTTTATGTATATCAGAAGTATTAATGTTAGTTTGTACTGCGGGTTCTACAAATAAATACTTTGGTTGTTTCCTAGTGGCTGTACGAATACTTACGTCCACGTCTGTAAATTGAAATGTCGTATAACGAACTAGCAAGGATGTTGTTACATTACACACTTTTTTTTAATGTGACGTCGTCATTGGAACAGCCTGATAAGCTGGAAATGAAATGTTCCTGTTGCGAAGTACAGAAAGTCGTAATGGTAACCAATTGTGAAGATACTGTATTAGATTGTATATGAAACGAGCCAGGTAATTTGTGCATGCCACTGGAAAATGGAAATGCCTGAACCAAATGAAGAAATAGATTTGGAAATTGCCGTCGCATTTTATATTAAAACGAATTTTCCAAATTACTGTAGCACCGCAGATGGCAAACACATCCCAGAATTTGTGGATCTCTATTCCACAAAAAAAAATTCTCTGGTGTCGATGGCTGTTGTGGACGTTATACTTCGTTTCACTGTGATTGATGTTGGAGCCTATGGCAAGGAAGGAAATTCAACAGTGTTTCGGGACATTCCCTTTGCACAGAAACTATACTATGCGCCCTCAAACTTGCCTGCACGTAGGTGTTTACCGGACAAATACAAAATCCCCAGCTCTGTGCTATTCTTGGGGATGAGGCTTTCAAATTGCACACAAATCTTTTGAGACAATTTCAAGCCCGCAGTTTCACTCGAGTGGCGGATTCTCCAAACTCAAATTTCTTGTTGGTCCTGATTTTGTTGACGAAGTTGAAAATGCAGTCTGTATACTAAGTTATATTCGTTAAATACGTTCAGTCGTTTACAGCTTTCAATGTATGTCGTTTACAACTTACTGTGCGTGGGTATTCCCTCATCTAATTCCCTCCGTTCCGTCTCAGTCTTCTCATTGCACTTATCAAATAGTGTTCTGTCAATACAATCCCACTATCTTGCTTTACAATTCTTACCCACGAAATAATAATTATATTTCTCCGAAAGAGCTGGATATTTTTGCACTGTGTGGACGCTTACACGTACAGCTGTTGTTCTCGAAGTGCGGTTGTGCAGCAAGTCACGGTCGCTTGCGGCGAAGTGCGTGGTAGCCGCATAGTGTGAACACTGTAAGAAATTTTTGTGGTAAACTTCCTAATAAGTCATGGAAGTTTTTAAGCCATGCGGTGTGTGGGACAGTTACCATGCATTGGTATACAAATACGGAAGTGTTTACCACGGCTACTATGTGGATTTGGTCATAACAAGTACCCATTTGGCTGTTTCATATATCTGTTCAGGAGCGCTACCACGTGTGTATTTGGAAAAACTTCACCATAACAGTTTTCGTGTCATTCCTAAACACTGGCGTGGTAAATTTCCGAACAATTTCTTAGAGTGTGCGTTCCCATTCCAAACGCATTGTATTGCTGCAGTGAAAACGCTGCGGCGATAACGCTATGCGTGGTCCCGCGCTAAGCCAGAGTTTGTATGTATGTATACGAGATGTAACGAGTTGTTGAGTCTTTAGCGCCAGCACGGTTCGGCATTTCCGATATGGGTGGTACTTTATTTACCACTCCTACAACGATTCAGAGAAAATACAATATTCCCCCCCCCCTCCTCTTTATGTTACACCGATCTTCCTTTGGTACGGAAGCCGAACAGGTGATAGTTGCGTGTTACACATGCGCCGTCGTTTGAACAAAGAGTAGATATCACAGTTGTTCGAAGTCCGCTGCAAGAAGAAATATTATATTTCGCCGACTTTCCTTTCATTCGCATTCTGGCAACCCCCTTTTTCAGCGCACCGTGTGATCGTAGCCTTTGCTATAAGCTCCGTTTACGCTGGAGCGAACAGAAGCGAACACGTGCAAACGAGCGTAAGTGAACCATTCGTCCTTATGTACTACCATTCGTTCCCATTTAATTCGGAGCTGTTCGCCCTGGTGTAAACAAGGCGCGGACACCGAACATGAGCGAACGCGCACATGCTTTCATGATTCGATGAAATACCGACAACAAAATCATAATCAGCGAATGCTAACCGGACCAGAACGAACACGCACGAAGAAGTGGCGTGGAGAGGTTTGTGCGGGGTCTTGAAAGCCGATGAGAGCAGCGCCAGAATGCGAGGGCGGGATATCCCCAGCACCATCACACGGTGCGATTCCCTCGTGCGACAATCCAGGAGCGACCCCGCCGACAATCGATCACCGTTCGCTTTGGTGGGAGGCTAGCGCTCTAACCACTGCCTCATATCGGCGTGCATCACAGACTGAAGTGAACTGGCCGTATTTCGGTAAACTACTCTCGTCCTAAATATTAAAATTTGCGAACGGCAAACAATAAATCTCAATGTCTGGCACATTGCAACACATTTTCTGTCGGTGCATGATGTTGCTGTTTTAAATGACACCATGTACAGCATAGTTGTAAAAAAGTCGTGTGTCACGTGTTATTCATACCTACTCCAACCATCACTGATATACAAGTAGGGCCCGTGGTGGCGCAGTGGGTAGACTGCTCGCCTCCCACCACGGCGAATCTGACTCGATACTCGGCGGGGTCGACACGAATATTCGTATCTAGGAAACGTGGCCGACACTACCATTGGCCAGAGTTTCTTATTCGGGGCACACTCGTTTCACTATCAGGTAATTTCGTCATTGCTCCATCTCCACCACACGTGACCTTCATCAACCTAAATTAATTTCTCGAAAACGGCGGCATTTAACTTAAAAACACAAGACTAAATTTTTTTTCACCTTGTACGGTAGATTTCAAATCCACAGGAAAGAACAAACAAAGTGAAGCAGTTACATTTTTATTTGCAGAAATGTGCTACCAATCCCTCACTTTTCAATGATGTGGGTTGGTGTCAGAGTCCTTTTTTTTTGTGCTTTGTACTTCGTCGTTTAATAATGAAGTATCCAGAAATTCAGACATATATCGTTCCTTCTGGCTGTGTTACTAGCAAGAAACGTCTGCTTCGACTACACTTTCAAGAGCGGTTTTCACCCCTTCGAAATAAACTTAGGCTAAATGTAATGCATATATCTTCTGCCTTATGCCTTCTGCCATTTTGATAAAGAAACACCTCACAAAGTTTGTCGGTACAGTTCATATCCAATTATCCATTCTGCAGTATAGAGGTGTAGGCTGTTCACGGTAGTCAGCATTTTTGAGACCCTAGTTGCTTTGTCCTTTCAACCATATTTTATCCTTTAACCACCTTTTTAATAAATGTAAGTAATAAACACAGGGTGCATATTCCACCGCGCTTGGAAGTTAACATCCGAGGCTAAAAGAAAGTATATTTACTGATTATTATTCCAGATGAGAGGGCTTTCAAAACTGCTCACTTTACCGTGAATAGCCTTTCTACTACTGCGAAAGTCAAATCTAATTGAAACCACTGATTTATATTTACAGTTGTGTGAAACGTGGCGGACGTAGGTGGGGGCCGTCCTTTTTTATTCACCCTCCCACCTTTTTTTCTCATCATTCTGCCTCTGCTCTATATTATATTAACCTCATTTCGTCTTCACCTGAGCTCAATAACTCGCTGTTGAGTGCCGACCAAAACCTTTGTCAGTAGATTGACAGGTTCGGTTTTTTCACAAAGTTCATATGGTTTCAATACTTTAGTAATTATTGGATTTTTTAAAATTTAGCTTAATATAATTGCTTATCTCAAAATTAGGTATTTTTTCCTTTCTTCTATTCGACTACACTAAGCTGAGTTAGGATTTTGTCGTAATGTTGAACCTAGAAGAGATGAAGAAGTTGATGTGGTCCCTCCAATCATAGTGGACTCGAACTCTCTAATACAGCTTTGATGATCGAATTGGTGTAAGGGGTTCACATGTGGTTACGGACAATTCGACATTTGCACTATTTCAGTTGATGGTGTGCGTTTGCAGAATGGAATGTGCTCTATCACAAACGAAATATTGTCATGTCCTGTGCAAAGGGTTAGTTTATTTCGCAGTGAATTTTCGTATTTTTTAAATTTCTCGCCCGGAAATGAGGAGCTGCAAGACAAGTTGTCGTTGAGGAGACATCGGCAGTCAGCTGGGCTTGCATTCGTGCGAGGTGGTGAAACTTTCCCAGAGTCACAATTCTAAGTTCCGCACGCAGCATGCGGGCTTGTCCGGTGGTCCTGGATGGTGCCCATGCCCGGGAGCAGTGCACGCTGACCTCAGCTGGTATGCGAGGCTCTTTGGCTTCGGGTCAGAGAGTTCAGTTCGGGCGGGCGCAAGTGTAAGGATGTAGTCGCTAAGTGCAAATAGTAAATTCGGGAGCGGGGCCTTTGGCGCCTCCTACGCCCGGTTGTACCATAGTGGTTTGAAACTCTATCCGAGATCGGATCTAAGATTGACACATAAAAATGTTGCACCATTCGAGTTCAGAGCTGGATTGGAGATCGAGATGAAATTCATTTCATTGTGACTGGTTTTTGTTGCTTAATAACATTAGTACTAGCTATTGCTCCAACATCGACCCCCGATCCGAGATCGAATGATCCTAGTTCCGAACCAGAATCCAGTTTGAGCTTTGTTCCAAAGTGTTGCACCAACGAAATTTCATTATTCTGGATCTCCGATTCGTCGATCTTGGAGAGATCGATATTACGTATGAGACCAATTGTGCTATTGGTTCGTTATATATGAAGTCATGGAAATTGGCGTGTTTTTCGTAATGGATAGAACTATGTGTGCGTTCTTTGATCTGTTTTATGTGAATTAACGTTTTACGAATTTTACTGAATAATATTCAAATACGTATAATGTTGTTTTAATTTCCCAAGAAAACAATCGAACGTAATTCTATCTGTTGGCGTATTTTCAAATGACATTTGTCGACGATGGCTGCTGATCTCGGATCGAGATTTCGAACCGCCGAATTTTGCGGTTCGAAATGAACTTAAGCTCGATATCCAGCCCAGCTCTGAACTCGAATGGTGCAACAGTTTTCAGTGTCGATCTTAGATACGATCTCAGATCGAGTTTCGAACCACGATGGTGCAACCGACCCTTGGGTGATAGTGGTTTAAAGTTCCACTCAGAATTAGTTACAATTGTGCGATTAACAAATTCACATAAAAAATGTGATTTTGAATTTAGCTTGAGATTTCAGCACTGTAAAATCCCGTTTTAATCAAATTACAACACGAAGAAAACTTCTTATAAGAAAGTTACTTTCAAACAAATGCCTTCGACATGCTCCATATACTTTAAATTATCAAACAGGTGATGATTTCGATTTACTTGCATATATTTCCATACAAGTGGTGGAATAAAATTTACATCCTGCTTTTATATAAATAAATATTGAAAACACTCTTAGCATCACGTAACTTTAGTTTAATACGTGCTCGCCTGTGATTGGCAGCTGTCCTGTTTAACATGAAACTCTGACTCGCTAACTTCACAACAGGTTGGAAACTTTAATTATAATCTCGAACGTAAAGTCAAACTGACGAGTTAACCGCCACTGTGTACACACAACGCCCTATAACTCAACTTGTAGATATTCTTCAAGACAAACACTCAAGTTAGGAGCTGACGTCAAGCTTCACAAGTAACTTCGTTGGGAATATGCGTTAGAGAGAGAGAGAGAGAGAGATATATATATATATATATATATATATATATATATATATATATATATATTGTGGCAATTGCCTTAGCTTGATTTATTCTATAGACAGGGTTTAAATTTCAGATTTGTTTCCAAAAAATTGTTTCGATTTCTTCAAAATTTAGAGCGTTGTTCAGGGTTGTATTGAATTTCTGTAAATGTACCATATGTATATGTGTATTATATATATAATGCACATATAGGGAAACGCAAAGTTGTAGTCCATACCCTGACTAAGTAAAGTTTCAAAAATAAAATCAGAAACTTAATATTTCTTTACAGCAGGCCCTTTGGTTATATATATAATAAAAAAAAAAAAAAACAGAAGTTTGCACTTCTGCATAAATTATTGATTGACACTGCTGGACAACAAAAGTAGCGAAATACAGAGAAACCACGTAACAACCACGAGACGATGTAAATAGCGAGAGTACGGTTTGGCACGTTCATGATCCCATGTTGGTGCGTTTCCATTTGACCGCATACCCAGAAGTGGAACTACAAGTGTCGACCAATGGTCGTAAACACTGTCGCGTAGCATTTCGATTAATGCATAAATATTTGAATTCTATCCTGTCGACTGGGTTTTTACCAGTCTCTTCTAGTATAAGTTTAGCTATAATTACACTTAGGGAGGGAGTCATGGCCCCAATCGCAGGCCATGGCTGCGATTGGGGCCGTGATGCATGATGCATGTCTCCTTGCATGATTTCCTATCCTTGTAGGCGTAAGGGGTCTAGCCTTGAGATGCAATAAATTCCCGCTCTACCCACTGCGCTTTCACTTAACACTTAGTTATAGGGTAGTTAGAAAAAAATCGCCTCCAGAGTTGTTCCCGCAGGAGTTGTTCCTGCAGTCTTCTCCGAGCACCTGGGTGCTGGAGTTCAGACTACTAGCGAGCTTTTCAACAGCCCTTTCAGAAGCTGTCACCAACGACTTAACAGTCTTCAGTAGCCACCAGAGGTTGCTACCATTGACGTCGCCGTTAGAGCTCTGCAAGCTACGCTACTGGACCCCCCCCCCCCCCCCAGCAACGCCAACAGCTACCAGAAGCTTTCCGTACATAATACATTACACACGTAATATATTCTTTGTCTCCTACAGACACCCCGCATATAGAGTTAGGTTTGTGACTAAACAATCTTCGTCAGTTTTCACTTAACTTTCCCCCATTAGCCTATAACCAAGTCACCTACATCTGGATAACGTAGGATATACTTCCAACCACCGGTCTGCCCGGCAGGTGATCACGTGTCACCGTATTTAGTCGTCTTTAATAAACACGGCTTTGTTTCTCTTACTCTCTCGTCTCATTTATAGGGTAATCTGTACCAATTACTGGGAGAACCTCGAACTGAGCACCGCCAACCGGCACCGGGAATTTATCCTAATTCTAACTTAGCTGCAACTGGAGACTCCCCCTCAGGTGGTTCCAAGTTGATAACACACCCATTAGACGAATCACAATCAGGGAGAGACAGTACGTCTGAGTTATATCCCTACCGGAGCACTTGGGTGCTGGCGGGTGTATCTGCTTAGGTGTTACGGCCCGACCCTGATTAAGATCGCACACCTAGTGATAGTCTTGGCAGCCCACATGGCTCCAACGTCTTTGATCAGCCCGCAACAATAGGGGATCTTCTGAAGCACCGGAGCTCGCGTTGGAAAGATTGTCGCCAGGTAATACTAATCTAAGGATACCCGCGTCCGTGGTGCTTACTTCGAGTTCGCTGTAATTACACCACTCTATGCCATTTATGGTGAAGCACGGCGCCAAGAGAGAGGAGCAAAGAGTTGCGCGCTTTTCTGCCAGATAGCTGGCTGGTCTTACCCCACTTTCAGATAGCTAACGAGCCGAACGAGATCGTGCCGCCGTACTTCGTTCAGCAGCATCACCTACGACGACTGCCGTAAACCCCGCTCTTTGCCCGTCAGCCCCTTTACGCACACACCCAGCCTGTCATCCTGTGGCAAGAGGGTTTCTGAGCAAAACCGAAGACCGTCTAGGCATAGCAAACCATAACTTCTGGAGCAGGGCTTCAGAGAACTGGAACGGCGAGTTCTGCGTCGTGTCATGAAGTGCCCTTTGTACCACCCGAGCTGAAGGCGAACTACGTGAGCAACGATATTCCGCCACGCCGCAAACCGCTAAAGTACCAATCTCTAGCACCTCCCACCCGTCACCGAGTACAGCTAGTACAGAAGCAAGTTGCAAGTTAGACCCCTCCAAGGGGCTAGGTAACTGGGATATCGAGAACGTGGTTCCAGTTCGTGAAGCCACGTGTCCGATTGCGATATCCAGCCGCACGTAAACCATGAATCAGACCCGCACGCACAACCGATCTCGGTGCAACTAAAGCCATGCGACCATGATCCAGCCTTCACACGCGCCAAAGTTCAATTTAACCAAAAATATGGAATTTTCATGTTGACAAAAGTATGAAACGCTTGAGATAGGCCTACATTACATATTTAGGAAAACCAGAAAGTCATACATGTTGTGTTTTTTCAAAGGTTAGATTCAAAAAGTGTGAATAAATCGCGAATCGACTATACATGTTTGTATATAGATACACACAATCAACTTGGGTTTTAAAATTTGTCAAGCTGATCCCACGTAGGCGATGTGTATTGTCGGAAAGAGGGGAAATCTATCTTCAAATATATTTAGGCCTGAGAAATGCGACAATATTATATAGTGGGTTTGAAGTGCTTTTTCAAAGTAACCAAAGAGGCAGTAATAGTGCAGTTAACAAGTATATATAGAAACTACCTCCTCCCCTTCTTCAGTCGTATTGCGAAAAGGCTGTGGTTTTCGTGTCTATTGGTAGTACGTAATACAATGCAAAATGAATGTTTTCAAGCATGCTCAGGATTTTAAAATGTTGAGGAAGGAAGGAAATGTGAGGGGAAAGTACAAATAAACTGAAGATTTGACAAGATAAAAGTAATCCATGCACAGTGAATATAAATTAATTATGCCACCAGCAAAGGCTTTTGTATCCATAGATGAAGTAGAACATAAGTGTAAAGAATATATCTAAATGTATTATTTAGATAATACAGAACTTAAGATGAACATAGAACTCACAGCATAAACAAAGGTTTCATTTTGAAAATAAATACATTAGTGCCACCTTTTCAGTTAATGTTGCTCATATATATATATATATATATATATATATATATATATTGGTTATGAATTTCAAAATAACCATATATGGATTAAGTCATTAATTTTGATTACCTTACTCATACAGTTCATCGTGGGAGCTGTCAGGAAAAATTCATTTTTGCCAAATATATTTATTTGTACCTTTTTTTTTTTTTTTTCAGTAAGGTTAACATCAAGGTAACATTGATAACCTTAATACTGAATCACATAGACAGTACATATTTTAAAAAAATCGATTTATGTGCTAAGTAGAATATAAAGTAAATAATGCGTTTTGATAAAATAATTTTTTGCCAAAGAAATATGCGAAAATTTGAATGGACAATAACTGTGCCTCAGTGTGCCATAATTTACATTTGAGTACACATCAGGTAACCATGGTATATGTTTTGTTGGTTTCAGGGGTACAGGATGCACCACTAAGAAACACTCTTGATGAAAGAGAGTCCAGCAGCAGTAGGCTTGTACTGTCAAGATTTCAGGTTAAAGTCCTCCATTTAATATCTGATGGAGAGAAGTTCACTCCAGCTATTATAGCCTATTAATGAATGGCTGAACACTTTTGAATGTTGTGTGTAGTTAATTTATGTTAGCTCTTTATTATATAACATGTTTCTAAAACATGGGGGCGAACTTTAGCAGGTGATTCCTTTTCAAATAATAGGTAGATAATATGTATACGACCTATAGGTAAGCCATTTCCGAAGGCGTGCAACCACTCTGAAAGTTTGGCCAATGTAGACGATTTTTGGTCGCTACACAGTTATAATTAAATATAAATCTCCGAGTTTCTGGGATATTAAATTACTAAATGAGAAAGTGTAATTCATTAGAAATTTGGTTTCGGATCTCATCTCCCTGCTGTAAAAATGGAAGGCCTGGAATCCCATTTCAGTATTTAAAAATGTAACTGTTCAATATGTTTGGCTGTTTCCTGCGGATTAGTAATTTACCGTACATGGTAAACAAAATTGCAGTCTGGTGTTTTTATGCTAAATGCCACCGTTTTTGAGAAACAATTGCATGCTCTTCTCACCGAATCGCAACGCTTAGTACCCAGAAATTAATATCATGGAAACGGTGGCATGTAGGATAAAAAGTCAAGGTAAACTTTTGTGGTTATTTTGTGAGGTAGATTAATAATCAGTAGGAAACAGCACATAATGTCGAGAGCATTAATGCATAGGTTTATGTTCTCAGTGAGCCACACCTCTTGCACATAGGCTCTAATTTCTCGAAAACGGAGGCATGTGTAACTCAGAGTGCCTTATGGGCAAATAAAGCAAAATTGTTTGTTAATTTAGTACCGGCAATAGCCATAAACTTTTGGCAAAGTGGTGGCTTATGTAGCATCATTGTTGAATACACTAAGGTTAATAATGCACACATGGAGAAAAAAGGGACAAACAAATGGAATTCCTGCAAATGGACGTGTGTTATAATGCAATGTCCAATGCAATTTGAGTGTTGCCTACCTGTAAGCATTCCTCAACTTATAAAACTGTCTCATGAAATCTAAACTCGAGTCGAGTAGAGTGATGAACCCGTATATGGCTTCATGTGTGAGAGATTTGCTATGCTGAAGTGCAAATCTCTCGCATACGTGTTGACCATTCGATTCGGGCGAGCGTAGTCGTATGCGAGTTCCAACATGGCAAGCGCCCGTGTTGTAGGCGCTCCACCTGGCTGTTTTAATGTACGATTCTAGCGATTATAAGGTGAGAAATTGAATAAAATGTACGTCGTACAACATAACCTTCATATCTAAATCATATTTTGGTAACAATACGTGTTAATATGCACTGAAAGTAATTCACAAGGTTACTAAAAAGAAACGGTGAAAAAATGTCTTTACATTACGTAGATCTAGATCGTCACTTCCGTCGTTGTGGGTAAGTGGTTAGCACTGCGTCATACAAACGCGAGGTTCGCCGATTCAAATCCGCTTAAGGAACTTTTTTTTTTTTTTTTTTTTTAGTTTATATAGATCTTTATTAGTTCAGTTATATAGTCAATATAATAGCGAACAACTCTTATTGGTGATATATACGCTAAATATGTAATAAAATATGACAGATAAATTAGGAAACAAAACTCGCCTTATAGTGACTGCGGAAAGTTATTCGCTATAAATTTCGTGTATAGGCGATTCACAGTAAAGTGAGCATTTATTAAGGCCCTGCTTAGATATTTTTTTTCATTAGATTTATATCTTCCTGCCTCTTTTTTATATCAATTTTGCCATCAGACTAATAAACACAGTATGTACATTTCACCACTAACAAAAGTTAATATCTGGAGCTGCAATAAAATATATTTATTAATGGTTAATGCATGTTTAAAGGGCCTTAAAAAGTACTCACTTTACCGTGAACAGCTTTAATGTATCTGATAATTGTTCTTATGGTTATTTATTGCATTTAAAGTTATTCTAAGCTATGCCAGATGACAGTGGATGATGTGAAACAGTTTCGTTTGTTCGAGAAACTGATCACTTCTAAAATAAGCTGACGTCAATATTAGAGCTTGCAATTCGGCAAATACTTCGAAACGTAATTTTTACCTAATACTCTTTCTGTGGAAAATCATAAATGCTCTTATTTCAGAAACAAGAAAATATGAGAGCGGAGTCTACTCATGCAATATTTAAAAATTTACAACAATAATTGTACTCTAAGTGAAAACCAGCTTGTCTAATTTCGAATAAACAGGAATCGTTGTTTTAACAATTATTAGCCAGAACTTAACACAGCATTTCTTAAACAGTACTTTAGTAATACTATAAATAAGTGCAAAATGTGAGGACACTGTTTCCTTTCGTAGACCCATTACAAAGCAGGCGAATTTATCCTGCCTCGTGATTATTGATTTAAAGAGCAAGTTATAGTTCCACGTGTTATTAAACTTTAAAATGATTACGATACATTTGATATCATCATCGACATGTGACACTATAATTGTAAAACTATCCCTGTTTTTAAATACTGCTATTGTTCCCTAAGAAGTTCTGAAGTAAGACATACAGCGAACTTATAAATCAGTGAAATTCAGCTCCGTTATAATCACTATGCTTATACTTGAACTGACCATTCAAACTTGTTGACATAATAATTGTTTTTATGCATGTGGTACACACACATAACTCTTTCCACTAAAATTACTAAAACTTAGATACGTTACCATGGCTGCACTTGAAGTCACTATAAGCAAAGTGATTATAACGGTGCTGAATTTCACTGATTTATAAGTTAGCTGTATGCCTTACTTCTGAACTTCTTATAGAACAATGGCGAATATTCATAAACCGAGATAATTTTACAATCATACTGTCGCATGTCGATAATAGCAAATGTATCGTAATCATTTTGAAGTTTAATAACACGTTGAACTATAACTTGCTCTTTAAATCAATAATCACGAGGCAGAATGAATTCGCCTTCTTTGTGATAGGTCTACGAAAGGAAGCAATTTCCTCAAATGTTGCACTCATTTATAATTTCAGTAAATTACTGTTTAGGAAATGTCCTGTTGAGTGCTAGCTAATAATTGTTAAAACAATGATTCCTGTTTATTTGAAATTAGACAAGCTGGTTTTCATATAGAGTACAACTATTGTTGTAAATTTTTGAATATTGCCTAAGTTGTCTCCGCTCTTATATTTTCTTGTTTCTGAAATAACAGCATTGTAAAAATTACGTTTCAAAGTATTTGTCGCAACGCAAGTTCTAATGTTGACTTAAGCTTATTTAAGAAGCGATCAGTTTCTGGCACAAACGAAACTGTTTCACATCATACACTGCCATCTGGTATAGCTTAGAATAACTCTAAATGTAATAAATAACCATAAGAACAAAAATACCAAAGACTATACACAAAGCTTATAGCGAATAACTTTCCGCTGCCACTATAAGGCGAGTTTTGTTTCCTAATTTATCTGACATATACGCTCTATATGTAATAAGAAAAATATCACCAAGAAACGTTTTTCGTTATTATATTGACTATATAACTAAACTAATAAAGATATATATAAAAAAAATACCTTGAGCGGATTTGAATAGGCGAACCTAGCATTTGTATGCCGCAATGGTAACCACTTATCCACAATGACGACAGTGATAATCTAGATATACGTACTATATATAATGTGAACACATTTTATACCGTTTCTTTTTAGTAACAATGTGAAGTCGCCTACTTTAAGTGCATATTAACACGTTTTATTACCAAAACATGATTTTGATATGAAGGTTATGTTGCATGACGTCCATTTTGTTCCATTTCTCACCTTATAATAGTTTGAATCGTACATTAAAACAGCCAGGTGGAGCGCCTACAACACGGATGCTTGCCATGTTGGAACTCGCATACGGCTACGCCGGGCCGAATCGAATGGTCAACACGTATACGAGAGGTTTGCGCTCCAGCATAGCAAATCTCGCACACATGAAGCCGTATACGGGTTTGCCACTGTACTCGGCTCGAGTGTTATGAGGAAGCCGAACGAATTCAAGCATAAGGCCTCCCGGGTGGTCGGAGCGGGAATCGAACACCGGCCGTCCCGTATACGAGCCCAGTGCGTCACCGCTGTGCTACCTTTCGGTGCATAGATATTACAAGCACATGTATAGTCCATTCACTGTCACTCCGAACTTTTTTGAAGCCCTGCTAAAGTTCTACTTCCAGGATTTTCCTCCGCCTCATGCAAACAAAGCTTAACCGAGTATATAAAATTACACCAAAAGGATTCGTGGGCACTCAGAGTAATATTTTGCATAAGAAATGTCTCTTATTAGGTGTCACCAACACATCTATTTTCTCCCTGTTTGTATCATAATTTAAATATACAGAATGTTTCTTAAATACATGGACAAACACCGCATGTGTATTCCTCATGCGAAAGTAAGGCGAAAACATATGTACGACTTACTCTCTAAAATGCATCCCAAGAGAGGTACGCCCTTTTGAAGTAGAAGCAATAAAACTAATTATTTGCACTTTCTACAGAAAAAATATGTACAATCTAACCGTAAAACTATGGAAAACGATTAAATTGGCAAAGACTGTTGTGTACTTTATGCATTTATTCCTCGGTTGGGAATAGGGCAATGATAATTCAGGAATTTTAAGCTTATTTTTAAAGTGTTACTTAATGATATACCACATAAAATGCAATAAACCACTGGTAACACACACTTTTATTGCAAAATAAGGGCTGCAGCCCCTATTTTGTCAAGAATGCATTGATTGATGATGTTAAACATCACGTGGAGTCAATTAAATCGTTTTTCGAGTCGTGCGGTTTGATTGTAAATAAGTTTGGTAGAAAGTGCAATTACCTGGTATTATTGCTCCTACTTCAAAGGGGCGTGCCGCACTTGGGATGAACTTTAAATGGTAAGTTGTACATTCCATGTTTTTGCCTTATTTTTTTTTTAAGAATACGCTTGCGGAGTTGTCCATGTATTTGTGAAACATTCTGTATTATTCATAAACAAAATATACGTAAAATTTCCATTTATCAAAAATAAGGTACTTTTATGTTAACACAAGTGTAAAACGCTAGTGATATATAACATATTTAGGAAACAACCAAGCACGTGGTGCATAGTGATTAAAAAAAAACATGTTAACTTCGAAACATTGTATTGCCTTGTTTTTGTGTATATTTTTTATGTCATCCTCTGTTTTTGCCTTATCGACATGCAGCTCTTGCAATGGCGCATGTATGATGTAATTTCTCATTCAATCAAATATATAAATACTGTATATCTACGAAAGCCATTTGCTTAATGCTTGACTAGTTTGGTCAGTTGTTTACGCGGAACAAACTTAGTGTTTTTTATCATATTTCTACTGGAAACTGATCAACTTGTAGGAGCTGTAAGTAGAAAAAGTATAATTTGGTTTTCCATTTATCTGTATTATATTAATTACACAGTTAAACCAAGGAAGCTGGAAACACTGTCCTTGTTTGTTTTAAGGTGTTATGTGATTTTTTTCTAACGCGCAGCCTTTCCACAAATTATTGGCACACCAACAGTGTAGAGGCTGGTTATGAAGATATCTGTATATGCCAGGTAAACAACTCCTGTTATTGCTGAGGTACACAGCAAACAAAGACGCTGCTGTAAAAATTTCACGTCCATAACAAATTAATACATTATAAGAAACAAAAGTCTCTTTTTCTGAACAACAAAAAAGTATTGGCACAGGGAACGGTTTTGTTTCATATCTGATATAGGATGTTACACGCAACGCCACCTAACGCAGTAGGCCTACCCACAGGAGGTTGTTTACGGATCGCTAACTAGCAGAGGGAACGTTCAATGCATTTACGTGATAGAGTAGTATTGTCACATTTACAAGGGAATTTTTTTTGCTATATTGGAGACGAACTTACTGTCGGCTCTACTATAGTAAGGGATAATAAATATAAGGAGACTGGTGCAATCTAGCGGGACAAAATTCAGAAACTCGTTCCTACGATATTTTTAAGCAGTTATTTACTCTTGAAGGGTTTTTAGCCTACTTTACGAAGGAAATAAGGGCTTATGAGATCACTTTCCTCTTTGTGTGTGTGTGTGTGTGTGTACGAGCGTGTCTGTAAAAACTTTTGAGCGTGTCAACCGTATTTCGGCAAACTCAGTAGGCGTATATAACGTACTAAGGACATCCGACCTTTATAGTTATCGAGTCCAGATAGATATTTTCTAAATGGTGGCCATTATAACATTAAGAGGAGACCATTTAACCTATTCGTACCAAATTTTGTACGTTGACAGTATATCATACAAGCATTTCTTTTACAGAAGAATACTAATGTCAGTTCGCCATTTTGGAAAAGAGCAGTTCATGAAAAATAAAGCTTTTACCTTATAAATTGAAAACTTTTCCTCCGGTTCTCGCCAAATTTGGCATGTAAGAAATATTATGTTAAGTCATATAATAATTTAGTATTTAAGTAACGAAAGTAATTATTTCCAAAATGGCGGTCATTCAAATTATTTAGGTTTTTATTGCTATACAGAAGGTCCAATTTATCTTGACCCCTCACAGTAACTCCGTACTGGGGCTCTAAATGGAAAACTATTTAATACAATAATTGTATAACTGGAAGGCTGAAATAATGCTGCTGGGGAGCCAGCCTTATAGCATTATTTATTAGTGAGATATGAGTACGAACATAAGTTTTTTAAATGGCATAATGTATCTATTGTTCAATGGTTCAATGAAGCTCAGTGTACACTTTCATAACATGAACACTAAGTACGACACAGAAAGTGGGATGTCTACTGCCCGTTTGTAGTACTATCCATGTGGGTACAGCGAGGGGTAGAACTTGCACATAAAATGTTCAAAGTGGTGACCATTGGCAGTGATATACAAGTTCGATCGCTGGTTGGATGACAACACTGATTCCTCCAGTGTTGTCTGCCGAAGAGCATTACAAGCATGCACAATACATTCCTGAATAATCTCTGGAGTTCTTGGGATATATCTATAGACAGCGGCTTTAAGGGAACCTCAAATAAAAAAGTCCAAAATATCATGGTCAGGAGACCGCGCAGGCCACTGAACTTTTCCAATAATTTCACGGTTTCACTTAACCGACGCATGAATAAACTGATGAGGCCCAAGAAAATGTCAATTTGACATAAAGCGTAAAAACACACATCGTGCATACAAGTAGATCTTAAGCAGGGATTTCAAAAATGTTTATTTTACAGTGAACAGCCTATATTGTATAAAACTATATCTTTTTCACTCGGCCGGTCCCACACTAGGCAGTCGCGTTAAGGCCCGGTGCACACGTGTGGACATAGACCGCGGCGGCACCGCAGCTACGTGTGCACTGATAAGCCTACATATAGGCAAAGCCCTCGTGGAACGCTTTTGCTGCGCCGCCGCAGCGGAGCCGCGCGGACATTGTCCGCACATGTGCACCCGGCCTAAGAAAGTGCAACTGCCAGGAAGCACAACAGAGGATATAAAAGAGGGATTTGTGAAAATGTCCGAAAACAAATATGAGTTTTATATAAGTATATTTGTGAATAATTTTGTTAACTTTACTCTAAAATAAATTCACAAAAATCGTAAAAAGTTACAAATGTACATTTTGCAAAAGATACATTTAAGCAATTTACATACAATGCACTGTAGTTGTACAACACGGTCACATGAAAACTGCGATAAATATTGGTACAATTACAATATTTCCTCTTTTCGCAGTGTATATATGAAAAAATTTTAAGGTTACAAAAAATTGCAAACTTTAATCCCTAAACTTTTGATGGCAATACAAATGATTACAATAACATTAACTTTTGGGTTTAACGACTAAAACTGGTCCCAGAAACACACGTTCGGATGGAGGGTTGTGGCCTGTCTCGCCTTTAGCGAGGCCACAGGAGACGCAACCAGGTCGTGCGGTGAAGCGATCACGGCCTGTAGCAAGACGCCATTCCAGATTCGGCTGCAACGATCTCGAGAAACCATAGAAAATAAAATACACGATGGTTGGACCGGGAATTGAGTCCAGTGTGTTACCACTGTGCCGCGTTGCTTGTAAGTGCGATCAAGTTGCGGCATCACTGAACTCTTTGTTCTACAAGGTATAATTAATTGCCTACTCCACCTGCGAACTCAAGACCGCTTAAAAAAGTAAACAAAGTTCTAGAAATGTTACTTTATTTTTGTAGAAAAAAATTGTTTCTAATGGAAACCATTAAAATACTTAATGAATTTTTTATATGTCACGTTTTTCATGTTTTTCACATTTATTATACATAAAACTTATGAAAAGTATATCAACACATACAGCATACATAAGTGTCTTGATTGCCTGCGTGTACGGAGATTGCGGACATGGCCGAGCTGCTTGTCCAGGATTCGGTACATCGGAAGATAAAAATTTTATTATGTACGGCATGTAACACAGCTGGCCAAATGAATTCACATAATGTACACTTGCTGATAAAGGGTCGATTGCACAGTTCCATGAGAAAAATCTTAAAACAAAGATAAAGGTAAGATTATATGATTTAAAAACCATCCAAGATTTTTCTTCGGTGTTGCACATTTCTCGGAAAAAGATCTCTTTGGTGAGAAAAAATTTCAGTTGAAATGGTACCACACACATGGAAAAGGGAGGGGGAGGGGGAATTCTTCGGATGCACCACCTTGTAATCACAAAATAATTCTAATCATGATGGCACTAAAAGGTAAAGAAGAAGTGTCGTTTATTTTATTTTTTTACCATCTTCACCTATATAATGACTTCCATCAAAAAGTTGTTCATTACGGAATAAATATTTGTATAGTGCCAGTTAATAAGAAAAATAAAAGCATCGAAGTTATGAAGAATAATACGCATTCCGTTGCAATAAAAAACAAAACGTGGGAAAAACTCACTCAACGAGGATGAGTTTGTTGCAAAGGTAAGAAAGAACATTCTTTTACTGTTACACAAAATAACTTTGCGTTAGTACTATTTCCTCAACGTACTTACATAGAAACTATTTATTTTGTCGATGATGGTGTTAATCAAATGAAAGTGATTTCAACGTATAAATAATTAGTCTCTTAGTAAGCACGATACAAAAAAGGAACAAGAATATAACTCTCTACATTCAGCACTTTAACACGCCATGAATCATCTTTTTTTTTTTAACATTTACATTTACCGTCAAAATACTAAGTTAAACTTTTCGAGGATAATACCTAGAAACACGGCATTGCCTTCGCAGTATTATGTGGTGTGACTTCTTTAATGACAAAGAGGAAAGTGAATTCTGCCGTCACTCATCATCACTGGAGCAATTTTCTCAGAGCGAAGGTAGTAGAAGCCCCTGGGGTGGAAGGGGAGGGGGGGCCTCCTGTTCGCCCAGTTGTCTTGCATTTGATTTCGGCGGATAAAGAGAAGCTAACCCCCTCACCCCACCGCAGCCATAAATTTGTAAGCATGAGCTAAGCTCGCAGCTGTATTTAACACTTGCCAAGTCACCCCGGCCAGCCCTGATTAAGTGAATTCTGATGGATACAATTGCGCTGAACTTATATAAGAAACGAATTCCAATGAGTAATCCATACATTCAATAAGACAGGCATGTACGGTAAGATTACTACAAAAAAAATTCCTTGTCCATAAACTTGAAAAGTCTAACATCCGATTGGCGGCCCCATATGTTCGCGGCTGTCGTCTTTATTATTAGGACGCCGCGCCACGGCGTCCATTACGCATTGAGGTTGTCACCCATCTCTAAAATTAAAGTATTCTTAGTTATTGAAGTAATAGACCGATTTACAAAATTCAAAAGCCATTATGTTAGAAATTCATGGAATAGCACGTGAATAACTAGTATGTTGCTTAAATCACAAATTATTATAACATAAAAAGTTACCTTTAAGAGCCTCGACTTCAGTAAATTTCAGATTATAAAAATAGACATTAACTCATCATTGTCTGCCGTCGATTCGTGGTAAAGTGTTGAGTTATGTTCTTGTTTCTTTTTTGTATCGTTTCATTCGTAAGGCTCATAATGCAAACGATCCGACAGTTATGGATTTGCCTGAAGTGGATCCGCGGGACATGATTTGTTGGAAGACTATTCCTGTACATGAAGGTGTTTCTAATAATAACGCTGTAATACGTAAATACTCTACAACCGTGCTCTTTTCTCGGAAGAAGATCAAGTTCGAGATTGGTGATCTAATTTGGCTTTATCGGAAGTTCGTTGGCACTACTAGTAACACGTATGTACTCGGAAATGTTAAAATGTGGTTTAATAGATAAATAATCAATAAATGCATTTATCATATTAGTTTTTTATTAGACTATTTGTTTTAATAATAGCTGTAATGTAATTTAAATTTGTGATGTAATTATAATAGTTGTAGTGTAATTAATTATTTTAAAACATTAATTTTTTTATAAATCAGCGATAGGTTGTTATTCTTCCTGCAAGTAACTTTATGATATTAGCAAAGGGTTAGATTAGCTTCCTTAAGAAATATATTCCACATAATAAACAAATATATACATATTCATACACATATACAAAATATTTTTTACAGGGGAGGGGGAGAGAAATTCATAATGTCTCCTCATTCCTGCATCAGCATCGTATAAGTTAAGATGACAGACAATGATATAGCGTCTATTTTTAGAATCTGAAATTCACTGAAGTAGAGGTTCTTAAAGGTAACTTTTTATGTTATAATAATTTGTGATTTAAGCAATACAGTTGTTATGTACGTATTATGCCATGAATTTGTAACATAATGGGGTTTGAATTTTGTAAATCGGTCCATTACTTCAATGGTTAATAATATTTTAGGTTTCGAGGTGGGTGACATTTTTATCTAAGGGTGGTCTGTCGGTCCCTTAAGATAAAACTAAGTTTCCTTTTATTTCACTTCAAACATGTTTCTGCAATGGATATACCTTAGATTTTCCTTAGATTGTGCTTTCACTGGACTGTGCAATCGGCCCAAAATGTGTTTGCTTGGAGGCAATGAAATATAGTTAAGGTGGCCGCCTGGGTAGGCTGCCGAACGCTGTACAGAACTCCAGAAGAAAACTTTTATTAGAAAACCCTCGAACGTATCTAAGTGAGGTCTACTTACAGATAGCATTTAAGAAACGTTACGCTTTTGTATACTTTTTTCACTTCTTCCATTTCTCTCTAAAGCATGTTTTTGCGATCGTAAAAATGGCTCAAACGAGTGTTTTCACGGTAATTTTTAGGAATGAACGTTCTGGTACAGAACATTTTAAAAAGGAATATGGAAGTGCATCAAACCTTTATTTATATTACAGCATCATAAAATGGCAGGACCTCCGCTGAAAGTCTCATAGAGGCGCGTTATCGACGGCAAGAGTACGTCATTTCAATGATTTGCTCGTAGAAGCGATGAGAGTCTCGATGCGTATGTCTCGGTCGCCCTCTAGTGCTCCCACGCTTTTAGACCTCAAACGTGCAGAATTCCTTCAACCAAGCGGCCACCTTATGAGGAGTATGTACTGATACATTTTCTGTAAAATCGTTGTTTGCGCGAATACGTGTATCTCGGTAAATACATGTTCTGTAAAAACATTTTACCAGAAAAAGGTAAAATACAAAACAATTATCTATGCACCTATATTTTCACCTTTACCATATTAAGTATGGATGAAAAAGTTCGTAAAAATTATTATATATCGACTTTTTAAAGCTTGCCTATGCAGTTCCCTTAAGCCGCAAGAAAAAGTTCAAAGATACGGGCGTAGTTTAATTTGTGAGCTTTCATCTCGTGTAATAAAACCTCACTGTTATAGATCTAATTTACACAGTACAACGTCACGACGGAAACACTGCGCGTAGGAGCGATGAGGCGTATCGCTCCCTCGCTTCTTAACCTTGAACGCGAAGTTGCGGGCGAGCGCATAACCGCTGTGTCGCCGTCAAACGGGACAGCGCGGCGCGCGCCACGACAGCCCAAGGTGAAGCAGGCCGAAATGCGGACTACCAGACGGTGTGATTGCGCGTCGCGATTGGTCGGGGTTTGTGCACGTGCCGTCGCAGTTTCCCGTATACGCTCGATGAAAGCACGCGTGTTCAAAGTTCGCAGTTTTCTCCGTGCAGGTTGTCGGCGCGTGGGCGCTGCGCCATTGTTTCCTCGCGAGGGCCATGAGCAAGAGGAACGTTCTGGAACTTCACACTAAAAGCAAGAATAAATTTTTCCGAGGGTAAGCCACTTTGATTTTGTCGGGGTCGTGGTGGGGCAGCGGGTAGAGCACTCGCCTCCCCCGCAAGGCCAACCGAGTTCAATCCCCGGCGGGGTCACTCCCAGATTTTCGCACGTGGGAATCGTGGTGGACGATGCCGGTGGTCAGCGGGTTTTCATGGGGTACTCCCGTTTCCTCCGACCTTGCATTCCGGCTCAGCTCCATGCTCACCTCGATTCTCATTCACTGGCTCTCAAGAGCCCGATGTTAAGAGCAGTCCAATCATGTCTACTCCACTTACTAAGTACGTTATTTCCCTCATAAATTTAAAAAGATGGTTGGTAGCAATGGGCAAGTCTAGATTTGTCCCGCAAAAAAGGAAAGGGAAATTCTGTTTGACACTGGTTTCTATAGGCTATTCACGATAAAATGAGCACTTTCGAAAGCACTGCTTAAAATCTAATTGTATGCACGTTGTGTATTCTTCCGCCTTAATCAACATAGCCACGGGCCTCATCACTTTATTCATACGTCGGTCAAGCGACATTGGAATTATTATAAAAGTAAATATTTTACAAATCTGCTCATTTTAACACTTCGGTGCATTAAAAAAACGAAGTGGAAGAAATAATTTAAGTTATCACAAATGGTTACCCACCATTTATTTTTCGGACTTTAAGATATGGAACTACTTTCCCTACATTGTTACCACCTTCACTGGGCGCATGTCACTCAGTGCGCCCGTTAAAATATATGCAGGCAGGATCAGTGACTTTTTTCTAAGGTTCATATCAAAAGTGCTCACTTTATCGTGAACAGCCTTTACCGATGTGCGGACCGGTCAGTATAATATTCATAATTACAGTACGTTATTTAAGAAACTGCCAACTGTTAAATCTCGCTTTGCTCATTTCCCGCCAGTTAGCTGGCAACGGTAGGACCACACTAAGGATCAAATGTAACGAGCTCCAGTAGGGCACAGAACGCATAATTCAAACTGTTGTTGAAATATTACAGTTTTTACAAATTATTGATTCATTTTCTGGGTATTAGCATGGTTCGCAAGTGAGTTTTATATTAAACTGCATATGTAAAAAAAAAAACTTTTATTTCTGCACGAATACGATTATTTAAAGAGGGGCGGGGGAAGGTTGAAAACTCATGTTAAAATCGCCCTTAGTCCGCTTCCAGACTTCGTAATAGATACAACGATATATAAACACCACAGCACGTGTATGTCGTAGTCATCGAATTATTTCATGGAAATAATCACTGTTGCTACCCTCAACGACTTAATCTCCAAGACGCTATAGCATACTTGGGGATTAGAGGATGAATCTAGGATGGGGGGGGGGGGGGGGATTGTAAGCCCCTCCCCCTTTTTTCCCTTCAGGACCAACTTCAAGGATGTCCCGTCCTTAGGATTCTTTTTAGACCGTAGGTATAATGTTATCACCCTCATTTTCTTGATTGATTAACCTGCAGCCGACGTTTGTCAGTCTAATTTAGTATATCTTTCTGGCGTGTTTTCATATAAACATTGCCTTGTGACTAATAAACACAGTGTGTACATTTTACCACTATCAAAAGTAAACGCCTGAAGATGCAATAAAATGCATTTATTACTGTTTAATATCCGTTGAGAGGGCCTTAAAAAAGTGCGCCGTGAACAGCATAGAACAAGTATTTCACAAAAGTAACTGTTGTTGTTTTTTATACTGTTACCCATACTATTGCGACGGTTCTTGTAATACTATTTTTGAACAAACCATCCCCAATAATAGTTTTTAAAAAATTCATCAGTTGAGGTGGAGGTCGTGACTTCGAAATTCCTATGTGGTTGATGGATCGGATACTTCGTTTTAGAAAATGTTCTTGAGGGGTACTGTTAACTTATTTCATGTAATACGATAGCGGACTGACCCGATACTTCATTTTCAGTGGCGAATGTCTGTGGCAGTGGGTATTTTCAGACGGGCGTAGCGATCGTTCAAGTGAAAGGTATCCGAATTACAGTTAGGTGTTACAACTTCGCGTCGTGGAATTTCCTGCCTCGTCACGTCGTAGAAGATTCTTTTATTCTAATGCTAATGTAAGCAGCTTCTTAACTTCAAATGATAAAGAAGTTTAGAAGTAATGTGGCTTCATTACAATGCACTTATTTCAGACGGTGTTCGAATTTACCATTTTAGTATTTACGTAGTTGCGTTCAATTCTGGCGCCATCCATAGTCACTTGCTCAAAGATGGTTGTGATTTGGAAATATAGTATTTTAGTAAGTTCATTATATACTAAATTAAATACTAAGATAACAAAAATTTCATAATTTTAGCCTACTAATTCAAGCCACATGACCTTCTTGGAACGTGCAAAATATGCACATGGCCTTAGATACGAAGCCTGTACAGCCAGAAATTCAATAAGTCTCGAAAAACCATGACAGAAAAAGTCTCAAAACTCAAAAAACCCCAGGGGCTAGGCGGTTAGACTGCTCGCCTCCCACCAAGTCGAGCCAGGTTCAATCCCCGGCCGGATTACTCCGGATTTTCGCAAGTGAGAATCGTGCTAGGCGTTGCCGCCTCATTTAACCATCAGCTTTCAAGACCTAGTTGTTAAAAGCCGGCCAAATCTCTCAATTCAAATCGAAAAGTCCAAAATACGAAAACCAATTAAAACTTATGAATGTTCCAGACTTCAAATACAAATAAGACGGGCCGCACTCAACGACGCCAGGTCCAAAAATCAGAACCGTACTCATCTTTAGTCATTGAGACATATAATACTTTTTGCATATAACAAGTGATGTTTAATTTTTCCAGTAACAATTTCGTATGCTCCTTCCATGACAGAGAAATGTCAATTAAGTTACAATGCCAAGGAAACGCGTGTGCTCGGCTGACTTAAGTTCAGTATTATTTATCAAAATTTCTAGTTATTGAGAGCTTTGTTTAGTAGAGCAAAAATATAATTTGACTTATCCACATTTAGTCATAGATTAATTGGGGAAAATTAGGAGTTTTAGTGTATTCAGGATGTAGCTAGCCACGTATTCTAACTTGGTTTTAGTTGAACCTAATTAGAATAATTGTATCATTTGCAAAATAAATTACAGGCAATGGAGTTTATTTTCGAATTGTGGTACAAAAAAAAATAGAATGCTATCATGGCATGTCGTAATTGTCAAACAAACCTTACAAAATGCTAAATTCAAATTACAAAGAAGTGAATCTCATAAGGAATTGGAACAAGGTTTGTATTTTTTTTATGTTCGTATCTGATTGGTCGCGTAGCAGATGTCTCACAGCGATTGTAGACTACATTTTGTATATACGTAGACTGGAGAGCTGCATTAATTTTCCTGTGGGTGATTGTAGTACACAGTGTTGCCAACTCGTAGAGTTTTTCCCATTTCGTGAAAAATTTCTAGCCTTAAAATTTTTGAAATAAATAATGGTGGTGGGGGGGGGGGGGGGAGAAAATTTTAGCACAAGATGTTTTCAAATTAGAAAAAAAAATTAAAAGTGAAGACTAGTATTTGTTTCCTATGAAAACATTTTTTTAAACCAATATTGTGAGAAATTAACTTAAAATAAACACTATGGTACCCACAACTTGTGTTTATGTTAAAAATAATGTCTAACACTAAAGGTGGGTTTATGATTAAATACTGAAGAATTCAGATATTTATTTATTACTTGTTAAGTACCCGGGAAATTATTTTGGAATTGTTAAGTCTAGCCAATCAGAATCGTAGGATACCGAAGCAACTACCTGGGGAAAGCAATAGTGAACATTATTTACAAATATTTAATCATTTGTGGTTACTGCTTAGTTAATCGTTTTGAAAAACTTGTATCTGATAGACGGGAATGCAGATGCCAACGTTAGGCGATTACCTACATCAATAACTCCGTAAAAGTTTAAATAAAGTGAATTCAACAACCTCTTCCAAGAAATTAAACATGACCTTGAACAGTTCTTTAAATGAAAAGGTATCTCCTCAATTAAAATAATTCATTTCATACGATTTCGCGATACGACATAACCTAAATACAAAATATGTTGACGCCATCCACTGCTCCCCTAGCGCCCTTGTCGACCAGCACACACAATCTGTTCTTCAAGGTAGAAACCACCCATTCCAGTTACCAGCTACATGCCACTCGACCAGAGGCGACGAGCCCAAACTCGACCGAGTAAATAAGTACAGATACGTATTACTTATAACGTCACAAGACTTAACTTATTATAAAGTTATTAAATTAAATAAAACACTTTTGTATAATTGTGATCATAATTAAATTATGTCGAGTAAATGAATGCAGCGCAATCCCTGCAATAAACATGTAACACAAGTGATACAAAGTGCCGACCACGTGTTAATTTGTATTCAATTACTACTTTGATGGTATGTAAATATAACTAGTGTATCTTTAGGCTATACTTATAATTAAAGCATTCAGAATTTAGTATCCACTTTAATTAATAGTGCTTTGCATTTTTTGTGAGTACTAGATAGGTCTAGCACTCACAAAAATGCACAAAAAGGCACCAGGTTCCATGCCACAGTCAGGCCCATTTCACCAACCTCAGATCCCACATTTTCAGTCAAAAAAATTCCCTACGAGGGGCTAAGACACGCCACCCCCTATGTTGAATGCACCTGTTTTCGGGCTGCGTGTTTTGATGCCATTGGCGGGGTAAACATAAACTTCAAAACATCAAATTTATTAATGCAAATTAATAAAAATAACTCTAACAAACTTTTAAAACAAAGCTTTAGTTATAAATGCACTAAAAAGATAAAGATAATTATAGTAGTTATACAATTTGTAGAGCTTGTAAGATGTGGTCAAACAGCCGTAATAAGCTTATAAATTAATATGTTTGTATTAATTTATATTTAGTATATAAAAGCTTGACGCAGTATAGAACTTATACCTCATTTGCGTAAGCCCATATTTTGCATAAGGCTCTTGACTATTTGCGCCAAGCTTTTATACACTAAATATAAATTGATAAAAACATATTAATTTGTAGTAAAGTTTATTACGGCTGTTCGACCAAATCTTACAAGTTCTACAAATTGTGTAACTACTATAATTATTTTTCTCTTTTTAGGGCATTTATAAATAAAAGCTTAGTTTTAAAAGTTTTTTACGGTTATTTTATATTTCACTTTTTAGTTTCACAATTTTTTATTTATAATACATGACTCCTAAGTAGTAGGGGCGTGCCGATTTCATTTCACTTTTAATTAATAAGATTATCGATTTGATGTCAAATTAATTGAAAGGGTTAATCAAAGAAGGGTTAATCCTTAATCCGATTTTAATACGATGAAAAAATTGTTTCTCCGATAAAAAATCTCTTAATTCGATCTTAATCCGATTGAAAAATGAAAGGGTAAAATTTATTGAAAGGGTTGAATGTATTTAAAGGGTTAATTTTTTTTCTTGATTTTGTACTTCTTTCTTTTTGGGTGAGGGGGGGGGGGGTGGTTAGCAGGAGCTCTGTACGATGTTGACGTTGTGTCCTGAAGACGACTGACCAGAGTGGTGGGTTGAAATGTCTTATATAGGTGTAGCATTGAGTGCAAGAGTGCACTAAGACAAATTTTTTTCAAATTTTGAGGTGTTTGTAGCGATGTTGGTAGTAGATAGACGATTTTTCTGAATATATTTAACACACGAGAGAAATTTAGTGTGTTTAAACGATTTTTAAGAGTGGCCTAAGTGTAAATGTTATGGTTTTTGTGGATATTGCTCGTAGATGGTAGATATACGACTTTGAACGATGCAATTTACATGTTAAACTATCTGTTTTCAAAATGCAATTAAACATTAGAGAATTTCAGTGTGCTCTTCGTATGAATAAATTACACACATTGAATCGGAAATTTCAAATGGCTTGGTGATTAATAAGTGGAATTAGATGAGTTTTAAATGTAGCATGGGTCTCGAGCTTAGAAATATAATTTACATGACAGAGAATTTAAACTATGTGAATAACATCTTATGTCGACAAGTGCAAACTCACTAAACGAAGTCCAGCTATGAAATTACACAAGGCAGAATCTTTAAACAAATTCTATTTATGAATGAATAACACGAGAGAAAAGTATAACGAACAACTAATGTATTTAAACGAAATCCAGCTACTCAGTATGAATAAATAACATATTAACAAGTTTATACATACAAATTACACATGCCTTACACGATCCAGCCTGGTGAATGTTATCTTATGGCAAAAAAACTCTGAATACGATTTAAACTAGACACAATAGCATACGTCTGTTATGATAAGTAAAATATATAACGATAGAAAAAAACTTACCCCAAATGATATTAAAATAAATCCGTTCTATATATGAATCAGTAGCACTTACTTCGAGCTATGAGTAGGTATGTATAGCATGGCCGATAGACAATTGCGATTTAATTACTGCAAAAACTCGTAAATGAAGGGGATTTTTTTTTTATGTTTATGAAATTCACTGCAATTGTTAACACAAATAGTATTTTCGTAGACTGAACACAGAAATCAAATACTTTTCAGAAACACAGTATATCGATCCAAAAAGAAAAAAAATGTTAACACAAAAATTTATATTTTGCCGATAAAATACTTCTATATTAAATCGCGGGTAGCACTATAGAGATGAAGGTAGGTGCGATGGTCGCGGTGCCATAACCCCCCAAGGGTGGCCTCGTCGGCCACCAAGTGTCTAGAGGTGCTGTGTTTATGAAGGAGCTGACGAGTAACACGCCTGTCTCCCACAAGCGTTGATGAGCGACTGAAAATGGCGACGACTGAGATAGCTGAGATCACTTAGCTCTGTAGCATCAAATGGGGTGTTACACCACTTTAGGTCGTGTGGGATATAGTTGTGGCCGGGTGTTGTGATGTTGCAAACTTGCCCTAAAGTGGCCCAGCTATATAAGGCACCTCGCACGATGCTACCACCCCCCCCCCCCCCCGTGATGGCACAGCGACGTGAAGCTTTATACTTGTGAGTAAGATTGCAGGCTGAAGAGGAAGCAGACGACTTAGGCCCAGTGAGCTCTAAGGCCTACTAGAAATTCAGATATATCGGATGAGCATAAACGTGTTTGCTGGTAGGGAGCCATCATCCACATTCCCCTTGTAAAGTAATTGCGGCAAGATTAGGATATAGTTGCGGATATTGGGAATCCAGTTAATCATTGATTGAGTATAATTTACAATGTAACTGTAAACTCATAGTTAAGCTGTATTGTAACTGTAAGCCCTTGTGGTATAACATAATTGTGTCCGTATTGTCAATAACATAATACGTAATTATATTGTTGTCCTGTAACACAAATATATTGTGTCTTGTTAATCAGAATTGTTGTTATAGTAAAGATAAATATATATATATTATCTTATATTATATTACTTATTTAGCCACCATCTCGACTACCCCCCATGTACACCGCTTGCCTCCTATTGCAGTATACCAGAGGTAACGTTGGATCGAATATAGAGAACTTGCTCGAGAGATTTAGATTAATTAGTATTCAGGAGGAAGGAGAATGTTAAGCTGATGGAGCCGCGGTTCTATTCCCACCTTTCTGCTGCCAAGCTTCACCTGTTCCCAGGCCATTTCACTATTGTGTCATCAATCATTCTAATTAATAATTTCAGCTGTGCAAGGCTATTGCAAGTAAGCCGCCTTCAACCATCTGTTACGGACATTATGAAGGGCGAGTTCTCAGCACTCCACAATGTAAGTATCTCTGATTTGAACTTTAATTATCAACTGCATCACTGGATGCGTCGTACAAGACACTTCAGTTTTCTCGACCTTCTTGTTGTCAGAAATAAGATGTATCATAAATGCATTCAAGCAGCAATTAATGAATACATTCGATCTGTGAATGTTGGTTCTATAATGTGTGCTGATACCACGTATATGTATTGGTACAATCAAGAGGTTGAATCGCATAATGACTGCATGCAGTGTGGCTATATTCATAAAAAGAAACAATTATATTTGTGAGGTTCATCGAGTGTGGGTAAGACTAGTTGTTGCAATAGGATTTTGCAAGGAGCATGAATTTTTTATCCCGATGCTGGGAAGTCTGCATTTCAGACCTCGATGAAAGATATTATGACCTTATAGTCTTTGAAGAGTATAGCCACGAATACCATTGTGATAGTTTGATCTAAAATTTATCCGAAGGTATGTCAATTTGCCTCCCAGTGAAAGGTGGTTTGGGGAATGTCATTAATTAGAAGAAACCTATTTGGTTTATTTCTAATGATCCTCCACCAAAAATGGATTAATTTTTTTTAACCATGTAGTTAGTGTATTTTAATTTTTGTGCTTTTCATGCATGCAGAACATAATGTTCATTTGATTACTTGAACCTCTCCAGTGTGGTGTGCTGTTGGAGTGTGTTCCTTTCTTCCTTCCAGTAGTTTGTTTACTTTTGTGTACACAAAAGTGCACTGCACCAAATACACTAGCATTACACTATCACCACCCACATTACACATTTTATGGAAACAAAAAGTCGGGAAAAGTTATCTAAAAGTATCACAATTCCTTAAAACTGTTTTGCTCGTTACTAAAGATTTTGAGACCCAATTAGATGCGAGAGACAGGCAGTGCACTCTTCAAAACCCTACTGAAACAGGTAATACTAGTCAACTACTAAACGACGTGCTAGACAAGTCATTTTCTAGCTTCGAGCACACCTACCCTCTTGACACGTTACCCCCTTCCCGGACCATTCCTTCTACACCATTACAATCGCCTGCTCCCCTCACTCAATTTTTTGGATTTCCCCTGTACGAGGAAATTTGCATTGCTTCTCTTCTCTCACATTCATTTCCACCCTCACCAACCACCCCTACGTATATTAAAACCATTCTTGATCAACCACCACCCATCATGGCCATTAACCCCCCCCCCCCCCATTAATGTCATTTTCGCTCAACCTGAGAAACACCCATCCTTTTCTGGGAAGCAGGGCGAAAGTATTCAAGAATTTTTACACTCTTTTAAGGAGTTGGCAGATATTAACGGATGGGCGGACGCCGACAAGTGCAAACGAATTATTTTTCCTTCCATGACATGGCTAAGCACACTTAAGAAAACCTCACACATCACCGCGTACAACCTATCACGTGGCCGAAACTTAAAGCAGGGTTAGTTGACGTTTTTACCAGTGCCACTGAAACCAAATGTGTAAAGAACTTAATCTACACAAAGAGACTAGCTGTCGGCGACGACACGCTCCACCACATTCAAACACTTGAATACTACTGCAAGCAGTACAACCCCCGCATGAGAGACACTACCTTTATCGACATCATCTGGAAGAGTATTCTATTGCAGATAAGCTTGTTGGTCTCCTGAATGACACGCTAGAGCAGATGCGCGTAAATATTAGAGTCGAGGTAGGAATTTTTAAGTATCAGCAAAACGTCACCCAAACCCGCATTCACCCTGACTCTATGCTTATTGAAGTTGAGCTTTCTAAACTGAAGCAGGAGATAGCGCAACTTTCGCTCCTTCAGCGTGATTCTCCCTCCCCAGATCAGCTCACACAGAGTCAAAACTGACTTTGCTATAGTGTTCCACAACCCCGCACGGGTTACAATCCCGCCTACCCTGTTCTCCAACAGTACTACCACTACCAACCCACCCCAAATCCCCTGGCCAACCCACCTCACAACCCAGGATTCCTTCATTTTCATCAAAATCCACACTTTTAGTAATTATCATGGTGGTGCTACTTACGCGCCCCATTTTCCTCAGTACAATGCCAACACCGCCCGATTTCCCCACAATGCTGCTAACACACCACATTTTAACAGGGCACCAGGTTCCATGCCACAGTCAGGCCCATTTCACCAACCTCAAAACCCACATTTTCAGTCAAAAAAATTCCCCACGAGGGGCTAAGACACGCCACCCCCTATGTTGAATGCACCTGTGTTCGGGCTGCGTGTAACACTATTTTCAGTAAAGTGGTGCCAGGCCGTTCGTACGTGGAAATTGCGCGGTTCTATTCCCAGGCAATGCATTTTCCACCAAATCCCTTTTTGCTGCCTAACACTCCAACCAGGCATTTTGGTGGTAGTTGCCCAACACCGCATTGTCAGTCTCAGATCCATTTTATACAACCGCATGGTCCACATTTTTTTTTGGCAAAATCGACTACAGTGTATGTTCCGCAACTACATAGTAATCATTTATCCATGTTGCCACCGGTAAAATGGTCACACAAAGCTCCTTCACATCATCAAGTGCATCCTAAGCCCGCTCGTAGCGACATTTGCCGGCACAGTGATAACCCTGCACAAATCAGGCCCCAGTTACCATGCCATCAGAGCACCACACAACATATTGCAATGTTGCTATGTTGTAGTAATTCACCATTGTGCAGAGCACAGTCCAGGGCCTGCATAGTCTCGCTAGCAATACATGCACATTATGACTTTATGACAGACACAAGAGTATTCACTGCCCTCTATTTCCCAACCAGAATTTTGCCTTCGTGACAGACGTCATTGACCGCTTCTACCGGTTCAAGCAAACATTCCAGCTGACACCATATACTGTCTTTCACCCTCACTCTACCCCCCTCCCGCTGTGGTGCGTACTGACTGTTTGCGAAATGGGGATGCCGGCGGCTGCAATGATGAGCATCCATTGGGAAACATGCTGAGTAGTACGGTACCTAGAATGCGGATACGGAAGCCAGTGTGCGCTACTTCAATTTCATCTTGTCAACCCAATATAATTAGCACTGCTACACCTCGCATACTTTTTACTATCAAGGAAACACAATACTATAAACTAGTAGACACAGGGTGTTCTTGTAGCTGTGTAGCCAGTACTGTTTTATCCGATCTGCCTCTTTCACCTCTCAAGTCTAATATCACACTCGTTGCGGCCACATCTGTATTACCATCCCCTAAATTTGAAAACACTTTTTATTTACATGTGCAGGGTCACACTTATCCACAAAAGTTTTTAGTCCATGATAACCTTCAGCAAGATATTATTTTGGATGTTGATTTTCTTTAAAAGTACGATGTCATCCCCATTTTATAGTATAATACACTCTTTATGTATTCTCACGATCAAAATAATTCACAGAAATTCAGCTTGTGTTAGATAGCACACATTCCCCGGCTACTCTTCCATTAGCCAGTGTTGTAATACACTCGAGGCATTTGAAAGTCAACCCCCTCAGGGCCCGTCCGTGAATGATAAGCTCTCTCTGTCCCAACAGCAAGCTATCGAGGATATTATCACCCAATATAAAGACAGTTTTGCAAATTCCATACTGGAACTTACAGAGGTGTGGGACTTTGAAATCTTTGAAATAAAACTGGATCTAGACACGGACAAGCCTGTCGCTGCTCGCCCCTGCAGAATCAGCCCCAAGGGGTGGAACGACCTTTTGATTCAGATAAGAGACATGATTGATGCTGGTATTATACAAAAAGCTCTCCCTCCCTATTCTGCCTCTAGTCTTGTCGTTTCGAAAAAACATGGTAGCCTTCGATTTTTGATGGTTTTTAGAAAACGCAATCAACATCTCATTAGGGTACAATATACACTTCCCTTCACAGAGGATATTCTAAATGTGCTGCAGCACTCCCTTTCAGTGCAAGCCTTGATTTATTTTTTGGCATCTATAGCATTCCCGTTCGGCCGCAGGATAGGCATAAATTGGCTTTTATAATCAATGGAGTTGGCTTAATTGAATATTGTAGAATGTCAATGGGCCTAAGTATCAGCCCGCAGTACTTCCAAATGTTCATTAACAAACTTTTAGGCCCCCTGCGATGGACTGCAGTGATCGCCTACATTGACAATATTTGTATTCTGGGTACTACTTTCTATTACCATATCGCCAACATTCATAAAGTCTTCCAAAGACTGTGACAGTGCAATGTTAAAGTTAATTCCCAAAAGTGTTTATTCGCCCAATAAACAATAAGGTCCTCGGCCATATTGCCATGCCCCGTTGTATGTCAAAGATGGCCGCCACAGACGGACTACAGGTTGTGTTGTTCCATATTTAAGGTTGTTTTGGCTTGTGATTAGTTCTAGCAATAGGGTAAATAGTTATAAGGAGGATTTGTTAGTGTACTAGTGTAAAGGGTGTACTGTGTAACTTAGGTTAGTTAAGAAAGTGTGTGTATATGTAGATATTTGGTGTATGTTATAAGGGAGAGTAGTTTTAGTTTTAAGTTAGTTAAACTATTTTTTTTAAGATAAAGAGTAAAAAAAAATGGTAGGGAGGTGTAAGTATAGGGCCAATGGAAAGGTGTGGAGAAAGTTAGATAGTGGTGAGCAGAGCGACCAGTGTGGCGGCTGGTACCATGTTGGCTGTATAGGGATCAGGGAGGAGGAACTGGAATCACTACAGGAACATGAGTGGAAGTGTGAGGAATGTGCTGAGGGAGAGGGTTTAGTGACAGTAGTAGGGAAAAAATTGAGAGTAGAGAAGGAAACGCAAATATGTGGAGAAGGTGCAAACTGGATTTGGGATATGCTGAGGAGAAGCTTTGTAGAGGGTGTGCCAGTGCCAATGGAAGGGGCTAAGGAGGAGAGGTGGAAAGAGGAGATGGTAGATTTGATGAGCAGGAAAGAGAGGGAAATTATGCATAGGATTGAGAGGATGGAGGAAAAGGTCAGGAATCAGATGGGTAAGAGTAGAGTAGAAATGAGGGTGGATAAGTTGGAGGAGGAGTTGGAAGATGTAAAGGGGGTGCTAAGGAAAGTGAAAGCCAGTACACAGGAAGAAAAGCTGAGTAGAGAGGAAGAGATAGGCAAGAATGCAAGTATGGCTACAGGAGGAAAGGCAGAGGAGGAGGGAGGCAGAGATAGAGGTTGTAAGATTGAGGAGGATAGATGAGTTGGAGGCAGTAGAAAGGGATAAGACGGTAGGAGACATAAGACAGCAAATAAGGTTAGAGGAGCAAGAAATAGTAGCAAGGGATAAGGTGATAGTAGTAGGCAGGAAGCAATCAGGAATAGAGGAACGGGAATCAGAAAGCAGGGAACAGGCATTGGTAGAAGGTAGGAAGCAGTATGCTGAGGCTTTTCAAGTGTGCGATTAGCAAAGACCAGCAAGTAGGACAAAGTAGACAGTACAGGGCCATAGGGGAAAGAGGAGGGCTGGCCAAAGGGAGGGAAACAAGGGTGCTGCAGGAGGCCGGAGACAAGGATAGGCAGGTGGTTGAAAGAGCCACAAAGCAGGAAAAGGTTGTAGGAAGGGAGCCAGAGGTAGTTTTTCTAGGCAGCTCTATTGTAAAGGGGGCGGAGCTGAGGAAAATCAGGAAGGAAATTACATATAAAGCAGCTTTTGGGGGGGGGGGGGCAAATACCAGGGATTTGGAGGAAAGGGTTAGTGGTATGAAAAGTAGCAGGGTGGCAAAGGTCGTTCTCATTCATGTAGGGGGAAATGACCTGGCTCATAGGGAGGTGGGGCAGTAGGTAGAGCAGGACCTTAGGGGATTGCTGAGGAAAGTGTGGGAGAAGTTTCCTGGAGCTAGGGCAGTAGTCAGTGGCGTGCTGGTTAGGAAAGGAGTATCCTATAGGAATGCAGTGGCTGCGAGTGAGGTATATGAGAGGGTGTGTAGTGATTTGGGAGCCACATTTATAGATAGTAGGAAATGGGTAGGCTGGGAAAGTGTAGGGAGGGACCAGGTTCACCTGACCGAACAGGGAAAGAGGATTCTAGATGGCCTGCTAGGTAGAGAAGTAGCTGGCTTCATGGAGAGGGTCAGGACAGAGCAGCAGTTATTGAAATAGCAATCAGTTAGAAGCAAGGAAACGGAAGGGGAGATAAATGGAGAGGATAGCATTGATGAGGCCACAGGGGTGGAGATAGGAGGTAAGCAATGTAGGATGGTAAAGCAGAGTACTAGTATAAAGATAATGGTGGTGAACTGTAGGAGTGTGTACAACAAGCTTAAGGGCTTCTGGGGAAAGGTTGAAGGATATGGGGCAAATATAGTGGTAGCTGTGGAGACTTGGTTGACTGAGGAAGTACTGGACATAGAGAGTAGGCAGGATGAGTTCACCATCGTCAGAAGAGACAGGGATGGGAGAGGAGGAGGAATAATGGTGTGTGTAAGGAAAGGGCTAAAAGGGGCGGTAGAATGGGTAGTGAGGATGTCGAGGTAATGGAAATTAAATTGAGTGGTAGTAGTAATAGGAGTATTACTTTGCTGGCAGTGTATAGACCACCAGGACAGGGATGGCAGGCAATTGAGATGATCAAGGAGAGGGTCGATAGACTAAAGAACAGGCAGTGGGTTGTTTTAGCAGGGGATTTGAATATGCCAGGGGTCAAATGGGTAGAGGGTGCAGAAGGAATGGGTAGCATAATGCAGAGAATGGCAGCACAGTTAGTCAACAGAGGATTAGTCCAGATAGTAGAAACACCTACAAGATGAAATGAGGAGGGTGTTGGGTCAGTGCTGGATGTGGTGTTGGTCAGACCTAGGAATGCTGTAGTTGGCGCAATAGTATTGGATGGTATAAGCGACCATTATATTCCGGTTGTAGAAATTGAGATTGGCAGGATGAGAGAAGTGCAAATGGCAGAAAGGTTGGTGTGGCAGTATGTGAGAGGAGACAAGAAGGGGGCATAAATCTTCTTGAGGGACAGGTTTAAACATGGTCTATTGAGGAGGGTGTAGAGGGGTTGTGGAGGGAGTTTACAAGAAAAATGGAGGTTATGTTGGAGAAATTTGTGCCAATGAAAAGGTTACGGACTGGGGGAGATCCCCCAAATTATGGACAGGAGATTTTGAAAATGAAGTGCAGAAAATTACATGCCAAGTGGAGAAATGAAGGGATGATAAGATCTAAATAAATGATGAAACAAATGGGTAGGAAGCTTGAAAGGAAGATCAAACAGGCAAAAGAATGTATTTCTGGGGAATACGGTGGAAGTAGGAAAAGGCAAGGAACGGGGGAAATTCTTAAGGTATGTTAGGCGGTTAAGAGGAGGAGAGGAAGGGATCCCTCTGCTAACAGGATGGGATGGTAGGCATGTGACAAATGAGCAAGAAAAATCGGAGATGCTGCAAGGACAGTACTTATCAGTGTTTGAGGCAAAGGAGGGTTGGAATAGGGGGACAAACAGGAATGGGGTGTGTTAAGTGTGTTTAAGATGAGGGAGTGGGGGATAGAAACGGTAATTAGAATTTTGGAGAGCAGTAAGGCAGGGGGACCAGTTGGGCTGGAAACGCAGCACTAAAGTTTGGTGGCAAGGAGTTGGCGAAATATTTAGAAGTGATGTTTAAAAAGTCCTTAGGAGAGGGTAAGTTACCATGCTATGGTGGTACCAATACACAAGCAGGGAGAGGATAGGGGGAGGCCTGGCAGCTACAGACCGGTGAGTCTCGCATCAAGTACAGGAAAAGTAATGGAGAGGCTGGTGGTTGCTGGAGGTGGTGAGGCTAATGAACAATAGGAATTGGTTGGAGTAGTCCCAGCATTGTTTCAGGAGGGGTTACTCATGTGAGACTCAGCTGGCTGGGTTATTAGATGATCTGTTGCAGGTAGTTGATGAGAGGAAGCAGGTGGATGCCTGCTTCATAGATTTTGAGAAGGCATTCGATAAGGTGCCCCATGGAACATTGATGAGGAAAGTGGAGGCGCTGATACCAGACAGGAAGATAGTGGAATGGATAGGGGACTTTCTCAGGGGGCGAAGGCAGAGGGTGAAAGTGGGGGAGGCAATATCGGAGGAAGAGGAGGTTACGTCAGGGGTACCACAGGGAAGCGTGCTGGGTCCTTTGTTATTTACCATAATGGTAAATGACATGTGTTTGGGGATTAGAGGAAAAATCAGATTGTTTGCAGATGATTGTGTTGTATATGCTGAGTTGGGAGAGGGGGGGTGGAAATTTGCAGGCTGTCATTGATAAGATATGGTTGTGGACCAGAAAAAATAAAATGAAGATAAATGTAAGAAAAACTAAGGTAGTGAGGTTCACAAGGAAGAAGATTATAAGCAGGGACATGTACAGATGGGAGGGACAAGAGATAGAATAAGCATAAGAATATAAGTATCTAGGGATTGTACTGCAGGGAGACCTCAGGTGGAAAAAAACAGGTAGAGAGGGTGGTAGCAAAGGGAAGAAGGGCTCTGGGTATGCTGGGAAGGGTGCTGAATGGAGTCAGCTGTGATGTGAAGGAGAAGGTGTATCACACAATGGTACAGCCACTGTTAGAATATGCTGCAGCAGTATGGGACCCGTAAGTGGAGGTGGAGGTGCGAGAACTGGGAAAGGTGCAGAGGAAACCCGCAAGATGGGTGAAGGGTAGGTGGAGAAGGCAAGAGCAGGATGATGAGGAAGAAGGGAACTATAGGCCATCAGTGATGATGAAAGAAATGGGGTGGAGCTCATTGAAGGACAGGAGGAAAGTTGAACGGTTCGTCAGGATGTACAGGGTGGTGAATGAAGAGGGAGGATGGGGAGGGCTACACTGCAATCTAAGTAAGGGGGTGTTTAGGGGAAGAGGAAACAAAAGTGAGAAGCTTCAGAGGGCGTGGAGGAGAACGGAGCGGGGTAGGCAGTTCATGGTTGTGAGGTCTGTGAGGGAGTGGAATGTTTTGAGGGAGGAATTGGTATCTGTGAGAGGGGTTGGTAAATTCAGGAAGGGAGTGGAAAAGGAGTTGGTTGGGCGAAGGAGAGTTGAGAAAGCTCGCCACCAGGGGGTATCCTAATTGCGAGTGTATGTATGTATATCGCACATAACCAACCCCGACAAAGTTGCTGCAATTGAGACCATGGCGTGCCCTACAAATCTTAAAGAACTCCACACCTTCCTTTGTATGACTTCTTATCTTCGGCGATATATTTTACACTATGCATCACTTGGACAACCATTGATTGAGTTGACCAAACACAACACCCCTTTTTAATGGGACAAAGATCACCAACATTCATGGTTAGAGTTAAAACGAGCCATTCTTCAGGTGCCTTTACTACAGACGTTTATTGAGGGCCACGACATCATTCTCACATGCGACGCCAGCAATACTGCTGAAGGGGGGGGGGGGGTGCTTATCCAAGTTGACCCACACTCCAAAACCCGAACATTGTAGCATTTGTGTCCAAGAAATCTTCTGTTCAAGAAAGACGTTGGATCACGACCGAGAGGAAGCTTCCGGCCATTAAGTATTTGTATACCCACTTCCACCAATATTTATATGCATGTAAGTTTACTATTGAGACTGACCATGCCAGCCTCAGATACATTCGTTCCATGGAGGACCATAATGCCCACGTACGAAAGAAGGCAATCGCCTTAAGCAAGTTTGATTTCCAAATTAATATTGTTAAGGGAAAATTAAACACACTTCCCTAAACTCTCAGCCGCATCCCAATAGTCCCACACACCCCTACTCAGACAGTTACTGTTCACAACACCCCCTACACTGTCAAGGATGACATGATGACGTGTACTTCACTATTTAAGGCGTTGGCCAAAGCCATTTTTCAAAACCCTGCAAAGGCGTCTGAGATTAGTGCGACTGTAGCCAAGTATATTTGGCAACACTGAGACGATGTCAAACGCCACTTTATTTCAGCGTGGGATCTGAGTGAGAGAGATGGAATCGCCACTGACTTAGCCAATGAGGATATTTTTCCCATTCATTTAATAATCAAGATTATCACTATCATTTACCAAGTTAATCCTCAAGTCATTCGACAACGCCATGATGCTACCCTTGTCACAACTTGCATTGACCCTGTTTTCAAGTGCACTATTCTAATCGTCCTGTTTAATGACTTTATTCACTTTCTCCCTGTTTATATGCATGCCCAAGAATATATTCAGATGACGAGTCTGTGTTTCAGTTGTTTCCAGTCACTATTCCTTCTTCTCCCTTCATTGACGAATACGATATTGACCCACACATTTGTAAACTGAAACAGGCCTTATTGTGCCCTGAACAAACTGACACCAAGTATCGCTGATTAAGTCACAGCTACGCTATTGACAATAATGGCGAAATATTTTAAAGGTCCATTCACCCCACAGGTTGTCTAAATTGACGCTTGTTCCCCGACAGTAAGTCCCCGAAGTAATCCAGGCTCACCATGGAAGACGTCAGTCCACCCTAGCGGCTGTCTGCCCTCTTACTTTGTGAAGGCTGTCCTTTCACCCACCACAGTGAGATCATCCATCTAGGCATGCGGTAGATTAATTTCAGGCTGGGGAACACCCAGCGGAATTGGCTAGTCATGACAGAGATAATCATTTCATTAGCACGTTGATGTGTATAAACAATAACAATATAACAAGTCTACAGTGAACTCAATTTTTTATTCAGTAGTGACAGTGTCCTAACGACATATGTTTTGTTGATTGTTTATTTCAGTGATTTTTATTAAAAGTATAGTATTGCCAACATGTTTGTAAGTACGCATGGGCGAGACGGACACACAGAAGCCACAAAATCCCTGAGAACCCTGAGTCTCAATAGTGCGGTGATTGGGAAGCACCACTGGTGCCCAAATTACCAGTAAGTATTTGAGTCATTGTTCGTCTCGTGTCTCACCCGGCGGCGTCAAAGTTCAGTGGGGGACCTGTTCTATAGAGGACGAAGCTACATAAATTTGTTGCTCTTTCATCTATGGAAGTGGAGTATATAGCCGCAAGTGAAGCAGCCAAGTCAATTGTTTGGCTCAATAGATTGCTGAAAGTGGTCAACGCTATTGATGAAGAGAGTACTCCAACGGTAATAATGGACAACCAAAGAGCCATTAAGTTGATCGAAAATCAAGTTTTCCATGAACGCTCAAAACACATTGAGATCAGATTTCATTTCATTCGGCAAACGGTTTGTGATGCCTAAACGGTCTATGGTTGAGCACACACACTTAATAAGAAATAATCTAAATCAATTTAATACATTTGATAAAATCAAGCACTGAAACTGTTACACTTATAAATGTATATCTACTTACTTGGCGAAGTGGCGTAAAATTACAAGGGAATTATCAATATAAAACAAAATTAAAGTTGAAATGGAAGCACTGTCATAATATAGCCACGGAGAGAGTTGAGTCTGAGTGTATCTCAGGCCAGTCGTCTCAGGCTGTGATGTACATTCTCTGGCGTCCTCTGCTGAAGGCCGGCATCCTCAGACCGTGCATGGCATAATAAAGCAACGTGAGTGTAGTGGGGAGAAGTCTCCCTCCACCAAGAAGTCGTGCATGAGCATTCTCCCACCAATGAGAAGTCAGGGCGGGAAGAGTCTCCAACCTATGAGAGAGCAAGGTTAGGGCATCGGCCAATGAACTGGGACTTTGCACACAGCCCCAAAGTGTGATATGAAAATTATGTGACTGGAAAATAACGCGTGATACAGCGCATGATTCCAGAAGTCATGGGACTAAAATATTGTGAAAAACAGGACGTGTTTCCAGTCCAAAGTTGTTAGCAATCGCAGTCATACGGTGCTGAAATCACCGCTGGCAGTATTAGAGCAGATACGGCTTCCTGTCGCAGTCACTGCAGAACCTGATCAGTTGCGAAAATACTTCATTAAAATGTTCTCTCTTTGAACTGGAAAACTGGCAGATTGCCCGCAGTGCACTACATCACTCCCTCTTTTAGAAAAGTTTTTTTCTGGCTCAGCAAAACTTTAGAAAGATATGTGGCTGAAGCTATATGTGAATCTGTCCTCAAAGTGAAGCTGGTTGAAATATAGAGTCTGGGAGTGCAATTACTCTATCAGAAACAACAGGATGTGGATTCTCCAGCAACGGAAATTCAGGTTTTTCCGGTCGACCAACTAGCAGCCATTGGTGTAGCAGCGATGTTGACACAGGAGTCTTCTTTCATGAAGCTTTATAAAATTGCTTCCATACTCGGGGTCAACTGAATCATAAAAGTTAAAAAGAGGGAATGAAGTTAATTACTATTCCATCAAATAATTTTAAAATTAACTGAACACAAAATGGGGAGTACCATGTCACCTTCCTCATTATTTAAGTTCGCCTTTGTAATTATTCAAAGTGCAGCTGAAACAAATCACATACACAATATACATATTGTATTAACACTAAATATCAATACTTATTACAAATGTTTGTTACAGCTTTTTCTTGCATACCAAGTTTAATACTTTTAGTTTAATAGTTAAATCTTAATTTTATTCTTGTGATATATACACACGTTCATAACACAATGTATCTTTTGTTTATTGTTCAAACTTAAATGTGTCTTGTTTTCATTCATCAAGCTTACAATAGTTAAAAATGTTTACATACTTGAGTTAAGTTATCTTCATATTAGAAAAAAAATCTATTATATTGCAATCAAACAATTGAATAAACGCATTGGGACATTTATGTTTGTTGCTATCTGGAATATCGGATTCCTAGTGTAATATTATATGCTGTAGTATTAAATTTTCGAAATTATGCGCACTATACTCAGATTTTCACCGATTCTACTTTAATTTTGCCTTTGGGCATCAATATTCAATCACTTTGACGTATTATGGAATTCTGAAAGTAAATAGTGGCTGTCATCCTCAATGTCCGCTGCAGGGCTGGAACTGTGCTCGAACCAGCACACATCTCCATGGCATCTGCTTGATCCTCGGGAAGTTGGGCAGGTTCTGTGGTCTCGGCTACCTTTCGACGTGGGAGGCAGGCACATGAACAACTGGCCAGTGCCTCACACAGGCGCCGTCTCGGGAACCAGATGACGAGTACCAAACATCCCATCATAACGAACTCCACTAAGTACTGACTGTGGCGTAATGTGTTGACTCGGAATCTTTCTATGTTTCAAATCATGAATTTCAGACATGAGATGATTCGACTCTACATCTTCTTCTGTATATAACTCTGACAGACTGATATTGAAGTAGGTTTTCATGGCTGCAACGAACACTTATTCAATATTTGTTAATAAGGACTGAACTAGAGAGAACTTAACATTATTAACTTTGTATTTGAGATGTGTTACTTTGTTACTGTGTGGTAACAACTGAATTCTCTCATTAATTATCAGACAACTGCTTACCTGGAACATGACTCCCTGCGCCGAGATCCACTCCTCCATCATGCATGCTTCACTCTTTTTATAAGGACACATTTTAGTAACTTTCATCTTTCCCGGTACTGAATAAATTCCTACTATCACCATCTACTGATCTAATAAACTCTGGTACAATTGAGTTACCTAGAACTTCTCTTTTACACATTTTATAATTGTAACCAGGTTGTGACAATATGACATTCACTGGATAATTCGGAACCTTTATGGGAAACGTTGGAACGTTAGCTGGACAAACTATGTTATTCCCGCCTTTACATTGGCTCATGTCTGCTTTAGACATTAACACGTAAATCTGCCTCTGACAGCGCGATATAAGGTGCATCTGGCACTATCTGAATGTATCTCTCTAAAACACGGGAAAAGGGTGGTGAGCTCTATAAATTGTGAAATATCTATTCGCGGATCTCAAAGGAAACTCAATTATCAACTGCATGCTATAAATTGTAGCAAGTGCATGTACTGTCGTTACTTAATAATAATTGTGAACTTGATCTAAATCAGTTCCTGCTATCAAAGTCTTGTCCGCCGGTAATTTAAGAGCAATATCACGAATAATTTCTGACAAATTTCCTGGAGTCAATAACGAAGTGGGCAACTTACCAGTTGCTATGACATCTAATGCCACTTTGATTTTCATTACTTCTTGTTTATAAGACTGAAGAGTTAATTCTAATTCTCTCATCAAACTACTGTATTTAAGTGCTTCCCCTAAATTGCTAATCGTTAATCTGTGATTTCTTTCAATCATTGAGGCTATTATAGTATTACAAGCAGTCATGTGGTTCACAGTTTTTATTACTTTCGCTAACACTTTTGCTAAAATGCCTACGTCCTTAAAGTTTTTCTCTACTCTGGCATTCATCCCCTTCACGAATGTTAATTGATTCTCTTCTATATGAATCTATTCTTCTTGTCTCGTCCCCAACTCACTAGTGACTTAGTGAATACGGATATAATCATCATTCGTAAGTGTACCAAATAAAAATTTCATAATACTACCACCAGCATCTATTAAAACCTCTCTTTTCGCGAGACGATTTTCTGTGTAATATCAACATTAATTCATTTACTTCCTCCTCTAATTCTGCGATTAATCTATCAAGAACATCTATCTCTGAACGTGGTTTTCCAATCTCTTGGTTTCCAGGAAACTTTATCCCTTTAATTATGTTCAGTTGGTTCCTAAACTACTGATTAATACTCTACAATTTTCTTATGGGTATGTCTAGTACTATTGTCCATCTGTCTCCTGTTAATACGACGTCCATTTCTTGAACCAGAATCACGCCAGCGCCTATGGTGTGATCTGCAATGCAACCAACACACCTCTTATTTAGTTTTTCGCATTGAACTCACAATTATCAACAAATTATAAGTTACATTATACTCTGAGGCTACGCATCACTTATTTCTGCTTCCTCCTCTTCCACTGAAAGGCTTCTTGCACTTGAATGCAAATTATGAATGACACTAGGTTCACCTACTTTCTCACGAATTTTCCCTTCTTGTTAATGGGACAGATTCCAAATGTCGTCAGTTTCTACATTATCATAACACTTACTATCATCGAGGGTGGTGTCGTCCCTAGGGCATTCAACACATATTTTCTCTATTTCACCTATTTCCGCAAACTCTGTTATATCTACTAAAATTGAGCGTGACATTGAGCCTATATTTTCTTTAATATTTTCCTTACTTAATTCTTTATCACTTTCACTATCGCAAAATTTCTCAACTGTTTCTACTTCATCATTAATACGCGGGGCTTTTTCCCTACACATTGTTTCTTGGCCTAGACACGAGCTCCTTGGCTCTATAGAATTTTTAGACAACTTTAATCTATCACTGTGCGCAATAACTTTTCTCTTGTCTAATAATTCTTCAAATGTGATTGAGCTCAGTTTTCTCAAAACTTATGAGGTCCACACTAAAACTTATGAAACTTAGATACTCTGCCTTTCTTAACACTTGGCGTGTGTAGATACACGTAATCACCTACCTCAATATCTGGTGATTTTGACTTATTTTCATAATACTCTTTTTGTCTCTCAAAACCTGCTTTATTCCTTTCGCTAGCTTCTTCATGTGCTTTTTTCAACATATTACTCAAAATTTCTACGTGTTCCTTGGCTGTTATACCTCCCTCTAACACATTAAGCTGACAGCTCAATTCACCTAAAGGGGGTAGCCTAACTTCTTTCCCATGCAACAAATCATGTGGGGTATAACCCGTCACTGAATGTGGGACCGTCCTATATGCGTGCACTGTATATGGCAAATATTCTTCCCAATTACTACCGTATTCATCTACGTAATGAGATATCATGTCCGATAGGGTTCGATGAAGTCTCTCAACACGTCCGTTACATTGTGGTCTGAAAGGGGTCGTCTGTAACTTCTTAATTTTTAACACTTTGCACGTCTCTAACATCAACCTAGACACACAATTTCTCCCTTGATCGGTCAGCAGGCTTTGAAGACAACCATGCCTTAAAATAATCTGCTGTACAAAATATTTCGCTACTATCTCTGCAGTTTGATCGGAAATTGGTATCGCTTCACAGTACCTTGTGAACTAATCAATAAATGTCAACACATATATATTCCCTTTCTCACTCATCGGTAAGAGACCTGAAATATCTAGAGATACCAACTGAAATGGGAAATTTTCTTGCGGTAAAGAACCTAACGGTGCTTTCGTCATTTTTGTACTTTTTCTCCTAAAACATTCATCGCACCTCACAATATACTCATCTACATCTTTATTCAATGTTGGCCACCGGTACAAGGTTTTGAGGAGGTTCTAAGTTCGCTTCACGCCTTGGTGAGAAGAAAATGGAGTGACATGGTGATGACTAATTACTCTGGTCATGAGCTACTTTGGAACAACTACTGAGATTTTGTCCTCTTCGCTTTGTTTAGGATGCCTTCCCTATCAATAAAGAAATTTCCCGTATCTGCCTTATTAATTATACTTTGACGTGTTTCGTCTTCCCTCTGTTCTTTCTTAATTATTTCACTAGTTAAATCTTCTGAATTTATTACATTTACCATTCGCGACAAAAAATCTGCATTTGCATGTTTCTTGCCCAGTTTACGGACTACTTCAAAATAAAACACTGCTAAACGAAGTGCCCATCGAGTGAGTGTCGAACTAGGGTCTTTCAAATTCAATAACTATCTCAATACAGCATGATCAGTAATAATGGTAAATCTACATCTGTACAAATATGCTCTGTACTGTTTTGTGGCAAAAACTGAAGCGCACAATTCTTTTTCTATTGTACTGTGATTCCTTTCTGCTGAATTTGTCTACTGGCATAGGCGATTGGTTTCTCGTGTCCGTTCCTCATCTGAGACAGGACAACGCCTACGGCATAATTACTAGCATCTGTAGTCACAATAAATGGTTGTGAAAAATCTGGATACACAAGAATCGGATGTGAAATTAATTTTTCTCTTGACATTTTGAAAGCTTCCTCTTGTTCTGCTCCCCAAATGAATGGTTCATCTTTCTTAGTTAATCTCATCAATGGTGTTGCAATGCCTGCGAAAGGTACAAATTTCCTATAATACTGAAATAAACCTACCACTGAGCGAACTTCTGTGACATTTTTAGGTCTGAGGAGTTCTTTAGTTGCTTGTAGATTCTTCTGATTTGGTTTGACGCCTTTTGAACTTACAACATTCCCTAACTATTCTACACTATATTGCACAAATGAACACTTACTAGGCTGGATTCACAAATTAACTTCCTCTAGCCTTTCCATTACTTTACTCATGCACTCGGCATGTTCTCTCACAGTACTACTAAATATTATGTCATCAAGCTATACTAAACACTAATCACCTAACAAACCTGTTATAACAGAATTATCCATTAACCTCTCAAATGTAAATGGGGCATTACACAGTCAAAACGGGAGTCTATTAAATTCATATTTCCCCATCTTACTTAGTTTAGAGTATATTGTTTTATCTTTATTTTGATTTATTTTTTGTTTTTATTTATTAATATATTTTATATATTTTTTATAATATTAATTCTTACTATGTGAGTTTGCGAGGCAGTTTTGGGTTTATCTTTATTAGTTAGCTTGATTCGTGGTTATGGTAATGATTATTTATTGTCATTTAATTTGCTTCAATGTTAAAATTTATTTTATTTACTTTGTTTTTAATTAGTAAAACTTGTTTGATCCCTATCACTTTCTTCTAACTCAATTTAGAGGTAGCCACTCGTTAAGTCCAATGTTGAAAAATATTTCAACCCGTGCAAGGAATCTTACTTCTCTGTGACATTCAGAATTGGATAAGGATCCTGCTTTGTATTTGTAACTTTATTTAACTGATGGAAATCTATGCAAAATCTCATCATAAAAGTACCGTCTTTATTTTTCTGTTTCACCATTACTGCGGGAAACTGCCAAGATGATTTACTCTCGTAAATAATATTTTTATCAATCATGTAATTTGTTTGCTCTGCAATTACTGGTTTCAATGCATGCTGCACTTTATATGGATTCTGCTTTATTGGTCTGGCCTCTCCTGTATCTATTTTATGTTTCAACAAATTAATGCACCCAAAATTTGAACTACCTTCCACTTCAAATATATATGCAAACTTCATTAACACTGGGACCATTATACTAAAATCACTCTTACTCAAATGTTTCAATTTATCTCTGACAATTTTTTCTACCTCAATAAATTCATCTTTTGGTAGTTCTGGTAGTAACCTTCACAATTTACGTGAACAATATGGCATTGGTACTGATTTTTCATTTATATGCATATTTTCAAAGTTAACTTCTCTGTTTCTACTACTTTTCACATTCCTCTGACATCTAAAATTATCATGACACTTCACATTATCTCGATGTTTAAGTTTTTTACGACATTTCAATTCATCACGACGTATCAATTTATCGCGTCATTTCAATTCATTACGAGAGGACTCGGGGTTTTCATTTTGAATCGGAACTGCCTCTGCTCGGCATACTCTATCTCGGAGGATTTTGGGGACACGACATAATCTGTCCTGTTCCATCACCTCACTAACACAAGCCGAGGGAATTACTGCTTCGGAGCCTGAAAGTGATGACTTTTTATCTTTCTTTCTAGGGACATCTGCGAGGGTTTTCTCCCGTGGTTCTATTTGAGGCGACACTAAATCACTTTATTTCGACCCAAGAGTTATACAACTTCCCTTGGATATTCGGGGTACGCTATTTACGCATAGTACTCCAGCAACATCACTGACAAGTGAGGCATGTCCTATTACCGTAACCTTTGGCATGACGAGCGTCTCATTAGTAATGTTAATGATTTTTGTCACTGCCCTTACTGATTTTACTAACGCTGTGTGAGGTTTCCTTGAACCCTCAACTTAACCTACCCTGTCAGTAGTCCTCTCGACATGACCGCCTACTTCACGTGTCGCTCCTGCATCTTCCGCGCGACCAGGACACCATGTCCTCTTGCCCTCTTTGACGTGGTCGTGATGAGGAACGAAATACTGGGACGCATCCCTTTGACCCGAAACAAAGGGGATATCACACTGGTCACCCACCCTCATAAGTACCTTCTTTTCAACTACACAGGTACCCTGACGGTCGTTCACCCCGTCCTCCAGATTCGTCTCACTGAATCTATTACATGTTCCCATAGAGTTTCTAGCCATACTGCTTCTACAATACACTTCGTTCTCTGGGAGGCTCTTACCAGTAAGAATTAAGTTACATATTGCCCCTGCCATACGCATGCCCGGTACATTCGTCATTGTCAGTTCGATAAGAAGCAATTTCGTGTCAGCGTCCCAACCCGCTGTGTGCAAAGCAACACCTATCACTCTCTCTGATTTTGGTGGCAGAATCGTGTGCTGTTTAATTTTAACTTCATTGTATAGATTACCATTCACAGATCCGGATCCAAGTTCAGAGTTGGCCAGGCTCTCAGCTTGTTTCCGCTGCTCTTCCTCAATTATGCAAATAATTGAATTATATGTATCTAAATCAATCATGTTTTTGAGATACAATGTCTGTTTCAAATCGATTCTGGCATCATGATAACAGAGAAAATCTGTTCCAAGTATTCCCTCCAAAGAAAGCTCTGATGAGCACACAAGGAACCAATACGGGTAACATTGACCATTTACCCACAACTCTTACATACTGGGTACCTGCGATCTTGAGAGAGTCTCCAGTTAGGCCTTTCGCTTCTAACTGATATTCATCGATAATATTCCCGCTGATTCTAGGTCGAACGAGAGATATATCGGACCCTGTGTCAATTAAGAATGAGTGAGACTGGCCCTCGACAAGAACTGATAAATATGGTCTCATTTCCCCCTACAACTATAATTACCGCCATGTGCTGCCCAGGGCTGACACTCAGCTTCTCACGTTTGGGTGATTATTATGTACATTCTCGCCAATTTCTCTAATGCCGTGCCCTACATTCCTAGGTACTTGGGCTCGTTGTGGGGTTCCCAAACTTCGGCATTCTCTGATCACGTACCCAAAACATCCGCAATTAAAACATCTATTATTACAGTTATTATTTTGTTCTTGTGTATAACTCATGTTCTTGGGAGAAACACGAGTTTCCGATAAACTCATTCTACTCTTACTGCTATCATTCGAACCACGGTAGCATGAGTCATAAACTCTTCCAAAAGATCTGTTAATGGAAGTATTTTCACCACTTCTCATGTTATCCCGTGCCACACTTGTTTGCTGGGAGACTATGTTATACACTTTTCTCCTCTGAGGATCATCAAATTTTGTTTTGCGTTCCTGATGCGCTTCTGTAACCTCTAACGCTATAGCCATGCGTTCAGTTTCGTTCATTGTTTTGTGGTATCTTATATCTCAACTGCTGACCTATGTTACCTTGTAACCCATCAGTGAAAGCTGCTAGTAACCTCTTTTCACCTTCCTGATTCAAAATTTCATGTTTCTCTGGCTTATATAAATGCTGAACTGTTTTCTCACATAATTTATGACACCTATCTGCAGATGTCTGCACATCCTCATTATGTTTCTGCCCAACACTGTGCAGCATGTAATAATGAATTTGTAATGGCTGATTATCCTTAAATCTGTCTTTCAACTAATCCTTCAACATTTTAAATGTTTGTCCCCTTTTAATCTAGGACATGTCGCAACAAAATGTGACGCTAAACCTTTTAATTTCATTTATGCTAATTTTACTTTGTCCATATGTGAAAGATTTCGTAGGCTTGCTGCACTTTCTATGCTTTCTAGAAAGTCGTGTACCAGTAATGAGCCTTTTTCGTCAGTTCATTTGTCTACTAATGAAATAACCGCCAAGTCTTTAACTTGAGCTGGTACTTGAACTTGGGCTGGTATTGCGTGGGCTAGTTGGCGACGTTTTTTGTTCTCCATGTCAATTAGAAAAGTGCTACTATAACTTATTAAAATTTATTCATTCAATTTCGAAAGAGGAATCCAAGTCTTACAAATGTGAGTTTATTTCTTTGGAGTATCATAATGTGTACTACTACTTGTAGGTTTAGTTTCATGAATCGTGTTAAAATTTTCTCTTAGGAATGGCAATATGTTCCACTCATTAAGAACTAGTAGTCGCTTGCTCAATTTTTACATTTGGGTCTTGCGAAGTCGAGGGCTCTATGTTCGCAACTATGTCAAGCCTTTCTATCTCAATTCTGGATAAACACAATCTCGATTTATGAACCTCTTCACTATACGAATTTCAATTTCCAACACTACCCGTCCAGAAAAATTTTCATACTTGTATACTTCATATGCAGGAGTCGAAAAAGATCGCTTTGGTTTTCCCTTGAAAGCTATTTCTAGTCCTGAACCTGTAGTTAATGCATTCAACTTAGCACAAAATGGCTCTTTTTGAGACAAGTTAAAAGATATAGAAATTTTTCCAAAAGTACACATCAATTTAAATGAATACTCTTCCAAACCCTTCAATGCCTCAGTACTACTAGTTAAAAATATGTAGATTGTCAAAACTGTAAACTCTACTACCTTCCCTTCTTGCATCTGAAAAAATAATAAGCATCTTATTATAACGCTTTAGTGCTTTTGCAAAATAAAGCAAAGAAGTGGGGCTGAATCCAGATAATTTCTGCAAAATTCAACTCTAACCCAAGTGTGCGATGTTATATCTTCCAAATATACAAGACAATCAATACTACCAGTTACTCTGTTATTCATAGGTCCGTGGACATACTCAACATTAAAATGATATTGTTTCCTGCAGTACACGTGTTCGTTATAATCCTGCAAATCTTCTCTTTCACAAACTATTGTTTTAGATTCATCAACTGAAATGCGCACGATCCTGAATGCTTCAGGACACGTTAAAAAGTCCCACTCAGCAACACTGTTCAGCTCGATTACAACTTCACGATTCACATTCATAACACAACGTGCGAATAAAATATAGCAACTTAATTTCAATTTGTCAGAGGAAAACCTAACACTGTTTTCAAAGACCTAACACTTATCCTCTATCACCTACAACCTATAACCCTTCAAAGTGGGTTCAGTTACAGTCATCTGGAGTAACTATCCCACCGCTGCCACCAGTTTGTGATGCCCGAGCGGTCTAGGGCTGAGCACAAACACTCAATAAGAAATAATCTAAGTTAATCTATCACATTTAATTAAATCAAGCACTGAAACAGTTACACTTTTAATTGTATATCTACTTACTTGGCGATGTGGGGGAAGACGACATGGGAATTGCCAATAAAAAAACAAAGTAAAAGTTTGAATGGAAACGTCATAATATAGCCACAGTTATGGACAGTGGAGTCTCAGCGAAGCTCAGGCGAGTCGTCCTAGGCTGTGATGTGCAATCTCTGGCATCCTCTGCTGAAGTCTGGCATCCTTGGGCCGTGCATGGCATAATTACACTAACATGAGTGTAGTGGGGAGAAGTCTTCCTCCACCTCACGCATGAGCAGTCTCCCACCAATGAGAAATCAGAGTGAGAAGAGTCGCCAACCAATGAGAGAGCAAGGTTAGGGCATCGGCCAATGAACTGGAACTTTGCACACTGCCCCAAAGTGTGATATCAAAATCATGTGACGGGAAAATAATGCGTGATTCAGCGTGTGATTCCAGGAGTCATGGGATTAAAATATTGTGAAAAACAGGACGTGTTTCCAGTTGAAAGTGGTTAGCAATCGCAGTCATGCGGTGCTGAAATAACCACAGGCAGTATTAGCGCGGATAAAGCTTCCTGTTGCAGGCACCGCAGAACCTGATAAGTTGCAAAAATTCTTCATTAAAATGTTCTCTCTCTGAACTGGAAAACTGGCAGTGCCCATGGCACTACAGGTTGAACAGAACAGAATCAAAGTTGACTATGTTCCATCTTCGAAACAAGCTGCAGATGTCTTCACCAAGGGCCTTTCATCAGGTGATCTGTGTAAGATGATGATACTTATTGGCATAAATTTTCAATGACTTTAATTTCACTTTTAATGGGGTTTTCTTTAGAATTTCATTTAATAAAATTTTGTGAGTTTTTTAATTTGAACATAATGGGGGAGTGTTGTTTATATTCAAAGTTTAAAATTCATACTACTACTTCTTTGGTGTATTTACTTGTCTCCAGCATGTATGTAAATATATGTTCCTTGTTGCGTTAATAAATCACATTTAGAAGTGCAATATTTTATTTTCACGTTACCTGACATATCCTTTATTTTCACACTGCCTGACAAGTATTTTTTTAATTAGAGCACAATTTGCAGTGTCTGCCTGACCAAATAGTTTGCCAAAAACCGTAAGAGTAAAGAAAAAATGTAAGGAATACATAGCACTTTAAAAATGAGGTAGCTTTAGGTCAAGTTTCAGTTGAATCACTATCTGAAATGGATGTAAAAAATAAAAAAAACTGAATTTGAAAGGACAGATGAACGTATCTTATATATTACTGTTCATTCATATTGTTGGACATAGTGGTCGAAGTTGAGGTGTATTGTCACATTTTACAGACTGAAAAAATGCTAGTCTCTTACGGGAGTTTCGCACATAGCCAACTATATATTTGACCATGTTAAGTGTATCTATTCTCTTGGGGATTAATGATATTGTATCCTGTACCACCAAGACCAATGAATGTGCTAAGCAATGTACACATAAAGATCTTTTTTCCACGTTTAATATTTTAGCTTGCACTCTACTATACACACCAGACATATTGGTAGCACCATAAAAGCATTGACCTCTACAATTTTTGATATGCAAACCAAGTGAGCAAGTATGTTATATAAGGCAGAAGTAGTTGTACTTTGTTTTGTAAATGCCAAAACAGCTCTTACTCTAAATAATCTGTGACTTACCTTGAGCAAAATGAAAACCATTCTTTCCTACTCACTTCAGCTTTTGCATCATACATTATTGCAAAATATAAAGGTTTTAACCTCTGTGAGTAGCATTTAGAAGAGTATGGCTCACTATATTAACCATTTCATTTTGCATGACTGCACCATCTTTGTAGCCAACTCTGTAGTTCAGCTGAGTCTTCACATCATACTCTTACAGAGGTTAGAATGGTTACTTTCACTGTCAGTATGGCCACTAATTGCAGGGCCTTTGGTACATTACTACAGCAGCTATGAAAATAATTATAGTAAACAAGTACAATTTACTACCATTTGCAGCTGTTACTTGTCAGAAATCTGTGTACAAATAATAACTCCAACTTTCAATGATTTGCATTTTAGAACTGCTCCTCCATGACAGACTGAAAGTTCATGCACTTGTAACACATTTCGGTTTCATCACTATGGCTCTTAATTTCTCCTAAGTAACAGAAAGAGTAAGTCATGATTTATTTAGGGAGGATTATTTATCTAGATCCACATCTGTCAGTGTCTTTGATGATGTCCCATTAGCGGCACAGTTTCCAGAATGTGAACTCTCCTCTACTTCCTTAATCTTATTTATATTTCTGGTCACAAATTTGTCCATTGTGCTGGAAATCGACAAATTATATCAACAAATCTACCACTGCACCTAGCACCATTGTCGGTAAACAATCATACTAATAATTGATTACAGCACAGGTAATAGATATTTACACAGTATATTTCACATATTTCTCACTGCTGCAACACGACACTAGAAAACCACCAGGTCTTAACACCAAACAGAAATACACTACACTGGTGCCCTTTACTCAGTGTTGATGACTTTGTCACTATGAAGTGAAAAACTGCACAGTATCTGTTTCCTTATCTCTGTTACTTCAGTAAGCAAATACCTAAAAGGAAATTTCTGTTGCTACTTCAAAGATGCTTGTATTGCTTGCCTTGCACTTTTTAAAATCTGAAGCGTCCACGTTTTGTAATCTACAACTATGAGTAGCTACAAATCTGTGCTATATTAAAATATGGCATGTAATTAGAAGCTATGTGTTGTGTAGAACAGCCATGATAGTGGAATTTCATATTCAGCTTGCAAAATTTCAACCATATTGTTAGAGGCAGTGGTAAAGATATGAAGTTACTACGTTTTCAATTTTTTTCCACTTTTCACCACTTTGTTGCCCAAAGGTTATAATTCTTCTATGGTTGATAACGCTGGATTTTATTGCTCCTGCTACTTGCTGCATGCAATTACTATACATAAAAAGATATCCTAAACTGTTTCAAATTGAATAAATTATTAGACCAGGAAATAGTAGTCTTTTGCAACATTAGTCTACAAATTATTAAATATGAAAAATGTTACATCAGAATTTTGAAGCGGCAAAATGGTCCTCTGGCTCCTCCAAGGTAAAATTTGGTGGACTTAAGTAGTCTTACCCTCCCCTCTCTCCTCCTCAAAGTTGGCACTATTATGTGACTCAACTTCTTACGAGAAAACCCCTCAAAAACTCAACTTCCAAATGCTATTCAGTTACCCTATAAATATTGACATCAAAATAAAAACCACGAGTGCATGCAACACCACACCCCTCTCTGTAGATCACACTTTACTAAATCTGCAGCTATCTTTACAAAATACATACTAAAATAGCGTTACAAATCTGTGCATTTTGCTTTACTTTGGTTTATGACACTTCGACATTACCAGACATCAAGAACAATGGCATGTTGTATAAATGACAAGCATTTATAGCAGCTAAAGTTATTCATTTTTGTGCTTAAACCACAAAGAATTGTAAGAAGTGACCACAAAATTCCAAGTAGGTGTTCATAGCAAAAGTAAAATAGGCCTATACAACTTTGGTACGTCTCGGACTTAAACTTCAGAAAAACCTCAATTATTGCAAGATTACCCGTTTCCTGTATATTTATGCTAATGTTGCAACTGTAGTAGGACACCAGTCATTATATTTTATATTATTCAAACCTACATTTATTCCTGCATTATTAAAATTTAGTTCTTCTGTTTCAGGTCACAAATACAAAGTTACTACGATTGTGGGGAATATGACTTATATTCAGACTTCAGTACAGAGTCAAAGTATGACATGGTAAAGAAAATATTAAACAAAAAGTACCATAAACAGCAGCATCAGGAAAAAAGCTGCAACTGCAAAACAAATTTGAATTGGAGGCATACAGTGCGACCATATATTGATCCCATAGACATTGAAGAAAATTTGGAGTATGGACATAATAAGCGTCTCTCAAGAATTTCTGAAAATGAAGAATATGATGCCTTCAGCAAAAGGGATGTAGAAGGGGAGCCAGTGTGCTCGAAAGTGGCAACACGGGCATCTTTTCTTTCACATTTTTCCACACATGAAGAAAATGATGAATTTGATTCTCTGTTGGATAATACAAAAACTAGTTCTCCAGTAACAGCAGGTACACAGTGTTTAAATAAACACAATAAAACAGTAAGTAACAAAAATTACATTCTAACACACTTTCCTCTACGAACTAACAATGATCAAATAAAAGCTCACAAATTGTCTGATGCAGCATGTAATCAGCAATTTATTACTTCAATCACTAACACTGACAAGCAGCTCACTCATGCAAGGAGTAAGTCATCAAATGACAAAGATGCTTTACCAAGCACCACAAACTGTAGTCTTCAGAGTTCTCAAAAAAACCTAATATCTGTAGCACATCCCACTTCTTCTGCAGCAGAAGTAACTGCAAAGAAGAAAGAAGAAACACACATACTTTCTAGACAAAGCAGTGACTTAAATACAGAAGTTGAAGAGGCACTGGAATTTATACATTTTGAACCAGAAATCGAACATTTTGGTGTGGAAAAAACAAGACAGTTTACTTTTGCTGGTGTGCCACATCATTTGAGGCCTTATAAAATTGGGTAATAGTTTATTCTTTTAATGTTCTCTGTTGCTTGAATGTTTAGTTTCAGTACATAAGTAATGAAAATAACCATTTTAGTTACAACCGAGTGAGGTGGTGCTGTGGTAAACCTTTAGACTCGCGTTTGTGAGGTCCTGGGTTCGAATCCCAATCCGGCTGTTCTATTTTTGTTTTCCATGGTTTCTCTGAATCACTCCAAATGAATGCAGAGATAGTTCTTTACTACAGGCCACAGCTAATTCCTTCCCCATTCCTGCTTCCCTGAGTAACTTGCACCCTCTCTCTTGCTTCCCTGAGTAACTTGCACTCTCTCTCTCTTTTATTGTGAGAATCATGCCGGATGATGCACGGGGATTTCCCATTTTCCCCGCCCCTTCATTCCGGCGCTGCTCCATATTCACTTTAATCACCCGCTTTGGTTCTCAAGACCTAGCTGTTAAGAGCCGTCCAAATCTCTTCACTTCACTCTCCCTTTTCATTTAGCAACCTGTGCCCTATCTCCTGCTTCCCTGAACAACTTGCACCCTCTCTAATGATATCACATTTATTGAGATGTTAATCTGTGCCTACCCATATTTTAGGTGAACTGGCCTTATTTGGCAGAAGATTTAGGTGGTGTGGTTGGTAGTTTACTAATTGGCTGCCTTCTTCTGTAACAGCTTCACTATCATGAAGCATATTTTATATTAGTTGTAAAGATTCTTATTTTGAATGCTAGCTAAATTATGGTGATTAAACAAATGTATGGGTCTTTATTATAATTTAGTTTATTGCTATTATATTTCAGGCAGTGAACAATCAGTATTGATTTTATAGCAGTTATAAACTTATTGCCATAAAAATATATATACACATATAAATGTCATTCTGTAATAGCGAAAGATGTAAACAAGCACGTGGTCAATACGCATATCAATGGATGGATGTTGTGAAAACAAATATTAGTGTGATAAATGCATGTATACGTGTATATAAGGGCAGTGCTGTGGTTTTTTTTATGGCATTTATCAACAGGTTTCAGAACAACACATGTAATGTGACATGCACAGTTCTTGGCCAGGCGTTATTAAGCAATAGAAATGACAGTAAGATTCACAAGATATCTATATGTACCACTGAGTGCATTTGAGAGGTGCCACATAAAAGGGGCTACAAGATTCAGGATTGACAGAATGCCGAATTGTCCATCATCTAGTCTGGCTTCACATTGTATTTGCAACAATACACATGAAAGTACCTATTCATGGTGGATCTGTTCTGGACAATCCTGACAGACCATTGGGAGGGAGAACCATTTCATTGTCAAAAAGGCATGAACAGAGCTTACAGCTTACTTGTCCACCATCGGGTACGCGAGAATTTCATTAGAGCACCATATATTTACCAGAAGCATTTCTTAATGACTAGCACAGACTAATATGCAATTTTGATTACCTTTATGTTTAGCCATGTTCCACCATTAACACCTCAGCTGTGAATATTACTTTGAGTGATGTCAGCAGAGAGCAATGAGGAATGCTACAGACTGGCAATGTATTGTCTGTACCAATGAGTCATGCTTTTCTTTACGAATAGTTAACCACCAAACCACAATCTGAAGGACTGCATATTAATTACAATTCGTCTGTTACTTTACAATTGGCAAATGTCTAATAATGACTTGAGGGTCTGAGGAATCATCCAGCTTTCTCCATGATAAAGTAGTAATGATTTGGAGCATTTGCAATAACTGAGCAAATATGCTGCAGGGTAACATATGGTATTTGTTTGAATAGGCCTACATGTGTGATTGTATCATGATGTTGGGCATTAGTTGGTCTAGTGAGGAACTAAGTGTCCTTGTGTGCTGCAAGTGAGTAAGATGTCCTGATGCAATTATACTGTTAAATAACTTATGTAGTTGTCGTAACAGAACTCTTCTATAGTTATCAGAGCCCAGCAGCACATGCATGATCCTAGAACAGGTAAATGAAGCAATATACCTCGGAGTACCATTTAGCCTCTCTTCACCAAGGTGACCCAAGGCTCCTCATGTGGTGTTTCGGCACCTGCCACCCTGGGTTTAAGCAAATTGGGCTACTCAGAGCAGTTCCTATGCTACCCAGCTTTCTGGTGACCAAGAAAAGGGTACCAATCTTCCATGATGGCTGGAGCTATAGAACTGCCTGTACCCATAATCCTGAATTTCATGATAAAGAAATTCCATGAATGTTAAAGGTGGGGCACGACAGCAGTAGAGTTGCATACATCCCTCCCCTCAAGCTGGTTGGGGGCAGTTGGCATGCCTTCTGACCCTTAGGTGGACTGCCACACATGCTGTCTGTAGAGGTCATGCAGCTGGTACTGACAACCCACAACTGCCATGGGAAGTTAAGTAGTATCTTGGGCAATCTATTGGCCCCACCTAAGAAGTTCTCTCCTGCGACTGATTGAAGGGTCATACTCATTGTGGCAGTGGTTGGTTTCAAGGAAAAGTGTATCTAGAAGGTTTCCATGCCCTGAGAAGGGTCAATATAGTTAGTGGCGAAAGATCTTTGGCAATAACCTTGACGCCATTAAAGGAGAGAACAAAGTGCTGAAGAATCGAATACCCCAGGCCAGACTACAGGTGCGTTGAGTGAGAGGATCTCGGAGTAATGTGAGAGTACATCAAAGGTACGTTAGAGTAACACACAAGCACGTCGTGTGTGGTCAACTATAATGTTAACTGAGATTACCCATGGTGATTGGACATATCTGAATCCCATGCCCATGGGGTATCACCATAAATAATGTTGTAATTGTCTGGTGCTTGGGTGATGTAAAACAAATCAAATATCATTAGATGTACTGTCATACATCTTATGTCATTAGATGTACTGTCAAGGGTCCAAAAAATTCTTGTAGCATAAATATTTTGTGGTATTGTGTAGTATTCTTGAAGAAAAATTTTTTCCAGCTGCAAAAATTTTGTATTCACAAATTTTTACACGTTATCAAGTGTGTTCAGGGCTGCAGTGGTGTAGTAGTCAGACTACTTACCTCCCAACAAGTTAAACCGGGTTCGATTCCCAGCAGGGTCACTCCCCGGATTTTTGCATGTGGGAATTATGCCAGATGATGCCACTGTTGGTGGGTTTTCTTGGGCATCTCCAGTGTTTCCCCCACCATTGCATTCCAATGGCACTCTGTACTCGCCTTGTTTCATCCTCATCTGCTCTTAAGACCCGATGTTAAGAGCCGCCCAAATCTCTCAACTCCACTCCACTTAGGTGTCTCAGTTTACTTTAATGTGGTACATTTTATTTTTCGAATGACTTAATTGTTTTGCTTAACCTAAAAATTATAACTTTGTTTTCAGTAGTATGATAATTTTTTTTCGAGTTATGAGTGTATTGCATTAAATATCCATAAAATATATTCTGTGGAGCTTCACGTGGCTGCCTGGTTCAAGGAAGTTTGCACATCTGAGACCTAAAAGTGTGGGAGTGCTAGGGCCGACCGTGACATGCACATTAACTCTCTCATTGTCTCTATGTGCAAAGCACTGAACTGGCATGCATTCTTGCCGTAGATAGGGTACCTCTACGAGACTTTAGTGGTGATCCTACCATTTTATGAAGTACTGGTAGTAATAAAAATAAAGGTTATATGCACGTAAGTCCTTATTCCATTTTTTTATGTTTTGTACCAGAATGTTCATACCGAAAAATTGCCATGAAAACACCCTTTTGAGCCATTTTCACTATCACAGTAAGATACTTTGGATACGTTTTTCAGTTCCTCCATTTTTCTCTAAACATTTAACGTTTCTTAAATGCTATTTGTAAGCAGACATCACTCGGACACAATCAATGATTTTTTAATAAAATGTTGATGCCGGCTAACAGCCAGCGGCGCTAAGCCTATGATGGTGCTCACCACGCACATGACACGTGGGCATGCACGTGCATAAAGAGGCTCAAATTTGAACTTTCCTATAATGGAATATTATATGCAGTGTTAAATGTGTCTTTTTTATTTTAATGTTCAAGAATATCTTAAAGTGTTTGAAAATGTATGTGTGTTGATATTGCAAAATGTTTGGTTAATAATTCAAAATGTGCACCTGTGTGGAGATTAAGAACAGTAATATTCTGGCGTCAAAGCCGTCATAAAGAGACGTTAAAATATAACAAAAAATTTATAAGAAAATTCCAAAATGTAAAACATTAGTTAAATTATTTTGTGCTACTTTATTTTCATATATAAAAGTTTACTCTATGTGCATAAGCACTTCCACTTATGTTAACCCCATAGGCAGCCATAGTAGGTCCGTGCGATGCTAGCCTCGATGCAGTCGTAGGTGGTCTGGCGAGGTAAGACGCTGACGCGTACGTACTTCAAACTTTTTGCACTCATGTAGATTACCATAGCTCATTCTTAGTATACCGGTTAACCTTTGCTTGCGTACATTTTTACCAGATAATTTCCCAAGCATTATGCTTCCACTTATCTAATAATTTGTGCCCTTGCTGCCTTTTGAAACTTAAACGAGGAGAAAGTGAGGAAAGATGTCAAAGAGGTCATGCTGTCTCAACTTGAATCAGGCGTCATCCACCTGTGCTAAAAGAACTTCATTGTAATTTCTGTATTATTGCTGCATGCAATTTTAAGGGCTTTATTTTCATATATGTATTCAAGGGAATTTTTCATATTTAATTATTGTATGGCCACATCTTTTGCAACTATGTGGTTTATAGCAGCCAAGTCGATATCTGCGCCATCCATACAGTTTGAGGGCTTATTTCTATCATATAATGTGCGCCATAATTTATTGCAGGGTTCTATGTCAATTTTGTTCAGGGTGCATTGTATTTTTTGGGTAATTGATGATTTGTATGTCTGACCATGCAGTAATTTCAACGTCTGATGATTTTCCTGTCCTCCAGCATATTACAAGCTCAAAACTGATTCAATCTGCAGCAGAATAATTTTCTTAACCGGAATAATATTTTGTTTGACCAGAGTTTGCAGTTTTTGCGGAGAAATAAAACATTTTGCACCTGCACCACGTGCTCTGCTGCAACACTTATCCAGCCCCATCCGCACCATCTAATACTGCTTCCATGCGCTTGTGTGTTTATTGTTCCCACTCATGTCGTGCCCCATCATTTTCCAAGTGTATTTATATGATTCTATGTCATTTGTACGGTGACATTATTTCCATCCTAGCTGGCTATGTGTATAAGCAGTCACCTCACTAACCGCCTACGGAGTTCACATAAGCGAAAGTGCTATGCACGCTGAGTAAATTAATTTATTATTAAAAATAAAATGGCACAAATTAAATTAAATACTGTTTTACATTTTTTATAATTTTCTGATGAATTTCAATATTATATTAGTGTCTCTTTATGATGGCATTCACGCCAGAATATCAGTTTTCTTAATATCGCCGCCGCTATTACTTTGAATTTTATAACCAAACAATTAAAAATAGTAACAAACACTTGAACACATTTTAAAACATATTGAACCCTGCAAGTACAATAGAACACATTTTACACTGAAAAATAACATTTATATGAATCTTCAAAATGTTGGTCTCTTTGTGCATGTGCGGGGTGAGCACAGTTATGGGCTCTAGCACAGCTGACTGTTAGCTGGCATCAAATTTATTATGGTGGTGAACATTTATCATGGCAAGTGAGGTTTGGAAATATTTTCGAATAAACTGTGTGGACGAAATATATAATGATATATATGTACATTTTCAATATTATATCAAATGCCTCTTTTGAACTTTTGGGAATTTCATATGAATATGCTCCCACTGTTCAAGTGTTGTATTATTTATGTTAGTAATAGGCCTACTACTAGTGTAGGACTAGTTTAAATAACTAATTTCACACCTTCCTATATATTAATTATTTCTGTAAAATAAGTGTCTGTAACTAAAGGAATCACGAGTTTTGGAATCACAAGTGGTGTCAGCATTGAGATTGAGGAAAAGTGGAATTGTTACATCCCTACTAATCTCCCATGTGACTTACAACCTTACGAATCACAATATACATTGAGACTCACATTTTTTCATTATATTTGTTTGTTTTATTATAGGTAGATTACCGGAATATAATGGGCTCCAGTATCCTTGAAGGAAACATTGCAGAGGAGCAATGCTAGCCTAGACCACTCTACATATTACTTTTAGGCTTTGCTTCCTGGGTCCTTGGAATAGAGCAACCCATTAACATGTAGCGTAGCATCAACTCACTCCAATACAAACACTTCATTCAAAAATAAACAGTTTTGCTCTGGCTAGTATTCATCGGGAAAAAAAGGCACTTTAAACTTGTATTAAAATAAAAGATGATTGATTCATTTAGAATGTTTACCAGTTTTATTCTAGGCGATTGAGAGTACAAAAAAACACATCAGTACAATGGAACTTGTCACATTATGGCTCTCTTCTGCATTCACACAAATGAAGACGAGGGGGAAGAAAAAGAATAACATCCCCCTCGGTGCCTAACGACCTCCTGCACCCACATAAAGAATTAGAAAGAGAGTTGTTGTAGTCCAAAAGTAGTTGTTAATCAAGAAATGTTTTAAGTTGACAAAGAAAAGTTCTGGTCAGCGGCGCTTGTGGGTGCAGGTGAAGTTCGTTCTGCTCTCTGCCTCTCTGTGGTTGTTATAATAATGCGGCCGAGTGCAGGGTTAGCCATCCGCACCCGGGTGCCCGAATCTAACCCCCACTCTCCGACAAAAGGTAAAAATGCACATTTGGCTGGGGCTCGCGGTTTCCTATTGGTTGTTCCCTTCCCTCACGCTACTGCATAATAGGATTAAAGTGCTGATGACATGGGATTTTAGAAAAAAGTTTAATCTCAAAAGTTTTGTCACCTCACTCTGAAGGCTGAGAACCAAAAGTGCCACGCAGTAGAGATAACATTCGTATTACAGCCTCGCATTAAAACTGATAAGCGCTTACTTCTAAACCGTGACATGAAAGGAAAATTTTGGACAAAATACACTCAATGACAAAATAAATTACCAAATTTAACCAAAAGTGAACCTGACAAACAATTTAAAAAACAATACAATTATGTATAAATGCAATACTACATTACCCCCCTTGATTTGGGAATCATTTTGAGGAAATCTTTACCAAATCAATACCTAACCTTAAAATGTCAAAGTAGAACACTACCGTGACCTCGTTCCTCCAAACACAACACACAAACACACTGCAAAAGAACTTGATCCTCAAATAATAATAAAACGTTCAAATCACATTTCATTTCAACAATTCACAGTGGAGCAGATACAAAACAACAATACAAAATGTAATATATGACAAGATACCATCGTTCCTTAAAATATAAACATTGCCATTTGTACACTTTCATGTACAGTAAAACTCCTCTATTATGACCCCATTTATTATGATCCAATCCTGAGGAACCGTGAAAAGTTTGGGTCGAAAAAGTCTAAAATTTGAGGCACATCTAAAAATAAATACAGTAATCCCTTGCCGACCACGCTGACCGTGGTATCTTGAACCGCGGTTTCAGTCATGCACGGATTTGTTTTTGTAGACGTTTTCTCCAACCGCAATACTAGTTTCAATTATCCACGGTTTTCAGTCTATGGAAAACTAGCCCTTACTGATGTTGGAGGTCGTGCATTTCTCAAGCTACCATCATAGACTTTGACATTTGTTGTCACAAGTTCATGCAATAAATGGCAAGTTTGGGGGCATAGGGGTTAGGGGTGAGTCAAAATAGTCCCAAAATCTGCCAAACTTTTTATTACGACGACCCCCCCCTTCTATTTCGACCCTATTCTCAGGAACCGTGAGGGGTCATAATAGAGGTGTTCTACTGTACTACAAAAGTCAAACATGAGTACATACAACAACAAATATCAACAATTTACACCCAGGTAAGCAAACATGTAATACATATATGAACTGTGATACAATAAACGTCTGTGTAAAAAAAAATTAAATACAAAAGTCAAAACATGTGTAAAGTCAATTAAATTTGTGACCAGAAACATCTGTGTAAAAACTATTAAGCGATTATCAGTTATCACATACACCTACAAGAACAAGGCAACAACACTTCCAAGTCAAGATGTAAATTGTGTGAATAATAATAAATGTAACAAATTGTAGACCCTCAAAAATACAAATAGGTGACAAAAAACAATTTATAAACTACAAATACAAATTACTCAACATTTTGAAACTTTCAATACAAGAATACAAAATCAAAGATACCCATCTTAAAACACTGTGTTAACCCAACCACAAAAATTCACATTACAGATCAACATCACCATTAAATCATTACAAAAAATTATTTAACTACAATCATTTAAATACACCATCATTTTCAAAAAACACCTCACAAATATATTTAATTCAACCTCTTCCCAAACTTCAGTTAACTCCAAAAAAGTTCAACAAAAAAATTTAAAACGACCTCAAAAAATTTCATCCATCAAAGTCAAAGTGTGAACTCTCTTTCTAGGATAGAAGTTTAAATAAAATTGCCCATATTAACTTTAAAAAAAGTAATGAGTCGACTCCCACATTTAACCAGGGCATGGATCCAGGTCTGCCCCAAAACACAAAAAATTAACCACTGCGACATTTAAATTATACACAAAAAAGCTAGGTGACTGCGCCCACAAAAAATTGACACAGGCCTGTACCACCCCAGCACACAAACTCAGAGCAGAGACTCAATAATATGCACCCTGGAGCAATTCTTAAACCCTACACCTCCAAAGACATCATCACTTCCCAACACCTCAACTTACAAGTCCAAAAATCATCAAATCTTAAAAAATCAGAAAAATGAGAAATAAGAAAACCCCCCCCCCCCCCCCCCCCCCCCCCATTATTTTAGGTGACAAGAACAATTTATTTAAAAAAATATAAACTATTGAAAAAATAATTTCAAAACATTTTGAACTAACTATGTCACAACTCAAAAGCTAAAGGTTTTCAAAATATTATAAAAGGCATGTGACTACTCAATCTGTTACAAATTTCAATCCTAACCATATTATAATAGTGACGTGGGAGTCACTCTTTGCATTCATCTACTTCACTTTTTCTGTTACCACTTGAGCAGTAGCTCTCTTAATAGGGTATAACTTTACAAATCTTGTGAAAACATCCATCATAACAAAAATGTAGTCAACCCCCTCCCCACCAGTTGGAAGAGGGCCAAACAAATCCACACACATAATTTAAAGTGGTTCGTTGGCTAAAACATGTCGCATTAAACCCTTACAATTCCTGTGTGGAACTTTCATTTGTGCACATAACAAACAAGACCTAATCACTTGTGCAACAACTCTGTGCATGTCTTTAAAATTACAAAATCTCTGAATATATTTAACAGTTTTGGTCACTCCTTAGTGTCCACATTCCTTGTTAGGCACTCAACTACCTCCTTCCTATACAGGTTGGGTATGTACAAATCCCACTTTGCCCCTGTAGTGCTAACATTCTGGAATAAATAATCCTCTTTCCATACTAATTTCTCCTTGATAAAATCCCTGCATATATCAGTTTCCAATTCCTGTACTACTTTCTGCAGTCTACCATCCTCCCTTATCCCTTCCTTCAGTTGCACAGCTAATGCCCTCAAACCTGTATCCACCTGCCGCAACTGTTCTCTAAGTGACCTGATCTGGAACTCTTTGGCCTGAGCCCCCTGAATATCTGCCCTTCCTCTCGACAAAGCATCTGCCACTATTTGTGCCTTGCCAGGGACATGTTCAATTATTAGGTTTTACTCCTGAAGGGCTAGTATCCACCTGGTTATGCGAACATGTAACAATTTGCAAGTTTGTAAATGGCATAATGCCTTATGGTCAGTCAAAACAGTGGTCTCTCTACCATAAATATAAGTCTAAAATTTTACACAGGATAACACAATGCTAAGTAACTCTTTCTCTGTAACTGTGTAATTTACTTCAGTAGAAGTTAGGGCCCTACTTGTGAAACTAATAGGAATGTGTTCTCCTTCCTCTTGTTATCCGGAATAAGATAGCACCTACTGCCTCATCTGAAGCATCACAAGCAATGAAAAACATTCTATCTAAATTGGGATGGTGCAGCAGAATTTCTTTCTCCAACTCACTCTTTAAACTGTCTACAGCTATTTTCTGCTCCTCTGCCCATTCCCATGTTTGTCCTCTCTGCATTAAAAGTCCAAGGAGAGTACAAATTTTACTAAAATTTGGGATGTATTTCCTAAAGTAATTGAAAAATCTATAAGCCTCTCAAACTGTTTTCGATTACTGGGATAAGGGTATTCTTGAATGGCTTTTATCTTGTCAGTATCTACTCTAATACCCTGGGCATTAATTAAATTCCATAAAAAATTAATATCTTCCTTCAAAAATTCTAATTTCTTTAAAGTGGCAGTCATTTGACCCTGTCTCAACTTTCTTAATACTAACTGGATTATTTGGCAATGCTCTCAAAAGTTCTGGTTGCAATTAAGATATCAACATAAATGGTTACCAGATTCAAAACTTCATGTCCCAATACCTCCCCCAGATCTCCAATAAAATAACTGACACATTCAAACCAAAAGGTAATCTCTTAAAACAATAGGTTTTTACTTGATGAGGAAAAGCTGTATAATGTCTAGATTGTCGAGCCAGAGCAATTTGCCAATATGAAGATACTAAATCAATTTTAGAAAAATACTTACAACCCCCGAATTTTTGTAACAGTTCATCCTTTGGCTCTGGAGATTCTCTATCAGGGACAATTATTTGAATCAATTTTCTAGCATCTAAACATAATCTAACACCACAAGTACTTTTCTTTACTACTACAATAGGGTTTAAATATTCGGATATATATATATATATATATCTCCCCCCCTCTCTCTCTCTCTCTCCCCCCCATATATATTTCTGAAATCTACTATTAAATTCACTTTTCAATTCCTCAACTTTACCTGATATTTCCTGTTTCTGCTCATCTAATTTACCTACTAATTCCTGGGATTTAGTTTCTTACCTATCCAATTTACACAATATTTGTTGGAATTTATTGTCAAACTGGTTTTTCTTTTTGTCAAATTTACCTGTTATTTTATTTTCCAACTCTACATTCGCTTCCCACGATTCAATTTTCTGATCCTCTTCTATTTGTCAAAAAATCCATTTTTACTTACTGGACAAGCATATTGGTATCTATCGGATCCCATTTTTCTTGTTCTACCAACCTAACCTCTACATTTGCTGGGCTCTCTTCCACATTTGAAACATTGGTATTTGTTAAGTTACCCTCTGCTGTTGCAACACTCTGATCAATTAAATTTGATTCTACCAGGGAAACGGTTACATTATCAAATCCGCAAAACTCCTCGCTCTCGCTGTCGCTTGGCAGGTTTACACTCCCACTCTCTCCTGCCATGCTGTACATACACAATGATAAAAAAAATACAAAGGAAAACACATACAAAATTTTATAAAATTCAATAATTAAACCTTATCTTGTTGGGGACGATGCAGTAGCTGTTGTTGCACGTACCTTTCAACGATGACGGAGCTGATGATGATGATGATTGTAGAATTTACTTACATACTGAATTCTTTAAACTGGACTGGAACTTCATGACCCTTGGAACAGCTATCTCCTTCGTTCTGCTTTCGCTGATGATGGTGTGACGGTACGTAGTGGAGCAAAAGGTATTCATTTTTAGAGGTTGGGAGTTGGTATGAATTTCACCGGAGTTTTCTCACCACCTCTGACGTAAAGTAGTGGGCGCCAGAATTGTCAGGATACAATGTCAAATTTTTGGTAGAGCTGACTCCTTCTCCAGGCTGTGTGCCTACGACCACAGCGATGTTCTACCAGGCTACGTCCGTCATAATTAATACCAATGAAAATACTTGACCAAAAACCTACACAGTGTGATCTCAGGGCGACTCACACACCCATATTTAGATAAAACACTGAAAATATTACACAAAAATACTGGCACATTACCCTTAAAATCTGGCAGGAAAGGTGTGGGCCCACGCCCCTTTGGTCCATAGGCAACCCAAATGAGAACGCATACCTCTTACGTTAATTTACTGGGTTTTGTTAACTGTTCCTCTAGGAAACATACTGAAGCAAACGTTCCAGGCTTAACTCTCTGATAGGGTAGCACTGTACAAAACCCCTAAGGCGACAAAGCTTTACAGAGAAATTATGCCTTACCAGGCAATGCTTCCACGGGAAGGGGGAAGTGGAGAATCCTGGGCAGCGATAGTAAAACAAGGTTCCTGTAAGCTAGAGAATATTGCACATTAATGAAAAGGTTAAAGAGTTGATGCGCGCCCAAGCGCATGAAACACAACCCTGTTGGTCAGCAAGTCAAACTCCCCGAGACACCGTAGAATGACTAATGGTCCAGCGAGGCATGTTGGCTGAGGTTTGGCGGGCAGGCCAGCTGTGCTGCTTATTTTCTTACACACACAAATTTCGGAAAACATACTCACGTTGCTCTAAGAACTGCAATTAACACATAAGTAAATGCCCTTGACATAAGAACCCTTTAATAAGTAAAAAACACTGTGTGGAATGACATTAGGGTGAAACATCTGAAAACGACAAGTAACAGAAAATTACAAACACTGAAACTAAAGCCCGCAGGGGCATTAAAATAATGGGGGCTCCTTAAATTGCAGTTACGTGAACGGGTGTCCTTGAGCATTTTGTTGTAAAAGCTTAATTCACTTAGGCCCCATTTCACAGCGTCTTCTTTTAAAACATGTGCGCATGGGCACACGTTAACTCTCCACTTACACTTTCTTGCTTGCTCACGTCACGAGTGCTTCCATCGACCCCAAGGCCGCACTCGGAACTAAGCTCTTCGTGGTGTCACCGCTGCGGTGCACTACTCAACCGGTGCGCACGAGCGCCCAGTAGAGTGCTGGTGGCTGCTGGCGAAGGCAGGCAAATGGGCCAGGAGGAAGCGGATGGCATCAGCTGATAATGATGAGTTCTGCCTGTTGTGTGTCGAAAATGGCGTCGCCAGCACAGGCGTGCTGCATTGCCACATCCTTCACACTGTTGCTCGGTGTTGTGTCGCAATTCACGTACCACATACATGCGGCACATTGAACTATTGCCACATATCAGGATTGTGTTGAAATCGTAGCACTATGTACGGGCATCATGTTGTAGCATAGCATCAACTCGCTACACTGCAATACAAACACTTCATTCAAAAATAAACAGTTTTGCCCCAACTAGTATTCATTGGAAAAAAGGTGCACTTTAAACTTGTTGCATTAAAATAAGAGACGATTAATTTAGAACCTTTACCAGTTTTATTCTAGGCGATTAAGAGTACAACAAACACATCAGTACAAGGAACTAGTCACATTATGCTTCTCTTCTGCATTCACGCAGGTACACGATCACAGCAGCAGTCACATTTAAGTTGAAAAGTTACTTCTCGCCTAGCAAGGAAAATTTACGAAGACAAGGGGGAGGAAATAGAATACCACCCCCCTTGGCGCCTAACGACCTCCTGCACACACGTAAAGAATTAGAAAGAGAGTTGTTGTAGTCCAAAAGTAGTTGATAATCAAGAAATGTTTTAAGTTGGCAAAGAAAAGTTCTGCTCTGCGGTGCTTGTGAGTGCAGGCAAAGTTCAAGTTCCACTCTCTGACTCTCTGCGGGTGTTATAATAATGCGGCAGAGTCCAGGGTTAGCCTTGCATACCTGGGCGCCTGCAGCTAACCCCCAACTCTCCGACAAAAGCTAAAAATACACACTTGGCCGTGGCTCACTGCTTCCTATTGGCTGTTCCCTTCTCTCACTCTATTGCATGGAGGGATTAAAGTGCTGATGGCATGGGATTTTAGAAAAAAGTTTAATCTCAAAAGTTTTGTCACCTCGCTCTGAATGAAGCCTGAGAACCAAAAGTGTAACACAGTAGAGATAACATTCGTATTACAGCCTCACATTAAAACTGATAAAGCCTTTACTTCTAAACTGTTGCATGAAAGGAAAAATTTGGACAAAATAAACTGCGAAATCTAACCAAAAGTGAACCTGAAAAAAAAAAAATAAAAAAGCAATTAAACCCTGTATAAATGCAATGCTACAAACATAACACTGGCCAACTCTGGCCATGCCTATGCAATCTTGCCTTTTCTGTCCAAACTGCAAGATTATTTGTTATACAGCCCTTAACTGTTAAACACTAACAGTTTATTTGGCAAATTAAAGACACTGCATTAATTTTCATCACATTATAAATAGGTACAGTTAACATATTGAAAAGTTAAGAAGGTAATTAAGGTATAATTTAACACAGCAAGCTACAAGCTAGTGTAATTTAAATTTTTACACTATTGATTGTGAAATTTGCATCATCCAGAAAGAATGGCTTGAATGAATCGAAACTCTAATGCATAGAACAGTGTACCAGCAATAAGTGATTATGATTGCAGAGAGATGGTGTACACACAGATCCAACAAGATCCTCTCTTGTGACACCAGAAGGGTCACTGTTACACCATGTTCAGTCAGTGTATAGCCATCAAACGAAGTGAAAGCAAATGCCAGTACACCTCGTCGACATCAAAGGGCACCATATCAGCATGTGAGTAAGTTCTTATGAGACAGAATGACTTGTACAGGGTATATTGCTACGACAGTGATGCATGTGTGGAACCAGTGAATAGAAGAGGGTCATATGTAGTGACAAGTAATGTGATTACAGGAAGGGATGACCACCATATTGTACGCATGGCCGTAATGGACCGTACAGCCTCATCCACAGTGTTGGCCTGACACTGGAGTACTGCAACTGGTGTGGATCTGTCTGCATTGAAAGTTTGACACAGTCTGCTCTGGGCTGGACTGGTGGCACGCATGCCATAGCGTCGGGTTTCAGTCTCCATAAACCACAAATGCCTTGGACTGCAATGGACACGTGAACGCAGTCATGACGTGCAGAGTGGCAAAATGTAGTGTTTTTGGATGAGTTGTGCTCCAACCTCTCCTACAGTGGTGACCGTAATCTGGCACCCTGCATTATGGAGCAACATAGCGGACAAACACCAAGTGTTATGCTGTGAGGCGCCATTAGATACAACTTGCAATCTCTACTGCTACGTATTGAGGACAATCTGAACAGCAACCACTACATCAGGGAGGTTTTAGAGCCCGAGGTACTGTCCCTTCATCAGGCAATGCCACATGCCATATTTCATCAGAACAATGCCCAGCCACATGTGGCGAGGAATGTGCAAGCCATATTCAGTGAGCGACAGGTACCACTGCTTCCCTGGCCTGCACGTTTGCCTTATTTTGCCCATTGAATGTGTCTGGGATATTGTTAGTCGGCAACTTGTTTGTCACGGTTCTCCAGCAACCACTGTTGATGCTTTGTGGACTTGTATACAAACTGCATGGAGGGAGATTCCCCAGGAACATATACAGGTCCTCTCTGATTCCATGCCTCTGATTGCAGCATAGGGCAGCTTCACTCCATAACTGAATTTCCAAGGGTAGAGATCATGTACATAATCCTAATCAATTGTGTATTGTCGTGTATCTATGATATAATAATCATTTTAATCACATGTATCCTCCTTGTTGTTGCATTTTTCACAAACGTTAGTGTATTATCATAAGCACATTGATTTTTTATGAAAGTTTTATTCTGTTATTAAAGTGGATGTATGGACTAATGAATTTCACTGAAAAGTGTAGTAAGAAAGAGACATTTTCATTACTTACTTAAGAGTATATACAGTTGTTTTTTTTTTTTCTGTAGACTTCCAAATCCTCTTGGAAGCAACCGGTGTTGGCTGAATGCCACATTGCAGGTTCTTATAGGAATGGTACCATTTATTAATGACCTCTGTGACCAGGAATACAAAATCACAGAGCCATCTATTCTTCTGGCATTCATACAAGTGGTGAAAGCAAGGGAATGCTGCAACAAATATGATCTCAACTCGGCACTCGAGTAAGTTGTCATGACTTTACAGAAGTGAAAGGTATTTGTAGAAACATGATTGGTGCTTGCTGGTACCTTATGTTTATGCTTCACTTTTCAGAATACTTTATAAGATGCTGAAGGTGCTGGATGCAATGTTTACAAGTGGTAACCAACTAGATGCTGCAGAGTTCCTGGTGAAACTGCTGGAAAATTTCCATATTTCATTTGAAAACCTTGTTTGCAGTAGTGGCAATGGCATATCAAATGCTATCCAAAAGAATTTTGATTTTGTCCTTGAAAGTTTCAGTTCATGTACCAGGTAAGAAAAATACATTTATCAACTAGGTACCTACACTTTAATCATATATTATACCAATCAAATTAGTGACAGCTGTAAAAAAATCATACCTTTTAACTAAATCATTGTGATTTTGGGGGAAGCAGAACTTTTTGTATGATACTTTTGTGGTTACTACAGGTAATATATACTGTTTCATAAACAGAGAAACTAAAACGTTATGTAAAGCGAAGTTTGTTTGTTTTAGATTTTGTGTAAAAGAAGTACATTAACGTTGCTTGGTCGCTAGCGAGAGGCGGAGTATGCCGGATTTGAGAGAAAAGATGATGATTCATGGTGGAAATTCATAAAAGATGTTAAAGTTTTTACCAAGGGCATCAGCTCATCTGCAGCATCAGTGAACACGTGGAGACTGTATCTCAGGGCAGTAGCAGATAGACAGCCATGTGGCGGTCACCTTGCAGCACACGTTAACGAAATAAGTTAAGGCAAGAGTTCAGTTAGCACGCTTACACAACTCATAAGTTGAGCACGTGGGGTTTCTGGAGTGGGCCAGGTCTTGAAGCGTCATGGAGTACAAGCCCAATAAAATATGATGAGGTCCATCTGAAAACGCATATTGACTGAGTGAAAATTACATCAACATGACAATACATTGTGTCCCTCAAATAAAGCGGGCATGGCATACCAGGCCTGCCATAGGCTGACATGGCAAAAAGCACTGTTAAACACGAATGAAAATAGTTAAATCTCTGGGGCCATTAGTCTGACGGAGATGAGAGTGAGAGTATGGAGGGAGCAAAATATATAAAAAGTCTCCAGAACTAAATATACTTACTATTGTAGCTGAATATCCACACAAAAGAAGATGAAGGCCCCTATAACGCGAAGCATGTGCACTCTCCTTAGCCCGCTGGTCTAAACTGAAGATGGTGGCTCAGAGATTCCATTACCTAACGGAGATCTCCTGCCAGCACCATGAGGGAAATACAAAATACATACACCTGAACAAGTATACATGATAGAACACCCAAAATCACAAAATAAGATATAGAGAAATTACGGAAGTAATTTTGATGTAAAAAATCATTTAAATAAAGTCTGTAGTACTTGTTGCTATGTGTGTCGGAAAAATATAAACACTGTGGGAAAGCCTGGATGGGCTTGCAAAGTATATGGAAAATCATTCTAAAATAAAAGAAGACATATGACACATATAGGCACTGAAAAGAATAATATTACATTATAAAAATAATTTAATATTGAGTTAGAGATTTTTAGTGTGGGCATGTGGCATGGCGGATGCCGGTGCTGAGACTATTTATGTTACACATCAACAAAAACTGATAAATTTAAATGTGCTCTTTTCAAACAAAATACGCAGGATTAAACACTGCAAAATTATATTATGATTTTAGGACGTCTCAAATCAACGGTTAGTAGAATTACGTGAACCATGTGAGCTTGCACTCTGAAGCTTAGATAACACTTTCCCTTTTATATTTGAGACTGTTTTCAGGGGAACAGATTACTTTAGCACTGTCAACGCTTTGAGCTGAGTTTACTCATTGTTACATGGGTCATTCAGGTCACTGGGCGGTTCACTGATCTGTTTGTGCATGAACGTCATGATTGGCCCGTACATTGAATGCATGGTTGTGCGTGGCTGATGCATGAGCAGAGCAGCAATGGGCTTCATCCTGAGTGGAGCAGAGAAGGTGACAAATATAAACAGCCATAATTTTGCATTATTAGACAGATTTATAAGTGGCTCAGTAATTTCGTGAATTGCAGTAGACTTCAACCACACTATACATAACAAAGTAATATAAAAATAATAATACTTGACTTACATAAAATTGTATACAAAATGTTTACATTCCATAAAAATTTAGATCAATATCTTGATGATATGAAGGATTTTTCTGTAGCCACAAAAAAATGTACTGCTAAAAGTTATTAATGGTAATTCCTATTCTGTAAGAATTATATGCTCTTAATAACAGAATATGTTATATTCATATAATGAAGCCTTGTTTAAATATTATAGTCATGTATTGAATACTTGACTTGAAAACTGACGTGTGTCACTTAGACGAGACAATGTTACTTTTGGTGACCGCTAGGTCAGGCGCGCGGGTACTCAATTACTGTGACTGAGTCTACTTTCTATTAGAGACTAGTGCTGGTCGGGTAGGTAGGCAGCTTGGTAAGAAGTCTGCCATGGGCAGTACCACAGTATTTCTTACTACCACTTTAGCCCGTTGAGGTAGGGCTGACTTACCAGGGTATTCACTCACCAATCTCCTGGGTTCTGATGTAGAGGCAGGCCAGCTGGGCCAGCAGTTTCCTGGGTGGTGCTAGTTGATGAGGGATCATACGGAGAGGTCAGGTATCTCTGGCTCCAGGTGACGGCTGCACTGCTTCCACAAAATGAGTTGCAATACCCAACCATGTGTCACGTCCAGTGACTAATGCTCATAATGCAGAACGTGTCTCAACACCAATTCTGGTGTTCCAGGGGAAATGAACTGGGGGGCAGACTATAGAGGACCGACTCTCTAAGTGATGGGTGGTCTGAGCCCGTTCCCTTGGGGTATCTTCACCAAGTGTGGATGAGTTATTGGTGCACACTTGCATAAAGTAAAGAACTCCTTTTTCTCCTCCCTTTGAGCACGTTGCCTTTCCCTGGGGCATACAGGCAGTATAGACACTTAAAATACTTTGTCGGTGCAAGCAAATAGACAGAACTGTAACCATGTGTAGAGCCCAACAGCATTTGACGGCTTGAACCTTGTGCTCCTATGGTTCTGCATCTTGGAGCACAAACTTAGAGCGGTAGGTCGTATGGGCAGTCTTCCTACTGCTGTCAGGGTGTGGTCCAGCAACAGTCAGGCCTCTAGTCCCAGGCAAAATACCCCTGCCAGCACTGATGGCGCTCCGGTCAGCGATACAATCTATGGTGGCTGTCCTACCCCTGATGGAGGTATACCCAGTGGTTGGGGCTCTGTACACCTGGGTACACAGAACGTGTGGCCGTCAAAGGTGGTGTGCACTATTAATGTACAGATAACTGATAGGGATCTGTAATCCTAGACTATGGCTTATAATGTTATTACACCTGCTTGTTTGCTTGCTCCGTCTAGAAGTAGAGTTCCTAGTATCAGTCAGGATATACTACTAAACAAACCTACTCTCTAGATAGGATAAAAAATGGTATTTATTATGAATAATAATTACTGGTGACTCGTACCTACTACTAAGCAGAGTATGAAAGTAAGCTGTGCTTTAACAGGTGGAGGTAACCTGCACCTAGACTAAGTACAGAATGAACTTGACAGCTATGAAAACAACTCTGATGCTGTTACTCTAACCTAGGGGTATCTAGAAGAGACCTTGCAATGGAACCACTACCAGAAGGGCAGTGGTTGTAGTTGCCACTTACCAGCAAGTAGCAGCGGCTGTTGATCCCGGAGAGTCAACAGCGAAGTGTGGAGTGTTGTTGAGCAGGCTTCTGGTGTTGAAGAACTTCTGGAAGCTGCTGGTGCTTGAAGTCTTCCGAAGCTTCTGTTTGGAAGTGGTAGAAGTCTCTGGTCATTAGTGGCGGCAGCCACTGGTGGTCGCTGAAGAACTGGAAGCTCTTGTAGAGGACCGTGAGGGTCTCGATCAGTAGAGATCCGTAGCACAGAAGTGTTGAGGTGATCTAGTGGAGATGAATTGGCATCTTCGACCGTGCACTGCCTTATATTGTGTGCTCGGCCGGCCCATGCCTGGGCTGGAGTGGGAGGTGTGACGTTACTCTGTGATGTCTGCCTAGAGCGAGCAGGGTGGGAGAACTACCCTTGCACTCAACTATATGGCATCGGACTCTCGGTGGCACTCTGCCATCTTCGGAAGCCTTAGTGACACATTCTAGCAGGTGCTTCAGGGAGGCTGACATGTTTCGTGGCCGCTTGGAGCAATGCTTGTTTCACGTGCTAGGATCGCCCGTTAGAGTAGGATCGATCCTGTGCACACTCGTGAATAACATGTTCGGTTCGACCATTCCTCAGGGTACGTAGAAGCTACGTGAGTAGCGAGAGGAAGTTGGGTCTGGTACATCAGGAAAATACCATGAATGTGCTACTGTCTCTGCACTGACACAACCCTATAGCTATCTATGGGGGTGGTTCATGATAGATATAACACATTAGAATGAGTTGCAGTCATATTTAATATATCTCAGATAAGTGGCACGTGTCAAAACTAACAGGTGTGGTAGGCCTACTACTGTTTTTCACAGTAAATTTCAAGATAGTATTTCATACTTATAGGTAAGAGGCACGTACAGAAAAGAAACTCTGGATATTACAACTCCCTTTAAAAATTTAAGCCTCTCAAGTACTGTAATTACAACTACAGTAACAGCCTCTCCAAAACATTTCTGGAAATGCCCCTGTTGTAGGTAAATGAGTAACTGTTAATTTTATTCACACAGATGTTCAAAAACTTGCAGTTATGAGGAGGTACACAGAATGCTGTTTTTAAGTGCTGCTAATATCAACAATAGACTCAACTTGCAAGATTTGGTAGAGTCATACTTTACAACAGAAAAGAGAAGTTGCACCTCAGGTTGTGAGGTACAGTGCAATGTGCAGATAGTTTTCAGACAACTGCCCAGGTAAGATGTTATTGCAATATACTTTATTTTAATTTTACAAATAATAGCTCTTTTGCAAAGGAGTGATGACAATTTACTGTCTGCTGTAGCATCTGTATCGGTAAAATCATTAATATGTAACTTCCATAGATTCACCATAATTAAGAGCACCTCTAAGGCATGTATTTGCTTTGTGTGTATCTATGTGTATGTATATGTGTGTCTTTATATATATATATTATATACACATGCACGCGCGCACACACACGTGCGCGTGCACACACACACACAGAGTGAAACCTTGTTAAGACGTTTCAGAAAAATGGATAGAAGGAGTGCTTATTAAGCAGAAAAACTTTTCAGAAGGGTAAAATTATGTATTTGTAATACACAAAGTGCAAATTTTTTGAAACTTTTTACCAGAAAACTTTTTAAGAGGGTTTTTTTACTTACTCATGTAAGGATATTAGGGTTTATAATGAAATGGACTACAGAGACAGACTGTTCCATTTGTACTGAAAAAAAAACAGTACCTACTGCTATACTCCGAGACTGTCGGTACAAGTGGTATCTATATGGTCTGTGACACATCACTGTAAACAGAATTTGAGTCAGCGTGTAGCACTACAGTAAACAGCACTGAATGGAGTGGGTACTATTCAAGTTCTTGATGTGCAGTTAGTGTGTATTTGATTGACTCAAAGAACACTTATCAATAGTGTTAAGTGAAGAAGAATCATTTAGAGTAACTGGAGGCAGGCCATACTCAAAAGATGGTGTCCCAGCCCTGCACATCCCAGAGTGCCATTTCCAAAGTCGGTCAGTGGTTCCTACAGAATGGAAATGCTAGTTGAGCATTCAGCATTGTATGTTCAAGGAGTATGTATAACACAAGATTTAACGTGGTTTGGTTGCTGGTGAGGGGCAGAGTACATCGAATTTGAGAACCCTGGTGCATGACTGCAAAATTTAAGAGAGATATTAAAATTTTTGTAGGGTGTCAGCTCATCTATTCATGGGTGAGCACGTGGAGACTTGTTCTCAGGGCAGTGTGGCAGTCCCATCACACGCACATATTAATGAAAGAGAATTGAGAAAAGAGTTAAGGTAGTACAGTTACACAGTTCATGTAATTATGCACATGGTTTCTAGAGTGGGCCAGATTCCACAGGTACAAAACATACAATAAACAACACAGGTACTATGTTCACTATAGGCTATATTGAGCTGAGAAAAATACATTCACACAGAATAAGCTATCTTAGCCTCAAGCGGGCATGGCATATCAGGCCAGCCATAGGCCAAAATGGCAAAAGTACTGTGAAGCAAGCAGGTGGTAGAATTTACGGTCTGAAAATTCTCTGGGGCCACGAGTCTGACAGAGATAAGAATACAAGCGTGGTGGAGGAGACAAAAATACTTGAAAGGTTCCGGTATGATGAACAAAACTTACTATTGCAGCTAAATGTAAATACAAAAGAAGTTCAAGGCCCCGCAATGCGAAACACGTGTACTCTCGATGGCCTGCTGGCCTAGACTAAAGATCGTGGCTCGGAGATCCGGCTACCTCGCCTGCGATCGCCCGCCAACACCAAAAGGGAAATTACATTATACATATAGTTTGACAAATGTACACAAAAGAACACTCAAGAACAAATAATTATCATTGGAGGAATTAGTGAAATAATTCCGACATTTTATATTAATTACTTAATGTCCAAAGTTATTATTTTAATTTGTGTCTGAAAATTTATATTTACTTGAACAGGCTGGAATGAGCCGGCAAAGCAACTAGAAATTAATCATAAAATACAACAAGACATCTGACACTTACATAGGCACTTAAAAAGACAATATTAAATTAAGACAATAATTTAATATTACATTAAAAAATTTAAGTTTGGGCCCTTTATATGGCCGATGCTTGAACTAACAGGATACTTTACTTTACATATTGACAGAATCTGAGAAAAAGAAATATTACATCCTTTCAAAACAAAACAAATATGACACAAACACTGGAAAAATATATTATTAATTTAGTGTGTCTGAAGTTTGGGATTAGTAAACTTAAGTGAACTACATGGCTTTGCACGCTTAGACTATTTACGCCTCACGTATGGGGAGCAAGCAGGAGATAACACTTTGCCGTATATAAACTAGACTCGGTATTCAGAGGCACAGATCAAAATAGCACTGTAAACACACTGGGCTGAGTTTATTTGTAGAGTTAGGGTCAAACAGGTTGTGACACGGTTCAAGGACCTGTTCTCCCATGGATGAGTGCAGAGACCCATACACAAAACGCACGGCCATGCATGGTTGATGCACGAGTGGAGCATCAGTGGGCTGCATCCCAAGTAGAAAAGTGAGGGCCACGTCAAATGCCCCCCCTCCCCCACTCTGGGAGACCATTGGTGTGATGCAGTAACCTCTTGTAGTGCTGGTCACACTGAAGTGCAGCAGGAGGTGGGGCGCTCACGGGCCCTGCCTCAGCCTGTAAGTATGGAATGGCCAGTTCCTTACCTCGTGAGATGTGTCGGGCGGTTGCCTACGGCGTTGAGGACGTGGAAGTGGTGTAGGTGCCATTGACACAGGGCCTGCAGGAGGGTGCATGCCAGCAGTGTGAGTAGGCACGCCTGAGCCCTAGCTGGTGAGAGTGTGGTGTCTGAAGCAGGGCGGTCACCCGCAGCATTGTTGTGAGTGGATTACACAGTGGTACACAGATGTACAGGTAGAGGCGGCAGAAGAGCTGCTCCCGTCTGCCTGTGATAACTGTTGCCATTTGTTTCTGGGTGCGAGGGGGTGGTACCTCTACCCACACATAGTTGATGAGCTCTGCTGCTGACGACTGAACCTCAGCGGTGGCAAGTAGCTGCTTGGCGGCCGGAAAGCCGCTTAAGTCGAGGGGTGACAGTCCCCCCCAACATCATTGTCATCTGCCACCGACCATTGTAGTGTTGTTGTGGCGGTCGCGGCAGCAGGTGGTGGGGCAACTGGAAAGCCACAGAAATCGAGAGGTGACTGCCCTCGTGATGATGTAGGATTTCCACTTCAGTTGTTGTTATAGTTGAGGTTAGACAGCGAAACGTTGCTCTCTTCTACGTCGACAGCACTACCTAAGTTTCGGTCGATATTTGCTTTGTCGCTCTGACTGCACTGAGTTTTGACAGATCACTGTTCCTACCATTGGATATCCAGGTGGCGTTGGTAATTACAGACACTGTGTTATTTGATGCGGCAGTGTTGGTGTTTTGTTTTGCACTGACGTCTCCCTGGTTGTCAGGCTGGTATTCCTTAGGAAGTCTTTGGGGTTTGAAGTGGCAATAATGTTGTCCCTGTCGACCTTACACCTCTTCCTTGGCTCTATCTGTGCTAAATACAAGTGAGGCTAATTTTCTGTAGAATTCTGTGCTGCCTGGTCCATTTGGGGGCAAGTCCCGCACAAAAGTTCTGTTTGGCCATTGCCAGGTGGTGCACACACACGTAAACCAATAAACCAAGTCATCTGGTAACAATGGCTTAGGTGGTAGTTTGGTTTCTGGCAACCATTTCTGAACATAATATTTTTGGTTTTTGCACGCTTCGTGATGAAACAGCCTTGTCTCCTCTTCTCTTGCCTCAGAATCTACAGCTTTTGTGTTCGAGTTCAGTGCACAACAGGCAAACTACCCCAGACGTGCTAGGCCTGTACCATACAACAACTCAGCAGGAGATTTCCTGGTGGCTTCGTTGTTGTGATTACATAATCAAATGGCTATATCTGATGTAAGCTGCGCCCATGATGTATGGTCTTGTCGACTCAAGGTGCAGTTGTGCCTTTACTTCCTGATTTCGGTGCTCGGTCGGGTTTGCATGTGTGTGGTAAATGTCAGCCATGTGATGTTCAACATGCCATTCTGTAAACAACCCTCGCCAATGCAGTCCAGAGAACTAGGTGGCATTATCACTCGGGAGTGTTTTGGAGTAACTCCAGCTGGAAAAAACTCCTTTTTCAAAGTGGCAGCAATGTGGTGTATGCATGCGCTCAGCAACACATGCTGTTTGCACTAATGTGTAAACAGATTGGTTACCACAAGTATGAAGCATTTTCCATCTCATGAATGTGAATAAGGGCCCATGATGTCTAGGGTGATAACTTCGAAAGGGCATTGCGGTAACCTTTGCTGCTATTCAGTATTTCCATCAGATCTATGTGTCTTGTAGACGTTACATGCATGAAATATACCCACGCATTCTCAAACCACTTTTGTAAGGCCTGGCCACAAATATGATGACATGATGTTACATATAGTTTGTGCTACGCGGGGGTGTCCGGACAGCTGTTGCTGTGAGCGACATGAATGACAGTAGTTCATGCCCCTGGCGGCATCTAGAGGCACCACCAACCTGCAGACCCGCTGTTGTTGCGTGTCTCAAGATGGTTGTCAATCACTCTCCACCCTTCTATTTTATTTACATCAGGGGACATCTGCTGTTGATTTAACACAAATGCATAAAGATTGTCTGCTCACGTTTCTGCTAGCGGACTTTGTTGTGATTGTGCCGCAGCAATTTATTGCAATACTGCTGGAGTTGTGGCGTTATTTTCTGGAGGTAGGATGGACTCCCACTCTTCCTTGTATACTGCTGTCTCTCCCTCGTTTGGGATGTTTTCAAAGGCTGCATGATATTCGGTCAGAACACCCTGATCAAAATCATCTAGGGTTACTGGCTGTAAGTTAACCTCTACAAGTCTGCCTAAGTTATAAACAGTGGGTCTGACTTGCTTGCTGAAGTTTATCTTATCTCTAGGAATTTCCACAACAACATTCTGATCAACTAACCATGGAATGCCGAAGATAACATCTTTGCAGATTTCTGTTGACACTAAGGCGTGAACACACATTTCTATGTGTCTGATTTTTACCTTAAATTGAGTGACACCAATGATAGCGCTTTTGCCATTGAGTGTGGCGAGCTCTACAGTCAGTACCCTGGATGTCCGAAAATTTTACAAGTTCCTCACGAACAAAATTGTGGGATGCCTTGATATTAATCAAGGCAACAGTTGTAACATTTGCAAAACCCACAGGTACCCTTAAATGTTTATCAATGGTTGTACTCATTTGACCCAAGTAGGCAGCTGGCTGTATGTTTGCCTTCTCTGGGGGCTTTGTGACTGGAACGCTGGTGGAGTAGAAGAACCCCTTTCTGGCCCTATCCTGTTGGTACATTTCCTGTAGCCATTGTCACACTGTTGGGGCACATCCTGTGCCAGTGATATTGCTAGTCACAGCATATCAGACACAGTGGCACTTGGGGCTGGACCTCAGCATTGGCAGCCCCGGGCGGCTTGGTAGATGTGGCACGTAGTCCATTGTTACCCATAGTGTCTGTGGGCTGCTCTCTCTGCACGGGGGTCACCTACACATGCGAGCTGGATGCCCGAACCGTTCAACCCTTGGTGCAGTGCATTTATGCATTTTGCTGCACAATCACTGTCTTTTGCACTACTTTCACTGGCACAAGAGTCCCAAAAGTGGTTACGCCTGGGTTCTGAGTCATGGGTGATATGGTGGCCCTGATGAAACACTGATAACCACTGTAAACCATGGGATGCAATGCTGGCCTGTGTTCTGGAAACACTGTTTCCAGTATGGCTTTTAACACATCTTCTGGAGACAGGTGTTGGTAGTGGTGGTTGGTCAGACTGTTTTTTTTAATCAACTAAAGACTCCAGGTTTTCTTGTGGTTGCTGTTCTTCTGTTAACAGCGAGAGCTGTTATTTAAGCATGTATAGGTGCTGGCATACCCGGTGGTGAATTTCTTCGCGAACTGATCCCAAGTCATGTTGTATTTGGTTGCGGAGTGCCACCAGTTCCATGTGTCACCTGTCAGTTGTGCACCTATGGTGTTTGGCCACTCTTCCACACTGACATCATATTGTTGCAGATGGCTAGTACATTCTGCCAAAAATGCATTCAAGTCCTTTGTTCCCTGTCCAGAAAATGTCGGGAGCGTCTGAAAACGAGATTGAGTGCTGACTACAGCCTGTTCTATACATGGTTCTGGCACTTTTACTCATACACGTGGTCTTGGCAGTGGGGTTGTGAGACATCCCTGTACCCTCAAGGGCTCAGGTCCATCAATACTACCTCACGGTACACGAGCTCTCGTCTTCAAACCAGTTTATTGCTATAACACCCTATGAACATTTAATAAATAAATATGTATTGTTTAAGACACATTGATTGAAGCAAAATCTCAAATTAATTTCTCTATTATATTGACAAATGTATGACCAGGTATTGCAACACTGCCAACGGATACTCAGTCAAATTGGTTATAATTGACGCATGCCGCTCAACCTACTAAATAACGATTATGATTCATCGCTAAATATTCCTACTTCCATCACTGCAGAAGGAGACAGACAATTTTATACATGAATTTTCGGCCACCTACTATACCAGGGATCAGGAACTTATGAGCGGATTTTCTTCACCTGAATGTTACGCAACCAGGCAGGAGTTTTGCCCCTCCTAACCCGAACTGAGAGCCTACAAGCCGCCCGCCACTGGGCAAGGCCGAGTATCACCAATGAGGCACAAAGCAGAAATGCTGACCAGCCAGGATGCTCACCCTCCCCGCAGCCCGCGCCGGCAGCCTAGAACCTTCACCTATGTAAGACCGGACACTGTCGGGCTCAGGAGTTCATTCTTCGCAAACTCTCTCGTGACATCCTGAGCACTAATTAAGTGCTGTGACCTCCGGGAACATCGGAAGCTTCGAGTACACCCCCAGTGGCTACTCACCATGCATTGATATCCATCGAACATGTACACATATACTTAACTTTACTTTGTCTCCTCCAGACACACTTTTCTTAGCCAGATTAATTTTAAATACTTTTGCATTCATCTAGAACCAGTTACTCCACATTTCTACTAGAACCAGCTAGCCTACCCCTGAAACCGCAGTTACCTCCTGCTCTTCCAGTCTGGTAGGAGGTAGCACAAGGTCACACGTTTATTGCATCTCCAATAAACACCCATTGTTCACTACCCTTCTGCTTTTCATTTACAGGGTACTTGTCTTTGTGACGGTCAGGAACAGAATACAACGTGCACTGCCAACAGGAACTCAGAGTACTGACATCCACGTTAGACGATTACCGGTTTCTTCCCAACCTCCAAGCACTAAGTCAGTGCTGGTGGGGAGAAACAGCAACACCCCAACCATTAGACACACCTTTGTACAGGGAGGGGCTACAAGCTGAGGTTATCTCTCACTCAGAGCACTAAGTTAGTGCTGAAGTGACCTCAGCCTGGGGGTTGCCGCCCAACCCAGTGCTCGTACAACCAGTAGAGGCTTGGTGGCCCACATGGCTACACATCCCTGATCAGCCCGCATGCATGGGGGATCAGTGGAGACTCCTATCGAGCTTATGCTGGCAAGTCACTATTGTACTACACTTTAATTACTGTTCCTGTAGGCTGTCAGACCGGTGTGCCGTATGCCCTACAAGGTGAGGAGTGGCAAGAGGTGTAGAGAGCGATACCTGCTGCATGCTGCTATCAAACTGTGGATAGTATTACCTCATCCTACACAGGACAGACAGGCGGAATGGGACCACACTGCCCAATTTAGACGACAAGCAGTAACACCTGCTTCGGTACCAGTAATCTATTTGTTAGCGCGCATTTGCATTCACCCTTCATCCCACCCGGTGGTAATAGGGTTGCTAAACCGGACAGAGACCAGATACAGCTGGGCAAACCCCAACTTCTGGAACCGTGAAGCCTACAACTGGAATTTCCGCTTCGGAGTGGACTAAGCTTGCCGCCAGTGGGTGAAACCCTCTTCATCTGCAACACCCAAAACAACTGAATAAGTAAGTAATAGCCAACACCCCTGGCCTGGTACCGTAGAACCAGACCCCGGTTCTTGGTCTATTGGAAAAATCCTTGACATACGTGTCAGTCAGACTTAACCGGCATGCATCAAGAGATTTTCTGGCATCAGACGTGGGGCGTCAGATGCAAACTATACCAACCATACCCTCAGAGCTAAGGGTCGAAACCAAACAATCAAGCGGACTTCGGGGATTCCACAAACATCCTGTGGAATTCTTAAACCCGAAAATGTCAGATTTATAAGTTAATGCAGTTTATGGCGAGAACCACGACAGTGAGCCCGATACCCACTGTAGCCAGGCCGACTGTACCGGCAGCAGCACGCTGAAAATAGAATGTGCATACTGCGCTAAGTGGTTTCATCATGCATGCATAGCCTGGCCTGAATAGGCACGAGTTTCCGACAGACTAGAATACAGTTGTGCGAAGTGCCATCAACAACCTATGAACTTCTGCAATGAAGTTACACGTCCCGGACTAGGCCTGTATCGCATCAGGTGCACAACATGCAACGAACCGTTTCATCATTTATGTACAGGGTGGCCAGATGAGCACGTCTCTATGCCCGGCATGGCCTACCAATGCGAGAGATGCAGAAGAAAACACATTTCCCACTCCCGCAGATTCAAACCTTCCCGAATCTATATACAATCAGGAACAGACCCTAGCCATCTGGCAATTGGACAGGACGACAACATTCAAATTACCAACTTTGCAGGTTGGCCCCATGAAGACCCGGTAACATTCACCCAAGATTGTGAGAAACAATTCCGAGAGACGGACCTGCCACCAAAACAATGGGTTGACAGAGCTCAACTACATATAAAGGGCCTCGCCCTTACCTGATGGGAAAGATATGGCGGATTTCTAACAGACTGGAAGCAGTTCAGTAGTAGGCTAGTGGCGGAATTTACGGGCGAGGAAGTGTTGACTAGGTTGACAACTCAATTTTATAGTCAGACCTAGGTGCCCAACGATGAAGCAGAAATCTTCATACAGAGGAAGGAACAGATGTTCAGGCATGTTTTCCTCGGTGTTGATGAAAGCTACCGCCGTTGGTACCATCAGTCGAATGCTTCTACCCAACCTTAGAAATGTCCTCCTTGCCACCAGACAGACCACCTTGGACGAACTGGTTAACCAAGCCCAAGGGGCAGAATAAAATTTTGCTGCACAGGCTAGTCTTGAAAAGCCTGTGTCACCCAAGACCCCGGAAGTTCGAGCTCCACAGTGGCACCTCTTAAAAGTGCCCCAATTCCATCTCCCTGCCTCGCCTTTGTGCCCAAATGCTGGTTCTGCCCAGAGAACCACTTGAACAAGGTCTGCTCTCAAAAACCAGAGGTAGCTGCCCTTACATCCAACCGAGTTCACCAAAATGCCGTCAACGATTCCAGCCAAACAGACTGGAAAACCAGTAGTAAGCCGGGAGACGCCGACACCGTGGCACGAAGAGGGCCACTAACCTCAGTACACAAGGGCCCACCCTCCAGGGACTAAAAGAAGAAGTACCGATTCCTGTAGCCCCACACATAGAAGGGGAGGTAAACAATGACACGGTGCTTGCCTTGCTAGACTCAGCGGCCACAGGCAATTTTATCCGGAGTAATTTGTTAACACCAAGCCAACTCACCGAAACAAGACCGCATACCAGGACATTGCAAATGGCACAACCCAACCCCGCCCTAGTTGTAACTGGCCGAATTACCCTGAATATAAAAATTCAAAGTATTGCTACACCGACAGAATTTATTGTGTCGCCAACCCTGTCTGAATCGATAATACTAGGTGGTCCATGGCTTATCAGCAATCAATGTATTCTAGATCATGGACAACGGAGAGCCTATCTGGAAGAAACCAACCGGATCACAGTTAACTGGGATAAAAATCCAGATGACCTTTCGCCGATGTCCATAGACCCTATGTGCATTAAACACAAACTTGAAGAACCAGAATTCTACCAATTAAAAGCCTTACTAGATGAGCATGCCAGAACATTCAGACAAGGAGGGCTGTTACAACAAACACATTCTATTTAGCACAAAATATGGCCGACCACAGAAGCACAGGTTTATAACTGAGTATACAGTATGTTAGCTCACTGGTGTGACCTCATTGTGGAGCAGGTCAACGACATGAAGGACCAGGGAATCGCTGAGCCATCGAATTCCCCATACGACTCCCACGTGGTCCTCATGCCAAAGAAAGAAGAGAAAAGTACCCACCCGATAGCTTCCCAAGCTATAGACTTCTCTCATACCCTATGAGACATTGGCAAGGCCAAAATATTCAGTTCTCTCGACATGGAGTTGAGGTATTGGCAGATTACAGTCCACCCGGACAGTCGCAAATATACAGCCTTTACAATGCCGGAAGGCGAAACCCTGCAATTTCGAGTCATGCCATTCGGCTTGAAAAACGCCCCAGCAACATTCCAAAGATTGATGTTTATGGAAGTGTTAACAGGATACATCGGCGAGTTCTGCTTTGCCTACCTCGATGACGTAATAATGTACTCCAATAGTTGGAAGGAGCACTTAGGCCATCTGCAAAGAGTGTTGGAAAGACTCTAGTTACACGGAATAACTTGCAAGCTGTCGAAAAGCATTTTCCGCAGTCCTCAATAGATCATCTGGGACTCGTCATCTCACCAGAAGGAAACTTCCCGCAATACAATTCAAGATGAGCGATTGAAGAAGTGGAAGAACCTACGAATAAGCGGTACCTGGGTCTGTTTAATTGGTTATGAGACTTCGTTCCAAATATAGTGAAATACCTGGCACCACTACACCCCCTCCTCGAGAAATCACCACCGTGTGGCTGGGGCCCAGAATGATAAGCGTTTTCGGAGTTGAAGAGCAGCTTCACAAATATCCACCAACTCCACAAACCACAAGGAGACGTGCCATTAATACTGCAAACGGGACGTGAGTCAGAATGGCTTGGGCGCAGTACTGTACCAGCAAGACGTAGGAGGACATCCACATGTGATAGCATATGCGTCAATTCGCTTAAACGAAACTGAGCAGTGCTACCACATCAATGAGCACGAGTGCCTGGCCGTTATTTGGGCCATAAAGAAATTCAAGTATTATCTCAAAGAGCAACACATCATTCTACGGACCGACTCCAAAGCCCTACAATGGCGACACGAGTCCCGGAATTCGAAGGCCAAGCTCGGCCAGTGGGACATGTTCCTTACTGAGTTCGACTTCGAGGTCCAACATTGCCCCGGCAAACTGATTGACTTACCGTACGCCTTGTCTCGACTCCCAATATAGGAAGAGAAAGCTGAAGAGGAAGAGAAGATGTCTCCCCCACCTCAAGTCGAAAGAAGTCCAGAGGAGCAAATCCAGCTTCTCCAACTACAAATAATCCACTAGCAAATAGCCTTAAGTCAGCAGGAGGACCCCGTTGTTCGACGCATACTACAGGAACAGCCCCAACAATTCAAACTACGGGATGACGTCGTGTGGACACATAGCTGACACCCTGATGCACCTTGGAAGATCTGGGTTCCACCGCAACTACGCGCAGATATTTGTCGGCACCATCACAACCATCCCCAAGCTGGTCACCCTGGCACTAGGGAAACCCTGCTCGACATTAAAATACGTTATAATTGGGACAGGATAAGCCGCAATGACCGGCAGTATGTTAGCAACTGCGTCATGTGCTGCCGTGGCAAAGAAAACCTGGTCTCCTCCCCACCCCCCCAAAACCACGGACACCCAAGATGGCCTGGACTCACATCGCCGCTGATTTGATGGGCCCGTATCCACGTAGCACAAAAGGAAACCACTACCTGCTCGTGGTAACAGATTAACTCTCAAGATGGGTAGAGGCATTTCCTCTACCAAGCCAAGAAACCACCCCAATCATATGGAAAATGGAGACGGACGTTTTTTCGCACGATGGGGTCTTCCGAAGGCCAAATTGACAGATAATGGCACCCAGTTTACAAGCCGTAAATGGCAAACCGCCTCAGGGATGGGGAGTAGAAACCTGGACTACCCCCTCCCGCCCACTTACCATTCCCAAGCCAACCCCACTGGAAGGAGGAACCAGCTGATCAAGAAGTGACTCCATATCAGTGTGGGGAACAGTAACAAGCATTGGGATAAACACATCCCTACCATACTGTATGCCCTCCGACGCCGAACGAACGAAGCCATCGACACCAGTCTGAGCGTTCTACTCCTGGGGAAAACATTACGCCGACCAGGCAACTAGCAGTGGGAGAGTGAGCCCACCAACATACCTCAACCCGAGGATATTCGGCTAGCAGCCTTGGCCCATACCACACAAGCCCAGAATGCCCAGGTAGCCTACATTCTAAAAAAATACCCTCAAACAAGAACTGGGGTAAGAGAATTCTACCTGAGGGAAGCCGTACTTCTGCGAAGTCATCCTCTCAGTAAAGCCAGCAACCAATTCAGCGCTGGTCTTGCTGACAAGTGGTATGGACCCTACCATATAGTAGGCAAACAAGACAACGTCTACTGGTCCGAAGATATACGCGGGCGGATCCGCAAGGCCATCTGAAGCCAGATCCGACCCTATCCACGGAACATGCCAACATGGGGTAATGACAACACCAAAGAATAAACACCAGGATAGTCCGAAGATGAGGATGAACCTCCTACAAAACGGATCGTCACAGATACCGAACCAGAACCCGTGACTAGACCTGAGCCACCACCTCTCATTATTGACTAGGCCCCTAGTTACATCGTGTCATGGAAGCCCAATGTAGAACCATGCCAAGGTGCATTCTCCATCAGATCAATGTCCTCGATGCCATGCAGCTATGCTGAGTAAATCACAGCCACATGCAATCCAGCAAGGACCAGCTGCTCTGAATTGTTATGGTGGAGTTCACATGGTAGAGAACCCTCTGACACCCCGCCGCTCAAACCGCATAACCGAACAGTCTGAAACACCTTCGGTGAGAAGGGTAGGAATCACATCAACGTCTACCTCTCCACCCAGTACAACTCCGAAGCCGGCAATCAAGGTTATTCCTCCTTCAACGAGGTCGACCAAGGGCTCTGATAAGGAAGAACACAATGCCACTAGACCATCGGACACTGGGCTCAGAGCGAGCACAGATAAAGCAGACAAGGAAGAAGCGCAAGGGGCAGTGGCCAAGGATATGCCAGCATTTATGATGTGGACCACTGCACCCACCAATGCAGAACTCCCGCCACCCAGGATGTCGAGCTCCGATGAAAGTGCTCTGCCCCAAGAACCAGCCAAGCAGGAAAACTCGCAACTCAGAACATTGAGCTGCCCCGATGTAAGTGCTGTATCCTCAGATCTTGCTATGCAAGACCTCCCGCTACCCAGGACGTTGAGCTGTCAAGATGAAAGTGCTCTGCCCCAAGATCTTGCTACGCAAGACCTCCCGCCACCCTGGACGTCGCGCTACCGATGTGGAAGTGCTCCACCCCGCCATCTTGCTATGCGAGAACTCCCGCCAATGAGGACATCAATCTGCTGACATGGAAGTGCTCCACCCCACCATTTTGCTATGCAAGACACTGCAGTCATCGAGACAGTCTATGCTGCCAACTACCCCTCATCAGGCACATCACCCACAGTGGAGGTCGAGGTGACCGTTCCTCCTACTGCCTCACCCAAGGACCTGGCCACCGAGACCGTCGATGCCATCCACGACCTGGTCCCACGACGAGCTGTGCTGCCCACAGTCGAGGTGGAGATCTTTCTCTCTTGCACTGCCCCGTCAGAGAAACATCTTGCCCTACAGGTAGGAACCCGTGAAGTAGGGGTGGAGGGCCTGTCACTCCCCCGCACTGCCTCAACGTCCCTTGGAACAAGTGTCCTCCCAATCTGTTGCGGAAGAAGCAGACGCCACGTGGCCCGAGCTGCTCCACAATGCCTGATGCCCCTACGTACCGCCAAGGCTGCTCATTTGCCTGGCCGGTACCGGGAATCACCATGGAGACCCACAGCAAGGTACATGTGGCCGTATCTTCTACACGCTGCCCTTCATCCGAGAGGGAGACCCATAAGAAGTAAGGAAGAAGATCGCCAGTAAGGGTGCAGTTGTTGCAGACAGTGCAATAGCCGTTAACTACTACTTAGTGTGCGTGACCAAGGACTTGTTATAGACCTGTCACATACACTACCTTTAATTTAGCCGCAAATAAAGGACAGTGACGTAAGCAGAACTATCTCATATAGGCTAAATTAAATTCAAAATATCCCATAAAAATGCCTCACCCTGCTGTCAACAAGGAGGGGGGAGGGGGGGGGGGAAGAACTGTAAAAAACCAAAGAGGTAAATGCAACTGTAATTAGTCACTCGACTATGTGTTAATTACCTTTTAACTACTGCTGCTAACCACTGTATGTTAAACAGAAACTTTTCATCACGGTGCAATCTACACATTTGACACCTAAAGGTTCTGTATTTGTCAGTGGCAGACAGCCCTCTTAAGTAGGTAGCATTGCAAAAAGGTGCTCACCACAGTGACAATAATGGCTACCATCAGTCCATCACGTAAAGACACTCACTACAGTGCCAGTGATAAGTTGAAGATAGAGACTTTGACGTAACAATGACATTTTTAGCTTTTTCTATCTTTATTCTTAATCACTTAAATCTGACTTGATGTGTAGGTACACAACTATCTATCACTATATGTTTAGAAAGGGTCCTATGTGAAGAAAATGTAGCAAGAAGAATTCTTTTAAATGTGCTTAAATATTCAAATCTTAAATTACTCATCTATTTTTAAAGTGTATATGTTTGAAATATCTGTGCACCAACTAAGTAAAAAACCAAAGAATCTAAGCCTTAGAGTTCTCAAAATCAGGTGCCAGAATATTTTAACTTCCATTTTTTAGCCAGTGTTTTCGTATGTATTAGTGTGACCAATGTGACCACAATATGCAGCGTTATTCATGCATGTAGTGTATTCGCTTTGTATTCGTTTAGCCGGTCAACCCAGGTGTTTATGGGCCTGTGGTTGTCCACCTAGTGCCCTGTCACACATAACTATTTAGCTTGCTGACAGACACAAAGGTTCCCTGGAAAGATTTTCCATTTCTTTCTTAAATCACTGCAGCAAGCCCCAGGATAGTAGTGACATTTCCCCGCCTTCCGCGAGTAAGGCTTGTACATATTTTAATTATTATTATTGTTTAAAATAATTTTTCTTTCAGGGTTTGATGCATGATTTCCTTGTAGTATCCACTAGCGATATGCTGGATTTTGTCAATGGCACGCGTAAAAATGTAGGCCGGTGGCACCCGACACACGCTGCTTCCTAACCCAGTAATCTTTGCTACACAGGGGGAATACACTTTTCTCCACATCAGCGAAGCAGCATCACCAGGTCGAAGGGCAGAGATGGACGCCTGCCCAAAAGAGAGAGATATATATAACCAAGGTCACCGGCCGGCCGCCACCACTCCACGCATCACACATTTCACTTTGCCAGCAAAGCGACCGAAGCGCTCAGAACTTGTGCCGCTACAGCAGTCAAGCCACCCAAGCTTAAGAGTCCTTCCTACCTGACTGGAAAATTTTTTTTTGTGCTATCTGCCTCATCATGTCTACCGACATCTACCCAGACCTTCTAGACCTGCCAGAGAGGGGGCCTATGCCTTTCTCCACCACTTGTTCCATGATGAGTCTTCATCACAATGAGGGGGAGGGGGGCTAGTTGATGTGTGCCGCTCAACCTGCTAAATAACTATGATTACGACTCGTCACTAAATCTTCCTACTTCCATCACTACAGAAGGAGAGAGAAAATTTTCCACGTGAATTCTCTGCTGCCTATTCTACCAGGCAACAGGAACTTATGAGCGAATTTTCTTCACCTGAAAGTTACACAACCCAGCAGGCATGTCCACCCCCCCACGCTGAGAGCCTACAAGCCACCCATCATCGGGCAAGCCTGAGTGCCACCAACGAGGCACGAAGCAGAAACGCTGACCAGCCAGGATGCTCACCCTCCCCGCAACCCGCGCCGGCAGCCTACTAGCTTCACCTATCTATATAAGACCAGACGTTGCCGGGCTCGGGAGTTCATTCTTTGCAAACTCTCTCATGACATCCCAGAGCACTAATTCAGTGCTGGGACCTCCAGGAACATCGGAAGCTTCGAGTACGCCCCCATTGGCTACTCACCACATGTTGATATCCATCGAACACATACACACATACGTAACTTCACTTTGTCTCCTCCAGACACCCTTGTCTTAGCCAATACTTGTGCATTCATCTAGAATCAGTTACTCCACATTTTTACTAAAACCAGGTCACCTACACATGGAACTGCAGTTACCTTCTGCTCTCCATGGTCTGGTAGGAGGTAGCACAAGGTCACATGTTTATTGCATCTCCAATAAACACCCATTGTTCACTACCCTTCTGCTGTTCATTTACTGGGTACTTGTCTGTGTGATGGTCAGGAACAGAATGTGACGTGCACCGCCAACAGGAACCCAGAGTACTAACGTCCACATTAGACGGCTACCTGTTTCTTCCCAACCCCTGAGTACTAAGTCAGTGCTGCTGGGGAGAAACAGCAATTCCCCAACTACTAGAAACATCTTTGTGCAGGGAGGGGCTACAAACTGAGATTATTAGTGCTGCAGTGACTTTAGCCTGGGGGTTGCCGTACAACCCGGCGCAAACACACAACCAGTAGAGGCTTGGTGGCCCACATGGCTCCACGTCGCTGATCAGCCCGCATGCATGGGGGATCAGTGGGTACTCCTATTGAGCTCGTGCGGGCAAGTTCTGTTGAAAGGATTCATTAAAATACTTTCCAATCTTGGCAACTCAACTTATGAACCAGTGTGGTATGTCCAAATATGGCAACACTGTATTATCTTATTTATAAAGAGTGGTAAAGTAAAGCTACAGTTAAAGATACCTCTGCCTTGTTTCATTTCCCATTTCCAATAGGTTATGGGCCCAGACACATGGTATAGCATTGTACTAAAGGCAGCTGCGAAGTAATACATGGCAGCTTGTCACAGGAGGAAAATGTGGCGGTAAACCTTGTAGGTGTGTTGGACATCTTGAATGTACGGTTTAGAAGAGTTGGCTAAGCTCAGACAATATAGTTATATGCCTAGTGAAAATTGAGCAGCTGATGGGAAACACATCTGCGAATGTTATTAAGCTTGAAGGGACTAAGAACTGGAATGTGTAGAAATTTTAGGTTAGTGTGTTGTTACGGGGACTAGATATCTGTGGTGTTGTAGATGGCTCGGAAACAAACCTACTAGAGGTGGAATCTTCAAAATTAGAATGGACAAAGAAAGATGCAGAAGCTCAAAGCCTGATAGTGACGAGAATTTCAGAAAGTTCAATGTTGAACATAATCACATGTACTACAACCAGCAAGATATGGAGGAAGTTACACAGTGTTTATGAGCAGAAGAGTGATAAAAGTCTCCATATGGTGCAGCAAAGTATTTTTGCTTACAAGTATGATGAGAGTCATGATATGTTGTTTCTTTCAAAAATAGTAGAGTTTCAGAACAAACTAAGGGAGTTGGGAGAGAATGTCTATGATAAATTCATCATAACAAAAATTCTCATGTCTCTACCAGGAAGATACAAACATTTTGTATCTGCTTGGGAGTCAACTCCGGATAGTAAACAGACCCTTGATAACCTAACTGCAAACTCTTGGTGGAAGAGAAAAGAGTAAAGGAATGAGAACCTGCTAAGTGTAGAGCCCTAGTGATGAGAAAAGAAGAGTGTGCTACATGTAATAAAACAAGGACACTTGAAGAAAGACTGCGGAAGTGAATCTAAGGGTGACAAACTGTGGTTTTATTGTAAAAAACTGGGACATTTCAGACGAGACTGTAGGGTCAGATTAAGAAGAAAAGGAAACAGCAATGCCTTTATTGTATCAATATCGGCAATGGCATGACTTTCATTGAGCAATAAGTTGCTTGTAGACAGTGGTGGTAGTGAACACACATGTTTTGAATGTGAAATCTTCACCCACTGTGAAAAGTTGCAGCAAGAAAAGTCAGTTGTGATTGGTGATGGGTCAGTAATTAGCGGTATAGGCATAGGCTAGATAATACTACAGGCTTATGATGGTCAGGGCTGGGTAGAAACTAGTCTGAACAATGTGTTGCATGTGCCTAACTTGAAAACTAATTTGTTTTCGATTAGTAGTGCAGTAAATAGAGTTTATGTCATGTCAGCTGATAACAAAGTGTGTAAATTTATCAAAGATGGTAAAGTAGGAGCAATTGCCAATGCGGAAGGTAAAGTGTACACTATGCAGTTCAGATACAATGTTAATGATGTTGCTGCTGTCACTAGTCTAGGGAAAACTACCTCAAGAGATCAGTTCTTACTGTGGCATGAGAAATTAGGCCACCAGAACTTTGAGCACGTTACACAAGTGCTAAAAAGAAACAATATAAAAGTTCCTAACTCTGTAATTGCCCATACTCAGTGATTTGAAGGGCAACAACATAGAATTCCCCTTGGTGAAAACAACTCAGTTTCCACCTTTCCTTGTGAGCTTATACACACTGACGTCTGTGGGCGTATGGAAGTTAAGTCTGTAGGAGGTTCCAGATATTTCTTGCTTTTAAAGGATGACTACTCCAACTACAGGTCTGTATATTTTATGAAACACAGGATGAAACTAAATTGCATGTACAAAAGTTTATAAAAATGGTACAAACTCAATTTGGAATATAGATAAAAATATTACGTACAGACAACTGCACAGAGTTTGTTAATGATGAACTACAGCAAGATCTAGAAGAGAGTGGGATACAGCATCAGAGAACAGTAGCCTACTCACCTGAGCAGAATGGTAGGGCAGAGAGAGGTGAGAACAATTGTAGAAGCAGCAAGAACAATGTTACATGCTAAGAAGTTAAGTAAATACTTATGGGCAGAGGATGTGAACACTGCAGTTTTCATCTTGAATAGAACTGGAAAAAGTAGGACCAGTGGAAAAACACCATATGAAGTTTGGGTTCAGAAGGTGTTCAATATTGAAGAGCTACAAGTAATAGGCACTGAAGTATATGTACATATACCTAAGGAGAAAAAGAAGAAGTGGAATGTGAAGTCTGTATAGGGAATCTTTGTTGGTTACTCTGAAAACATAAAAGGTTACAGAATTTACTTTACATGGGAAAGGAAGGTGGAGATAAAGAGGGATGTAATATTCTCAAAGAAGAATAGGGGCACTGAACAACAGAACAGTATGGAGAGTGTTGAATTGATGGAATCATCAGTCAGCAGCATGAAATCAGTGGTAGTGAAAATAGAGAGATAAATACAAGTATGAAGTATGAATCAACTAGCCATCAAGAGGGAGAAGAAATGAGTACAAACAAGCAGTATTAATCAGAGGGCAATCAAAGAGAACAGTAATAGTTACCTTGGTTGTGAGGGAGCTACAGTATCCCGACTATTTGGAACGAAGGCAGCGCAGGGTAAGTAAACCAGCTTGGTTAATGATCATGAAACATGCTTTTTTAGTGTAAACAATGAACCATCATATAGTGAAGCTATGAAAAGAAGTGATGCTTGTAAGTGGTCACAGGCAATAGAGAAAGAACTTACGTGTTAGAAGACAATAATACATGGTGTGTGTGTGTGTGATGTGCCTAAAGGTAAGCCAATAATCAGTAGCAAATCGGTTTTCAAATTAAAGCGTAATGGTGAACAAGAAGATTACAAGGCTAGACTGATTGCCAGAGGCTTTGAATAGAAAGACCTTTGTGATGTAAGTGAGCTATATGCACCAATTGCAAAACTAGTTACCTTTAGAGTCTTTGTTGTTGTTGCCACTAAACTTAAATTACCCATTCATCAGCTAGATGTAAGAGGGGCATTTTTTAATGCAAATATCATAGAAGAGGTGACATGAAATAGCCTGAAGGACTCGGTTGTGAAAATAATGTTGTCGAGTTAAACAAATCAATATATTGTTTGAAACACCTAAATACTGGAATAAAAAGCTTGACACAGTCATGAGTTCAGAAGGTTTTGTTATGTCTAAGAGTGACTATTGTTTGTATCGCAAATGTAAGGGCAGTCACAAACTGAATTTATTGGTTTATTTTATTTGACCTTTTAATGTTGGATCATCTGAAGCAGAGATCGGTTGCACTAAACAGGCACTGTGTTACAATTTTTAAATGAAAGATTTAGGATTAGTGTCAGATTTTCTAGGCATGAATGTAAAGCAGAACTTGAAGGAGGGTACCACTGAAATAAGTCAAGAAAAATAATTGAAATGTGTTCTCAGTAAATATGGCATGTGTGAGTGTAAACCAATTACCAGAATTTCAAGGCTGAAATGCTGAATGAAACATGTAGTAATAAAGATGTAGAGAATGTGTATAGAGAGATAATAGGTTGTTTGTTGTATGCTGTTTCAGCCTCAAGGCCAGATCGGGGTGCTTGTGTTATCCTATTGAGTAGGTATCAAAGTGGTGCAAATGAGTGTGTTTTGATAGCTATCAAAAGAATTTTGAGATATGTTAAGGGTACTGTGGACCACAAACTTGTATTTAATTGTGATAGTAATGATATTCTTGTAGGGTATGTTGATGCAGACTGGGGAGGGGATTGCAGTGACAGGAAATCCACTACAGGTTTTTGCTTCAAACTATTTGGGTGTGCTGTTACCTGGGGCTCAAGGAAGCAAAATTTTGTTGCACTTTCATCCACTGAGAGGCTGAATATATAACACTGTGCACAGCAGTTAGTGAAGCCTATTGGTTAAAGAATCTTTTGAGTGACTTTAATTTTCCTGATGTAACACCTATTAAAATTTTAGAGAATAATCAGTCAGCAATAAAAGCTGCTAAGACAGAATCATAGAAGATTAAAACATATACATATTAAGTACCATTTCATTAGGAAAACACTATCTGCAAACGTTGTAGAGATAAGTTATCTTGAGAGTGAGGCTCAGATAGCAGATACATTTACAAAGCCCTTAGCAAAATACCGGTTCTGCAAGTTCAGCAAATTAGTAGGAGTGAGCACATAAGTATTTTACTGAGGGGGAGTGTTGAAAGGATTCATTAAAATACTTTCTAATCTTGGCAACTCAACTTGTGAACAGTGTGGTATGTCCAAGTATGGCGACACTGTATTGTCTTATGTATAAAGAGTGGTAAAGTAAAGCTGCAGTTAAAGATACCTCTGCCTTGTTTCATTTCCCATTTCCAATAAAGTTACAATTGAGCTAAACTTTAATTACCGTTCCTGTTTAAATGCACTACGTAGGCTGTGAGACCAGTGTGCCCTATGCCCTACAAGGTGAGGAGTGGCAAGAGGCATAGAGAGTGATACCTGTCTCATGCTGCTATCAAACCGTGGATAGTATTACCTCATCCTACGCAGGACAGACAGGCTGACTGGGACAGCACTGCCCAACTTAAACAACAAGCAGTAACGCCTGCTTCGGTACCAGTAATCTTTTTGTTAGCGTGCATTTGCATTCACCCTTCATGCCATCCAGTGGTAAGAGGGTTGCTAAACTGGACAGACCAGATAAGGCTGGGCAAACCCCAACTTCTGGAGCCGTGAAGCCTACAACTGGAACCCTCTTCAACCGCAACACCCAAAACGACTGAATAAGTAAGCAATAGCCAACACCCCTGGCCTGGTATCGCAGAACCAGAGTAAACGACCCCATTTTTGGTCTAACAGAAAAATCCTCTACATATGTGTCAGTCAGGGCTAAACCTCTAAATAAAATAATATTAAAATGTACAGCATGCAAACACATTAAAAAGTGGACGCCATTTGGTTTGCAGGATGAGTGGATGACTAGTATCAAATCTGGGCAAATATTATGTTGTGATCACTCGCGATGTAATCTGACTTTAAACTCAATGACACAGTACCTTAACTTTGCTGCATGACGAAGAAGAGTATGCAAAACACCAAGCATACATGCAAACCGGTCGCCTTCTCCTGTGATGTAGTTAATTCAGGCCATCCAGCTTGTTGTATTGCCGAAGGTAAATGGGACCGCCTCTGCTGCTCCCACACAGCGACAATAGCATGCCTCCTGACACCAAAAAGCAAAATATTTAGAATGCATGAAACGTCCCGCACTGTTCTAGCAGGGAATAAGTTACAAGTTACACTCCGTGAAATTAAATCACAGTTCCACACGTAATCGTACTCAATGTTACGGGGTAATCCAGCTTGTTACTATCATGTGTGATGCACATGCAAAACTAATGCACAATTCTTGGAATACACAGTTCGGTACACTGTGCAGGAATAATTAACTTATACATAGGAAAGGCATCAGTCCCTTAGCCACCGCTGGTAAGCACCTGACTGCCGGCTAACATACACCCCTCAGCATCATACAGACACCCTGCCCGGCACACCAAGCAAACAGTTGATCACCGTACTTACAACTCGCACCTCTGCAGGCCAACAACCTTCACCTGGACCGTGACCTACCGCAACATAACCGTGCCACTTGCACGCGCACTCCAAATGGCAGCTACTTGAACAACACTTTTAAAAAATACAAAGAGCATCAATGGTCACGTGAATACTCAACACGCAATGCATTTAAAAGATTACATTATGCTAAACGATAGATAATATATAAAAGGAATTAAATACGTGACCGCTATTAATAAAATATTCTACAATAATAAAAGCTTATAAAAATATAGTCTTTAAAATTAGAGAGAGTTTCCAAAAGTCTAAATGTCACAGCACACTGTGTTGCCAACCTTAACATTTTATAACCAAATACAACAGTGACAATCCAATCCTAACAGTAGGTGGCGCAAGCGGTTATGTGCTGCACCATGCCACATAGCTGTGGCAGCTACGTGACATCATGACATTTGTGTACATCCACATGCGTGTTGTTTTTGTGGACAAGGACCGGCATACATTCACAGCAGTATGTTCACTTGTGAAAACTGTTCCAATCTCTGTCGATACACACTTAGGGTGGTACTTGTTGTCTTACAAGTTGCACATGACTACATCGTGCCCTGTTCCATGGTACAGTTTGACATTGCACTTCCTTGTATTGCATTCCTCTGGTGGCAGGAACTCGCTGCGTGCAATCAGCTACACTACTGCAGACTGGCTGGTATGGTTGGTAGTGCAGTTTTGGCACTGGAAAACACTGTCTCACACAGATGACCACTCTCCCACTGATAAACAGGTGAAGTGCGCTCCTAGCTGGCACAGTTCACAGTGCACGGTATCGTTGCTGGTGTCATCGCACAAAGGGCATGAGCAGCATGCTACCCTGTTTGTTGATGTAATTGTCGGAGCAAATAACACACACATTCCTTGAGGTATGCAGTGACAGATGTTGGCTTAAAGGTTGAATTCTGTGAATGGGACCATTGGTAGAGTTTTTCCACACACGGCACACACCTCCTCTGCGTACCACATATTTGCTGAAAATTCCATGCTGCTGCTGTTTGCAGTTGTCACGATTGCAAAAGTTGCCCATGCGCACAAAGGGCTCTATGGGATTGAACCCAATATACCTGATCTGTAGGGGTGCGGTGGTCAGCATGCGCACGGACCGGACCACGCACACACACCAGGCTGCAGGCACATGTGGACATCATTGGTAACTCCACGGTACGTGCTGACATCATGGGTATCTCCAGCCCTTTGAACAAAGGAAGGGTCTATATGCACGCAAGATGGTGGCTTTTCACTGCACTACGTTGTTTTTCCATACAATGGCGTATGTCGTGAACACAAATTTTCCCGCCACGTGCACGTTTTACACCATGCACGTCTTCACCCCACACTTTAGGCACCATATAATGTGGCTGGGTTAGAGTTGCTGGTGAGGGGCAGAGTACTCTGGATTTGAGAGAAACCCTGGTTCACGACTGCAAAATTTAAGCAAGATATTGAAATGTTCTTAGAGAGCCAGCTCATCTATTCATGGGTGAGCACATGGAGACTCATTCTCAGGCAGTAGCAGGTCAACAACCATGTGGCAGTCCCCTCACAAGCACATATTAATGAAAGAGAATTTAGGAAAGAGTTCAGGTAATACAGTTACATAGTTCATGTACTTAAGCACGTGGTTTCTGGAGTGGTCCAGATCCCAAAGGTACGAAACGAGATCCGGCCACCTCGCCTGCGATTTCCCACCAACACTGAGAGGGAAATTACATTAAAAATACATTTGGACAAGTGCACACAAAAGAACACTCAGGAACAAGTAACTAGTATTGGAGGAATTAATGAAACAATTCCGACATTTTATATTAATTACTTAAATGTCCATTTTCATTTGCATTGGTAAACATATATTTATGTCAACAGGCTGGAATGGGACAGCAAAGCAATTAGAAATTAATCAGATAATACAACAAGACATCTGTCGCTTACATACACTTACATAGGCACTTAAAAAGATATTAAATTAAGACAATAATTTAATATTACGTTAGAGAATTTAAGTTTGGACACGACATGGTGGATGCTGGAACTGCCGGAATCCTTTACTTTACACATTAACAGAATCTGAGAAAAAGAAATATGCCCTTTCAAAACAAAGTAAGTATGACACAAACACTGAAAAAAAAAAAAAAATTAATTATTCAGTGTGTCTCAAGTTCAGGATTAGTAAACATATGTAACCCACGAGGCTTCACACTCTTCCGCTATTTACGTCTCACTTATGGGGAGCAATCGGGAGATAACACTTTCCTGTATATAAACTGGACTCTGCTTTCAGGGCACAGATAAAAATAGCACTGTAAACACCACTGAGCTGAGTTTACTTGTAGCGTTACGGATCAAATGGGTTGTGACCCAGTTCCAGGACCTGTTCTTGCATGAATGAGTGCAGAGACCCATACACAGAATGTATGAGCGTGCGTGACTGGTGCACGAGTGGAGCATCAGTGGGCCGCGTCCCAAGCGGGACAGTGAGGGCCACATCAGGTTATCAGACTATGTCTGGCGAAACAGTTATAGCATGGCAAATTTATTTATTTATTCATTCATTTAAGGCTTAATGTGCCACCCAACAGTACAGACCAATTACTGGGTGACACAACCTAAAGGACAAGGTCAAAGACAAATACAAACAATGAGACAAATACAAAACATTACAAATAACAGACGGAGAGAAAAACACAATATTAATATTATAATCACAAGTTAGTCATTGACAACTATAAGGTTTAAACATAGTTTAAAAAACATGGAAGCAATCCCCTCCAGTTGATTAAACAAAAAAATATACTGGCATATTATTTTTCTAATTATCCCTACTGACAATTATAGTACTTGTACAGTATTGGAAAAGTTATTTTATTTCCCTTAAACGGGTCAAAGCTACCTAATAATTTGTTAAAATTAACCACACATTTATTTACAAGATCCTTTTTTTTTTTGACAACGATTCAAAAGTATAAAATAATCTATGACGGTAGTTTGGAATTTTAAGTCCTACCAAATTTTTAATAGACATTTAATTGATATAAAACGAAAAAGCATTTACCAAAAATTAAGTATCAAGATCACTACATAATTTAAGTGCTTGTATTTAAAATCTAGTAAGTTCACTAGTATAATCAAAATTTGGACTAATAGGAAATATTGCATAAATTAATAAAAAATGTTTCTTTGGAGATTTTCAATTTTAATTGAATCAGTATTAGTAATAAAATTCCAAATCACAGAACAATATTCTAATCTTAATCTCATTAAAGAATAATATAAACACAATGAAGAGTCAGGTGAAGTTGCAGAATACGTAATGAAATTAATTAGACCTGTAGTACGACTGATATTACATATAAAATAATCTACATGATGATAGAAATATAATTTAGAATTAAGAATTACACCTATGTCATGAATAAATTCTACTGTATTAATTAACACATTACTGACAGTGTATTTAAAAATAATAGAATTGGTTTTCCTGGAAAAAGTAATACAAACAGTTTGACGCCGTAAGGTGAGACACGAGACGAACAATGACAAAAATACTTACTGGTAATATGGGCACCAGCGGTGCATCCCAATCACTTGACTATTGAGACTCAGGGTTCTAAGGGATGCTGTGGGTTCTGTGTATCCGTCTCACCCGTGCGTACTTACAAACATGTCGGCAATACTAAACTTTTACTAAACATCACTTTGAAAATAAGCACTTGTTAAAATACATGTGGCTAGGACACTGTCACTACTGAATAAAAGGAGGTCAGTTCACTGTAGACTTGTTTATATTATTATTATTACTCGTACAGATCAACGTGCCAATGAAATTATGATACTCTCAGTCATGACTAGACAATTCCGCTTGGGTGCTCCCCAACCCGCAATTAATCTAGTGCACACCTAGACGGATGATCTCACCGCGGTGTATGTAAAAGCAGTCTTCACAAGGGAAGAGGGCAGACAGCTGCGAGGGTGGACTGACTGTTTTTCCCTGAAGACAGGACACATTCAATTACAAACGAGAACACTTGATGAAACATATTAACACGTGTGACTACTTGGCATCACCAATGCAAACTAGTCTGGGCTCGCCTGCCAGTACCTGGATAGTGTGGTGACGGCCTGTACACAGAGCCGGCTAGGACGGAAGTAATTGCACTGTACACAAATTGCAAAATTACACAAAATTTATAAAGACCCTTAAAAGATGATAGGGCATGAGATGAGTATTCGCAATAAACACACGTATGTGAAAACAAGCTTAGGTCGCGTGGATGCCACTGGATGAACTTCTTAGCGGACCATGTGGTGCAGGTGAAATTGCAAAATTTTTTTGTGAAAACTGCAAATTAAATTCCAACAAAATATTATTCTGGTAGAGAAAATTATTCTCTTTGTGATTACAGTGGTTACAAGCATGTAACATGCCTGGTGGTGAAAAAAAAAAACAAAGTGACCGCGTGGTCAAACACGAGCATCCAAACATGGGTATTCATTTACGTGAAAATTTCACGGAACCCAGACAAAATTTAAGATAGAACCCTGAACAAAAATATTGCACACATGATATTACATAAATAAGCTATCAAAACGCAATGATGACTTAGACATATACTTGGTGTCGGTTAGCCATGTGGTTGTACATGATGTTGCCGTAAAATATTCAAACACAAAAAATACCCTCAAATACATGCATAGAATTAAAGCCCTTACAATTGCACACAGCAATAATACAGAAATTACAATGAAACTCCTTTAGCAGATGGTGCCTGATTCAAGTTTCGCGGCTCGCGTGACCTCTGAAACACTTTTCTCCTCCAGTTTAAAATGCCACAAGGGCGAAATTAATTAGTTAAGCGGAAGCATAATGCTGGGGAAATGTCTGGCAAAATGTACATAAGCAAAGGTTAACCGGTATACTGAAAGTGCTATTGAAATCTACATCAGTGAACAAATGTAATAGTGCACACATGACAGTGTCTTACCTGGCCAGTTCCTTACGACAGACTGTCCAGGGGCAAGCATCGTACGGTCCTACCATGGCAGCCTACGGGGTTCACATAAGCAGAAGTGCTATGCACGCCGAGTAAAATATTTGTACTTTGAAAAATAAAAGTGGCACAAATTGAATTAAATATGTTTTACATTTTTATAATTTTCTTATGGATTTTTCATATTAATTCATTGTCTATTACGGCATTCACGCCGGAATATCACTGTTCTTAATCTTGGTGCTGTGGGCACTTTGAATTTCATAACCAAATATTTCAAAAATAACAACTAACACTTTAAAACATTTTAAAACATATCAAATCCTGAAAATAAAAATACAAGACACATTTTACACTGCAAAATAATGTTTATATGAAAGTTAAAAAATATTGGCCTTTTTGGTGCATGTGCAGGCACACATGACATGTGTGGTGAGCGCCGTCATGGGCTCTAGTGCTGCTGGCTCTTAGCCGACGTTGAACGACCCCCTGCCTCGAATGCCAAGACAATGCGAGTAATGCAACATTGCTGTGGCGGGCTCTCCTGGACTGGTTGCTGGTTGTGGTCAAAGAAAACATGACCTCGGAGGGCTTCTGTTTCTGTGGCATTTGCAGGGGGTGGTGATGTAGGCAGGAACAACATTGTGGGTACATGGTGGTGATTCACATCGTCTCTTACGAGCACTGTGTTGCGATTTGATGACACTTGTCACACTCACTGCCCTACTATTCTCCCCAAACCCTTTCAAACTCTTGCCCCTACAAGGCTATTCCCTATGGAAACTGAAAAGCCTTTGAAAGGCATCTCGTCTTCTCTTGAGGTATCCAAATTTACATTTTCACTATTGTTACAACCAAATTCATCTGGGCCCTGGGGAAACCCCTTAAAACTTATTTCACTGGCACTGGTTGTGTTGACATTTACGTATGCACTAATGTTACCACTTTCTTCATGTACACTTGGAAACCCATTAAAATAACTCTGATTTGTTGTGTAATTACAGGCATTAACAGGAAAACCCATGAATGATGTTTTGCTACTACTCGCTTCTACTTCCTCACTACTAGGTGTTGAGTGTTCTGTTGGTGCAAAACCCCTAATGACAGTTCATTACTTTTGCTGGGCTTTCCCATATTAGTGTTGTTGTTTTCCTCAGTGTACATGCTGACATTTCTCTGTGAACTCCCTGGTAAAATTCTCTGAGCTCGCTGAGGTACTGGGCATAACGTTGTCTCCTTGTCCCTCTTCCCTACAGGTGGTTGGGCTATACGCAGGTCGTCACTGTGCTGTTTCGTGACACGTCTTGGTCCCAACTTCACTAAATACATGGAACTTCCCATCTTTTCTACCACTCTCACTGGCCCTGTCCATCTAGGTACCAGTCCAGCACAGTACTTTTTCACCACGGCCACTAACGGGTTTTCTCTTATGTACACATACATTCCGGGTGACAGCCTCTTGCTCTCCGGTACCCACACATTACAGTAGCTGATTTGATTCGCCCTGGCTTCCTCATGTATTTGAGCCTGGTGTTTGACAATTTGTTCAGGTTGTCTGGGTGTGTTTTCGCAGGGTGCTCCCGGGGCACGGAGTTAACGACCTTGTACCATCTCGGCAGGTGTCTTCCCTGTTGCCACATTTACTCTATTTCTTAGTCAAACATTACCTCCAGTATCAATTCGGCACACCTAGTGTGATCTTTGTCTAACCGGACACGTAATTGGATTTTGACGTCTTGGTTACGTCTTTCGATTGGCTTAGCTGGGGTGGTACGGTGTTCTGTTCCCCACCTAGTTCAATATTCTCTCGACTTTCTGCCTACAAATTGTGTGCCATTATCGGTCGGCAAATACTCTGGGTGTCCCCATCTCGGAAAGAACTCATTTTGCATCACCTGTGCGACTGTGTGCGCATGGATATTTCTAACTGGGAATACCTCTGTCCAACAGATAAACAAATCTGTGGCAACAACAAGAAATCTTGTACCAGTTTTTGTACGTGGTTATGGGCCCATGATGTTGATTGCTACTGTTTTAAATGACTCGGTTGGCAGCCTTGGCTGTTGTGGAGCGTCATTGTCTGCTCTCCACGGCTTCCGGGTGTTACATGTGATACAGCTCTGTACATATTTCCTGACATCTCCCTGAATCCCTGGCCAGTTAAAAAATTTCTGCACATTTCTTTGTGTTTCCTCGGATCCCGGGTGTCCATGCTCCAAACTGTCTTGTGCATACTGTAATAAAATTTCCTGTTTCTCCTTCGGCACATATGTTTGCCATAGCGCACAATTACCAGGTGGTTTGGTTTATAGCTCTCTGTCCACTACCCTCCAGTGTTCTGTGTAACGTGTTGCACAGCGTTGTCGACGTTGCGCAGCATCTGGGGAATTTTATTGCGCACATGCAATGAAACAAGTTCGCCAGGTGGTGTGGCAACAATGTTTTGTACAATGAGAGTTTGTTTCTGCAGTTGGTATTGTATGGAAAGGTGGTACCGCTTCTTCCCACTCCGCATTGTCAGTTATTGTTAGATTCGGACAAGGATTCCTGGACAAGGCGTCCGCAAGCTCATTGGTTTTCTTGCTACATGTTCTACCTTGAAATCATACTCCTGATGTAACAGTGCCCAGTGAGAAAGTTTGCTCTTCCCGTTATGCATGCCCTCTAACCACACATGACATTGGTTGTCAGTTTTGAACCTTAAACTGCCTTCCTAGCAAGTATGGCTGGTACTTCCGCAATGCATGTACAATGGCCAAACATTCCTGTTTGTTAATGTGATATTTATGTTCTGTGTCCCCGAACTTTGCACTGTGGTAACTGATTATATGTTTTTCCCTGTGTGTTCCTATCTGATACAACACGACCCATTGCCTTCTTGACTGGCATCTGTTTGTACAACAATGGGTAATTCTGGGTTGAATCTAGACAGTGGATTACAGTTCTGAAATGCAAGTTTGATTTCTTTATAGGTTGGGTCGGCTTGAGGTCTCCAGATAAATTTACATTTCTCACACAGCAAAGCAGTTAATGGTGCGTAATCACCGAAAAGTTTGGGACAAATTCCCTTAACCAATTAATTAAGCCAAAAAATGTCCTGACTTGTTTACGTGATCTGGGTGTGGGTTTGTTTTGAATTTCCTGTACGTTTTGCTGTTCAGGTTTGTGTCCACCCCCTGTTACATAGTGTCCCATAAACTCCATTCTACTCATACCCAACTTACACTTTTCCACTTTTCATGTAAGTTTGTTACGTTTGAGCCACAAGGCTCAAATGGTGCAATTGCTCTTCCCAACTGTTTGACCAAACAAGTACATCATCCAAATATGCCATCGCAAGTCTCCAATGAATCCATCCAGTACATTAAACATTAAATTTTGAAACGTTGCAGGGGCACACTTTAAACCAAGTGGCATGGCAGCAAATTGAAATCTGCGTCCATCTGGGGTAGTAAATGCTGTTTTATTTCTGTCCTGTGGGCAGATAGACACTTGCCAATATCCGGACTTTAAATCAAGTGATGTGAAAACGATAGCTGGTCCTAATGTTGACAAAGTGTTTTCCATATGAATGTCTGGTGGTGGCATGTTTACATTGATTTTATTCAAAGGGCGGAAATAAACACAGAATCGCCATTCGCCATCTTTCTTTGGAACAAGGGTAACACCTGAAGTATAGAGACTCTACGTAGGTTCAATTACATTATCGTTTAGCATCTCACATTCCTACAGGTTGATGATGCGGCAAAAGAAATTACCTGGGTCTCGTGGCTTGAAGTACACGGGGCCCTCGTGTGTTGTGATGATCGCATGCTCCGTGACATAGGTGTGCTGCAGCTTCCCATCAGTGAGGAACACACTGGCATACTGGTCCAGCAGATGTTGCAGACATTGCTGATGTGTAGCGAGCACCTTGTGCTCGAAGTCAACAAGCGGCACAGCAGTTGTTGTTGGCGGTGTTGTTCCCATGGCGTATACGGTCCACCTGCCATGTGTCCCCACGTGCAGACGATTCAGATGCTATTCTATCACGGCTTGGTTATGAATAAGCCATGGCAGTCCCAAAATTACTTCCTCAAACAAGTCCTGCACAATGTAAACATTAGAGTTGTGCGAATATTCGGTATAACGAAACGAAAATGAAAAATTAACATTTTAATTTTAGTTTTGGTAGGAAATTTGGTTATCGAAAGTCATAATGAAACGAAAATTCTCGATTTCGATGAATTTTCGGGTGTTTAATGAATATTCATTTAGTGCACCAGCAAAGAAAATTTTTGCCAGTAAATAATTTTGTTGGTTTTTATTATTTTATAACTGAAATAACTATATAAAATGAAGATTTAAGTGTAGGAAAAACCCCTTTTGGTAAATACTACAAATCCTTCATATTTTTTGCTTGATTTTCTAATGAATTTGTTATAATGAATAACATTCTATAATGTTAGGAACATGGTTAAGCTTTCATTAAGGCTGAGCCTTAACAATATAAATTTTCATTTGCGTTTCAGTTTCATGAAAGTTCATATATCCTTAATTTTCGTTTCATGAGAAAATAGTCACATTCGCACAACCCTAGTAAATATCACACTTGGTATGCAGTTCTCAGATCCCTACTGTGACGTGCATAACACTCCTTGCTTCTCCCTGTTGGTGTGTGGTAGCTAATTGCAGACGTCGCAGCGGCACTCTAGTTGTTATAGCTTATATTGACTGCCAGTCACTTCAAACACTCTTGCGCGTGTAGCGGGCGGGTTTTCCTGCTGCTGCGGCAATTGTGAAATCTGCATGGCGGTGGCAGCGGTCACGTGACATCGGTAACCAGCACGGGGGTTACAGGCGGCGGGGATTCACTTTGTCGGTCCGGCACTTGTTCTCTCCGTTCCGCCTGCTTATCTCATCCGTAGGCATGTGTTTCCCAGGTAAACAGTTCCACACACTCCCGGCTGGCTCTGTGCAACAACGGCCTAGTGTCTGGTTTTATAACGCCACAATTGTGTCTAATACCCCGCAGGTTGCCTGTCCTGGTGTAGACGCTTAGACAAGCCTAATTTGCGTTGTATGAACTCTTCAATTGCCTCGCGCTCTCTCTGTTGTTCATGATACAGTCGTGCTTGTGCCTGTACAGCATCTCAGTCAGTGTTGGACCAACCTAGCAATCTCTCACAAAACTCTTCCCACGTAACTCGATAGACCCTGACGAAGTTCCACCCCGTGGCAGCGGTTCCTGTTAACCTGTTGGCAGTTACTTCAGTCCAATCATCTCTATGCACACGATGCCCATGTAATTTTTCCTCACAAACAGCTAGAAATGTACCCGGGTCTTCTGAGTCATGTCCCGCAAAAGTTGGCAGTAATACATTGCGATCTGGCCTGGTTAAGTCCTGTGGCGTGTAAGTAACAACTACTGGCGGTGGTGTGGGTTTCACATCTGGTGTTGGTGGTGGCGCAATCTCAGCACAGTTAGTCTTATGGCACTCATCACAGTTTATAACACCATCGTGGATGGAGGTAAACTTTGCAGGCCCTATGCATCGTAAATGTGAGTCCTTCCTACACTGTTGGCACTGCACCCACTTCGTTCCTGTCCCGTCACATACGGTGCACATGCACAGGTGTTGCTCTGATGGCGTAGAGATGTCGGACGTGCATTGACACAAGGGTTGCTTCCACATACTTCCCTCAAACAAGTTAATTTCACTCAATCTCCCACAATGCACGCATCAATTGATTGGTATGTCTAAGTAATTTGCGTTCACATTCGCAGGTGCCGCGGGTGTCACAGTTGCCAATGCAGATGTCTTGAGGGCTTCTCGCGGTTGATCAGGTATGGTGTCCGCCATTTTCTCGCGGTTGACGTGGATGATGCCACGCGGATGAACACACTTGACCCCACTTGGTAACGCCAATTGACGCCATCAGGTGAGACATGAGATGAACTATGAGACAAATATGTACTGGTAATATGGGCACCAGCGGTACTTCCCAATTACAGCACTATTGAGACTCAGGGTTCTCAGGGATGCTGTGGGTTCTGTGTGTGTGTCTCACCCATGCGTACTTACTAACACGTAGGCAATACTAAACTTTTACTAATTATCACTTTGAAAATAAGCACTTGATAAAATACATGTGGCTAGGACACTGTCACTACTGAATAAAAGCAGGTACGTTCACTGTAGACTTGCTTTTTTTATTATTACTCTTACAGATCAACATGCCAATGAAATTATGATACTCTCGGTTATGACTAGACAATTCTGCTTGGGTGCTCCCCAGCCCACAATTAATCTAGCGCACGCCTAGATGGATGATCTCACCGCAGTGTATGAAAACACAATCATCACAAGGGAAGAGGGCAGACAGCCACTAGGGTGGACTGACGGTTTTTCCCTGAAGACAGGACACGGTGAATTACAAATGAGAACAAGTGATGAAACATATTAACACGTGTGACTACTTGGCATCGCTAACGCAAACTCGCCTGGGCTCGCCCGCCAGCATGCGAGTAGTTTGCTGACGGCTTGTACACAGAGCTGGCTAGGACGGAAGTAATTGCACCGTACACAAACTGCAAAATTACACAAAATACATAAAGATAATCACACATGTGTAAAAACAAGCTCAGGTGACGTGGATATCGCTGGATAAAGTTCGTAGCGGACCACCTGGTGCATGTGAAATTACACTATTTCTTTGTGAAAAATGCAAATTAAATTCCAACAAAATATTATTCTGGTAGAGAAAATTATTCTCTTTGCAATTACAGTAGTTACAGACGTGTAGCGTACCTGATGGCAGAAAAAGCAAACATTAAAGAGACTGCGTGGTCAACCACAAAAGCATCCATTTACATGAAAATTACATGGAACCCTGACAAAATTTAACATAAAACCCTGAATAAAAATATTGCACACATGATATTATATAGCAACGATGGCGTAGACATATACTTGGCATCGGTTAGCCACGTGGTTGTACGTGATGTTGCCGTAAAATATTCAAACAGGAAAAATACCCTCAAATACATACTGACACCAGCTAACAGATAGAGGTGCTAGAGCCCATGACGGCGCTCGTGTCACGTGTTCCGCATATGTGTGCAAATAGGCCAATAATTTTGAACTTTCATATAAAGGTTATTTTCAGTGTAGAATGTATTATATTGTCTTTGCAGTGTTTAATGTATCTTAAAATGTTTTAAAGTGTTTGTACAAATTTTAATTGTTTGGTTATAAATATTCAACGTGCCCGCTGCACCGAGATTAAGAACACTTAATATTCCGGTGTGGCATGAATGCCATCATAAATAGACATTAAAATAAAATTGAAATTCATAAGAAAATTATAGAAATGTAAAACAATATTTAATTTGTGCCATTTTAGTTTCAATATAAAATATTTAACTCGACGTGCAAAGTACTTCCACGTATGTGAACCCTGTAGGCGGCCATGGTAGGTCCGTGCGACACTTGTATCTGGACATTCTGTCGAGGAGAGCCGGCGAGGTAAGACACTGTCACGTACGCACTACAACTTTTGTTCACTGATTTAGAATTCCATAGTCAATTTAGTTTACCGGTTAACCTTTGCTTGCGTACGTTTTTGCCAGACGATTTCCCCAGCATTATGCTTCCGTTTTATTAATTTCTTAGGCCCTTACAGCATTTTTAACTTAATCGAAGAGGGGGAGGAGAAAGATGTCGGAGGGGTCACGCAACCCGCACATTTTGAATCAGACGCCATCTGCCTATGTTTATGGCATTTCATTGTAAAGTCTGCATTATTGCTATATGCAATTTTAAAAGCTTTATTTATATGTACGTATTTGAGGGTAATTTTCGTGTTTGAATATTTTATGGCAATATAACATATAACCACATAGCCGACCGAAGCCAAGTCTTTGTATATGCCATCTTTGTGTTTTAAGAGCTTATTTATGTAACACAGTATGTGCAATCATTTATTTCAGGGTTCTATGTCAGTTTTATTCAGGGAGAAATGTATTTTTCACGTAAATTGATGCTTTTTGTTCTTGATCACGTGGTCACAGTAATATTTGATTTCAGCTCCATCAGGCATGTTACAAGCCTGTAACCACTCTAATCATAAAGAGAATCACTTTCTCAACACGAATAATATTATATCTGAATTTAGTTTGCAGTTTCCACGCAGAAATATTGCAATTTCACCTGCACCACATGGTCCGCTATGAACTTCATCCAGCGGCATCCGTGCCACCTAAGATTGTTTTCACACACGTGTGTGTATGGTGAATATTCATCTTGTGTCCCATCTTATTTGATATATCATTCAAGGGTCTATGTAATTTTGTAATTAGCGTATGGTACAATTATTCCCATCCTAGTCAGCTCTGTGTATAGGCCGTCACCACACTACCCACGTGCTGGAGGGCGAGCCCCGACGAGTTTGCGTTAGTGATGCAGAGTAATCACATGTGTTAATATGTATTAAGGGTTTTCATTTTTAATTCACCATGTCCTGTCTTCAGGGAAAAACAGTCAGTCCACCCTAGCAGCTGTCGGCCCTCTTCCCTTCTGAAGACTGTGCTTTCCCGCACCTCGGTGAGATCATCCATTTAGCCGTACACTAGATTAATTACGAGCTGGGGAGCACCCGAGCGGAATTGGCTAGTCATGACCGAGATAATCATTTCATTGTTACGTTGATGTGTATTAATAATGTCAATAAAAACAAGTCTACAGTGAACTTAATTCTTTTATTCAGTAGTGATAGTGTCCTAACCACATATTTTTCATCCACTGTTTATTTCAGTGATGTTTATTAAAAGTTGAGTATGGCCAACGTGTTTGTAAATACACACGAGTGAGATGGACACACAGAACCCACAACATCCCTGAGAACACTGAGTCTCAATAGTGCGGTGATTGGGAAGCACCGCTGGCGCCCAAATTACCAGTAAGTATTTGTGTCATTGTACGTCTCGTGTCTCACTCGACTGCATCAATACATAGAATTAAAACTCTTACAATTGCACACAGCAATAATTTAGAAATTAGGATGAAATGCCTTTAGCAGAAGCAGATGGCGCCGGATTCATGTTTTGCGGGTCACGTGACCTCTCAGACATATTTTTCTTCCTTCTCCTCAATTAAGTTTAAATATCAGTACCTGAAAATAAAATTACAAAACACATTTTTGCATTGCAAAATAATATTTATGTGAAAGTAAAAAAAATTTGGGCCTCTCTACGCACATGCTGGTACATTGTGACACCAGTATGGGGAGCGCCGTCATGGGCTCTAGCGCCGCTGGCTGTTAGCCGGCATCAAGTTTTGTTTAAATTTAATGACATATTATTAGCTTTGCACCACTTTACAATTGCTATTATGTCATCATGAAAATAAGTACAATCCTTGATGACTTTAATATTCCTATATATTTTGAGATCCGCAAACAATAGCAATTGAGAATGACCAATAACATTTACAATGCCATTTATAAAAAATATTAAACAATATAGGAGATAGGGTTCCACCTTGTGGAACCCCAGAAGATACTACTTAGATGTGAAGAAGAGAAAGATGAATCTATTTTGACTACAAAATTTCTCTTCCGTAAGTAATTTGAAAACAGTGCTACAAATGAATCGTCCAATACTATTTCTTGTAATTGTTGCAATATTACATGGTGTTGACATGTATCAAAAGCTTTTTGCAGATCAAAAAATATTGCATCAATTTGATTTCTAGTGGTCACATTTCCATAAAGATCATTTACAAATTCAAACAAATTAGTGGTTTGTGGTTTTGCCGGTTTGAAATCCATGTTGGTTTACAGTAATAACTTTTGTAGGAAAATCAAGATGTCTATATATTACCTTTTCAAATACCTTAGAAAAACTACATAATAGTGAGATAGGTCTGTAATTATTTAAATTGTTTTTATTACCTTTCTTATAAATGGATACTACTATTGATTTTTTTCCATAATTTAGGAAAAACACCTATAGAGAGACTAAAATTAAAATTATGAGTTAATAATGGAATAGAAATTTTGGCACAACCTTTAATTATAAAATTTTGAATATTATCTATGCCAGGGGTCTTACTACTTTTGAGCTTTTAAATTGCCCAGAGTACCAAACTTTGTGTTATTAAAGGAGGAGATAGATGTAAATTATTATTAATATAATTATTTTGTAAACTATTATTATAAGATCTTTGAACATATACCTCTCTAAAGTGCTTTGCAAACATATTAGATATTTGATCTTGGACCATTTTTCCATTGGATAGTAAAGTTATATTCTCCTTATAACCGTTTTTCATAGTTTTGATGAAATTCCAAAATTTACGGGGATGTTTTTTGAGATCATCATTGATATTCTTTTGCCATTTTAACTTATCAAATTCAATCATCTCTTTAACGGCTGTCCTGCAGTCTGAGAAACGACGATAATTATATTCTGTTTGAGTTTTTTAAATATTATCTAAATAAATATTCTTTTGTTTTTAATAATCTAATGAGGTGTGATGAAAACCGAAGGGGATATTTACCTTTTACATTTTTTATCTTAGGTATAAAATTATCTATATATATTTGAGAATAACTTGTGAGATAATCTACGATTTTATCATCATCATCCACTGGTAAATAGGACTCCAGTCAAAAGCATCTAATGCTGAATACAGAGAATAATAATTTTTTATAGTTACTAGTAGAAAAAGAATTTTTGCTCCCTATATAACATTCAAAGTCAACATTACAATAACAAATTAATGCCGGGTGATAATTATCTTCAACAAGAGCATCAATAGAGTGTACTACATCAAAATGAATGTTTTGTGAAAGTAAGTTGGTCAACATTAAGCAGACTCATCAGTTGAAGAAATGGTAGACCGTTTTGTTTAATGTAATAATGTAAAATGTTTTGAGTATGCATGGAAATCCAGTCAATACCTGGTACATTGAAGTCTCCTACAATAATTATTTGGTCTGGATAACTACCTAATTTAAGCTCTAAAAAATTTAAGTAATCGTTAAATTCATTGACAGATAGATTAGGAGGACAATATATATTTCCTGTTAATAATTTTTTATAATTATGGCTAGCAAATTCTACCCATACAGCATTAAATTCTCTTTGGTAAAATCATATTTTTGTACAGTTTGAGGAAATCTGAAAGAATTAACATCTATTAAAATACCACCACCTCTATTGAGGTTTGTCAGTACAGCATCAGTGTCTTTTCAAAAAAATAAAATTATCAGTTGCTATTTAACCAGGTTTCAGTTAGCAGATAAAAAGATAATCAACACTATTTACATTCTGATCAAAAGTTAGTGATTTAGTGCGCAAGCCCCTGACGTTCTGGTAATACAAGCTGAAGTCTCCTTTATGGAGTACATACAATTTTTGCCTAGGCACCTCCGACTACCATTTCATGAGCTAAGCAGATATTTTATCAGCTCCCCCAGCCATCACTGTATTATTATTGGTAGGAGTAGAGACGGAAACTTCATTTGTTGGTACAGAAGCACTTGCAGCACCGTACAGTTGATCACCATGTAGTCTTCCGTAGAAGGGGCTAATCGGACAGCCAGCCGGGCAAAAGACAGTATTAAAAATACGGTCAAATTCTACTTCTATGATAGAAACATATAAGGAAGAATATGAATCGTGTTCTGTTTTGAGTTTGGCTACTTTCAAGCTTGACATTTTAAGTTCCTGATTTATATACGATAAATATTGTTTTCTTGTACTTCTGGCCCGAAACGGGATACAATATCGCCTTCATTTTAGGCTTCACTACTTTAGGAACAATCTTAATATTGATGTTGTTCCTTACTCCCAGTTGTATTTGCTTCCGTCCGCCAGCTGGCTTGGCACCCGCTGACTCATTGTTCATAGCTGCCTTTGTGACACATCGAATCACTGTGACAAAGCTGTCCGCATCAGCAACCAGGTGTTTGGAAACTTTTTGCTGACCTTGTGGTTTGTTTGTGTACACTGGTGACGTGTCGTTACCTGGAGTTGATTTATTCTGAGAATTAACTGTAGCACTGAAATTTGATTTCAAATCCATTTTAGCAACCTTGCTATAGGATATTTTGGAAAGCGAACGAGATTCGCCTCTAACAGCACATGAAGAACACAAATTTTTGTTTTTTTTCATTGGAAATTTGCACACTTTCAAACAAGGCCCTTAATGAACAGTTTTCTTCTTTTAAATCACGGACGTCCTTAGTTAAATCATCAATTTTTTTTTTTACAAAGTACTTCAAATAGAGATTTAACACTAACATCCATTGTGAGTCTCATTTTTTTCCGTAAACACTTCTTCACTGTCTTGTTGTCCACAAGTGTAACTTTTAATGCATAATTTCGTTGACCTAAAACGGGCCTCCCAATAACTTTGCACGATGCGGTGCGGCACGTCCAACGCTCAGCCAGCGACAAGTGTTATTTGAGTCTTCACAATAGAGTGATGTTCTGACGCCGGCCACCAGCGACACAGATTGTGCTGCCATCTGGTACCCCGCAAGGAAGCCTGCAATTAAATTCTAAAACCGAACTAAATGCAGTGAAGTTTCTTGCCATTTAGTTAGTAAAATTGTTATTTTTCAGTGATATACACTTTTCTTTAGTAAATGTATTATATTAAAATTTTAAACAGTGTTGTAGAACATGAATGACTTTTCAGGCATCGAAAAACATACTTTTGTTTTCTTAAAGGTAGGTAAAATTGATATAAATTTGGACTCCGATTAGTATATCTGCAAACAGTTTATGTATGTTTCAGTTCTTTACCTCACCTCACCACTTATTCCTTCAAACATTTTAAACAAATCGTTCTTCTTTTCCACCATTGCCTGATGCCGACGAACACATGGCCAAGCTTTCCTACAATGTGATTGACGCCGACAGTTTGTTGCTTCACTCTGATTGGCTGAAGCTTGACACGTCGCTTTGCGCTGCGCTATTGGGAAACCTGCTTAAGGCCGTGTCTCAACTCGAAAGTATTTTCACTCTCACTAGCCACTCTCATTTCAGCACACTCTGGCTCACTCTAGCAAATTGAGACTTGTGTCCTCTGTAAGCCTTCTGCATTATTTCTCTGACAGAAAAGGTAATAAATAGTAAAAAAATTAAATATTGCAGGCCTTTCACTTTCCTCGAATATATGTACAGTATTTTATGTAATACCATAGTAACTTAATTTAATTTGTTACATTTTTGCATAATTAGAAACATAATTACTATGTGCAAATCACATTATTTAATAGTATACATACAATTAACTTAAATGAAAAGTGAATATAGTCATATCATAATTTATGTTCCATATCAAATGTAATATTGGTATTACACATTTCACAATCGCAATGAGTTAAGTCGATAATATATTTCTAACGCTGCACAACAAAATTATGTCTGGATATTGAGGGTAGACTTGAAAACAACATGCCTGCCAGAGAGGGTGCGAGAATGAGCACCGAGTGTACATAGTCATTCACTCTCCCTCTTGCGTTCTCTCCACGGAGTTGGGACAGCAGAGAGGACTCTCTGTGACGCCAAAAGTGAGTGAGAGAGTACTCTATCAGCAAATTGGCACACGGCCTAAGTTGAAATTAGTTTTTTCTACTACATTATTCTTCCATTTGGGTGAAAGTCCAAACATAGTTGGCTCATCACTACAAGGCACGCACAAGTAGTCTTCCGGATCACTTGACAATGACACATACTGTAGGTGGGAACGAGTCCCACAAGTTCCCGATCATGTTATGAATTTTTGTTTGCCATAGAAAAGTTTCCCACGAACTTTACATAGGTCCTTACTAGGGGGCATATAAAAGCCCTTAAAATCTAAAAGTTCAGAACAAGCCATCACTTTTTACTGTTCAAAAGCAAGGTCGCACAGGAGGCGTGAAGCACGTCTTTCTACTACGGGCGCCGATTGAGCGTCAATAGCCGAACTTCATATATTGTATGCCGTTAGCCTGCTGCAAAGATTAATAAGTATGGACTAAGGAATGTTGGGGGCTGTGTTCTGTTAGTAGAAAAGTCCTATTTCAGTCTTCATAGTATTTTCTGGAATGTTTACATTATGGCAGAAATAGGGATTAGGTACAATGCAGCTAACATAATTTGAAAAATATTATAGAAGTGCTGGCTATCTATCACATTACCCTATTGTGTGACATGGGTCATGCCTGATGTCACATGGTCTTATTACTGTCAGATGAACTGTTGAGTGTAGGGTTGATAAAAATCAGTTATGAAAGTCTACAGATGTGCTTTTGAACTATAATGGAAGAACAAGTTTCTTTCTCATATCTGAAAATACAGCAACTTCAGTTATTCTTAATTTTGGCATGTGAATGTTCTGTGTACAAGTATATTATATCCAGACAAAAAACTGTATAATTATATAGCTATATTTGTGGATTAGAATGTTTTTCAGTCAATTTTACAAAGGAATTATATTGCACAGATATAAGTATGACATTATAAACAATGAAATGCATGAAAAATATCACAGTAATTGCAATCAGTAAGCAATAAACAAGTACTAAGTGAGAGCCTCCCCTCTAAGTTATGCCGTGAATTATTAAATAAATATGCGATGCCTAGCCTATGCTAACCAGGTTAGGGTGCTGTACACAAAGTAACCAAGGAGTTGTTAAAGGGAAAGCGTATGTCTGTAAGCACAGAAGTCAGCGAGGAACCTGTCAGCCTAGATGGGAGGAACAAGTTATTTCTGCCTGCTGCACCCGTAACAGCTACATGTTGCACACTACAAAGTCGTCTCACTCACATGTGTCCTACTATCGACCAGATCTGTGGATTCTGAAACAAGAGAAAACATAGGCACGAAGCCTGATTACAAACAAAGCAACTGAACTTCTTTCTAATGCATGTAAAAACACTGTAGTTAAAAATATGACTTACTGTGGTCCATTCAATGTTGGTAAACTTTGTGCAGCTGTCATCTAGATGTCTTCCTGGTAAAATCCTCTTTAGAGCATCGTCGAGTTCATGTAGGGTAAAATGAAATGTTCTTTGTCTATACTGTTGATGCCAGTATTCCTGCCATGCTAATTTGTGTATAGCATGTAAGATGTTTATTTGTCTTCTTTCTTCTTGTGTTGTAATGAATGTTCATGTGTCTACCTATTGTTTATCGCTTGGCTTAGTGGATAGAAATATATCAAGTGGGGCTGCAGTGGTCCGGTGGCAAGCAATCCCAAGTGCGGCCATAGTGGCTCGGTGGCCAGAGCACTCTCAAGTGGGGCCGCAGTGGCTCTGTAGATAGAAATATATAAAGTGGGGCCCCAGTGGCTAGAGCAATCCCAAATGAGTGGCTACAGCGATTCCAAGTGGGTTGGTGGTGGTTAACTGGATAGAAATATATCAAGTGGGGCCTCAGTGGCCCTGTGGCTATAGCACAGTCACAGTTGGGCCACAGTGGCCCCACTTGGTCTGTAGAAAGGCGGACTCTCATTTAATTACAAGCAAGTTCCCTGGCAGAAGAAATCTTTTTCTCTCTGCTTCTCTTCACACCTCAAGTGGGCCAGTGCTTACTGTAACCTCCAAGAAAACTACAAAAAGATTTTGGTGGCTATCATTTTAAACATCTAAACATCTAGCTGTTAATGAGATCAAAAAGACACAGAATTGCTTTTCAATAGTTTGATGCGAACCTTGCTGAGTATGTCAGTGTGTGCCAAAATATGAGCAGAGAGTTTATTTGAAATGTTAATCCTAACTGGCCAGTGTGTATAACCAATTTGATAATGGTTCTTATTGTAGGTTCCTCATTATACAACTGAAGCGTTATGTAATGAAAGATGGTGTAGCACAGAAAATCTGCCATGCTGTTGGAATTCCCTTACATCTCTTCATGCAGAGCTTTTTAAGAAAGCTACCATTTCAAAATGTGCATCATCACAATAACCTACCAAAGACAAGGCAAGTATATATTATATGTCATACATAACTTTGAGAGATATTTAACACACTTGTTCATTTTTATTTAGTTAAACCTGTATAATTTAACATTTACCGTAAACTGGGGTAACTTTGCAGCACTGAAAATGCTTTTTTTGGTGCCAACTGGTGAAGGCAGGGTTAGTAAACATTACCTGGATAGAAGACATTAAAAATTTATAATACCTTGCTGCAGTTCTGTTTCTTTACCAGATTGCACCAAAACAACCTCACAGGTGCAAAGTAACCCCAGTTTATGGTAACGTAAGTTGTGGAAAGGTTCTATAACTTTTTAAATGTAATAATTAAGGTGGAAAAAAAGGGAAGGGGAAAGGAGAGGTGGGTGTAAAGTGAAGATGGAGAAAATGTGAAATACAGGGCAGGAGAAATGTGATTTCTCCAAGGAAACCTTCCTGCTAATGCCAATGTCCACCACATTTCCGACATGAGAAAATCTGGGCGAATTCGTCAGTTGGGAATTAGGTATACCTGGTTCACATTGGTGGAAATCTAGTTGTCAGACTACTACACCACTACAGCCTCCTCATGGGGTAAACCCAAGAAAGGTCATGCAAAGACGAAATATAGGACTACTTGGAAAATGGCAATCACCATATATTTGTGTTATTGTTGAGGAATAATTGATTTTCCTACATATGTGTTATTTATAAATGTATTTTAGCAATATTTTTATCTTGGCACATAAATGAAGTTTTAACATGCCTGTCCATTGATATGAAAAACAAAAATTGAATAAAATGCATTTTTAGTACAGCAGAATCTTGTCACTGATATTGTTATTAGTCATTGTTTTGGGTTCAAAAAATTATTAAAACAAGAATGTCATAGTAAAAACACAGTAGTTAGCTGGTAAGAATAAATTGTACTTTACCTTAAACAAATTAAAAATCAAATGTAATTACACCTTCTTGGGTCATCCTCATGTTTTTGTTATTATTAAGTACCATTTTAATAAAGATCTTTTTAACTACCTTAGACACTGTTGAAACAAGTATGTCCAGTTGAAAATTTTGACCATTACTAACTGCTGTTAAGTGCTGCTGGTTTACATTACTTCCCTTATCCTAACCCACTCGAGCGAGCAAAGCAATGTGCCAAGGACAGTGTGATAATGTGAAGAGCAGGCGGCAATTTACAAAGGTGAGCCACTGCGGGTGCAAGATAATTGCATGCTCCTGACCTTCAGTGGATTGAATTTCTGGAGTTATCTATTCTGTCATTGTCTTAGCCCTCGCAGCATGTCTCAGGATCAGGCCAGTGACGGGTCTCCAAGCTGACAGTCCAGAGTTTAGATGATTGTGCAACCTTAAGAGTCAGGTGTGCGAAGAAAGTAAAGCAATGAGCCAGCAGAGTGCCGAGTGACCAGCAGGAGTGATGTCTGCAGACTGCAAGCATCTGTACAGTGGGGAGTGATACTGATGGGCAGGAGTATTGAACTGGATGCAGGAATGCAAGACATTTGGAATGAAGGCAATAGACAGATTGGATATGTGTAAATGAGTGTGAAGTAAGTGACTTTAACCGATATAGAGACATTGATAAGAACTTAATTACAATTGAGATATACATTAAATATTGTGCTCGAGAATAAGAAGAGTAATAGTGGAAATAAATAGTTTAACGTTCTAAATAATAGCTGTGTGAATAAACAAAAATCAAATTTTGTTCTTAAATTTTTATTTAGATCCTCCATCCCTCTCAAACTCTGATACGCCCCTCTGGTATCTTCTAACAGTACTTAAGAAAAACTATTAATCTTAGATATCGTATTTGGTGAAAATAGTAAGATCAAAACTTATAATAATAAATGTTCATATATTAGAATTAATACAGTTGTGCCTTCACTAAATAAGTTCTTCATTTGTCGACGTTTTTTTTTTACAAACAAATGTTCACAGAAAAACATTAAAAAAATTTTTTGTAGTTATATTAAAGTATACAAAATTTATTTCACACCACAAATAGTTAATGACTGAAAAGTTCTATCTAGGATACAAGAGGTACAGCAAAACTTCATTGCTGCAATCCCCTTTATTCTGTTTACCCGTATGAGTTTTTTTTTTTTTTTTGCCGTTCCCAACAACTATCCTGTATAAACAATGTTGAAAATCCTACATGCTATAACTCTTAAAACATAAATTTATAGCATCAATCGATGAGATATTCTGCCCGAAAGCCAAAATATGTTTGGAACAATTGTGTAGCTATGAAATATGTACAGTTTTCTCCTTGATTTGAAACTGAATTTGCATTGAGCTGCCATAAAAACTTGATGCACTCTTATACTGGTTCTTGCAAGTAGAGGGGACCCATGGTTGGCTCACTTGTTATTTGCAGGCCTCCCACTTCTTAGGTTCCTAGGTCCCAGATTCTATCGCTGGCCATGGCAGGCAGGAAATTCTCAGATAGGGGATTCTAATGTGGGAGTGTGGAGGACATTGGCCTAGTGTGGGGTCTTTCTTGGGGCTCTCCTGTTTCTTCCTCCATCTTCATTCTGCTGCATCTCCACCATCATCTCATCTCACCTTGTCAATTCTTCAGGCTGACTGGAGCAAGGGTTCTGTCCCTCAGGTAGGGCAACCAGCCCTGATTAGCACCAGCCTCCTCTCATTTACGTGACCGTGCTGCAGGTGAGAACCATATGTGGATTTTCATCCAGTTTTATCTAACACTACCATTTTATTACAAAGCTGTCAACTGTATAACCATTAACCATACTTTTGTAGTCTCCATAACCAGGGCTTCAGTTCACTACTGTTACTTGATATCTTAATAAAGTTCATAAAAAAGTAGTTAATAAGACTTAAATTGTACTGACACACTTTTAAATAAAGAGGTTAAGATACTTTATTATTGTTGTGTCTAATGTGATAGTAGACTAGTCGTTGGAAACCTATGCTTATTGTTAGGCATTTTTGTTGTATCTTTATGTTTGTCTAGATGCAATCTGCGCTTCTAGCAAGTGCACTCTACGAGACTACTTCATCCCATCTTGGAACGCATTCAGATCCTTGTGGGGCAGGACACGTGTCTACAGGATACTTTGATGCAGCCTAACTGTTAATACACATAGGTGCTCCTAGCTTTCACTGTTCACTGAAACTCGCCCAGAAGTGGTCATGTCAACACCCCTCTCAAAAGTTTGTTCTATTTACCGAGCCATTGACACCCTTCAGGAAGGTTGCGCCAGTTCCACAGTGCACCGCTGGAGGGCAGCACTCATTCCACTGGAGCACCACAGCCTTGTGAGCCTCCAAACAAGGCAATAAAATGTCAATGCCTTGGGCACAGGCGATAAGAAAAGGCACCCCATCGAAAAACTTGGAATTTCTCAACCCCTGCAAAGCAAAGGTAGCTTCCCCCTTACCCTTCTGAGGTCCGACAAGCTCTGAATTTTATTATAAATAGGAATTCAAGAGCAGGCCTCAGGGCAGTGTGCTGCACCTCTTCTGCTGAAAAGGTCAGAGGTGTCAGCGCAGGGCAAGTGCTGTGTTAACCCTTTCTCACCCGCTGAGAAGGCCAGGAGAATATCTGCAAGGGTGTGCCTGCCACTAGACCCCAACTCACCCCGGTGACTGCCGATAACCAGAAGCCATCGACGTCTTCAGCAGCTCGAGAGGATCTCCACTTTCCAGAGGGTCTTACAGCTGCCTCCAGCATCCACTCCAGCAGCTCCTAAGGACTGCTGATGCCAACCAGAAGGTGCTGCCAACGTCGTCTCCACCTCAACCTCTTTCCTTTCCTGTAGACAACTCCGGGTAAATCAGTTTGCGGCATCATCTTCGCCCTTGTGGTGAAGGTCCCCTTCTTGCTTAACATCAGGTTCCTTCAGAACAATCCCCACTATATCAAATAGGATATAATTAATTGGCTGATAAATTAATTGTTTCTTTGCCAGTGTTCAATTACATCACAACATCAATTATTTCTATCCAGGTTGCCTTCACCTGGTATTTAATGTAGAATTAACTTTAATCAAATCTCTTAATATTTGAGTTAATTATTAATTCTAGGAGAGTGTGGAGCCACTTGTTACAAATATGTAATTAATAAACGTATTTTATTTTTCAATCATAAATTTTATGTGCGTTCTCAATAATAGCTTTGAAACCCCTTTTAAATCCTTCAGGTATTTTAAGAGTTTTGCATTGTTCTTGCTGTAAGGTAAATCTGGTTACCGCGTATAAGGTAAATCTGGTTACTGCGTATCAAATCCACAAAGTCAAATAAAAACACCTTAAGAGGCAAATTGAGATCTGCCAGCAGGTAGATTTCAGTAGCGCCAAATCACTATAGGAACTCCTCCACTCGCAGCATCGAGAGACTAAGAGTTTCCTACTCTGCCACCGCTGGTAAATAACCAGGTTGGAAGATAAGCTATTTTGGTCACCTGACCTACAGTGGATACCACACCTAGGCATTACTGAATAAGAAAACGTGTCATATCCAAGGCTCTGTTTCACCTCTGAGTAACCGCTGAAAGTTTCATCTACTGCTGGGTAATGGCTGGACACTGAACAACAGAGTGATGTAGCACATTGAAAAGTCAGTATGTCTAGAAGTGCATGGTAGGGTTGCAACTAATAACCGGCTTCATCTTAGGCAGTTAAATTTATTTGTTCTCATGCTTTACACTAGGAAAGGTGGTAATAAATGAAAATTAATATTAAAGGAATTAGAGCAACAGTAACCAAATTTACCTCTCCCCCCCCCCCCTCCCGGAGGTAGAGAACAGAGAGTTATTTTTGCCACCTACAAAAAGACCTGGCAGCTCACATCTTGAACACTTCTTAATCATACATTTTGGAGACACTTTCCTAGGCCTCTACCATCTGTGGATAAGTAACCCCAAGAACCTATCAGCAACACTTGACCGCAACCAGCATCTGCCGCTGTGCTGCTACCAACCGCCTCCACGAGCCAGCCGGCAAAGAGTGTGTAGTTACCTCGCTTTCAAAAGATAATGTCTCAGAAACGTGTTGTAAATGTGACATCTTATTTTGTACCCATACACAAACCCACTTGACCTACCCTCTACACCGGGATTTTGCTAAAGTGTTCTTAAAGTTTTCTGGGACTGCTCATAACACTGGCCTCGTGAACGTTGAAGTCTGTCTCTGGTGCAAAAACTAGGTCTTCCTATTGTAGAACTTTGAATCTAAAATTAGTCATAGGGGTTGAAATCCTCAGTTCCCAGTTCAGGAGGTGTATCCTCTAATCAGTAATTTAATCCCAACATGAAGAATCCCACCTTAGCCGATGCTTGTTAAGTCATGGCTTGCGTTCGACCTCCGGCAGAGTTAGGATTTCTGTACTCTGCAACTTCCCGTCATAGGCTGATCCTGTGTTATGAGGTTTCATCCCTCATCTTCCCTATACATCACCAAGCCATTAGTGCCTTAGTGAGGATTCTACTAGTGACACCAACATGGCACATATTTACCTCACAGATACCACCCCATTTTATTTGTCTCCATTAGATAACCCAGGGTGATGGACACGTCAGTCTTAAAATCACACTTTGTCTGATGATGTGATCTAGTCAGGCATTTATTTCCTACTTTATTCCAAGACAGTAAAAGGGCAACATTGTCACGCATATTGGCTTGTCATTAAGAGTGAATTTCTGTCCCTGACGCTATGATGCTGGCATAGGCAGGAATTAGTTTGGTTGGGGGGGGGGGGGGGAGTTTCTTCATTAACATAACTGTATCAGTTAAATGAGGTTTTTATGTCTAGGCATTGAGATATCAATGCAATGTTAATATGATTTTTAAAGAATCTGTAAAAAGTGTTTTACTTATAACAGTATTTGGTATTAATAAAGCAAAATCTTTATATTATAGTTCTATTTTCAAGATTATATATTTTTTAATTTATAACTTACAACTAAAAATGCAACAGTATGAAGGTTTTATCCAATAACTGAAGCTGTAGTGACTTTTTGTAAAGAAGCTACAAATCCATACTGAAATGCACTGGTAATATTTTTATGCCAACAAATTTGGAACAAAGTATTTTATAAATAAGGTAAAATATTTCGGAGCAAATTAATTATAGATGTGATGAGCATGAATGTGCCAAAAGAATAAGAAGTAGAAAAGGTTAACTCCTGACGACATATTATCAAACATCTCACTCTAGGAAATGATGGCATCCAAGCTTTACTATGCTAAATTGGCAGTGTGTCTACTGTCCGGTATGAATATTCACAACATACACAGACATGACAACGTCATGGGATAACACTATGTAACTGAATGACTCATGGCGCCACCGCTGCAGAACAACGTTGCACGGCCTAAACCGGTCTCGGTTGTGAACAAGTGGTCATGTCTTTCAAATTGACTGTTGTTTACATGCTCATGGCAAGGCGACATGAGTTATCAGAGTTCGAACGGGGCATGATTTTGGGTGCCAGAAAGATGGGACATTCAATTTCAGAAGTTGTGGAGACCTTCAGTATTCCTCTATCCACAGTGTCACAAGTGTACAGCGAATATCAAAATCAAGGCATTACGATCCACCTTGGACAATCTGGAGAGTTCCAGTGAATGGTGTGGCCAGCACGTTCCCCCAACACAAACCCAATCAAGCATTTATGGGACGTGGTGAAAGAGAGCCATTCACACCTAAGATCCTGCACCTAGAAATAACAGAGAACTTTTGGCAGCTATTCAGACAGCATGGCTTAACATCTCTCCAGAGGTCTTCCATCCACTTGTGGAGTCCAAGCCATGTCGAGTTACGGTACTTCTTCGGGCTAGAGGAGTCCTACATGTTATTAGACGGGTATCCCATGACTTTTGTTACGTCAGTGTATATAACCAGCCTGAGCATGGTTGTTTACAAGCAACTTTACTCGAATATATTTGTTAAGTGAGCCTGCACTTTTGACTGTTAATGTAAATTTTTTAAATCTCAAACAATAGAATACATTTAATGATGATGGATATTATTAGTATGAATGGGAGTTTCACAACAGCTACCTTTCAAGTACCAACTGCCAGGCTTGACAGTTTAAGAATTTATCTGTGTTTCTTTCGTAAAATTTAGTAAACTAGCAAACAATAACCTTCATGCATTATTTCCCTGTATTATTTTTTCTTTGCTAATGATGTGGTATTTCCATAGTAATTTCACCCCATCCCTTTACAAGGCTGGTCCAGGGGTTACACGGGATCAGGGAATAAAACAGTGTCTTTAAATTTCTCCTTTTTCTTTTTAGTGAAATTAAACAATTTTGATAATTTCTTAAATTTATATTTATAAATTGTATTCATTTAAAAAAAATATTAATCAATAGTGATTTGCACATACCTTAACCAAAAATGCCAAAGAATTTTGGATTTCCACTTTGAGGAGGATGGAGGTTCTTAGTTAAGGGAGGTGCAGGGAAGATAAAACCTGCCCCCTTTCAGATGAGCCTGTTCTTTACTTTTTTCAGAAAATACCTCTTACCAATCTTTTTCATCTTGATTTGTGAACCCTCATATAAGCACACTGTCCAGTGTAACATTGTACACAAATGGTTGTAAAGTAAATGTTGAACTCAACACACTACTTACTGGCTTGGCTCGGTTCACGAGGTTAAACTAGGTGAAGATGAGTTTGGTTGCTTTTTTGTAAGCATAGAAAAAAAAGAAAATTGTGACTACCACTGTGATCTTTTGTATGCTGGGGAAGGGCACGAACACAGAAACAAGGAAACAAGTTCTTGGAAAAAGTACTGTACATCCCTCATGGTGGTGGCAAGAGTGGGCGTGAGAGTAGGTATGCAGGTTCTGTTGCTGACCGCAAGACAGATGAGGTGGATAGGGAAGTGTAATAATGAGCTAAGGGCTGTATATAAAGAAAGGAGCATCAATGGTTAACTGCAGCCTATTTTTATTGTTAGACAAAGATGATTTTCAATTGATCTGTCATTATAATTACTGGTTATTTGTTTACTTACAATAAACTGGTTTATTGAAATTTGTAGTGAATTTAATTAGGAAATAACTATTGGAACAGACGTAGATACAATTAAAGAATTTTACTTTTCGCAAACTTTTTTGGACAGTGATCCACAAATTTGGAAGGGGAGGGTGAACCTGCACTCCCCATCTACAGATTTGGGGTGGGGGGGGGGGTTGTTAACCTGGACCCCCCTTGTCTACACCCCTGTGCTATGACCTACCACTATGAGGCCAATCAATCTGATTGGGCTCTATGGTGAATCTCTCCCCAATTCACTTTACTTTTTCCATGAATTTAGGTATAATTTCTTCACATTGCAATTTTGGGTCTTTGGAGCAACTGCGTGAATGTGCAAGAGCTTAGTACCTCACTCAACATGTTTTTTTCTAGCAGTTATCAGCTAGAATCCACCAAAACTGGTGGGCAGATAACTCTTATTGGTGACTGATGAATGTTCTTTTATTTAGCTCTTGCAGTACCACTAGGGTGTAGGAGGTTGTCCTCAGTGGTGTGCAGCAACCTGTGGAGGGGGTTGGGAGCATTGGTCCTCCCTGCTGGCAAGGTGAGGGGGGTAAGTTTAAAAGGATTGAAACAGATGCTTTTAAACTTCCTTTAGGAATATACGTTTACAGGTTACGTGTTATGCTTTACCTTGAAAATGTTTGCCTTCTGGTCATGAAAGAAAAATATCACATCTCTTGAAATAACACTGGTTAAGTGGTGCCCATGTATAGACAACATTTTTCAAAAACCGAAGCTACACCACAATTATCAAACAATTTCATATTTCATGACTGTCGTGGCACTAATTAAGATCGCCATCCCTTAAAGAACCTGGCGAAGCCCACTGACTTTGAGAGATTGTAACATTGGTGTAAGAAGTGGGATGGAGGCATTTTGTTTAAATGTGTATATATGTTATCTGGTGGTATAATTTTGTAAATATAGTAATAGGTTTAGTATTAGGTCCAAGAATTATTAAGACATTTGTGAATTCTAACTAGGAATATGTCGGCAAAGATGGAACTATTGTACTGTTTTCCGTGTCGATTGATAATTTAGTTTACAAAGAAACTTCAGAATGTTGAACATCAGGTGTTGATAATCTAATGCAGTGGGTCCTAAATACAATAGAATAAATTAAACTTTGAGAATGGTAGAACTGGAGTTAGGATTGGAAATTGTAGGAAAAAGCACAACCAAGAACCACTTTATTAATGTTATTATTACTTATTATGTAGTTAGTGCCTTGTCAGTTACCACTGGAGCTATTCTTAGTTTTTAGGTCAATGCGAGAAAACTTTATTTACAATAATGACTGTAGGTTGTATTTTTACATGTCGACACCTTGGATGAGATGTTCTCGAGTTCTCAAACTTCGTTAACTGCAAGAACATAAGCATGGATGAAGGCACTGTGTTACCTGGTTAAGCATGGACTTGGCTATGTGGGGGTGACCCACCTTGACTCTTTCCTCCTGTCAAGCAGACCGTTCACTGTTCCATCATCAGCAGCTGGGAGAATGACTTGACAGGTGACCTCGCTGGCATCACATCCTCTCCTACCCCTGCCAGAGGAGCCGACAATTTGGTAGAATGAGCAAGATATATTCTGGTGATCATGTCCCCCTGTGAAACGAAGCATTTGGAGAAGAAAATTTCTGGGCTATGGCCGAGGACACAAATACCACCACAGCTGGAGGATTGGCAGACATTATGATAGCCATATGGCCGAAGTGAGGTAATCTAGCAAAGTCAGATTCTGCATGGGACATCGGCGAAGAGGAAACACAATGGCGGTGGTTGCGAGACGATGGTGGACAAGGTGTTTATGATGTGAATGGAAGAGAATGTGTGATAACCGACAAGTAGAGGGCTCCTGTGCATGGGGCACTTGTTGGAGATCTCTAGAACATTTCACACTGGTTGAATCTGGACTCAATTAAGGTGGGATTGAATGAACATGTGAAACGGACTTTATTCAAAATATTGAAACTGTTAAATATAGTCATATAGTTTATAAAATAATTCAGTAGGTTTTGATACACTGTTTATTGGGACTGAGTTTTGGTTACTTGAGTGCAATAATTTCTTTGAGGTGATTGTAAATTGTATTGATTAAATTTAATTGTAAATAGCAAGTTATAAGCCATTATTGTGGGATATTAAGTCGAGAGTATTTTCTTCGTAGTATTTGTAAATAAATTAAGAATTTATTGTTAGCATTTAAATATCACCAGCAATAGTAACGTGTTTGAAAAAAATGTTCTATATTGGATTGATTAATGTAAAACATTACTATACACGCAAAAAAAAAAGTTTGACATCCGACATACTGGAGCTGGGGTGGTGGGTGGTCTCTGTTTTGTGGTGGGTGGTCTCTGTTTTCCGTGGCCCCCTCTCTGAGATCAAGATGGTGACGCGTCCCTGGTTGTCTTGTAAAGTTTATAAGCTGTCAAGACTGGGAGGTAGAGGGAATGCAACTGCCTATCTCAGAGAGACTTTGGTGATGAATTCTGGTCTCCCAGTCCCTGTGTCACTGGCATTCAAACCTTGTTGTTGGTGTTTTCAACCCTGGGGTATTTTACCAACAATTTTTGCAAAAACACTGCGTGGTTCAAAAGGCATAATAACCACTGTACTGATTAAAATAACACCATAATTATAACCTGAGGTTTAAAAAGAAATAGTTTTAAAAATTTACTAATTAATTCAAACCAACTTTTTTAAAAGGAAATAAAAATAATTTGCTCCTACACTAACATGTAAATCAAACCAAGTAATTTTTAAACACAAATGAGTTTAGAATCAAACCAATTTTGTCTTCAGATCTGTGTTTGCCTAAATGTTCCCTTAATATTCAGTAGTTTCTCCATTCATTCTAGGGCACCTCACAATATAGCTACTGTTTTGCAAGAATTTGCATTAATTCACCAGCAAGGACCTTAACCTAGTCTAGACTTACAAAGAATGTAAAAAATAATCATGTATACGGTTATAAAGCTATTCATCTGTAATTCCAGTACTGACTCCAATGTAATGCTCATCTGCACAGTGCACTGCAAGTTGATGTCACCCTCGCTGTCTTGCTCGCTCATGCACCAGCCACACATGGCTGTGCATGAAGTGATTGGGTCCTGATGTTCATGCAGAACAGGTCAACAATCTGTCCCATGACCCGAACGATCCGCCTTGCCAAGAGTAAACAAGTGTGTACGTGTTTATTGTGTTTAAGTGTTATAATCCCTCAAAAACAGAGTCTAAAGTCAACATGGGGAGATGTTATCTCCCATTTGCTTTCCCTGTGTGAAGTGATGTTAATTAAAGAGTGCCAGGCGATGTGGCTTGCGTAGTGAAACGAACCTACAATTGATGACACTCTAAAATCACTACATAATTTTTTTAATGTGCATGCTGTATTTCTTTTAATTCTAAAAGGATCTATTAATATTTTCAGTTTTATGTGAAAGTAACTGACCTTAGTAGTTCCGACAGCCGCCATGCCAAGTGCCCAAACTGGAATTCATACTTGATTCACTAAACTTGACGCCGGCTAACAGTCGGCGATGCTAGAGACCATGACGGCACTTACCACGCACGTGTGCAAAGAGGCTAATAATTTTGAACTTTCATATAAATGTTATTTTTCATTGTAAAATATGTTATATTGTATTTGCAGAGTTTAATATTTCTTAAAGTGTTTGTTGCTATTTTAAACTTGTTTGGTTATAAAAGTCAAAGTGCCCACAGCACTGAGATTAAGAACACTGATATTCCGGCATGAACGCCATCATAAATAGATACTACATTAATTTGAAAATTCATAAGAAAATTATTAAAATGTAAAACAATATTTTATTTTATTTGTGCTATTTTCTATAATAAAATATTTTTCTCGGCGTGCATAGCACTTCCGCTTATGTGAACCCCGTAGGTAGCCATGGTAGGTCCATGCGACGCTTGTCTCTGGACAGTCTGTTGACGAGAGCTGGCAAGGTAAATACTGTCACGTACACACTACAACTTTTTTTCACTGATTTAGGTTTCTATAGTCAACTTAGTTTACCAGTTAACCTTTGCTTGTGTAGGTTTTGCCAGACATTTTTCCCAGCATTATGCTTCCGCTTTTCTAATATATTGCACCCTTGTGGCATTTTTAACTTAATTGAGGAGAAAGAGTAGAAAGATATCAGAGAGGTCACGCGACCCAAACAACTTGAATCAGGCGCCATCCGCCTATGTATATGGCTTTCATTGTAACTTCCACATTATTGCTGCACGCAATTTTAAGGACTTTGTTTTTATGTATGTATTTGAGGGTATTTTTCATGTTTGAATATTTTACGGCAACATCACGTATAATGATGTGGCCGACCGATGCCAAGTGTTTGTATACACCATAACTGCATTTTGAGAGCTTATTTATGTAACATAGTATGTGTAATAATTTATTTCAGGGTTCTATGTCAGTTTTATTCAGGGTTCGATGTATTTTTCATGTAAATTGATGCTTTTTGTACTGACCACGCTGTCACGTTAATGTTTGATTTTACCGCCATCAGGCATGATACAAGCTTGTGACCACTTCAATTGTAAAGAGAATAATTTTCTCAGCAAAAAAACTCTTTTGTCTGACTTTAGTTTGCCGTTTCCTTGCACAAATATTGCAATTTCACCTGCACCACGTGGTCTGCTACGAACTTCATCCAGCGGCATCCGCGCCATCTAAGCTTGTTTTCACACGTGTGTGTGATTATTGTGAATATTCATCTCGTGTCCCATCTTGTTTCATGTATCATTCAACGGTTTATGTAATTTTGTAATTAGTGTACGGTGCAATTATTCCCATCCTAACTGGCTCTATGTATAGGCCGTCACCACACTACCCTCGTGCTGGAGGGCGAGCCCTGATGAGTTTGCATTAGCGATGCAGAGTAATCACACGTGTTAATATGTATCATCAAGGGTTTCATTTGTAATTCACTGTGTCCTGTCTTCAGGGAAAAAACTGTCAGTCCACCCTAGTGGCTGTCAGCCCTCTTCCCTTGTGAAGGCTGTGCTTTCACGCACCTCGGTGAGATATCCATCTAGGTGTGCGCTAGATTAATTGCAGGCTGGGGAGAACCCAAGTAGAATTGACAAGTCATGACCGATATAATCATAATTTAATTGGCACGTTGATGTGTATGCATAGTAACAATAAAAACAAGTCTCATAGTGAACTTACCTCTTTTATTCAGTAGTGACAGTGTCCTAGCCACATGTATTTTAAAAGTGTTTTTCAAGTGATTTTATAGTGAAAGATAAGTATTACCTACATGTTTGTAAGTATGCACGGGTGAGACAGACACACAGAACCCACAGCATCCCTGAGAACCCTGAGTCTCAATAGTGCAGTGATTGGGATGCACTGCTGGCGCCCAAATTACCAGTAAATTTTTTTTCATCGTTCGTCTTGTGTCTCACCCGACCGCATCAAACTATTAAAAATGAAGTGTAATTGAAGGGCTATTTTGATGCCTTAGTGTCTTATGTAATTTTCTTAAAACCTTTTGTTTCTTTTGCAAGACCATTCAGGCTTTTCCGCCGAATTCAATTCCCTAACATGCATAGTTACAGAAACACTCAACATTTAATATGAATTGTAACGTGTCAGAATGAATACCTTAATTCCTCAGTGTGTCTTGCTGTATTTGTTTGTGTTTTATATATGAATTTGAGTGTATATCTATAAATTTGGTTTTCCCTCACGGAGCTGGTGAGAAATCTCGTTTAGAAATGACATCTCCACACCATCCTCCTCAGTCTAGTTTGGCGGGACAAGGAGAGTGCATGCGTTTGCATCGCGGGGGAACTTCACCATCTTGCATGTTCAGTAGCTACCATAGTAAGTGTATTTTAATCCGGAACATTTAAGCCTTTTCTTCCCCGTACTAGCATTCTCATCTCTGTAGACTCGTGGCCCTAGAGATTTTACCACTCTTAGTTTTCCACATGCTAACTAGTGCTTTTATTCGTGTCGGCCGATAGCGGGCCTAATAGGTCATGCCCGCAGTATTCGAGGGATTTCATATAAGTGATTGTATGTGTCCTCTCACTCAGTCAATGTACGTAATTGTTTCGTTCATAGTCTTATTTCATTTTAATATTAATTTAACCTCAGAGTTCTGGCCCACTCCAGAAAGTAAGTCCATGTGCTCTTTCATGAACTGTAAAGGTACTAAGGGAATTTTTGTTGAATTTCATCCGCAAACATGTTCTGTGAGGGGGATACGCCAAGTGACAGGTGAGAATTAAATCAACACAGAAATATTAAATACCAGATTGAAGCTGGTCAATACACTATAATGGTAGGACACTTTCTGGTGTTATCACATTATTAAACTAAAGGTCTGGTATTACTACCAGTGTTATTTTTGTCCCCTTAAAGCAATTTTTTGAGGAAGAATATGTTGGAAAATATGCTAATGAAGTTGTGAGTGTAAGAAAAATGTTAACTCTAAGGAGACTAATTTGCTCCATCAAGACATGCCATGCTCAGCCAGTATGAAGCTTGAGGGAGAGGTGGAGTAACAGCAGAATGAAAACAGGGGAGGAAACAAGTGTACCTACTGATGCAGTCCACAGCTCGTAGCATGAACAGCACTTGTCAACCCGCGCACCATCTCTTGAATGAGGTAAGCAACATGGCAGAGTAGACGCTGGCTCTGCAGCACACTGCCGAAGGCCACCATCACCAACCACATTACGTGATTCAATGCAGTGTTTATTGAGTGTGCAAGGGGTATTTTTTTATTTAAAGCTAATTTCGCAGTGTTTGCTTGTTTAGAATAAACCCCGTCATAAAGTAACAGCCTGCAAATGAATGTAGAAAAATCCCACATAAAATAAAGCCATTACACGTGTGCCAATAGCGACACCCAGAACTTTGCCATCCTAGAATATTTCGAGAAACTGACTGGCGCATCTTAATCAAAATATTAAAATAAGTCAAAGCCCACAAACGAGGTAATTTAATGCAACAAAATAGTAAATTGCTAACATTGACATGCTGACACTGTTGATATAATGCTGCATGCTCAAACCATGCAAAACGAAATTACTACCAGAGTTTTATTTAAATATTCCTCTTAATTCAATGCTGTTTAAATTAACACTGTATGTTTCTTATGTAAATTCTAGGGTAGTTGTGATTTCAATTTCTTTTTCAAGCCAACGTAGAATTAATTGGCCACATTGAGAAATTTTTCAAAAAATTACTGTACCATAATTTTTGCATAATTTTCTATTTCTATTTTTATGTTCAAGTGTTTTGATTCAAGTGCAAAGGGAATTGTGTTTCATCCAGTTCTATGTCTTACATCATTCATTTTCATTTATCCTGCAAGGGATTTTATGTTATGGCGCGGCATCGATGGCAAGGCGTCATCGACACTGTCTCACCTTAAAGATGTTCAACGGGCATCAGGGTAGGTCGCGTCTACACAGCTCGGAGGTGAAGCAACTTTGTACATAATCATTTTCATTGCAATAACTTAATTTATCTGGAATGCTTTTCTAACTACTTTCATGCATCTTTCAAGTATACCACCCACCAGAGCAGACTCGCTGCCCCTCCCCCTCCAGTTTATTAACTTTAATTTTTTTCTCCACTCTTAATGCATTTAGCAGCTTCAGGCTTCAGCCCCTGTGGGGCTTTGTTCCGCATGCCCACATAACCTCAGTGCAATTGTGTACCATTACACTTGATTCTTGAATAATCAGCTCTTTCTTTGAACTGAAACATCTTTGTCTATTTTATTCTCGCTTGCAGAGGTCTTTTACATTTTATGAAATTAGTATTTTATTAATTATCAACCACATGTTACTGACCATGTGCTTATGAGTGTTTTATGTATGCATTCGACATCATGTGTACTTACGCATTGGTAAGGCATGCTGGGGAGCCTTAATATCCCTGTGCATGTGCCAATCTATGTAATTTCGACGTATTCAGTGTGTTCTTCTGTTATGGTGTGCTGGGGAGCCAAAATATCCCAGTCTAAGAGTAATTTATCTGTTTTAATTATTTTCATCATTTATCAATCACTACAAAAAGTAGATGCTAGGGAGCACAGGGTCATTAGTCTGGGTTTTTCGACCATGGCCCATATTTGGAGAATACTTCTTTTCAACGTGCGTCGTGCATTTTTACATTTTACTTATTCTTTTAAAATTCATAAAATACTTTATCATATATATAAGATACATGTCCACCGTAAAATCTTTAAAACATTAAAACTATCAACACACATTAAATCATTTAAACATTAAAACTGTTGTAAGAAAAAAAAATATTAACCCTTCACAATTATTATTCCATAGATACATCCAAAACACATTAGTTCATTAAACAATGCTCATTAAACAAATTATAACTTATCAACCTACAACCTTAACATAGTTGATTATTATAATTATAATCTTTAAACACTTGAATCATAAAAAAACAATATTAAAAAATTATAATAAAACCAATTAAATGAACAAAATATTCATAGTCAACCTAAACTTCATAAAACCAAATAAAATTTAATAACAAAACACATTAATGTGAACTAACTTGTTCATTGTCAACCTAACCATTACTATACGAAAATTTAATTAATTATTTTAAATTCTTAACATTCCACACCTAACACCTTAAAATTACCCACGAGAGTGGTATTACCATAACTCATCCTATATATACTTCTTCCTTCCAGCTACTACTACCATTAGAAGCCATATAGTGAGCATATAGCTCAAGCGAAGTTCTTAAGATATTCAACAATATTGTCTTAAACAAACCATAAGAGGCTATGCCTAATTTTTTTAATTCTTTTTTAGTTTACACAGGTATGATACCCCTCACCCCAAAAGTGATCGGCAATACATGCCTATTTGTTTTGTCATCAAACATTTCACCAAATTTGTCGTCCAATATTTAATACTACTTATCCATTTTCTCTTGAGAATCTTGCCAGTGTAAAGAAAACCATCTGACGTCTGAGTTGGTATCTTCAAAATTCTTTTGATCCCTCTTTTAATAATCCCATCAATTTCATCCGAAAATTGTTTACTAACTCCCTGCAATATAAGTGAGTAGAGGAACCTAGGCATCCAATTAGTTTGTACTATTTACAATTTATAGAAAGGCTGCAACGGGGCAGTGACTAAATTTTCTAGATTATCCTCGATCTCCTTTAAAAATTTATTATCTCTACCCTTATCAAATTTATATTTAATACCTAAGTACTCCAGATGTTACCCTCCTTTCATTGTGTGTAGTCGAGACCCCCCCAAGGCCAAAAATTGTAGGTAAAAATGTCCAAGTTTTATCTTTAGCCATGAGGTGGCCGGCATAACATTTAAAAATCAACAGCTCCATCCCTAGACTCGATAAGAAACTATAAATCCTTACCAGCATTTCATTCATTTTACTAATACCACTAATACCAAATCATCAGCAAAAGCGAAGACAGATACAAATCCATCCCCAATTTTCATCCCTCTTATATTCTCTAATTGCTTCAACAGTGGGTCAATTACCAGATTAAACAATAATGGGAATAGTGAGTCACCCTATTTATTTCCCCTTTTAAATTCAACATTAACCCTATCCCTTCCTATCTCAATATCACTATGACTATATTCATACGTTTTATTAATTATTCTAATTATGACCTCAGGCATTCCCTGACTCTTCAATCTTCTTAGAATTATTTTGTGGGCGACCGTATCAAAAACTTTCTTTATGTCTATTTTAATAAAAATCCCCCTTATCTGCTTTGCTCTCTGTATCAATTGTTGCAATATAACCACATTATTGAAACAACCAGCCTCATTTTTAAATCCTTTTTGCCTATCACTAATCTGAATACCACCCTCAATCTTCTTGTACAACACACCACTAAACAATCTGCACAAAATACTGCCATTAGTAGTTGGCCTAAAGTCTTAAATTTTCTTTTTTTATCCCTTGTTTTTAGGTATTAAAACCGTCCTGTTACGCTCCCAATCTGTAGGAAAAATCTGATGTCTAATCAAAATATTGAAAAGGAGGGCAACAATCCCCATCACCCCGGCCCATACAAGTGGGACTTTCTTACCCCATCAGGCCCTGGTGCATCCTTGGGATTCATTGTATTCCTTTTTTTAACAATTCCATCAATTCTCACTGGTGCAAAACATTCCATAAAATCCCACTCATCATTTACACTATCCTCCTTTTCACTAACTAATTTCATAATCCCCCATATACCATCATAAAATTCTTTCACCTCTTCCTTATTAATTCCTAACTCTGCCCTTCCATCCTCACCTTCCCTTCCACCCTCACCTTCCCTTCCACCACCTCAAGAGTCTTGTGTTAACCCGAGCGGATTCCCCTAGGAGGTTAGCTGGCGCCCATAAAACATTATTATTCGTACTGGAGGCTATGTGAAAAACTCGTATAGCGCTGAATCGGCACGCCTGTACTTGGGACTTCACACACACCGATCCCCGCTAGGCATCACTCCCTTCAGTAAATTAACATGTTTAGTTTCAAAAGGTTTAAATAATTTATATGAATAGCTTCAAAAAATTTATAAATTATAAACAGTTGTTGTTTGGGTAATAGAAAAATGTTAACACACTTGAATTGCAGCATGTTTGACATAGGGTTTTTTGACAAGTGTGTTTCTAATATGTTTACCACGTAGGTGAACACCTTAATTGTGACTCTATTGAAATATAAAAGTGCTTTTACCTCCATAACAGAAACTTGCTGAAAGAACTGAATCATACATGATCAATAAACATTTGATTACGTGAACTGAACAGTGTTATAGCAAACAGCAGTTCTTGTTGATAACCTACTATAAAAATTATAAAAAACTATAACAACTTGTACATGTACTATTGCCAATGTATTTTAGTGAACACTAATAAAAATTATTTTGTAATTTTAACTAGCTCAGCGGAACCTCGGCCAATAGTGAAAGCAACTGCATCTAACACCAAAGCATCCAACATCAAGGTATGTATTTTCTTATGTATCTAGTACTTGAAAGTTTTATTAAACTTTTAGGTGTTTTGTAATGAAATGCATAATTTTACACCAATAATTAAGAAATTATGAACTAAATGAACATTAATATTTCAGTACTGCATATTAAATGTTAATTTATTTTGATCAGTATGTTAACATTTAATAATATTGTACAGCAAACTTATCTTTGTGACATTTAGATTAAATTTCATTTAAATATTCTGAAATGTGTACTATGGTAATTAACCACAGCTTTAACCCACTAGTTATAAATTGAACAAACTTTCGAACACCCCAAGCATATTACTTATTGTCTTCAAATAACTATTCGCTTTACTGATTCTGTATTTCATAAACCATTAATCTTAAAATACATAATTAACTCAACAATTTAAATTATGTAATACTGGCAGTCCTGATATTTGATCAGAACCTTGGTGTCCGACATCTTTGGGGTTTCTTGAGTGCCATGGGGTGTTTTTCGACACCCCGGAGTCTGGTCTGGGTTTAATTCGAGCCCCGGCTAGTTCTCTCGCCTTGGAGTCTTGCTGGCCTGGTTCACCCTAATTTGTTTCAAATTATGACGGGCGTCTCACATTGGGTGCCAGCAGATACCCTCCTTGACGCGTGACTCTCCCGGCTATCTGACTGTGTTCGTCTTGGGTGACTTACGCTGCGCTAGGTTAGTCACATCTCAAGGTGGTTATTCGGCTCTGGGGCCCGCCCGGTGTACAGCACGGGCCTGGTTGGCCGTCGACTTGGTACGAAGTCAGGTTCAGTGAGTTTCACCCGGCATGGAGCTGATTTAGGTTGTGGTGCAGTAGGGTGGCGTGGTGCTTCGTTAAGTGGCAGTACTGTCCCTGTTTCCACTTCCTGGGTGGCACTCGACTGAAGCGTGGTGTGTGCGGGTGAGGTGCTAGGTTGCGGTTCTGGTGTACTGGTAGACCTTTTCGCTAAACAGTGCCTCCTGTAGATTTTGGTAGGTGGTTCGAACAAATCCACTGGCATGACGATGGATACAGGTACGGTTAGATGTCTCAACAGTGCAGCCTGTTCACGTGGATTGAGTAGTCAGAGTCCGCTAGGAAGGATAGGTAGCCCCTGTGGATTTTTGGAGATAGCCCTCGCCTTCTTGGCCTGTCTCTCAACCCCACCCCCAAGGGTGTAAGGCATTAGGCACAAAAATCGGAGCTGCAGGATGTAGGCAGTTGACGAGTGTGTCTAAGTGTGGGTGTCAATTACTGCCGCCAACACCGCCTCAATCTTGATTCCTCCACTGGTGAGGTGAGGGTCCAGTGGTCACTGGTCTCCCCGGACTTCAAGAAGTTCCCCTCCTTTGCAACACGAAGTGAGCTGTGAGGTGCGGGGCGACTTCGAGCCGGCAAGCCAACTTTCAAGGGATGTTATCCTAATGTTGAGGACTCTACTGTTCACTGCCAGGGCAGAGAATGGGTGGCCTTCCAAGGATGTTCTGTTGTGTTGTGCGTGTAAGTTCGGTACATTCAAACCCAGTTTCCTGCTGAGTGCTCCAGCTCCGATTATGACACAAGGAAGGAACTCGGAGTGAAAGTCAAGAGATCTGGTTAGATCTGTGTTTATTGACCCTAAGGAAATAAACACAGATGGTAGAAGTACTATCTCCTAATTCCACATGGGCTAGGCAGAAGGTGAAACACCCTATCTTAAACAGGGGAAGGAGCCCTGTGCAAAACTAATAGGAGAGGCATTAGCTAGTGTGTGTTGCGTATAATTAATCCTCTGGGTGAGCTCTACTCTATGGGTGTCTGTAAGGAACTGAACGTGTGTCTGTGAAGCTGGCGACGCCGCTGGTTCTTCCTTGGGTAGCATAGGAGAGGATCTTTGGCCCCGCGAAGTGAGCTGTGAAGTACTTGAGAGGTGTGAGCCTCGGCACCACTAGCTGGAGCGATGAGAGCCAGAAGAGATGATCAAGAACTGAAGCAGAACTCATGATCCGAATTCCGGGACACATCTCCTTTTATACTCCTCGGCCATTCCTTTCTTCACTGGCATAAGGCGTCTGGAGAAGGGGTTAGCAGATGCAAGCCCAGCACCTAGAACCTTGATGTGTCGGGCATAGTGGAGAGCGGTGGGATCTAGGCATTTTACGTGTAGCGACATCCCGTGGCACACTGCTGTACTCACCCCGGACCTCTTGCATGGTCTCGGTGGCTCATCTGGGAAATAATAAATTATTATTGTAATGTCTGTCCCAGCCTGGTAGATACAACAATCTTGCAGGCGGAAGCGGTATCTCGACTCTGCAGACAAACTGCCAGGGATGCAGTTACACTGATGAATAGCAGTCTTTTATTAATATTGTTTAAGACATCATGCATCAAGCTCTTCAATGTAATCTAGTGCACTTTACCAGGCACAGGACTTCTTGGCCACTCAGTGTCAGCCTATTGGCGAGTGTTACCAAGCCCTGTTGCCACGTCTGTCAAGTGTCCTTTGCATCATATTACATTTGTTGTGAAATGTGAATTGTAATATAAATTACAATGAAATGCTTAAAGAAAGCTTAGAATATAGTAAAAAGAGAAAACAATAAACGATATACGAGATATATTTGAGAAAAAAAAATATATATATATATACACACACACACACACACACACACACACACATACACACACGCGCGCGAACACCTAAAATATTAAGTTTGTAGAAAAAATTATGCGACACTTAAAAAATTTACAGACTAGTAACACCTATTAAATGTAAACATAATGATGTCACTTACTTGTAGTTAAGTGAAGCTATAAAAATAATTCAACTTTTTTAAAGTAGCTTATAACGACAGCATACACTCCTCCCTATCTGTGCATATTATGTGATTCCTTTTCATTAAAAACTTCCTCCCAACATTCAATTTCTTAAAACAAAAAAAAATTTCAACAATTTTGCCACGGAATTTGAAACCATAACGCAAAGCTGCCATAATTTGTTTTGTTGTTGGAATTTTTCTCCTTATCGTAAAATTCTAACACAGTTCTCCAAAGATATTTTTGGTAATCATTAAAAACCGTAACTCATTTCCTGATTTTTTTTGTGGTACAAATATTGCATTTGATGTAGATGCAATGCATATCAATCATAGTGTACATTCACCAATAGGATCACATGCCATCACTGTCAAACTGCTAATTTTGTTTAAAATTAGTACTTCCGCACAATTCTTTGTTTAATAATTTTGTCAAAAAATTAACTCACACTAATGATAATAGACCAATATTTTTTGTGAAGTAGTTCTTGTTTGCAACTACTGGTGATTGGACAAGGTTTACTTAGAACCATTACTTCACCAAAAACTTTTCACGCAAGCAACTGAAAAACGATGAAAAACCTTTAAAGCCTGTTGTGGAAATGAAGCTACAGAACAGAGTGGACACCAACAGTGGTTGTAATGAGACTGCCGTGCTACATACATATTATTTTGTGTCTACTAAGTACTATTGAGACTTTATTGCCTGCTTTCCAAGTAATGCAGGCACATTTTAGAGATGCCTACAAAATATGGTTCCCTGTCAAGGGAAGAACGAAAAATATCCTCTGTTCTGAAAAATAGTTGCGAGTTTATACCGACTGTCATGCTTACTTTTTTCTAATGTAAAACACGAACGGTTAAAGTTACAGACATAGGATTTTCACACACTTATTCAGAAAAATAAGCCCCTTTAAAAAAGTTATTCCATTTTAATGAAATATCTCACAATTTTATGAGCGCATTTGAGAAGTATGTTGCTCAACTTGCTGCGGACACCGGACCATTGCAAACTAGGTAACAGCACACAGCTGTGATAGGCTACTGGCCCTAGCTAGTAGGAGGAACGTGGCAGATCACCCGACCTTCAATGGCCAAGAAGTTCTCTGCCAGGTTAAATACAATGTAAATTATGTCCTTTTGTATAATAAAGTAGGGCAACACTTTTGGTTCACAAATGTCCTTTTATTTCTGGAGGAAGACAGTGCTAACCTACAACAATAGTGAATATCATATTTTTTTAAATATTTATAGTATATAGACTAAATATTTTACTATCAAGAAGCTATGGTGGTTGCAGTCAGCATAAACAATCATTTCCTATATCACCTAGTTTTATTTGATACAAACCTGTTTTACAGATTAAGACAAACCTTACATTTTTGTTATCTCCAAATGATGCCTACGTGAGTTAGCACTTTCTTCCCCCGGCCCTCTCAGTTCTTTGTTGTATGTCACTGGTCATACCTGCCAATTCCCATTAGGCTGTTCGTAGTAAAGTGAGCACTTTTGAAGCCCTAGTTTCTTTTTTCTTTCAGCCATTTTTTATCCTTTTAACCACTTTTTCAAATAAATATTGCCATGTAAATAATAAACACAGTGTGTAGATTCCACCACGACTAGCAAGACCTCCACCAGATGGCTAGCCAGTCAGGCCAACCTATACGTTATCCACCTCTGTGAACTGGGCCGGAGGGAGTAAGAGTTAGTTCTGGAGGACTGACTCCTGTGGATACCACACCCAGTTGTTGACGTACAGCCTGAGGGAACCCGCTGCTCTGAATTGGGCCAGACGTAGGAGCACTGGGTATACCTCTTGTCTGTTCGGCTGCTGCCTTGGAAGTACACAAAGCTATAGTCCATTCCTGACTGAAAGAAGCTTTCCCAGAGCCTTGCTAAATATCTTCTTGCAGGCCCATTTTGTATCCTTCTAACAAATGTAAACAAACATTGCCATGTGACTGCTGTGTAGCATCTGTCCAAATCAATGTTTACATTCCATTGTGTGTTTGTACATGTGTTCGTATACTTTTGCTACACGTAAACATAAACATTGAAATGTGACTCCTACTTTTATACCTGTCTGCATTTTTACTGTTTACAGCATTTCAAAAAATTCTATCATATTCCAAAAACCATTCCATTAGAATATTCACAGTTTAGGCGTATAACATTATTTAGGTCAGCTTTATGACGTTTTAAAAATGCCTGAATTGACTATAGTTATTACGGTTATTTTACATTAATATGTTGTTTTCTATGACATAGCACATCACATGTAAGGCATGTTAATATTTTGCCATGACTGTGTTTAAAACTGTTACAACTGCGAGGTAATGAACTGTAGTATTTATCCATTTGTTATTGATATGTGTTGGGTTATTTCTTTAAAAGGACAGCCTCAGTTGGAATAAATATTAAAATGAAGAAAAAACCAGTCAAACGAAAAAGGCACTTTAAATTCAAGCACACAACTCTTGTTGCTTATTTTTTGTCATACAAACTTAAAAGATAGAGGTGAACATTCACACACACAAACCTACCGTAATTTTTTATTCCACTCATATTTGAAGGTATTGCTACTTACTGTTTATTAGGTTTGTTGAAATTTATCAGGCTGGGTTTAGTATTTCCTTGGGATTGTGGAAAATCATGTTATACAACTGTGTTTCAAACACCTAGGGCAAAAGTATAATGTTGTGATAAATAAACAGACATGAATGTAAATAACCTCATCTTAAAAAAGTTCACAGTGGAAACGTATAAATAGTGCACATAAAATATTTGAAATGACGCAAACACACAGGGCCAGCATATTGACCATGATGCAGCAACATCGCACTATTTCACATGCAGCGGTTAACAAAACACACGTAACAGTATATTTATTACTGCTGTGGAAAAACAGATTTATCACAACATCGTAACTTGCCTAAGAAGGTTTAAAAAACATGTCTACAAACTTGATGTGGTAATTTGAAGTATTTTTTGGAGTAAGTATACTTTATGCTTAGTTTGGCAAAAAGCAACACTCCATGTCATGGCTTGCCACATCTGCCAACTTGAGATGATAACCGCCCTGCCATCATATCTAATTATATTAAAATAAGTATTTAAATATTAAAATCTCTTTTTAGTTGTAAATTACAAATTCAAAAAGCATTATTTTTCTGTAATACGTATGAAATATGCTACAATGGAAAGTATGTATAATTTACGGTTTACTAGTGATGCAAAATTTCCCTAGTGTGAGAGAGAGAAAGAAAGAGAGAGAGCGACAAGCTCCATCCAGCAGCCAGGTGCTTCCTCAGTCAATAAAACAAACACAGTGTAGGTGGGCCCACGCACAATATTTTGCAATGTTGTTTTAAACAGTACCAATGAAATATGTTGCCATCGGGGCTACCTAAATATTTATATATTTCAGTAGGCAACGTTAAATTTACAAATAGCATACAAAAAACTAGGTTAAAACAATATTTGTCTGTGGACTATTTATTACTAGCCGTTGCCAACACATCACTGCTCTTGCTGTAGTTAATTCATATTTAATACGAAACAAATATTACAAGTTATAGAAGATACTACGGTAAAGTTTCATTTATTCAATAATACAGTACTCTAAATCACATTGTTATATATTTGTGAAATGCAGGTTATTGAAAAAAACAGAATGACATGTTAAGCTTAGGTTGATTTTTCAAAGGTTCGTTTTCAAAAGTCTCTTCCAGTCAGGAATGGACTAAAGAGAAATTGTCTGCTTCACTCTTGTGAGGCCGGTAGTTGTACCTTTCCCATGCCATAAACTCAGAAGGATGGTACTCAGGGGAAGATTAGAAGGGCAACTAACGCCTCCAAAACTAAACTGACAAATCAATAACAAAAATTGTAACCCATCTCCATCAATGACACTTTGCAACTAAACCCAGCGGGACAGAGTTCTTGCCACCCGCAAGCTGGAGAGGCTTAACCTCCCAGCTCCCTCCAACCTTAATTTCCGCAGCTCATCAAAGACTTCCGGATCACCACACCCAATAGTCATTGCCATCCGACAGGGTAAAGACATATCCTTGGGCATCATCAACCCTTGGTTCGGGGGCAACCAGACCACTCACAGCAGCCCATCCCGGGCTCCACCCATCAACACCACCACAGCACCAGGTAGCAGCATCAACAACTGCAGTCAACCACAGCTACCACAACTGGATCAGTAACCTCCCCAGGCCACCATCCAAACAGGTTAATTTGTGGCAGTGTGCTCACCATACCACCGGACTGTGAAAGTGGACGTTGATTTTGTATCTTGTAGACACTGGATGAGCTCCGGCCCATCATTGTCATGATCATCCTCACTAAGTCTAGGTCTTAACGCCTCGTGTCACTGGCGACACAAACAAAATTGTAAATTGACCATGGAGACCATCTCTCTACTATAGCTGTCGTGCGTCAAGCGTTAAATTATCTATCTCCACTATTACTCTTTTTATTTCTCAATGAGCACAATATTAAATGTCTATTTCAACTCTAATTAATGTTCTTCTTAATGTGTCTGTTTGGCTATAGTCAATTAACCCACATTCATCATTAACACACATTCAGTCTGTCTATTGCCATCATTTGTAATGTCTTTCACTCATGCATCCATTTTAATAGTCCAACCTGCCATTTGCACTCTTCACTGCTCTGATGTTCACAGTCACAGATTTTCCTCCCACTGGTCACTTCTGGCGCTACTCATGACTCTTCTAGCTTGTTGTCTATCACTTAACATTGCATAATTGTCCAGACACCCAGCTCTCATAAACTCTTGGCTCAGAGGCTCATTATAATTTTATACTATTGTTGGTCTTGATGTGGAAAGTTCAAAACACCTCGAGTCACTCAGAGAGAAACTAGAGCATTAAACCACTAGAAAATTCTTCACATAAACACAGAAATTCAATTTGCCAAAGGTCAGGAGCACATGAGGTAGTAGCGTAACAGCAGCACCATACAGAGGCTTCCCTGTGTGACTGCCCGTACTTATTGCATAACCATTATGACCTTGGCATACTGTTTCCTCGCTCCAGTGGGACAGGACAAGAACGCGACGCAAGGCACCAACCCATAACAATAGTCTAATAAAATTGTGAGCAATGCTATCCTTTAATGGAACTAACCATATCATTTTTAATTATATTCAATTTTTAAAAATTGTATAGTGGTTCATGCAAATACATGAAAATTTTTTATTCTTGGTAAAACATATTTAAGCTCTCGTTAGACTGGAATTTCTCAAGTTGTCAATTTGGGATACCTATTAAGCAGGTCTCAAAGTAAACTACTAAATTCAGTTTATAAAAAAATAATGCAATAAAATAACTATGAAACAAATTGATGCTAAATCTTGAAAAGGAAAAATTCTTTCTGTAGTATAAACATTGATTTGCCAGAAATTCAAAAATTTATATTTAGCAAACGTGTCCAAATACTAGTCCCAATAATCGTTGCAAATTGATGTTGTTGCAGTTTTCTATGGTTCATGCCACTGTCAACGTCTCGTTCTCATAAATTTATTTAAAAATTAACACAGTGCTGTAAGTACCAACTAGGAAGATGCCAGGTGAGGGAAGGTCGAAGAAAAGAGAGAGAGGGAACCTGTGCTAGTCAGATAGCTCGACTTCCTCTTCCTGCTGATGGTCTGTAAAAGGTACAGGCCATTCATAGTATTTGTCAAATGTCATTAGATGAAGATGAGTACAAGATGTATGTGGTTTGCCAATTACTTTTTGTACTTCCATTATGTTACGTATTCATACAGAACAATCAACATTGAAATATTTCTAGAACCAAAGTGCACAAACTGACGAACATATAGTAAGAAAAATTAGTCAGAGTAGAAGGGGAGGGCTTTGATATTGACCACAAAACTTCTTCCTTAGCTTAAATACTTCCCTTTGGTTATATGCTAATTAAAAACTCATTCGTACCATACTACACTGGTGATAAGATTCAATTAAATATATTTGATACAAGATTTCATTGAATGTTAATGACAATGGGAAAGAATAAAATAGATAAATTTTTATAGATGCTGTGTTTATTAGGACAAATTATGCAGAATGTTTTTGCATGGATTGGGCAAAAATTTAATATACAAACATGTTATGCTATAACTCAAGTTATGCCACAGTAACTGAAAGACAACAAGATTAAATAAAGAAATTTTAACACTTAATCTATAATAATGTACATATTGAGAAAACAATTAGATACCGTTAGTGGAAATAGAGTACTTAAATTTGAACACAAAAACCTAATTAATTAGATTAGTTAAACAAATACAGTGTATGGAACAATGTACCAAATACAATTATGCCATATGCTTACTGCTGTATTTCTGTAAGTCTTAAAGAGTCCAGATGGAATCTCTTGGTCATCTGCAACATTGTCGGAGCTGCCCTCACTAGAAAACGAATAGTCTGAACCCAGTTTGATCATGAAGGTATCCACAGTACCTTCAAAGTGCTCTTAGTTACAGCTTAAGACCTGTTCCACTTTGGTTGTGTGTGCACACTTAATGCTCCCAATCTTCTGTGGATTTGGACGCAAATTTCTGTTCAGCAAGTTGCGCTACGTCTGCAAGTTTGAAAGTGACATTGAGCAGTGATCCAATTCTTGATTTCTACCCACACTAGTTCAGTGGGGTTCAGCTCTGGGTTGTATGGGGGTAGTCGAAGCACCGAGTGTCCTTTCTGTTCTAATAAAGCATCAACTATGTATTGTTTGGAAAAAAAGTTTATGCAGTTTTATTAGTTCATAAAGCTCACATTTCAGGATGATGGAGACTGTTTTTTAATTCCAACCAGGACATCCTTGTAGCTTTTGTCAATGCAATGTTGGCAATTGTTGTAGTATGTGATGTTATCGAAGAGGAGGACACTAAGAGGGAGCAGGTTTAGAATGAGCCTTTCTGTTATCCATTAAAAAAATTACTAAAGTTTATGTCGTCATGGTGGTATTCACTCTTGCAACCAGAGGTCACAATATGCACGCACCGAACTTTGGATTCAGCATGCCATGCTCAGACCCCCACTGAAACTTTAGTTTCCTACTGTCCCTGGCCAGAGGGTGGGAAATGGAAGGAAAAATTGGATGGAGCAACATAATTGCACATCTGCGTCTAAACTGCTTGCTCACTGGTGACTATTGTACCAGAGAACCACATTTCCCAGGGACCTTTAGAACGAGATGGCCGTAAGACTTGTATGCTAATTTTTCAAACTCTTCACATTAAAAAAAATTGCGCTTTTCCGCATTGATATCTTAAGACCTAGTGTGTTTAACATTCCATTACTGTGGTAACAGTAAACAAAGTATGAGTTTCAAAGGTATGGAGTTGGTGACATCAATGAAAATACGAGAAGTTTAATTTAATTTAAATCAATACTGAATAAAATTTTACAAAAAAATAGCTTCCAGTTTTACTTACCAATTATGTTAATTAATCCATATTAGCAATCGCCAAATAAAGATTACGTTAAACTAGATGTCACACACATCTACGTCTATTTTATGTATGCTGTTTGAAAAGGAAATAAATAGTTAAGATTATAAGATAAATTAATCAAATGCTACAACCTTCAAGCTTATCACATCTCACCATTCATTAAATGTTAGAAACTAGTTCAAGCAAAAATTAAATCTTAATATACAAAACAGCAACAAAAATAATACTGTATGCAGTAAACCGTAAATTGTAAAATTTAAGTGTAGCTATGTGTATACCCCAGCTCAGTAAAGCATTCTTCCATTTACATCTCTTGCCTACTGGGAGATGTTCTGCAACACGGCTCAAGCACCAGGGAGGCAGGCACCTTAAATACAGAAATTCCACAAACCATAGCTTATTGTAGTAGTAGAAGCACAAGCAGTCATCTTCGACACACATGCATGCACGCATGCACGTGCACACACACAGAGAGAGATATAGAGAGATAGAGATAGATAGAGAGATAGATATAGATAGAGATATATAGAGAGAGATAGATAGAGAGAGATAGAGATAGATAGATAGAGATATATATAGATAGATAGATAGACCAAGAGGTCTGCAATTCGCTACCACCCACCACCAGGGAGAAGCGAAAAGTGTGATGCATGTAACTTTAGGAATTGGAGAGCTGCGTACCAATTGTGATGCATACATTGTGCCGGACTTGTGCGAAGAAGTGATTTTGGGACTGTCATGGCTTGTTGACAACAATGACATGATAGAACTGCACCTGAATCATGTGCACATAAGGCCACGTGGCTGACGGACTGTTTACGCCATGGGAGTAACACCACCAGTAACAACAACTGCCGTGCCGCTTGCTGACTTCATGCATGAGCTGCAACACACCGACTTCACAGAGCACGCGATCGTCATCAGGCAAGAGGATCCGGTGTACTCCAAGCCACAAGACCCAGGTATTTTCTTTCGCTGTGTCATCAAACAATAGGTATGTGAGATGCTCAACGATAGTGTTATTGAACCTACATACAGTCTCTATAATTCAGGTACTACCCTTGCTCCAAAGAAAGATGGCGAAAGGCGATTCTGTGTCGACATTCGACCCCTAAATATGATTACCATAAACATGCCGCCACCAATCATAAACATGAAAGACACTTTGTCAACATTAGGACCAGCTTCAGTATTCATGTCACTTGATTTAAAGTCTGGATATTGGCAAGTGCCTATCCGCCTACAGGACAGAAAGAAAACAGCTTTTACTACCCCAGATGGACGTAGATTTCAATTTGTAGCCATGCCATTTGGTTGAAAGTGTGCCCCTGCAATGTTTCAGAACTTAATGGTTAATGTATTGGATGGATTTATTAGAGACTTTGAGATGGCGTATTTGGATGATGTACTTGTTTGGTCTAACAGTTGGGAAGAGCATTTGCATTATTTGAGCATTGTGTTTGAACGACTCAAACGTAATAAACTTACATGCAAATTGGAAAATGAGTATGAGTAAAATGGAGTTTTTAGGGCATTATGTAACAGAAAATGGACACGAACCAGAACAACACCACATATGGGACATTCAAAACAAACCACACCCAGATCACGTAAACAAGTCAGGAAGTTTTTTGGCTTAATTAATTGGTTAAGGGAATTTGTCCCAAACTTTCCCATAATCACTGCACCGTTAACTGCTTTGTTGTGTGAGAAACTTAAATTTGTCTGGACACCGCAAGCCGATCAAGCATTTCAAGACATTAAAATTGCATTTCAGAACTGTAATCCGCTGTCTAGATTCAACCCAGAATTATATATTGTCGTACAAACAGATGCCAGTCAAGAAGGCATTGGGGCCATGCTGTATCAGGAGGGAACACACTGGGAAAAACATATCATCAGTTATCACAGTGAAAAGTTTGGAGATGCATCAAAACTGACAAGCGATGCCTTGCATGGTTAGAGGGGATGCATAGTGGGAAAAGTAAACTTGCCTGCTGGCGCTGTTACTGCAGGAGTACGATTTAAATGTAGAACATGTGGCAGGAAAAACTAACGAGCTCGCTGTCGCCTTGTCCAGGAATCCTTGCCCAAATCTAACGGTAACTGACGATGCGGAGTGGGAAGAGGTGCTACCACCGTGCCGTGCAATACTAACTGCTGAAATACAAACCCTCGTTGTACAAAACATTGTTGCTACACCACCTGCAGAACTGGTCTCTTTGAATGTACGGGACAAATTAAAAGAGGTACACACTGTTCAAGAAAATTCCCTAGGTGCCGCGTAATGCCTACAACACTTTGCCACACGCTACACAGATCACTGAAGGGTGGTGGACAGGGAAATACAAACCAACCACCTGGTAATTGTGCACGATGATGGACGTATGTACTGAGAGAGAAACAGGAACTTATGTTAAAATACGCACACAACAGTTTAGAACACGGACATCCGGGATCCGAGCAGACACGAAGGAACGTGCAGAAATGTTTTTGCTGGCCAGGCATTCAGGGAGATATCAGGAAATATGTACAGAGCTGTGTCACATGTAACACCCATAAGCCAAGGAGAGCAGACTGCGACGCTCCACAACAGCCAAGGCTGCCAACCGAGCCTTTCAAAACCGTAGCTATCGACGTCATGGGCCCATACCCGTAAACGAAAACTGGGACAAGATTTCATGTTGTAGCCACAGATTTGTTTACCCGTTGGACCGAAGCATTTCCAGTCAGCAATGTTCGTGTGCACACCGTAGCACAAATAATGCAGAACGAGTTTTTCCCAAGGTGGGGACACCCTGAATATTTGTTGACAGACAATGGAACACAGTTTGTAGGGCGAAAATTGAGGGAGTACTGTACCAGGTGGGGAACAGAACACCGTACTACCTCAGCCTACAATTCCAGGGCTAACCCAACCGAGACATAAAAATCCAATTACGTGTCCGGTTAGGTGAGGGTCATACTTCTTGGGCCGAATTGATCCCGGAGATAATGTTTTGCATACGGAATAGAGTGAATGCGGTAATCGGCAAAACACCCTCCAATATGGTACAAGGTCGCGAACTCCATGCCCCTGGAGTACCCCGTGAAAACCCGCCCAGATCACCTGAACAAATCGCCAAACACCAGGCGCAGGTACATGAAGAAGCCAGGGCGAACCAGCTCAGCTATTGTAATGTGTGGGTACTGGATAGCAAGAGGCCGCCACCCGAACTTGTACCCGGGATGTACGTGTACCTACGAGAAAACCCGTTATTGGCCGGGGCGAAGAAATACTGTGCTGGACTGGCACCTAGATGGACAGGGCCAGTGAGAGTAGAGGAAAAGATGGGGAAATTCCATGTACTAGTGAAGTTGGGATCCAGACATATCACAAAACGGCACCATGAAGATCTGCGGATAGCCCGACCGCCTGTAGGAAAGAGAGGCAAGGAGATGACGTTACGCCCAGTACCGCAGCGAGCTGGGAGAATTTCACCAGAGCGTTCACAGAAGAACAACAACACGTACACTGAGGAGAACAGCACTAACACGGGAACACCCAGCCAAAGTAGTGAACTGCTATTTAAGGGTTTTGCACCGACTGAACACTCAACACCTAGTAGTGAGGAGGTGGAGACAAGTCAAACCACAACACCGTTTCTGGGTTTTTCTGTTAATGCAGGTAGAAAAAGCGAGTTAAAGAGGTGTTTCCAAGTGTACAGGAAAAAGTGGTAACACTAGTGTACACGTAAATGTCAACACAACCAGTGCCAGTGAGTTGAGTTTTAAGGGGTTTTTCCCCAGGACACAGCTGAATTTGGTTGTAACCAAAGTGTTAACGTAAACCTTGATACCACATGTGAAGGCAAGTCGCCTTTTAGAGGCTTTCCAGTTCCCACAGGGGAGAGCCTAGTAGGGCAAGAGAGTTTGAAAGGGTTATGGGGAAACTAGTAGTGCAGTGAGTGTGACACCAAGTGTTAACAAAGCGCAACACAGAACTCGGAAGAGGCGATCCGAATCACCACCACGTACACACATTGTAGTTCCTGCCTACACCCCCACCCCCTGCAAACGCCAAAGAAATTGACGACCTCCAAAGCCATGTTTTCTTTGCCCTCAATCTGCAACCAGCCGGGTAGAGCCCACCAGAGCAATGTTGCATTGTTCGGACCGTTTTGGCCTTCGAGGAAGGGGTCGCTTAACGCGGGCTTACAGCCAGCGGTGCTAGAGCCCATGATGGCGCTCACTTGTCACATGTTCCACACGTGCGCAAAGAGGCAGATAATTTTGAACCTTCCTATAAAATGTTAATTTCAGGGTAAAATGTGTTATATTGGCTTTACAGTGTTTAATATGTCTTAAAATATTTTAAAGTGTTTGTACTAATTTTAATTGTTTGGTTATGAATATTCAAAGTGCCCGCGGCACAGAGATTAAGAACACTTAATATTCCGGCATGAATGCCATCACAAAGAGACATTAAAATAATATTGAAATTCATAAGAAAATTATATAAATGTAAAACAATATCTAATTTAATTTGTGCTATTTTATTTTCAATATAAAATATTTTACTCGGCGTGCATAGCACTTCCGCTTACGTGAACCCCATAGGCGGCCATGGTAGGTCCGTGCAACGCTTGTATCTGGACAGTCTGTCAAGGAGAGCTGGCGAGGTAAGACACTGGCAAGGTAACACTCTGTCATATACGAACTACAACTTTTGTCGCTAATTTAGGTTTTCATAGTCAATGTAGATTACTGGTTAGTCTTTGCTTGCGTACGTTTTTGCCAGACATTTTCTCCAGCATTATACTTCTGCTTTACTAATTATTACGCCCTTGTGGCATTTTTAACTTAATCGAGGAGGAGGAGGAGGAGGAGAATTATGTCGGAGAGGTCACACGACCCGCGCATTTTGAATCAGGCACCATCTGCCTATGTTTATGGCATTTCAGTGTAACATCTGCATAATTGCTACATGCAATTTTAAGAGCTTTATTTTTATGTATGTATTTAAGGGTAATTTTCGTGTTTGAATATTATACATCAACATTATTTATAACCACGTGGCCAACTGAAGCCAAGTCTTTGTATACACCATCGTTGTGTTTTAAAAGCTTATTTGTATAACATTGTATGTGCAATCAATTATTTCAGGGTTCTATATCAGTTTTATTCAGGGGGAAATGTATTTTAAACGTAAATTGATGCTTTTTGTACTTGACCACGTGGTCACAGTAATGTTTTATTTCACCGCCATCAGTCATGTTACAAGCCTTTAACAATGCTAATTGTAAAGAGAATCACTTGCTCAACATGAATAATATTTTATCTGAATTTAGTTTGCAGTTTCCACACAGAAATATTGCAATTTCACCTGCACCACATTGTCCGCTACAAATTTCATCCAGCTGCATCCGCGCCACCTAAGCTTGTTTTCACACATGTGTGTGTTTATTGTGAATATTCATCTTGTGTCCCATCTTATTTCATGTTTCATTCAAGGTTTTATGTAATTGTGTAATTAGTGTATGGTGCAATTATTCCTGTCTTAGCCAGCTCTGTGTATAGGCTGTCACCACACTAACCACGTGCTGGAGGGCGAACCCCGACGAGTTTGCATTAGTGATGCCGAGTAATCACACGTGTTAATGTGTATTAAGGGTTTTCATTTGTAATTCACCGTGTCCTGTCTTCAGGGAAAAACCGTCAGTCCACCCTAGCAGCTGTCGGCCTGCTTCCCTTGTGAAGGCTGTGCTTTCACGTAACTTGGTGAGATCATCCGTTTAGGCATGCACTAGATTAATTATGAGCTGGGAAGCACCCAAGCGGAATTGGCTAGTCATGACCGAGATAATCATTTCATTGGCACGTTGATGTGTATGAACAATATCAATAAAAACAAGTCTACAGTGAACTCAATTTTTATTCAGTAGTGACAGTGTCCTAACCACATATGTTTGATCAATTGTTTATTTCAGTGATTTTTATTAAAATTTTACTCTTGCCAACATGTTTATAAGTACATACGGGTGAGACGGTCACACAGAACCCACAACATCCCTGAGAACCCTGAATCTCAATAGTGTGGTGATTGAGAAACACCGCTGGCGCCCAAATTCCCAGTAAGTATTTGTGTCATCGTTCATCTCGTGTCTCACCCAACGGCGTCAGTGTAAACATGAATATTGGCTTCAAAAATATTTTCTTCAATTTTTGACCATTTCTGATGCGTAATATATTCCCCCAATGGTCAAAAAAATTTTGAACAATTTGTGTGTTCTTCAGAGGTGTGGTAACAATGTCAACACATTATTCATTGTGCTACAGAACTTATGTGTTACTTGATCAGTGACAAGCTCCACTCCTCACACTTTAGTTGTACCACAAGGTAAACACACACATTTTGATGTGTGATTCTCCTTTGCATCAAATTTCAATAAATGTTAAGCAAAGACATATTAGTCATTACAGAATTTTTCCCAGTTCGTTTAATTTTTTCAATAGAGTCAACCATTGTTTCACCTTTTCTAAGCCCTGTTAGTGTTAATGGTGATATCTGCAAGTATTCCTTCCTAGGATTCACACAACGTCCAGCTGCAGGTGTGTCTAGATGATGATGATGATGATGATGATGATGATGATGATGAATACAACTACAGATTAATAGGCACAATCATCCATCATGGTTCAAGTTTAAACTCAGGTGAGTAAATGTTGTATCATTTACCAAAATAAAATTGATAATTATACCCATAATAGCATTTTTAATTCCTAGTGCTCATTATTAAAAAATCATAACTTCACCATTTTGTTGCAACACTCTACCACTGCAGTAATCAATGAGTGTCGGTAAAGCAATTGGCTCAGTTCAGGTGGTTCGGGCTTTTATCACAGGCACCTGAAAGGGCTGGGATTTTGTTCCAAGCCTCATGCAGTAGGCCTACAGAATACATAATGTTTCTGCAAAGTCTTCTCTTCTGCAAGCAACCAGCTAACACTGTGATGGGGGTCACAGTGGTGTAGTGGTCAAACTACTAGCCTCTCGCCAAGGTGAACCAAGTTAAATTCTTGGAGGGGTTGGCGAGATTTTTGAATGTGGGGAACTTGGCAGATGTTGCAGTTGCCCAGTTTTCTTGGAAAACTCCTGTTTTCCCCACCCATGCATTCTGCTGCTACTCCATACTTCACCTTCACATGTGCTTAAGACCTCTGTTAAGTGCCAACCAAAACCTCTCAACTCAACTGAATTAACCCTGCCATCATTTGTTATTTCAGGCATGTCAAATTGTCAACCCGCAGACAGCATTGAGGCCTGTGGCCCTTATGTGAGAGCCCCTAACTTATCATGAACAATCATTGAGACAATGAATTTTAAAAATTATATTTGTGAATGGTTTTTCTTCCTTCTAAAGTTGACCAAATCCAAACTAAGAAGTCAGCTCACAGAACAACTTTTAAAAACAATAATAAGTGTGTCAAGTCAAAATATTTCACCAGATGTTGAGCATTAGGTAGCCAAGAAAAGATACTAGACTTCTAGTACGTAGTTCTTTATATGTTTGTGTGCATACATTTTTGTGTGTGCATGTGTTTTTGTGTGCATACATTTTTGTGTGCACACATGTTTTTTTGTGTACATGTGTTTTGTGCAATTCTCATGTTATGTGTTTTTGTGTGTGCACACATGTTCTTGTGTGTGCATTTTTTGTGTGCACACATGTGTTTTATGTGCTCATGTATTTTAGTGCATGCATGTGTTTTTGTGTGTGCATTTGTTTTCATGTGTGCATGTGTTTGTTTTTGTGTTCACATTTTTGTTAATACATGTGTTTTCATGTATGCATATGTTTATTTTTATGTTCACATTTTTGTGTACATATGTGTTTGTATGTGTATGTCTGTGCATGTTCTTTTTCTTATTTCAAAATTACATAGTGCATGATTTTGTGCATTTGTTTTAATTCATGTATTATTTGTGTACTACATTCAATTGTGTAAGTTTAAAATATAATGATGATTTAACAATATATATCTCCCACTTTTTCTTTTCTGGTACATTGTCTTTAATGCTCCTTTTATCACATTTTATGGCTCTCACACCAGTTTTCGTTTGACACCCCTGCGTGGTTGGGAACTTTAGTCAATTTCCTCTAAAGATAATTTGAATATGTGGTATGAACTTCCTAACAAGCTTAGTAAAGTATTCAGTACAGTAGGATCTCAGTAATAAATACACCAATGGACTTTAGATTTTATACATACTTAATACTGAAAACTATCTACTTGTATTATAATTGAGAATACTACAAATAGTCCTTTCACTGTTACTTTCAATTATTTGATTTGAAGTCCTACTAATGTTTTACATCCAAGATATTCCTCCACCTGATGCACATAAAGCTTTACATAGTCTAGATAATTAGACAAAAGGAACAGAGCACCACATTTGTGCACACCCAGTGTAATATTATTTTACATAAAAATTATTTCATTATAGACATTACTACATGACTTTTCTCTCCCCGTTTTTAGTCATTTTAATTTTAAATGAAATATAATTTAAAGATAAGTTATAAGCAAAGGTTCAATTTAACCAAAAAAAATGTACTTTTATGTAAACAGAAGTATAAAACACTTGTGATACATGATATGCTTAGGAAATAACCATGTATGTCATACATGGGGTAATTTTTCAAAGGTTTGTTTCAAAGTTTGTGGAGAAACCACGAATAGAATACGATGGCAGAGATGTGAAAGATGTACAGTACTTTAAAATGAATTATGTACATGGCAGTGATATATTACTGTAGTTATAGTTTGTCATGATCCACTTGTTAATTGTGTCATAAGGGTTCTTTTTTTGTCAAGTTGGCCCTCGCTCTCACTCTGTCAATGACCAAGCTAGGTAGCTTCATGATAACATGGGTTTGTGCCTGTTTGATCTAGAGTGATCCAAGCATTATTTCTACCTAACTGAAATGAGAGAGATCATGTATGAATGAGTATCACTAAGCCAAACAAAGACAACATTCATGAGCAGTAAAACACTAACATTTAATAGTGTGATGGTTTTTAACCAAATATTTGGTTTTTAAGTATATATTTAATGATTTTTTTTAGTAAATTAAAATGTATAACTGATATTACCATGTATAGGGGGTGGGGTGTATTTGTACTTAAAAAGAAAATCAAACCAGGAAAAAAAAATTTGGGTGGAGCAGGAACATTACAACCTCATACAGTTTCAACCTTCCTTAGACATGTCCCACATCTTATTGTTTGTTTTGCAGTAAGCTTATTCTCTTCTGTAAGGTCCCATAAGCATTAATGGGCAACTCATTCACTGTTCAACACAAGATAAGACACTGGTATAAAAAAAAAAAAAAAAACAAGATAATCTTTCTGCAAAATGTGCAAATTGTTACAAATGCTGGTCAACATATATATGAATACTCATTTTCTTCTTTATGCCTAAGCAAATATGAAATGAGAGCAAACATAAATTTTCTTTGACATGCAAAAGCACCAATGATGGAAGGGTCATCAAAAGCAAACCAAATGTAATTGAACATTTACAAAGGATAATTTGTATTCAGAAACAGTTTTCACCCAAGTGAATGCTCATTTCACTGATGCTTGTTTGCAAGTGTGGGTGCAAGTAGTGTAAAATGTAGTCAGTGTATAAGAATGTATTCGTTATTATTAATTGTAATAAGATACAGTTTATATTGCAAAAAGTACGGTTCACGAGCATAACTAGTTAATGTTTCTTTAAGGACACTACGTGGCGGATGTTTACAACTTGCAGCAAAGAGCCTGGTACCACTATGATGATACTTTGGTTTCACAAATTACAGAAGAGGAAGCCCTAGGCACGAGAAGGCAGAGAAATGGATACGTGTTGGTGTATATATCCAGGTGCAACTTAGTATACAACTGGTCTGTATGCACATAACATTGACTCTCTATACACTTACAGAATAACCCCTTAATTCACATTCCATGGTAATGGGGTAAAAATTATACACTATACAAAAGGATTGAACAGGAAGCAAAAACTGCATATACCATACAAATAAAATTTGTGAACTGGTGAAAATTAAGGGGAGGGAGGAAGGACTTCTAAGTTGTAAGTTAGTATTATTCTTTGAAAATCTTTTGTACTAGAGCCTGAAATACTTGTTCTAATGCTGCTAGTCAAATTGTGTTTTAAGTGGTGTTCCCAATGGGTTACACCAAGCAGCTTTCCTGCATTGGTATTTTGAAGGAAAAGTAATTTACTGGTACAGTACCTTAAGTACTATATGAACTTGTGTTCTTCGTAAACTTCACTACCCACAAAAATCTATCGTGAAAATCTAATTATTTTTTCGTAAGCAAGTGTTTCCTAATATATCCCTAATATATCAACTAACGTGGAAAAATGTTGTGCAGAACACAAAGACTCACTCTAAAACTATCAACATTTACCTAGGGGCCACTGTGGCTGAGCGGTTAGACTGCTTAATTCCCACCAAGGTGAGCCGGGTTCAATTTCCAGTCAGGTCACTCCCAGATTTTCACAAGTGGGAATAGTGACGGACGGTGCCACTGGTCAGTTGGTTTTCTTGGGGATATCCCTTTCCCCTGCCCTTTCATTCTGGTACTGCTCCATTCTCACCTCATTTCACCCTCATTGGCTCTCAAGACCTCATTAAAAGCTACCCAAATAACTCGACTATAATATTTACCCAAAAAAGAAATGTACAAAGGTAAACTTGCTTTGAAAATGTAAGGTTACAGAATTAATTAAACATAGTTACAAAAATGTATTTGTGATAAGTTATATGTACCCCATAACAGAAAAATTACTTAAATAAAAAAAATTAAAATTGTCATTAAAATGTGCATTTCATTAAAATACAGTGGAACCTCACTGCAACCCCTTATGACTTGGAGAACATGGTCGTTAGTGAGAGGTGGTCGTAATAGATATTTTGGGAAATTTCAGACAGATTTTTAGCCACCTCCTACTTATATAAAGTCAAAATTTGCAATTTTTTCTTGGTCCATATTCAATCATCTGTAGTGCAAAAATGAGGTCTTTTTTAATTAAATTTAAATTGATTTCAATAGGAAAGCATTTTCAGAGAAAAATTATGCCCTGTTAGGTCATATTAGACTGCCCCTTGTCAGCAAAATAAGCCTAAAAAAAAGTAACAATTAACTTTTAGTGAGCAGGAAGTCTGACTTCATTTGAGAAAATCAGAGACTTTATTATTGAAATATTAACTTCTTACAAGTCTATTACATAGGTCTTGCGCACCACATACAGAATGGGGCTGAATTCGACCAACAAACTTTGTGAGGTGATTCCTTATGCAAAATCAAGTGGCAAATATATAGGACACTTTGTACCTCAAGTAAATTTTAAGGGCGTAGCAAGTCCCGAAAATTAATATTTTGGAAAGTATTTTTGCAAAATATCGGAAACCAGGTGCGATGAAAGTACAATTTGCCGAGCATTGTTTTATGTTATTGGGATATTGAACCTCTGTTCAAAGTTGCTAGAATAACACTTCCTGTTACAAAAATAACAGGGGTGGTCACCATCTTATTGCCAGCAACTTCATAACTGTCTGGGAATTACAAACGTTTGATGGTGGTTTATTGAGCAGTATGACCTATGAAACAAAAATGGTCCCCTTTTTGCAACTGCCTAGAACCCACTGATTTTGTTTAAAATGTGCACAAATTTTCCGCTAGATTCCGCTGCCGCAATACAGTGGTAATATGCCATACATGCATGTATGGTACGAGTGGTATGATTTGGTTCCTTCATGGCCAAGGGTGTGGGGCATTGAATCCGGATTCGGGGTAGTAGATATCTTGTTACATCACCCGACTACCATCTTGGATGTTCTTGTCCTTTCACCCCCAACCTCCGTGACCTTTGACCTTGACCTCGACCCCATAGACCTTTGACGTCAAAAAACCACTAAAACACCGTTAAAAATTCCAAAAAAAATATTATTAAAAATTATTTATAAATTATTTTAAAAATTATTAAAAGGATCCTCAGAAATGGCCAATTTTTTTCAGAAATGCTGACAGGGATCAGCGACTCCGAGCCAGGTGACCAGGATCAGGACCATTGACCTTTGACGTTGACCCTTAACCTTAAAAATGAAAAATTCCAAAAAATATAAAAAAATTCACAAAAAATTCAAAAATCAATTAAAAAATTTATAAATAAACTTTATTATTTAAAATTAAATTTAAAAATCTTTTAAAAATTAAAGAAATTGTTTAAAAAAATTATTTTTATAAAATTTTATTTAAAAAACTTTTAATAAAAAAGTTTTTAACCCCGGCGGCTACTTTCCCGTTTTCCCTCGAAATTTATATTTTTACCTAAAAAATTTCCCTTAAAAAAATTTAATTAAAAAACTTACATTTCCTGAGGTCTCCCCAGCACCACCAATTATTCATCTCTGTTCAAATCCAGCAGACGACTGGCTCCCTCGCATCCACTCCCCTCATCTATACTCATTACGCCATTTTGATTTTTTCGTTCACCATTTGTTTACATGCTACTGGAGGCAGCCATCTTTGTTTATATGTTATTGGAGGCTGCCATATTTGTTTTTTCACTTGTCAATTGTTTATACATTACTGGAGGCCGCCATATTGGTAGGTATCTCCCATACGACGTATTGGAAGCCAATACACTTGAAAACAAAAACTTGAGGAAAATGCATAAAAGTCAGCAAGCATAATACATTAAAGACTTACTGCCATGTTAGATGCAGACTACATCGACCGTGACCCCGTAACCTTGAATGACCTTGAAAACCAAAACTCGAGAAAAAATTCATAAAAGTCAGCAAGCATATTACATTACAGACTACTACCGCCATGTTAGATGCAGACTACCTCGACCCCATGACCTTGACTCGCCTTGAAAACAAAAACTCAAACTGTAAAAGATACTACAATGAAATATAAATAGCCTTGTCTTAACTTTTTTGTGACATTCTCTCCCAATACCAGGACAAGTCTAATAACCACAACAGTACTAAAAGAGGTGGGACGCATGCCTACAGGATACCACATGTGCAATGTCAGAAGAGATTACAGACACTTGATCTTAGTTTGTACTGTTCACTCGAAATTTCAAAAAGCCATTACGTCACCCCTCTGCAAGATTGTACTGTTGGCTGAGCCTCCGTTCCATTCAACCTGACCAAGCTAGTTCCACAGTGCAGTGAGGGAGGGCAGCACCCAGCCTATTCCAGCAGATAACCCAAGATAAGGGGTGATAGCACCGCATCAGCAACCTAGAATTTTCAACCCCTGCGGCTGAGGCTATTACCTGCCCCCTCCCCCCTCACACTGGTTTTTGAGTTCTCAAGCGGAGATAAGTATAAAATATCTGGTTTCACCAAGAAATCTTCAATCTCTGCACCTTCACCACTTGCAAGGGCCAGAGGTAGCCATCGGGGTGTGTGTCCACTGGCACAGCCACAGATTCCACCGCTCGCTAGGGCCAGAATATCCGCCAGTGGGAATACATTGCCCACTGGAAGTTCTACACTTCTTCAGCAGCCGCTAAACCCCCATCTGCAGTCACCACAGTTCCCGCAGCTTCTGGGAGGCTAGACCCACCAGTGTCTCCCGAAGACGTCACTCCACCTTCCTTACCACCTTCTGGTGTCGAATATAGAAACCTACCATAGGTAACAGGTCACATTGAGCACGTCCCTTCAGGACCTCCACCCTGCCTACCAGACAGTGACGGCAACCATTGACGCTACTCTTAAAGTAGACGTTAGAAGTCTCCCCAAACTGTGTTTCTTCTGAAGAAATCCCCACCTTAGTCAGGAAATTTTTGCCCAAGTACTTATTTTCTCTAACACCAAGAAACGCCTATCCCCAAACTATATCCAATTCCCAGGACCGGCTTCACCTGGATTTGTGTAGGATTTTCTTCCATGTTTCAAAGTCTAGAGAAGGAGTTATGACAGTGCCACCATGTCTTATTACTCACGTAATAAAACACATGAAATCTAACTATTCTCTGTTTACTAAAGTTCTTTGAGTAACATCATTTATTTCCAAAGAAGTTCAGACTTCAAAAGTGAAGCCGGTAATGCAACAAGGTAACAAGCCTGACACCTACACCTTAAGAGGCAGACACTAGTTCTTAAACTTCAACAGCTGAGTATAAATAGAGAGCAAGTCTCATTATACAAACAGCAGGATCCAGATATAACGCCTTCTGAAACATCTCCCTAGGAGATACCGGTTATGAGACAACATTGTGTGGTCCCAAACCAACCACCCAAAGGCGCCATTGAGAATCTGGATACTTCCCACTCTTAGAGCAGATATCTGCTATTACCATCATACCCATCAACAAGTCGGACACTAGGTACTCGTGAGATGCTGCGGTCCATCCAAGAGCGTTTGGCATCAGTAGAGATGTCAGACGATACGTAGCCTGATGTGAAACCTGCAGCAGAGGTAAAACATACCCAGATGACCTACCCAGGTGTGGACACACCTGGCCACCAATGTCATGGGTCCCTACCCCCACAGCACTCGAGGTAATCAATACCTCCTGGTTGTCACAGACATGTTTTCCTGCTGGGTGGAAGCATTCCTGCTCCCCGGTCAGGAAACCCGGAACATTGTCTGCAAGCTGAATGCCTAAATATTCCCCCGTTGGGGTTATCCCCAGGTCATCCTGACAGACATCGGCACCCCTTTCACAAGTCAGCGGTGGAAGGCTGGTTGTGGAATTTGGGGTGTGAAAACCTGGACAACGCTTCCATGCCACCCCCAAGCTAACCCCACTGAGAGACGAAGCCAGGAACTCAAAAAAAGTATCCACCTCGGTGTGGTTGAGTACCATACACATTGGGACAATCACATCCCTTTGATCCTCTTCGCCCTCAGCCAGAGAGAAAACTAAGTCGTGAAATCCAGGTCTAGTCAGCTCCTCTTTGGATGTACACTCCAATGTCCCGGGGACTGGTAGTGGGAGATGCCTCCCATGTCAATGCCCACGCCAACCAACATTCGTCTGGCAACCTCAGCCAGAGTCAAGAAGGTTCGGCCATCCCAAGAAACCTACATCGTCCAGAAGTACCCTCCACCACACACTGGTTTATGCCAGTTCCCCATCGGAGAGAGAGTTCTCACCCGAAGCTACTCTCTCAGTAAGGTGGTTGACGAATTCACTGCAAGCTTTGCCAACAAATGGGAGCGGCCATTCATAGTGGTAGGAGCTTATGGGAATGTGTATTGGATAGAGAATTCACGTGGATGCACTTGGAATGTGACCCGGGGCAGATGAGTCCTAGCCCTGACGGTGTCAGAGACGAGGCGTATCCTCCCAGTACAGTCCAGGAGGAAGATGTAACTCTGCAGCCTGTGTGCAAGGTCAAACCCTGGACTCCAAGTAGTGTTAGACCTCCAACAGATGTCGGAGGGGAGTCGCCACTCTCTACTCCTACTCCCACCCAAATCGTAACAATACAATCATCTCGCAGAGGTGGATTGTATGGCCGGACTCTCCCACCTCTACCCCTAGCTCCTTACCATTCTCATTGACCAGATTAGGCAAGAGGAATACCCAAGGATCAGAGATTTCCTGACGGAGTCCTCTGGACAGAGCTGCCTGCCAGAGATCTCTCCAGTCGAGCCTCATCCTCGAACAGGATGAACCCCTACCCAGGAAGGCCATGCTGGAGGGCGCCGCTCTCCACATTGTTTCTCCTCCTATGCAGGAGGATATACCTATCTATGAATTGGACGTTTGTTTGTTTAGTTAGCAGCATTTCACCACATTGGTTATGTTCTAGCATGTTGCCTGCTATGTTTTTAATGCTCTTCTGTTATAGTCCTTGCCCACCACACACGCATGGACCACTAGCATTTATTATCTGGCAGGTGACGTAACATTTGGCTAAATGCAGTGTACATTACATGTTTGCAAACCTAGGAGTTTTGGTTTGAGTGAGTCAGAGTGAGCCTACTGAAATGAAGATTATCATAGTATTTTGAAGTTAATCTGTGTGAATGAATAATGTGTTACTTTCTTGCAACTGGTAAACACTGTCCCATCAGGTGCAACATCTTAGGCTGATTTGCGGCCCAGTTTTTATGCTAATTATGACTGTAATGAATGCTCATATAACCATTTAAGGGGAAACGTTTAACTGGCACACACAGTCCATTTAAATATTAATAAACATGTTGTTTTCTTTTGTGAACAGTAAAATACTCTCTACTGGTCACTTGCTGAATAACCTGACATTGATATAAAATCAGAAATTTTTGAGCCTAAAAATATTTTCAATTGAGTATAATAAGTTGTAAAATGTCAACAAACAGTAATCAAAATCAATAGAAATCCCAACAGCACACAAATCCAAGATGTACTGATAGGTAAAGTGAGAAGGTAGCACCTCCACAAGTAAGTGAGATCACAATGGCAAGACAAGTGCATGACATAATCATAGCCACATTGCATGCTAAGGGGGAGTGGGGCATGGATCAATGGATAATGCCTAGCAGTGACAACCTAAGCAGGTGGAGGTGTTACATAATACATATTTTGATGCGTAACATTTTATGGGCAAATGGCATACATCACGGCCCAAGTGTTTTGGTGAGTGCAAGGGCAGTCACATCCGCAGATGAGACAGACTTGTTCAAAGTGTGCTACAAGAGCCCAACCAGTGTAGAGGACTGGTCGTGTGGCTTTCTGGCTGGGTATGAAGTCTGGGACAGCTAGCACAATCTTTTCTTTAGGTGGACCACTCTCACGGGTATACCTGGGTGACGGGTAACCTGCAGAGGCTGCTTGACCTGCTGCGGTTTAGACTGTGGTGCCCTGGGGTTGGTCCCAGAACCTGGAGTGTAGGAGGCAGGCAATCGCTGGTACTGGTTGTTATCTGGGGGCAGGCAATCACTGGTACTGCTTGTTGTCTGGGTTGACTCTATGAGTGGGAATCCCCATTCAGATAAGCTAGTAACACAAGGTAACTCCTTCGAGCTTGATTAGTGGTGTAAAGAGATCTGTTACGGGTGCTGGTGAGGCTGGTTTCTCTAGATGGGGGATGGCTAGAGGTTTTTTCTGGGGACTGAGGTTCTCGAGTCTGGTTGGGATGGGACTAAGCTACTGTTGGTATTTAGAGATACTATCAGCCCTTTTTACCCTCTTACGAATACCACTCCGACGGGAGAAGGGCATGAGGAAAGATTGACAAATACCAGACCGCGGAGGTGGAGCAAGTAACATTGATCCTACTTAGGCCAAAGCCGCCCCTATCCCAGTATCCTGCACCAGAAGCGTGTGGCTGACGGTTCCGATATGTGGGTGAGGTCCCCTGAAGGATCAGTCTCCTCAGACCTGGGGAAATTTTCCTTCCAGCACCAGAAGCGCGGTGGACAGAGCACACCCCAGACTGACAGTCCAACCCCAAGAGGAGTAGTACCTAGTGTCTGGGCTCTACCATTCTATACACTTGGGTGAATAGAAAGGGTGACCATTCAATACAGGTGTGTGTGTCTAGTTCAGCGGTTTGGTTAGAATAAAATTTCTGGTCAGCTGCTGTCCCTACGGACCTTATGTGTACAAGGAAGGGTTCTAGTACTACAGGAATGATATCCTAAGTGAAATTAAACCTGTTTATTTCGGTACGGAAATAAACATGGTGGTTTGTACTATCTCCTGTCAACAAGAGTTTAACAGAAGAGTGCTACGTTAGACAGGTGAAAGCAACCTGCTTCTAAGCTAGCGGGGTTGGTAGGCAAAGTGGCTGTGAAAATAACTTAACTTTAACTAATGCTATGCTGTATGTCCTGAAAGGGCCAGAGAGTGTCCAAGTGTGCGACAACTTAAAACTGGCGGTTTTCTTCAAAGGCGAAGAGGGATCTCGAGACCTGGGCTTCGGCACCAAGACCACGGTGAAGACCAGGCAGAGCTGATGGTTCCTTCGGCACCAGAAGTGCTGTGAAGGAACAAGACAGACTGGCCTTCCAAGGGATGTGCCCGAGTATTTGTACTCTTCCTGGCTCTCCCTTGATCAAGCAGACAGGGGTGGCGTAAGATCCTCTGGGCCTGTGACAACACTGGCCAGCCAAGGATACAGCTACTGCATGTCTCGGTGATTCATACTAGTAGTGCCATCCTTCGGCGCTATAGTACTGGGTGACCTTGAAGCATCATCTCGGTGGCTCGGCTGGTGAACAGTACAATTCTTCGAGCGAGGCGCGTGCATTTTTTGTTGTGGGTAAACAGTACAAGTTGTGATGTCAGGTAGATTGTACTGCCAACCAAACTCCGTTGGGGTGTGCGGCTGAGTGGTTCGCACTGATGAGTAGAAGACAATTTAAATAAGTAGAAAAGACGTAATGTGTCAGTTTTTAAACATTTGTTGCTTACAAACAGTGCATGCCAAGACAATGCAATGCACAGTGACCAAACATAGTGTAACATTGTATTTTCCAACCAATTTCCCTAAAATTTTAGATTTTTTAGTCCAGATTTTTTATGGTTTCTCAAAAATAGGTTTTAAGAAGGAGGTGGTAATAATTAAAGGGGTCAAAAGTGAGGTTGTGCTGTATTGACATTTTCTATTCTGCAAACTTATTCTGTTCTTAGACAGTACTATTCAAACGTAATGAAGATAGAAATTTTTAATTAACTGTAGTGCATAAAAATAAAAAGTGTTACAGGATTGATAACTGTAATAAATTTGAAATATATATGAAGCAGTATTACTAATGTTATTGTATATATTTTTTTCTTTTCCAGTCTTGTTGCAAGGAAATACATGAAGAAATAACTGCAAGTAATGAATAAGATGGGCGTATTCTCTTATATATATATATATATATATATATATATATATATATATATATATATATATATATATATATATATATATATATATATATATATATATATATATATATATATATATAGACACACACACACTTTTTTTTTACGTTTAATAAACTTTAAGCTAGACAGAAAATATAGTGTTTGGAGCATGTTTAAATCCCAATCTGGACACTACCTTTACCATTTCCAGTCCTCAGAGGTTTTGTGTCTACCTGGGGCTTACAGTTTTCCTCAGGATGTCATACTTGGCCAACACCCATTGTGTCATCTTCTCCTGTGTTCATCATCTCGCATAAGCACTACAGTGCTTCCCAGGCCCATTTGACAAGTCTGTACTCACCCACATGGTGTTTCCCACTTCATTTCTTAGCCACAGCCTCTTGCACATATGACAATGTGTCAGCAGAATTGCTTGCATGAGTTGGTGTACATTCCGCATTATTCCATTGGAAACTTGGGTACTTGCAGCCACAGAAGAAATGGTGCACATACCACAAATGGTAATTATTTCAAATTATGCTGCGAGGTTTTAGCCGTTAGTTAAACTGTGTCATCTTTGATGGTTTTTCAGTAGGCAGGACTTGAGATTAATTTTGTTTTCAAAATGAACAATTCTGGATTTTTTTTTTATCATTATCATTACTGTGTAAACATTAACAAGAGGGTGAGAGTACATTACTAAACTATGAGAACATAATAGTATTAAAACCTACTGTATAAAAATTATATTTAATTTGGAATTTTATTAAAAGACAGAATACATATTTGAACATATCTGCTTTCTTTCCATCTGCAGTTTCACTAGTTTTCTTTTTTTAACATAGGGCCATGAGGGCCATGGTGATATTGTTGTCAGACTACTTGCCTCCCACCAAGAGGAATCCGGTATGAATCCTGTCGAAGTTGCTTCCAAACTTTCACATGTGTGAATCATGCTGGACAATGCCGCTAGTTGGCAGGTTTTCTCAGGAATCTTCCTTTTCCCACGCCCTTTCATTTTTCTGGTGCTGCATCATACTCTCCTCACTTTATCCTCATTGGCTCTCAAGACCTCTTGTTAAGAGCCGTCCAAATATATTCAATCCACTCTTCACTCTTTTTAACACAGTAGGGTATCTGGTGTTTACAACGCTTGTCATCTGAATTTTCTTATTATTACAATTTTTAATTACTTTTTTATTCTCCATTGTAGTATGTTTTGACAAATGCATCATACTTCTCATATTTTAACATAATGTTTCTGTCATATTTATAACTGAGCAGTCTTCACCGCAGTAGTAAAACACTTTCTGACAATACTGCTGGTTTTTTCTCTCTTGATTATGAATACACTGATTTTGAGTTAAACGTTCCACACAGCAAAAAAGAAAATTATATCTCAAATTATAAGGATTGGTTGAATCCTATTTTTAGCTGAATCAGAATCCATTATAGAATCCTTTAAAATATTCATGAATCTCAAATCTGAATCCATGTTAAAAATATTGGTCACTTTAAAATGTTTTTCCTACCGTAGGAATAAACTGGGAACACAGTTACAAATGATTATAATAATGAATGCACAGTTTAAACAAGCAACAAGATCATTTAAGGTGAAACTATACTAACATGTGAAACAAAAAATATGACCGTGAACTATGCACATCATTAGCATTTATGTTTTAGCATAAATTACTGGCAGGAATGTACCACCAAGTAAAGTTGGAAGACTAAAAGAACTAAATGGTTCCCCTAAGTTGTGTAGGCATGAATATAGAACAAGTAAGTTATATACATGACATGGTTTACTCATACTGAGAACTAAAACACCGGGCAAGTGGACTGGCTCGAGACGGCCTCGAACTGAGGACTGCTGGTCCTATTTATACTCTGCTCACAGGGCCAGTGCGTGGGTTTGCGGAATGTGGAGAGAGAGACGTGAAGAAGAGAAGAGAGTAACTGAGAGTGGCAGAGACTTCCCCTCACATGCTAGGTGCTGGAGGGGTAAGCGGCGTTGTGATGCAAAGCAGATTGCGGCACAGCAGGTAGCAACAGCCGGACTAATCACCCTGCCTTGGGAGGAGCCCTGTGGCGTGTACAGCAAAACACCTCTTCTTAGGAGGTGGCCACGGTTGTGGTGAGGCTAGATGAGTGACTGACGTAGCTCGTGGCATGTCAAGGTTGGAAACACACAAAAGGACATTCTTTAACTAAAGGCGTCATGGTTATTCTAATTTTTAGGGTGTTACTTTCTGATTCTAATAACTACATTATATAAATATGTTTCCAGTGCCATAAACACAAAAAATAAAAAAAAAATGTTGTGTGAAAATTTTTAAGATGTTATATTCCTAGTCTTAATTTCACGTGACAGAGAGAACCTGCTCACATATGTGGTTCCCATAAAAAATGTTTTATGGTACCAGTGGATCTCTTATGAGGCATTCTCTACAATGACATTGATGTGGATATATATCACAGAAGTAGAGCATGTAACACACACACTCTCCAATGGGAAGCATGTGTACATGGATAGCATACAGCTCCACATAAGAAAGTGGGACAATTCCCAACTCTTCATTGTCCATGAATCTGTATAGCCAATAGGAATTGAGTATTTGGTTCAGTACACTTCATCTTAATCACCATTGTGTTTTAAAAGTAAACAAGGGCGTAAATTTGAAATATAGAAGTTATGATTTTGGTTTTAATACACAACAGTGCAGTATACCCTCCATAATCTGGCACTATGCTAGTCCAACATTTTCAGACAGGAGCTTGCATGCATGGAGGGTATGTGGAATCAAGTTACTATCACTGACAGAGGTGGAAAAATACTTCCACTCATTCAGTTGTATTGTTAGTCACCCATGCACATATATATACTCTCACAATTCCATTTCGATACGTGTACGATCACAGTGCTGTGAGTGCAAAATGTCATCACATCAGTGTAGACGAAAACATAAAACTTTAATACAGAAACATGAGATTTTGATGAGACTTAAAAAAGGTGAGAAGTTATTTAACTTCACTAACGAATATGGAATTGCCCATGCTACAATACGCAACATAAGAAAGAACAGTGAAAAGATTATTTATTTATTTATTTTTTTTTTTCCCCAAAAAACAGTGATGCATGCCACTTATACCATTTATATACAATGATTACGACTCATCTCACTGCAACCCTAGAGTACAACTTCTACACACATGAGATTCAAACCCCGCGCCATCTCGTACGTGGAAGTAATGGTTTGCCACAATCCTGGAGGGCGGCTGGACATGTGGATATGAGGGGATGCGAAAGACAGCGGCGCATCACCCCTCCCCCCGCCACCCCCATTACTCCCCCGGGCTGAGAGAGCCTACAAGCCATCAGCCTTCTCGGGCCATTTAAGAACATCACCAAGGATACGCGAAGGCCGAGAGATGCTCAGAGGGTGCTAACCCCACTCTGGCCTCGTACCTGAGGGACGTCACACGCCCTCACCCTCAGCCGCCACACCACGCGCTGCCCTGCAATATATGGCAGTGCATGGCGGACCTCGCCAGTTGTTCCAGCAGTCTTCTCCGAGCACCTGGGTGCTGGAGCATACTACTACTGCTAAATCTTCAACAGCCCTTCCAGAGGCTGTTGCCAATGACTTAACAGTCTTAAGCAGCCACCAGAGGCTGCCATCCTTGACGTCGCCGTAAGAGCTCTGCAGCACCGCTCCAGCGATGCCAATCGCCAACAGCTACCAGAAGCTTTCTATAGCTACCAAACATACCACATATAATTTCTTTGTCTCCTACAGACACCTCATTTAATGTTAGGTTTGTATTAAGTAATTTTCAACAGTTTGTATTTCACTTCCCCAACTAGCCTAGGACCAGGTCACCTACACCTGGTTACCATAGGATTACTTCCAACCACCGGTCTTCTTGGCAGGAGAGCACGTGTCACAGTGTTTAGTAAGCTCTTAATAAACATGGCTTTGTTTCTCTTAACTTCGAGTCTCATTCATAGAATATTTTGTCACCAACTGCTGGGAGGACCTTGAGCTGAGTACCGCCGACCGGAAACGAGAAGTTATCATTACTACGAATCAGCTACAACTGGAGATTCCCCCTCAGGCGGCTCCAAGTTGAATACACACCCATTAGATGGCCATCTATTTTATTCCTACCAAGTATACAGGTACTGGAGTAGTAGAATAGAGGAGCCCTGACCACTAGCAACACTTCTCAACCAGGGAGACAGTACATCTCAGTTAACACTTCTCAACCAGGGAGAGACAGTACATCTGAGTTGTATCCCTATCGGAGCACCTGGGTGCTGGCGGGGGTATTTGCTTAGGTGCTACAGCCTAGCCTTGGGATCGCACAGCAACAGTCTTGGCAACCCATATGGCTCCAACACTTCTGATCAGCCCGCAACCGTGGGGGATCTTCTGAAGCACCGGAGCTCGCATTGGCAAAATTGTTACCAGGCAACTCTAATCTAGGGCTATCCCTGTCTGTGGTGCTAGATTCGAAGTCATCAGTAGCTAAACCCACTCTATGCCATTTAAGGTGAGACACGGCGCAAGGAGGGAGGATCAAAGAGTTGCGCGCCTTGCTGCCGGGCAGTCAGCTGGTCTCATATCACTCACAGCTAGTTGACGAGCCGAACGAGATCGTACCGCCTTACTTCGATCGCTGGTACAACCTACGTCTACTGTAACCAATCCAGATTCTTTCCCATCAGCACCTCTGCGTACGCATCCAACCTGCCATCTGGTTGTTAGAGGGTTACTTAATGAGACCGAGAACCGGTTTGGCATCTTGAACAGTAACTTCTGGAGCAGGTCCTTAGAGGACTGGAACGGCGATTTCTGTGCTGTATCAAGTCATTCCCTTACTACCACTCGAGCCGAAGACGACCGACTCAGTCAGCTGTATTGAGCTACCCCTCGCCCGCAAGACAAGTCATCTACCGCTAGCACTTCCCACCCGTCAACTACAACCAGCTCCGATACGAGTCGTAAGCCTGATCAATCAAAGGGACTCGTGAATCGTAAAGTCAATAACTTTGTACCATTCCGTAAGGCCATGTGGCCAACTGCTATATCTAGCTGCAAATAGGAGTAAGTCAACCTGTAAGCACAACTGACCGAAGTGCAACCAAAGTCACATGACCGTGATCCAGCCCTAGCTAATCGGACATGCGTCAAGTGGGGTGTCAGCTAATTGACTGTGCAGTAAGAGGCTGAATGAGGTCACCCGACCCCGAGACCCAAGATTCCACCGGAATAACCCACCGGACTTCGGCGAGTTCAATAATAACCCAGTGGTACCCAAGAAACGATAGCCATGTCAAATCTTGAGATCAATGCCGCATCAGTCATTACCAATGACTCTGGATCGGACAACCAAGACCCGAAATGCAGTCGTACCAAATGTCAAGGGATAGGCTCATTCAGAATTGAATGCTCGTATTGTTGAAAGTAATTTCATCACCTCTGCCTAGGTTGGTCAGACGAAGTACAAGATACCGCAGGTCTCGAATACCATTGCGAAGTCTGTTGGCAACCACCAACATGTTTTTGTAGCACCTTGACTTGCCCTGGCCTGGGCATTAACTGGGTCAGATGCTCCATGAGCAGCAAGCCGTTCCGTAACTAACCTGTGCATAGGATGGCCTGACGAGTGCATCACCATGCCAAGTATGGCGTACCAATGTAAAAGATGTAGGAAGAAACACGTCCCCTACTCCCGTCGATCGAGACTGTCCTGAATCTACATACAGCCTGGTACAGCACCCGGCCACCCAGCAACTGGACGCAATGGTGACATACAGATCACTGACTTCGCTGATCATCCGCATTAAGATCCAGTATCGTTTATCAATGAGTACGAGAAAGAATTTCGGGACCTCCACTTACCTCCGAAACAATGGGTAGACAGAGCCCAACAACACCTGAAAGGTGTAGCATTTCCTGGTGGGAAAAATACAGGGACTTTCTTACAGACTGGAAGCAGTTATGCAATCGCATTATATCAGAATTTACCGGTGAGAAGGTGCTAGCACGGTTAACAACCCAGTTCTACAGTCAGACACAGATACTGAAAGATGAGGCTGAAATTTTCATACGTCGCAAAGAGCAAATGTTCCGGCGCGTATTCCCGGAGGTTTCGGAAGCTATGGCCATCCATTCTATAGGAAGGATGCTTTTATCCAGCCTGAGGAATGTCCTCCTCACAGCCTGACCAACAACTATTGACGAACTAGTTGAGAGGGCACGAGAAGCTGAACAGAACTTCCCTGTGCAAGCCACTACCTTTGAAAACCCCGGAACCACGATCCCCGCTGGTCGAGTCACACAAGAATGTGCCCGCACCCCAGACATGCACAACCTTTGTGCCAAAGTGTTGGTTCTGTCCCGGTAGTCATTGGAACAAGGACTGCCCTCGCAAGCCAGCCGAGTCAGCAGTACCACCATTTAAATCAGATCAGACGTCGGCCCCCTCAGCTGGTAGGACTACCGAAAGACCGACTCTCACTATCAAGTCCGGAAACGCCGCTGCTGGGGTGCAAAGTGGGCCGCCACCACCTGACCACAAGGGCCCAGAATCCAGGGCTTGAATGAAGACCTGGCACTCCCCATAAGCTCTCCACATCAAAGTGGAAATAAATGGAGACAGCATCTTGGCTTTACTTGATTTCGCTGCTGCAGTGAACTTCATTAGAAGCAATATACTCACATCAGAGCAAGTAGCCAGTATGTGCCTGCAAACCAAACCTGTCAGAATGGCTCAACCAAATGCGACCTTACAGGTAGAAGGCCGTACTACGATACAGGTGAACATACATCAGCCCTCAGCTCCCTCAGAGTTTATAGTGTCATCCACACTGTCAGAAGCAGTTATACTCGGCTGCCCGTGGCTTAGACAGCAACAGTGCATTATTGATTGTGGACAACGCCGAGCTTAAATGGACGAGCATGAAAGAATAATGGTAAATTGGGACCACAGCGCAAAGGACATTATACCTGCACCCATCGATCCCTTGAGGGTTAATCATGAACTCAACAAATCAGAGTTTAACCAATTGCAGCAAGTGCTGAACGAACATGCAAATGCATTTGGACATGGGGGGGGGGGGGGTGGTTGCACCAAACTCGATCCAACCAACACAAGATCTGGACAACAACTAACACCTCTGTTTATAATCGACTGTATCAGGTATCTGCCCGCCAACATGACCTGATAATGGCCCACGTAAATGATATGAAGGACCAGGGGATTATAGAACAGTCTAACTCACCCTACAACTCCCACGTGGTTCTAGTACCTAAAAAGGACGTAAAACTGTGCTTCTGCGTTAATTACAAGGGCCTAAACGAAATAGCACACCATATTGCTCCCCCAGTCATCAACCTCAGCCATACCATGCGGGACATTGGCAAGGCCATGATTTTCAGCATCTTGGATATGGAATCCGGATACTGGTAAATTGAGGTACATCCCGATAGCCACAAATGTATGGCATTTACCACACCAGAGGGCGAAACCCTACAATTCCGAGTAATGCCGTTCGGGTTGAAGAATGCCCCAGCCACCTTCCAATGCCTACTGTCCACAGAGGTATTGACCGGGTATGTCGGAGAGTTCTGCTTTGCATACCTCGATGACGTGATCGTATACTCAAACAGCTGGGAGGAGAACCTCGAGCATCTGCAGCGGGTACTAGGATGCCTAGAACAACATGGGATGACTTGCAAGCTTTCCAAGAGCTACTTCCGCAAGTCTTTCATTGATTACCTGGGACATGTCGTGCCACCTGAGGGAATCTTCCCACAGCAAAATTCCATAGGAGCCATTGAAGATGCCGATGAACCGGCCAATAAATGACCGCTACGATGGTATTAGGGTCTGTGTAACTGGCTACGCAACTTCGTGCCGAACATTGCGTAACTCATGGCACTGTTACATCCACTCCTGGAAAAAGATAATGTATGCCTCCACCCGCCTCAATGAAACAGAGCAACATTATAACATAAACGAACAGGAATGCCTAGCTGTCATCTGCGCAATGTGTAAGTACAGATACTATCTAGAAGGTCAGCACTTCATCTTGCGAACAGACTCGAAAGCCCTCCAATGGTTGCACAAGTCACGAAACAACAAATCCAAGCTCGGTCAGTGGGATATATTTCTCATGGAATTCGACTTTGAGGTACAGCACTGCCCAGGAAAAACGAACGACCTGCCAGATGCCCTGTCCTGCTTCCTATGCTGGAGGAGAAAGCCAAGGGAGAGGAAGGGGAAAAGATGTCCCCTCCCTCTCAAGTAGAATGAAGCCCCGACGAGCAGATCCGTCTCCTCCAGTTACAGATAACCTGACATCAAATCTCGACAAGCCAACAGGAGGACCTCGATGTACACCGGCTCCTGCAAGAGCATCCACAGCACTTCAAAGCTCGGGATGACGTGTGGCTGCCAAGTGGTCAGCCTAACGCTCTGTGGAAAATCTGGGTACCACAGCAGCTGCGAGCAGACATTTGCCATCACGACCACCCCGAGGTTGGGCATCCAGGGACCTGAGAAACCCCATTATATATTGGGATTCACTATAGTTGGGATGGAATGAGCCACGACGTCCGACAGTACGTCAGCAACTGTGTTACGTGCTGCCACGGCAAGGCCTACCTAGTCCCTCCTTACACTGCACGACCAAGGAGACCCAAGACAGCGTAGACACACATAGCCACCGATCTAATGGGACCATACCCAAGGAGAACCAAGGGAAACCACTATCTCCTAATCGTTACCGATCAATTGTCTAGGTGGATGGAAGCCTTCCCTCTGCCCAGCCAGAAAACAGCCCCCATAGTGCGAAAAATGGAAGCAAAAATATTTGCATGTTGGGGATACCCGAAGGCGATCCTGACTGACAGCGGCACTCAGTTCACGAGCCACCAATGGCAGTCAGGATGCCAGGGATGGGGAGTCGAAACGTGGATGACACCACCATACCACCCCCGGCCAACCCCACTGAACGGAGGAATCAAGAGATCAAGAAATGCCTCTGTATCAGTGTGGCGAATCGCTACAGACATTGGAATAAACATATTCCCACCGTCCTGTTTGCCTTACATCTTTGTACTAACGAAGCGGTAGACACCAGTCCAAGTACACTCCTCCTGGGACAGACCCTGCGCCGACCAGGTGACGCAGTGGGACAGTGAACGCATCACCATGCCTTAGCCCTAAGTCATCCAGCTAGCCACGTTGGTTTGCACTACCACTGCCCAGAAAGCCCAGGATGACTGTATCCATAAAAAGTACCCACAACCCAAGACAGGGGTATGCGAGTTCAACCTTGGGGAAACTGCGTTACTCCGAACACATCCCCTCAGCAAGGCCAGCAATCAGTTTAGTGCTGGCCTCGCTGACAAATGGGACGGGCCTTACTGTATTGTTGGCAAATGGGACAATGTCTATTGGGCCGAAGATGTCAAAGGAAGAATACGGAAAGCCACATGAGGTCAAATATGTCTCTATCCGGGGGGGACATACCACAAGAAGAGAACACCGACGACGTAGGGGAAACACCAGGGGACTCAGACAGTGAGGATGAACCACAACCCCGGATGGCAGATCCAGAACTCGACCCAGGACTTATGATGCCGCCTGAAGTAAGACCTTTTGGCATTGAACGAGCATCCAGCTACGTGTCACCATGGAGGCCGGACGGGGAAACATGCAGAGGAGCAGATAGCATAAGATAACTGCCCTCCACGCCACGCAGCTACACGGACAAAGTCGCAGCATGATGCAACAGAACGATCCCGAGCTGCTCCGAAGTGTCATGGCAGAGCCCATGAGACCGCGAATGCCACCAGACACCTCAATGATCTAGTCGCATCAGCGAAAGGTCGGAAACAACCTCGGTGAAAGGGGTAGAACAAACCCGGATGCCTACCCTCTCATCTGGTACAACTCTCCAACCCAAGATCAAGGTCATTCCACCTTCTACAAAGACGATCTCGAGCCCCAGTGGGGAAGTGCCTTTCGATACCACTAGATCACCAGACAACAAACTCATCAAGAGCTCGCAACCCATCAGTGCCATAGAGGACGAGAGATACAATCTGTCTCTCGTTCAATCGGCCACCGATACAGAAGGCACAGAGACCATTGATGCCTCTGACTACCTGACACCTGGTGCAACTCCCGCAGTTGAGGTCAAGATCCCTTTCCCTCACACTGCCTCGCCACAGGACCTGTACGCCGAGACCGTCAATGCCTCCAACCACCCGGCCCTACGACAAGCGCACCACCCGCAGTCAAGGCTGAGCACGGAGTCCCGCAGCTCCCTTGCGCTGCCACAGAAGGCAGCAAGAACACCGATGCCTCCCCTTACACACCACCTGGTGTGCCACCCGCAGCCGAGGTCGAGACTCCTCTCCCTTGCACTGCCTCGTCCAAGGACTTGGATGCAGAGACCGTTGACGCCTCCAACTACCCGGCCCCACGGCAAGATGCACCTTCAGTAGCTAAGGTTGAGCGCTGTGATCTGCAGCTTCCTGGTGCTACCACTACAGGTGCCAAGACCATCAACACCTCCCACTACCCCTCAGCTGGAGCAATGCCCGCAGTGGAGGTCGAGAGCCCTCTCCCTCCCACTGCCTCATCGCGGGACCTGGATATCGAGAACATTGATGCCTCCAACTACCCGCCCCCACTATGGGATGCTCACATCGGCAAGGTGGAGAGCGGTCTCCCACCGCAACTCCCTTGCGCTACAACAGCAGAGAAATGTCCTGCCCTACGGGTAGGAAACCGTGCAGTCAGGGTGGAGGACCTGGTATCACTCCCCCACACTGTCACTACATCCCTAGTAGCTGTGCCCTCACTCTCTGTTCCGGCTGAAGCAGATGCCATGATGCCGCATGCCGAGCCTCAACGCCTGATGCCACCTCGTGCCGCCAAGGCCGACTCTACGCCTGGCCAGTATCGAGAGTCACCATGGCGACCCATGTGGCCATACCCGTTGCACATTGAGCTACGCCCAAGAGGAAGGCTAGCTAAACCCGCACCCACCGAACCAAGTACGTGAAAGTGTACACACGTAGTCGTAGATTACTATGTAAACACAGGACTCATTACAGACCTGCTAAGTGTACTTTAAACTAGCTGCCAGTTAAAGACAGTGAAACCGAGGAACATTCACAATTTAGGCTAGATTCAAATAAAGTGTGTATTAGCGTACCTACCCAAGCTGTCACTGAACAGGGAAAGCAAAGGAGCTGGTGAGGTAGAATTAAATAAACAGTTATTCGACACTCGACTAGGTGTGAACAGAACTTGTGATAATGACAGTCATTATGCTGTCAGTGATAGAAACAGAACAGTATTACATAGATGTTTTTCTCCTCACCAGCGATAAAGGTTCTGAATGATTAGTGGCCCACAGTCCACATAAATACATAGAGTTACTTAGAGACGCTCACCACAATGCCGGTAATTTCTACGAACGTATCGCATATAGACACTCACCACAGTGCGCGTGATAGAAGACAGACACTTCCATAGTTTACATGTTAGATTTAGCCTTCGTTCACAGGACTCTTAGCTAATTTTAGATTTTTATAATAATTTAATGTGTAGGTACACAACTAAATGATTTTGTACGTTTTAAAGTGTTACGTGAAGATGCAACTGCAAGAAGAAATCCGTTTTGCAGGGACACAGTGAGTAAGAATGCCATTTCGCATGGCTGTGTGTTTTCCAATATGTTTTCTTCTGCCTTTCCTACTGTACTTGCCTTGAACATTCTATGAACTTACGTAATGAACTGGTAACATAGATGGACTACCGACAGGTACAGGAGGAAGTTAGTTTTTTTAATATTATGTCTGGATGTGTAGGTAAACGTGTCTATATATCTATGAGTTTTTTTACAATGTATGTGTGAAGAGGCACCTACAAGTAAGAATGCCGTTTTGCAGGACTGTGTCTTTAGGCTATACTTTAGATTCCTCAGTCATTGCTAGTGTTTATGTACGTTTGCAATTCCTGTGCACCACCCAAGAATCAAACCTGAACTCTTGAGCCCTAAAGTTCCCAGTTATTCACTATGGTGATACCCGGTGCCAGGTATATTAAATTCAATTTATTTGAGAGTTTTATGTATGTATCTAATGTGACCGTGCGCCAATTGCCGCAAATTTTCATGCATGTTATTGAAGGGTACTTGCATTGTGTTGTCTAGCCCACTAACCCAGATATTGGAAGGTCTGAGGTTGGCGAACTCGTAACCTATCACACATAACTGTTCAGCTTGCTGTAAGAACCCACAAGTTGCTCCTGAAAGATTTTCTTTTTCTTTCATAACAATTAGCAAGCTCCAGGATAGTTAAGTGACTTTTTCCCCGCCTTCCGCGAGTAAGGCTTGACAATACTTTAATATTATTCCTCGTTTTTAGCATGTCATCATTTTTAGTGTTTGCTCTTTCAGGTTTTATGTATGTATTCTCCTGTAAATAACCGCAACGATATGTTGATTTTTGTGGTGACATGCAGTAAATGAAGTAGGTCGTTGGGACACCCGGTACACCGCATCATTCTTGACACTAATCCTCAACACAAGGGGGAACACCCATTAGCACCGTGCAGCGCTCTGCTCCGCCAGGGCAAAGGGGATGAGAGAGGAAGCCCGCCTGAAGAGAGAGACAGAACTACCGGGCGGCGTGCCACACACCCGGCATTTTCCAGCCGCCCTGAAGCACAGAGCGAGCGCTGATACAGCTGTCAAGTAGTCCGACAGTAAGGGTCCCGTCTACCTTACTTCAAAAATTTTTTACTCTTCATCTACATTGCTACTTCTGCCTAGAACTTCAAGATGAGGAGGCGTACGCCTTCATCCGCCAAACCTTCATGATGAGTCTTCATCGTAATGAGGGGGGTGGAGGGAGCAAATTGACGCACGCCGCTTATACCATTTATCTACAACGATTGTAACTCATCTCAATGCAACCCTAGTGTACTACTTCTGCACACGTGAGATTAAAACCCCGCACCATCTCGTACATGGAAGTAACGGTCTGCCACAATCCTGGAGGGCGGCCGGACACGTGGCTTCGAGGGATTGCAAAAACAGGGCCCCATTAACCCCCTTCTACACCGCACTGAGAGCCTACAAGCCATCAGCCGCCTCTGGTTATGCACAAGTGTCGCCGAGGCTACGCAAAGGTCGAGAGATGACCAAAGGGTGCTATCCCCTCTCCGGTCACGCAACTGAAGGATGTCATACGCCCTCACCCTCGGCCGCCGCACCAAGTGCTGCCCTGCTATATAAGGCAGAGCATGGCGGACCTCACCAGTTGTTCCTGCAGTCTTCTCCGAGCACCTCAGTGCTGGAGCACACTACTACTGCTAGATCTTCAACAGCCCTTCCAGAGGCTGTCGCCAACGACTTAACAGTCTTCAGCAGCCACCAGAAGCTGCCATCCTTGACGTCGCCATAAGAGCTCTGCAGCACCTTTACCGGATGCTCCAGCGATGCCAATTGCCAATAGCTACCATAAGCTTTCTGTAGCTACCAATCATACCACATATAATTTCTTTGTCTCCTACAGACACCTCATTTAATGTTAGGTTTGTATTAAGTAATTTTCAACAGTTGTATTTCACTTCCCCAACTAGCCTAGGACCAGGTAACCTACACCTGGCTACCATAGAATTACTTCCAACCACCGGTATTCTTAGCAGGAGAGCATGTGTCACAGTGTTTAATAAGCTCTTAATAAACACGGCTTTGTTTCTCTTAACTTCAAGTCTCGTTCATAGAGTACTTTGTCACCAACTGCTGGGAAGACCTTCTAAGGGATGGTATCGTAGTGTTGTGGTCTATCGTTCACTGCAAGGGGCAGAAAATGGTTGGCCTTCCAAGGATGTTTTGGTGTGTTGTTGGTGTAGTTTCTGAAAGAGCAAACCCAGTCTCCTGCTGGCTCCATCAGATACAATGATAAGAGGTAGGTGGTGGGAGTGATACTCAAGAGGTTAGGTAAGATCAATGTTTATTTACCGAAAAGGAAATAAACAAAGATAGTGGTAATATTACCTCCTATCCACATGGGTTTGGCAGAAGGTAAACACCCTAGCGTAAACAGGGGAAGGCACCCTGTGCAAAGCTATAGCAGTAGGCAGTTATTAGTGCATGTTTTAAGATAACTCCTCAAGGCGAACTTTACTCTCTGGTGTTCACAAGGGACCGAACGTGTCTCAATGTGCTGTTCTGTTGACGCCGCTGGTTCTTCCTTAGGTGCAAGTTGGAGAGGATCTTCACCCCGTGAGGTAGCAGTGAAATAAATTGGAGAGATGTGGGCGTCGGCATCAATTGCTTGCACGGTGAGAGCCCAGGAGAGGAGTCAAAACACTTGATCGAGAACTGAAGCAGAACTGATGATTCGGAGGCTGGGACGCAGCTTCTTTTATACTCCTTAGCCATCCCTTCCTTCACTGGCATAGGGTATCTGGATCCTTGGTGCGAACGGCGTAGTGAAGAGCTGTGGGATCTAGGCATCGCACTTGCAGCGGCATCCCGCAGCACACTGCTGTACTAGCCACCGGCCTCTTGCATGGTCCCCGTGGCTCATTGTGCAAAAATTAATTCCATTATTGGGACGTCAGTCCCGGCCCAATAGATACAACAATCTTGTAGGTGGCGGCAGCGACTCAACTCCATTGACAACTGCTAGTGACAAGGTTGCACTGATGAGTAGCAGTCGTTTTTTAATATGTATTGAAAGACGTCATGCATCAATTCGCCCCCTCTCCCCTTGTGACGTAAACTCATTTGGGCAGAGAGTAGAGAAGAGAAAAAAAATTCTTATGCGGGAATGTAGAACTGTCCCCACATCAACAATTTATTTCTCTCTCACTGGGCTTCTGTAGGAGCATTGGCTTTGTGATATGTGTGGCCTGTTCTCACTACTCGAAGGACATGCTGGCAGGCGACTCGAGGCAGTTGGCTGGCTTGGAAGTATTCTTCCAGTAGCAGAGTCAGCTAGACGAAACCATCTCTCTCTGTCTCACATACAAGGCTGTTTTCCCTCTTTCTCTTTCTTCTTCCCAGTCGCTGGTGAGTTGGAAGCGGCATGCGTCTCCTTGGAGGGTAATGTTAGTGTCGTGAGGGGTATCCGGTGTCGATAACGTGCTTGGCCTTCTTGATTATAATGTGCCGACCTACATCAACCGCTGTAAGACTTGGTTACTGACAATATGATTTGTACAAATTTGAGGAGAAAGCAAATGTATTGGCAGGCACACATGGAATAAGTTGCAACCCTGGGGAGCTGGTTTCAATTTTTTATATATATATATACACGCACACGCACACACACACACGTGTGTATATATGTGTGTGTGTGTCTATATATATAAGAAAAAAAATATGCCCAAGGCCCCACTCATAAGGCATGTTTTCTAGGTAACTGCCGTGACCGCTTGGTGCAGTAGAGTATGGAGGCCCCGCCTTTGGCCTCCCTATCTTAACACACAGCAGGAGAAGTTGAATTTAAAAAAATGGCGTTTGCCAGCAGAGACCCTCCATCATCTTGTTTTGTGCACTAAAGTGGGGATGTAAGTGTATTGGCAAATGGGGGAACAAAAAGATGTACTTCACCATCTTACATCAATATAGAGAACAGACACACAGAAAGCCCTTGTCACACAAAATGTACTTAAATTCTTCAACTAATTGAGATTATCAATTTTCTTTCATACCATGTTCTTCCTGTCACATTATTGTCCTTACATGGTTTTGATTTTGACATCAACAGGTATTTTGCATATTCAAAGAGACTTTGCGACAATTTTGATTGGCTGAATTTTTACATAAACACAACAAACAAAGATCATTTATTTACAACATGTCAGGAATGTTACTCATTACTGAACTTGCCTCGCCACCACCACCACAAGGTGGTAAGTCAGTCCAGTTCATTCACCACACTGAACTGTCACCAGAAAGAGTGAGAGACTGAGTCTGGAGATCTGTTCGCTTTGGTCCACACCCATGTCACGGTCAGACTCCCAGGGTAAATCCACCACTCTAACCACCATGCTGAACTGTTACTGATTAGAGTACTCGGATACAACTCTGATTGGCTCGGCCTCTGCTTGGCTCAACACTTAATTAGAGTACTTCGTCGCCTGCTCCTTTCTTGCGTGGCCGACTATAGAACCCACTTACATGCCTTACACCTGTAGGGGTGGTACCAGGCTGCTTATTAGAAAAGCAGCTGCCAACTCCAAGCTTATCTTGAGCTGTAACACAGCTCCAACTGCACTTTGCAGCATAACCGCCTGGGAACATGCTTAGGTTGCCCGACAGTTGGAGAGGCCTCACCTTCCAGCTCCCACCCCCTCCATATTGCAGCCCCCATTCAAGACCGCCGGAGAACCACATTCTGTTGTCATCGTCCTCCACCAGGGACTCAACGTACCACTGGATCTCGCAAACTCATGGTGCCACCTCAGCCGCCCCAGCTGAAGTAGAACCAGGAGCTACCTAAGGTGACACCCGTCAATGGTAAACCAGTTGCGGTGTGCAGGCCCGTAATACGTAAGGTCAATCGGCACACTCCAGACGTCGTACCAAACTACCAAAACACATACCCCAGGTTGTATACCGGCCGGGCTCCAGTGAACAAACCATAAGTCAATCTTGACAGCCAGCTGTGTTTCTCAACTGCACACCTAAAACTATCCCTACCGTGATGTCTATGGATCACAGACGTCACACATCAAAAGTTTTTGTGGAGGCTAACGTGGGGCCACAGCGCTTAATTAACTACTGTAATAAATCAGAACTAGACCAGCACGATTCCGAGATCCAGTTAAACTAGACGGATGTCCAACCAAAACCAGCCAGACTTAGGGGAATCTGAAAACATCCTGTGACTTTCAATTGTTACTAGCCAAGATGTCAAACATGGAAGCTAGCATAGCAGACCAAGGAGAGACAACAAAAACCATTGGCGAGGCCACTACCGAACAACCCCTAGAATAGGGGTAATTATTATCATATCTGCACACTGCCAACACAGCTTCCATTATCTCTTTTTGGGATGGACAGAAGAGCCCAATTACACAGACGGGCTAGAGTTGAGATGTAATTAGTGCCAAACCTGCCAGACTGCATATTGCAGCTGGCTTGCTTGCACCAGGTAAGGAATTAATATAGTACAATGCATTGTCTGTGCGCAGACTTATCACACATGCATAGGCTGGCCAGAGAGCGAATCACAAGCTGGGTCTCATGTATACGTGTGAGGTTTGCAGACGTGTAGAGGAATATCGACCTGATAATTCTGGCATTCACCATAGCATAACAACCATCCATGGTAATGACAGTCCTCAACTTCTGGAGTTTGCAGGTTTAATGTCGGCACCAGATTTCTACTGAAAGCAACATAATCTTTGCACCCCTGAAAAAGGTGATGGGGGAACGTTGCTGTTGTGCCATTTTATAGAATGTTACGTTTGATTTTAATGTGTTTTCTATTTTATGTCTGCCGCTATAATTTTTGTTACACTGTTACTTATGTTCACTATATTTTTAATCTATTTTGGGATGCTTTTTTTTTCCCCCAAGTACTGCTAATGTGAATATTATTATTATTATTATTATTATTATTATTATTATTACTATTTATGTCCTTGATATTTAACTTAATTTTACCTGTTTTGAGAAGAATTATTTCACTTTCAGTCTTTACCATAATTGCGAGTAACTTTATTGTCTGGTTTTAACTATGATTTTGATTATTGCTGTAGTCAAACACTTCATTCTCTTTGTAATTATTTGTGATTCATTTAGTTGTGGATTGTGAGCCAGTTGTATTGGCAAGCTTAATTTTTTCTATTGACATCGTTATTCAATTAATCCTTTCTTAGTTAATTACTGTTTTTTTTGCCCAAATAATTTCTTTCTCAATAAATCGTGCTCCGGTTATTTTTAATTGTTTAGTTTGTTCTTTATAATAGATAAACATTACTGTGTAATTTAAGAAATTGTTTTATTCATTACAAGTTTGCCTGTTTGAAGAAGTTAATTTGTGTGTTCTATTTAAAATATTGTTTTATTCACCTGTTTCTTGTACATGTGTATTTGTAAATTCAATTAGGATTAATTTAAAATGTGTTAACTATTTCTATAATTCATTATTTTGCCAATTTTGAGTTAGTCACATAACGAAAAATGTCTTTATTATGTATTTAGAGGTCCTTCTGTTTGTCATTGTCTAATCAATTAGTCGCCACAGACCAAAGTTCTGAGCATATTCGATTCAATATATATGCTGGTGATCAAGGTTCTTCAACATTGTACATACAGCATGTAGTCTGCTTATAAAAATTGATCCTCTAGTATCTGCAAGCATCCATCCATGTAGTTAGTTTTTTTTACCGCCATTCAGGGTGTTTGTTTACTGTCTTTATTTCTTTATTGCTTTCAGGTTTGTTTGTGTGCAGCTACTTTATTATGTTTTTTTTGTGTACTTTAGCAGTCTGTGTTCCAAGTGTTCTACCTTTTGTTGCATATTTGTGGTTTGTAACTAAGCGATGAGATAGTTCATGGTGCAACATCCTTCCAGGATGTTTTCTGTTATTCTAGTCATGGCCTAAATTTGCGCCTAAAGAAAGTACCCTCTTCTAGCCTGCATCTGTCCATATTTGCTCCTCTTGAATCAAGTAAAAAATTTAATTTTTTAATTGGAACTACAAGGTAGTGCTCAGAACTCCTGGACTGAAAAAACAAAACTATTGTAAAATTTGGTTATACGTAAGCGAATATAATTTTATCCATACTTACAATGTAATTTAAATCTTTATTTTGAGTGAGCGCCCTTGAGGCTTTTCAATTTTTTAAATATGTAACTTCAACAACCAATAAGGCTTTGTGTAGCTTTTCTTAAAGATATATTTATATGTTGTTTTGTTTGTTATATAAAGAGTACTCGTGAAATACCCTTAAGGTTATCTTCTTTTATTACCAGGTATCCAAAGGTAAACAGCACAGTAAAATCTAGATAAAAAATATTAAAAGTAATAGTTGCATAATTGCTTGAATACATATGAAATACTCATATTTATATATAAAGGTATTCTAATTTATTTATTTGTGTTTTGATTGTTTATAAAGTGAGATTTATTGCATGCTTGTATGGAACTTGGTCAATTAAGTATAATACATACTTATTGAAAGGATATTCATTTTTTATTTTCAAATCTGCTTAAATGGTACTAATATGTGCATTAACGTAAAGTACTGTTTTGTGTCAATATACCAATTCAACATTATAGAGGAAAGTGAAAATTTTTCTTTTCGTGATTAAAGTCACAAGAAAAGAGATTCAATTAAAATTTTGTTTACCATTAATAAAAATAATGTAAAAAAACAAGATTTTTGCAGTGAAATCAGAAAATCATATCAATATGTTTAAGATACAAATAACTGCATGTTGATCTTAGGCTGAGACAATTTTTTTTTTTTTGCTGTTATTGGATATATTATCAATTATGTAAAAATTTGAACACATTCCTAAAGTATTTGTTTAACACGTTGAATCCAACTCCACGAACAGAAATGTTGATCCCACCTTCCTTCTTGTGTGTCACCTGTGGGCTGTAATGAAAGCACATGTTCGTGCTGGATTTCACTTCACGAGGCTGACACATAACACTGTTGCTGTCAACAAGGTTTTGACCTCAAGCTGTTGATTCTCTACCGCTGCTTAGAAGGGTTGCTGAATGAAACGAAGTATTGGTAAATGCTGCAGACCAGTGGTCATGCAGTTTGAGAGGAATCGTTTCACATGTACGTGTGTCAAAGTAGTAACTTTAGTGTCAAGAATTGGGAAAATTTAAGTCTTACACTGTACAGTTCACATTGCGAGTCATGCATTTTGCTGAAGAGCATGGAAACAGGGCTGCTGAATGCAAATTTCTATCAGGTCAAAGTTGATGGCCCTGATACATGTGCCACCGGGTACAGAATGGGGAACCTTGCTGACTATGACTACCTTAATGCAGGCACTCCATACATGTACCATGTAAGGACAAGTGTTGTCTTGTTGAAATGCTATTTCAGGGTGCTGTCTCATGATTAATAATACATGATGATGCAAGATGTCGCTGATATACCACTGTGCCATCAGGGTCCTCCAAATCACTACCAGAGATTAACTGATGCCATACCCATGGCTCTTCACACCATGTTACCAGCAGTAATGTTAATGTGTTCTCTCCACTGTCGTGTCAGAATGTCCTACATGCCTGGCATTTGTATGATATGTCCATCTGACCACATGTAGACGCACAATTGCGGCTCCCTAACAAACTCTGTCAAGTTCTGGTAATACTGTCTAATATACACTATCGACCAAAAAGTAATTGACCACCTGTCCACAATGTTTGCTCGGTGGTTGTCACTCCGTTAGAATCTCATAGGTCCACCTCTTGCAGCTATAACAGCAGCCACCTTGTCTGGCATACTCTCTACAAGTGTTTGCAGGACATCCATGGGGATTCGTCACCATTCCTCTTGCAACCATTCCCTCACCCAGCGATCCAATTCATCACAAAGATGTTCTATAGGGTTGAGGTCGGGGCTCTGGGCGGGGTCAGTACAATCGGCGAACATTGTTATCGACATACCACTGCAAAATAGCCCTTGAAACATGTCACCTGGCATTGTCATCCTGGAAGTAACACAGGTCCATTCTGTAAAAATGCTACAATGTTGGAAGCATTTCATTATCCAGAATGTTACAATAGGCCTTTGTGTTCATGCTACCATGGACAAACACCAGCGGTCCTACGCCGAAAGCCGTGAAACAGCCCCACACCATCACTCCACCACCACCGAATTTCCTAGTTGGCACTATACACTCTGGCAGAAGCCATTCTCCAGGTGGATGCCACACCTATACACATTCATCGGACCGGAATAATGTAAACCTCGACTTATGACTCCACAGAACCGATTTCAACTGTTCCAGTATCCAGTTGCGACGGTCCAAAGACCACCTGAGTCACCGAGCTTTATTGCATGTCACGATATGGGGCTTATGTGCAGCTGCTCTTCCGAAATATCCAAGTCGGTGGGCCTCTACGCAATGTTCCAATGGAAACAGATACTCCTGTTGCTGCATGAAACTCCTGTCAAATGGTAGCCATAGGTTGTGTCCTATTATTAATTTCATGTTTCGGGGTTCTGCGATTTCTGTTGGTCAAGATTGGAGGTCGCCCAGAATGTGCAGCATTGCCACAATGCCCATTGACCCTCCACTTACGCAGGATGAATGCGACCATTAATTTGGGCCTGTTTACCTTCCGTGCAATTGCCCAGCTAAGACAGCCCATTGAGATGGCAGCCCACAATCACGCCCTTATCAAAGTCCGATAGATCTGTACCTTGTGCCATCTCCGTGTCAACTGGTTCTACACCGGCCTGCAGCGTATGGTGGCCACACAAGTCAACTGATGTACTGAATTACCTATCTTCACAGGTGCCCAATTACGATAGTGTAGTATCTACAAGACATACCCAGTATTTGATACCTTTCCATCACAGCGTTGACTGAATACCACTTGCTCTCCTCATACGTTGTAACACTTATCACTATAATTGTGGTGGAACTATTAATTCACTATGGTGACCGTTCCAGACATTACAAATCATTGCAACTCTATAATAGTGTACACATTCAGTAATGTTATGTACATGAACCAAAATGCATCCATTTTAAACCATTCTTTATGGATGCTTCATTTCTTGTGTCAATCAGTGTATATAATAAAGTATGCTAAATACTTAAAATAATACAAATTTTAGTTAACAATTCATACGTTAGTCTAGATCGTGAAGCACATTCACTTAATATTTTCTCAAACTGATTGCACACATTCAGATAGACATATCATCTTAAAAAATATATGTACTGCTACTTAATAATAAAAAAAAACTAAGGTAAAATTTCTTAATTGACGAAACCAAGCCTTCTCATTCTTTTGGAAGTAGAAGTAGAAATAACGTATAGTCTTACATTCAGGTAGAAAATGGAGGGGCTATATTTACCACACCAAAATTTAAATAGTTGGTGAAAATACATGTCCACATGTTAAGTGCAAATTTGTGATGAAATAAATAAATGCGTGCGTGCGTGTAAAATAGAGCAAGCATGTTCATGCAGTAGTGTATGTAACATATTTGGAAGAGATGTGGATTATTTCACTAGAATATTAGGCTTAAAATAATATTTTAAAAATCAAATCATAAAATCAGTATAGTATTAAAAAAAATCACAAAAGTTACTCAATTAATAATTTTTATTCAACACACAAACAATGCAAGTTCAGCTAAGTCATGTATTATCTACTTTATAGACATACAACATTAGCCCGAAGTATTTAAGAACAGCAGTTTCATTGGAATTGTTTGTGACCAGTAGCTGCCACGTACCATGTGGCAACTCGTCCCAGAAATGAACAGATGTAAAATTCCAGGCATTGAACCCTGACGTGGAATTGTCATATTTTCTCTGTGTCAACAGTTGAGATACTGTCCCTGAAAAATAAACAGAATTTACTGAGCAAAAGAATGTTTAACAAAATTAATCAATAACCTGCATTACTTTTTGATAAGATCATTCAAATGCATGAAGAGTCAGTACAGCATAAAATCCTTTTGCAGATTTTGTAAGGAGAAATTACATTAAATGAGTAGACTGAAAATCACACTTCCAGGCAGACTTTCCAAAATACACTATAATGAGAAAAAAAGTAACAGTCTTCACCTTCAGTTTATGCATAAAATATACATCTAATGAACCTCACTGTTAAGACTTCTTTTATTCTGACTCCCTCTCCTTATGGGTTAAAGTTGAATATTTGGGGTAAATCAACTGAAAAATAAGTTTTTCTCACTTTTCTTTGGTTACTATATATTGTTTCCCTTGGTGAGCATTCTACTGTATGTAGTGCATATCTAAAAGTAGATATCATGCTCCATATGCTGTCGGTGGTAGCCAATACAAATTTATGACTCTGTACACCCCCTCGCCTCAGATGACCAAGTGTTTCTGTGCAGCGCTACTGCCGACTACTGTTATTTCATGTGCTTGTCTTTCCATTGTGATTTCACTGGCTTGTGGATATGCTACTTTCTGTCTAGAGGACTGCAAGACTCATATTTTTAGTTTGAACCAAGCTTGAGCAAGCCGCCTGAAAAGTTCCAGAGTTTTGAGCTCAAGCTCGTTATTATAAAACTTATTTTTAGCCTTCTTTCTGAAGGAAAGAAAGGCTTACGAGATCACTTTCCTCTGTGTGTGTGTGTGTGTGTGTGTGTGTGTGTGTGTGTGTATATATGTGTATGTATGTCCACTTTCAATTTTTGAATGCGTCAATTGAATTTCACCAAACACTGTACACATATAGTAAGGACCCTGACTTTTAAAGATTTCGACCACGTCGGGCACTTAATTTCCAAATGGTAGCAATTTTAACATTTAGTGCGATATATCATATCTCACTAACCATTCAACCAATTTAACCAGATTTTGTATGCTGACAGTGCAAGTTGAATGCATTAAATTCAGAGGTGAATATTGTTGTTGGTCCACCATTTTGGAAGATAGCACCACATGATAAAATAAACTTTTTATGTTATATCTCAAACTACTCAACCTCTTTTTGCCAAATGTAGCACATAAATAATACAATGATTGGTCTTGTAAATGTTAGCAATTGAACTTCAGAAGACTCTTATTTTCAAAATAGTGGTCATACAAATATTTTATGTTTGTGTGTTATAACTACCATACCATTTTGTCAATTTCAACCAAATTTGTATGCCTACAGTACGCATTACAAGCATAAGCTAAAGAACAAACCCTTTTGTCCACCATTTTGGAAGACTGCACCACATGTAAAATAAATCTTTTTATTATATATTGAAAACTGCTCGACCAATTTTCGCAAAATTTGGCACATAAGAAATACTATGATAGGCAAGGTAAAACTCATTACTTAAACTTTATTAGGCACTTATTTTCAAAATGGCAGCCAAATTTTGTATGCTGACAGTATCTATTATATAAGCAAAAAAATTAATTTTTTCCGCCATTTTGTAAGATAGGGCTACATGAATTAATCAAGATTTGTGTAATATGGCTACATGAATTAATCAAGATTTGTGTAATTTCTCAGGAAACAATAGACAGATTCCTACCAAATTTGGCAATCAATTAGTACTGCTGCAGTTGATATGTACAAATATGTCGCACTTATTTTAAAAAATGGCAGCCATATAGCTATTTTAGTATACTATGCTATATCTTCAAAACCATTGAATCAATGCCAACTTAACTTTGTATGCTGGAAGTAGATATAAAAAATATCAAATGCGTCTACACAGAGCCTGTTTTTTCACGTAAGATAGTGCCTCACAAATAAGTTTTTATGTCATATCTCAGGAATCAATTTGTCGTTTCCTACCAAATATGGCAAACAAGTAGTACTGCAGTAGGTAATGTTCACTGATATGTTTTAGGTACCGGTATGTTGGACAGTTATTTTCAAAATGGCTGCCATATAGTTATTTTAGTTTTGTTTGTTATATCGTCGAAACCATGTAATTAATTCCAATTAAACTTTGTATTATAACTGTATATATTTCTACAATCAAATGTGTACACTGTAAGGAGTCAAATAAAATTAAATATTTTATCTCCTACAGACAATTACCCATTTTAAAACATTGTACATGTACCCGTATGCAAAGAAGTCTAAGAATTTTACTATTTAAAATTGTCGTAGATTTTAATTACATGTAAACGTAATGGGAAAAGTTAATTAACATATTTTAATTTTACAGAACGAGGCAGAGTGAAATGTAAATCTACGCTTTTCAATTTTGTTTGTTGCTGATTTCTTTTCTTTAATCCATGTCTATGCTAAGAGTACAGTTATAATGTGTTATTTTAATGAACTGAATACTCGGTGTGGCTAGTTGTTATGTATGAAAAATTTTGTAAAAAGAATTATTCAGTCTCCATCTTGTGCTTCGAGAAGTACTAATTGTTTTAAGAACTAGCTGTTGTAATTAAATATTACTATTATTAAAATCCTTTCTAGAAGAAATTGCATTTGTAAAAGTGAATATGCAGGACAGGAAATTATAATTAGACTATTCCGAAGAGGCCTTGATGTTAAATATTTTATGTGTGTTTTTTTTAGAGAATGGCACTTACAATAAATAGTAATTGTATGACTAAAGTTAAATGATACTGATTATAATTAACTCGGAAGATATCCAAGAATGAATATTATATGACAAAAGTCGGAGATGATTGATAAGGAACTTTTTCCAAAGCTAAGATTTGAGGTTTAATGCTGGAATCTACCAAAAGTTCCATAATTTCACAAATTACCATTTATTGGTGGAATTGAATAATTACTGGGGTTCTCATTCATGAGTATGCTAGAGTATGAATTATCTGTGAATTTGATTTGATATTAGTTTTCATCACTAGTAAAATGCATGATTCCTGTTATGATTCATTCTCGTTCTTTTACGTATAGTAGAATTAAGCTTGATAACATGATAAAAGATTTTTATGGTATGTATTTTCATCTCCGGATTGATAAAAGTTCTTGTACGTGTGTATCATTGCAGTTTGTATACAATTTTTATCGCTTCCATAATTGTTTTTCATTTTGCCTTTTAGTTAAAATCCCCAGTTTCATTTGTCAGTGAGTGTAATTGTGAAAATTTTCCTTTCACGCCACGAGTAGAAATAAGGGCTTTATCAGTTTTAATTGGTGGCTGTATTTCAGTTGTTATCTGTATTACGTGGCACTTTATAACTCTCAGGCTCCAGAGTGAGGTGACTCAACTTTTGAGATTACATTTGTTTCACTTTTCCCATGCCATCAGCAATTTGTGTTTTGAAGTCTGTGCAGTGATGTTATGTTCAGCCAACAGGAGGTCGCGAGCCGCAGCCAAATGCTATTTTTAGATTTGATTAAGACTAGTGGGGGTAGCTGCACGTGGCAAGCTGAGCGACGTTAGTCCTGTACTCTTCCACATTATAGAAACAACCGTTGAAACGACGATCTCATGAAGGAAGAACTTCACCCACACCTGCAAGCGCAGATGGCCTTAACTTCTATTTTTTCTTTTAAACAATCTTCGAAAGAACTTTTGGAATTCAACAACTTCTACTAAATTATTCCCGCAAGTGTGGGAGGCCGATAGGCATTAAGGGGGAATGTTTCTTTTTCCTCCCCCTTGTCTCTTTAATTTTTACTTGCTAGTCGAGCTTTGTATTTGAAATTTGTCCAATTGCTAATGTGATGCTGTGAACCTGTAAGTTTTAACGAGAAGGAAGATCTGTTGTGTCGTGTCATAGTGATGTCAATGTAAACTGTGCTAGATCTTCAGCAATAAATCTGGTCAGATTCTGACAGGGAAATCCTGTCTTATTATTTATTGACAACCAGGTTAACAACTTTTGTGCTATAAACGACTCAGCGTAGCAAAACCCGAACTTGTAGCGAACAGGGCAACGCTGCACATGTTATAATAAGGTTTGTACTAGAATTACACATGTTACACGCTTTTTTAGGTTTAAGAAAGACATATGAATTTATGCTGTAAGATTCAACCTTACTCGGATATTAGTAGGTGTGGAAATTCAAATAAAGTTTAAATTCAAAAAACACTTAAAGTAATTTTTGGCTTCCCAACTGTGGGGCATGTAAAACATTGTGCACAATATTGAAGCAAAAACTCTTTACAGTATTTTAGTGCCCAACATGAATGCACGTATATACAGAGTCTGTACACGTCTATTCAGTCAATTACCTTTACAGGTTTTTTTTTGTAATCTGAAAGTGGTGACATGAATATATATATATCGAATAATTCAGAAAGTAAATTAAGTTAGAATAGCAGGTATATAAATGAGCTAAGGTCGAAAATACTACCTTTGTAGTACAATATAGGAAGAAATGTATCCTGAACATCATCTTAACCTGGCAGGAGAATCAGATATTAACAAAAGTTAAAGTAGGTTCACACAGGTTCAAAATGCTGCCGAGACTATTTATAGTTATTCTGAAAATATAACTGCAGTAACTGTAGTTCAGAAAGCGTCTCATGACTCTTTGCCCATGCTCACTATGAAGCATTTTGAAGTCTTGATGAGTACTTTAGCATAAATGAAAAGTGACTTCAACACAGATTTACAAGTAGTGAAATATGATTTGCAGGATAGATTCAAAAATTTAGAATCACAAGAAAATAAATTTAGTGGTGTATTACATCAACACAAGGAAAAATTAACCAGTAGGATGTAGTCCCTTAAGAGCGAATTGTACTCTGAAATGCATATTTTGTGCACCAATTTTACTGCCACGCAAAATGCAGTAAAGGAATTGAAAATGTCTGTAGAGTGTGCATCCAAGATGCAGGGAAACAATTCAAAAATAGACATTTAAATTGAACCAAAAGCATACGTTGAGATAGTTCCGCATCAGCCTCAAATGTCTGTGCAACCTACCATTACAATTACTGATTCAAACCATACTTCAACACATGTAGACAATTTTGCTATTACATCTACCCAAGAAATTACACCTGAAATTTCTCCCGACATATTTGTTGATTCTGACAACACATCAAAACCCACAAATTTTGCTTTTTCTTACCAAGGAGAAAAAAAAAACTTGGGAGGGCAGTTAAAAAGTCACGCCAAGCAAACAGAGAACTGGATGTGCTTAAGGCACTTAAAACATCCTTTCCCATGCAAGTTTGCATGAGCAAAACTTATTTTCCGGCCAAGCAATACATTTGTAAAAGAGCAAAATTAATCTCTCTAGCACAAGCAAGAGTACTGAAACATCTACATGAGCTAAATACTGCATTCTCGTTCAGTGAACACAGTGAAATCAACACACACTTATAAATTGTGGTGAACAGCAACAGCCACATAAAATACATGATGCTACAAACTCGGACATGGAGTGCACATCATTGAGTACAAATGCTTGACCACATTAATGATACTATGATTGTCAATGACACATTTTTCCTGTTATATGGAAAAATGGCAACATATTCATCCTCTGACAGAGAACAATCATTCCCGTACGACCCAGGAGGGCTATATTGGATCCTAAAAAATTAACAGATTGAAGTGGCATTTTGGAAGAAGGATACCACCTTGCTGGCGAAATTAAAGAGGTGTGAAGGCACATTGAATTCTATTCACAAGTCCACGTTCGGAAACAATTTTGAAAGACGTACTGCAGAAAATCACAGTGGATTTCAGTATAGAAAACCCGGAGAAAGTTCAACAAGAAGTGAAAGACCTTGTAAGAAGAAGTTTATTGGCCCCGGCCGGGAGCCCTAAGAAGTACTACAAGACAAGTAAGAGGTGAAATTTTGAAATTGGCAAACTTAATACTTCCAAGAACCCTGTTAGTGATTTTTGGTCCCATGTCACTAAGAAACTATTCTTTATGTTCAAAGGAACTTATCGTGTTGCAGGAAAAATGCACAAAATTATGAATTAGCTACCCTTGATAGAAAATCTATTGATCTCTATAATTTAACGCAACTAAAACCACACAAGGAACCCAGTATCACTTTTTCCTAAGTCTCCGCTTATGCAAGTAAAAGCTGCACGGCCGAGTTGAAATCATGGCAATTAGTTCCTAATATTTTATCAGAGTGGTAAAATTTACGTGGATGGCTGAATTATTGTTTAGAGGTCTGATTGATATGGGTAGTCTTCATTGTTTGGTACGGCTAGTGTATTATATTATGATTAGTAATTTTCTTAAGTGGCTTATGATTAAGTTTAATTTAGTTGTCTAGTGTAATTGTTTCTTGTGAATAGGTTTATTTATGTTGTTGTGTCTTTTATAGCTGTATTTAGAAGAATGTTAAATTTACACCCATAATCAGACACATATCTCTTATCAGCTACACGCTTACGTATTTCAGGTGGACTAAAATTGCCCAATGGTAGTTAAACTCTTTAAAAAGAATGTCATTTAACAAAACTGGAGTTACCTGTAAGTGGGTGATATCTGTGCATTGATGTGATTGATGAAATGCTAATCTTTGTGTAACTACCACACAACAGAAATATAAAAACATTACTGGAATAGTTAAAGGGTGAAATCAAGTACAATGGACCTATTATAATTTCATACCCACTCATTCACGTACTCAAAGTTTTGCCCTAAATCTGTGAATGAATATTGAACTGAAAATATATATGAAAGATTATACAGAATAAACTTATAATGTTTTTTCGGTTGACTTCTTCTTCTCTGGAGACACTGCATTGAAAACCACAAAGAAAAACACTTAGGTTTGTGTGAGATACCATGATTAACAATAGCATGTGGTTGGTAAATTTGATTACCTATATTTTCTTTCATAATAATGTAATTATTCAATGAAATGCACCTTATAATGAAGCATTGCATTGTTAGGTTAATGTTGTAACATATTGCTTGTTAGAATGATAGCTAGCTTTATTTTCGTTATTAGGTGTGGAGCAGGCGCTCTTGAACCAAATCAAAACCCTTAACTGTTTGCTAGTGTCTTCATTATTATTCAATTTTTGAAGGGAAGTGCCAGATGGTAGTTAGAAATTCTATACTCTAGTAAATGAGACCTAAAAGTTTCGTCAGTACAATGGGTTAAATGAAGCAACTTCATGAGAATTAAATAACCACTTCAGAACGACTGAAAATTTTTCAAGAAACCAATAACGAAACAAAATAAATTACCTGTGTGAAGCAAAGTATAAAGCAAATGGAAACATAGTTGATTTAAACAAATGAATATTCAATGCATAACGGTACTATTGTGCCAAAGTCAAATCTCACAATGGATAAGCAAAAATCTAAATGGAAAACAAATTTTAGTTATTTTGATTACACAAAGACCTTGAGGTGATAAATATGTGTTTTACTCTGTAATAATTCTCGACGATGTGTCTGCTTCTCATCTTGTCGGTGAGTTCCTGTATGAACTTCCACCACGGAATGAGATACATCTACTGTGGTGACAGAGCGGCTTGACAACATTGAGATGGTACCATGGTGTGGAGTCTCCCACGTGCAGCTGACAGCCTAAGGGCGCGAATCTGCATGGCGAATGCTGACCAATCAAGAAGAAGATGACAAGAACACCAGCAAGGTTTAAATTTTAATCAATATATTAGCTATATTATATTTTCATATCAAAGAACTTTAAAAATTTGAACTTTAAATAACTGTGAAGAGATTTTTAAAGACATTTCACAATTTTAAATATCCCGTAATTATATGGATCATTAGGGAATACTTGTTCATATAACCTCAATGCCAACAAAAGTCTGGCCATTGAGTATCATTTTTGTTTTTTTGTTGTTCAATGTCATTATTTACTACAAACTGATAGTAAATCTTGATGTTAATTTTACCTTCCACTGATATAGTAGAATTGTAAAATTTTCAACACAGTTTTTCAAAATTTTCAGTACTAGGGAGGGCCATCCATAAGGAGTGAAATAAAATTAAATATTTTATCTCTTACAGACCCCCTGCTCGTATGCAAAGCAGTCTAAGAATTTTAATATTTGTATTTGTCTTAGATTTTAATTGTATGTACGTGTAAAGGGAAAAGGCTTACTAACATAGCTTCATTTCACATAACGAGGCAGAATGAAATGCAAAACTACACTTTTAAATTTATGTTTGTAAATTACTTAACTTTCACTTTTATGTGAGCTGGTCCTCAAACTAGGAAGGCTAGGGTTCTTAAAAATACGTGACCTGCACCCATATTTCCCTCCATCATTCTCTCCTCCCCGCTGTGAAGCAAGAAAAGAGCCGGTCTGCTGAGATGAAACAATGCGCCGCCACCCCAGGTATGCAGCAGAAGGGCAGAGAGAGAAGACCATTAACCCGCAGACACTAAACAGATGCCGCGCTCGACCCGATAAGTGTCGGGCTACACAACTGGTGACGTGAGCAAAGAAGAGGTATGAGTTCAGAGCATCAACCGAGCATAAAGACAGAAGAATGACTGAGGGGAAGACCCCTGTACATGAAGCAGAAGTGTTGCTTGCTTGAAGATGGGTCTACGTCGCTTCAGGGGGTAAGTGATTGACGCGTGTCATACTCCTGCGCATCGCACATGCGCTCCCTACTCTACGACTTCACCCCATCATCACACGTTGATAGTAATTCGGAGCAAGTCGTACGCCGGTAGGCAATGAATCTCGGGCCTACAGGGTTGATCCATGCATTACTGACAACTACAGACACACTGATAATTAATGAAAATTGTACTGCCCACTAATAAGCGGGACATGCAGTCGCTACCCTCAAAGAGGAAATTTTATTACCTACCAAACCACCGACAGCCGAGAAGAAGAAGCTAGTTGGCAGGGATACTGAAAGAGAGCAGCACCCTGCGGCCGATGTCACTGCTGCCCTAGTCTCCTGGAGAGGCGGTAAATATGTCAACAGCCTTCAGATAGGGAGATAAGAAATTGTGGTGCGGCCCTCTACCCTATATTAAACAACCCCTGCAAAACGAGGCTAGCAACTCCTGCACCCCTGAGGCAGCCACCTAACTGAATGTTTCTGTATATAAGGAGAAGCAACACTGCTCTCGCCAGTCTTCGTTGGCCCGCCGACTTGAGCAAGATTGGAGGCCACTCTCCAGTAGACTCTCCTAACCTGTGAAGGCTCTCCAGTCTGCGAAGACTCACCAACAGTCTGCACAAGGCTCTCCAACCATCTCCAAGAAGCTTGAACTCCACTACCACAGTACGTGGAGAAAACCTATCCGAGATTTAGAGAAAACTCCTACAACGCTGTCAGAACGCCAACTCCAGGTATCTCAACATCCCTACACCCATTTCCACATTACCTGAGCCAACTCATTGTACTCCACGGTAACAGGTCGTAAACACCATCCTTTCTGGACAACCACCCCTCACTACGCAATTGCAACTTAGAAATCTAGATTTATTTCGTTTTTCTTTCACTCGCAGGTTTGCCTTCCCCTGTCATAACGTACAAAGTAAACATTTTAACTTATTTAAAAAATTATTGTACAGAATCAAGTATCTCCTTGTTTTCACAAGTACTGTAATAAATACGTGTGTTGCACCATTGAATTCTAGTAATTTAATTAATATTCACCTCTATCATAATATCAAGTGTAAAATTAATTTAAATCCGTGAATATTGTGGCTCTTTGAAAACCAAGCGACGGTCCAGGCTAGACACAAGTAGGCCAAACCATCTAGGCAATCTTGGCACCAGAATAAGGCTATAGTCACAACAAGACCGGGAACTCCCAAGAAGTGTCCGGAACACCCAAGCCTGCTCAGAGAAATGCTCACGTGTACTCAGTCTCTCTAACTTGCCCATTACATCGGATTCGTTTAAATAAGACCGAATCTAGGAGGGCCAATTGACGCATGACAGACCTGGCTGATTGGCTGCCCTTGTCTCTGGGTTACTTACTTGACGCTAGGTGAGTCGCGCCTCTGGGTGGTTACTCGTCTTGGGACGTTGGTACTCAACCGGAGTACAGTACTGGCCTAGTAGGCCGTCGGCTTGGCACAGTCTGGCTCGGATAGTTTTACCCTGCATAGTGCAGGCTTAGGTGGTGGTGCAGTGGGACAGCGTGTCTGTCCTGCAGGTAGTTTTACTGCCTATGTTCCCACAGCCCTGGTGGAACTCGACTGGGATTGAGGTTTGTGTGCAATGTGCTTGGATTTGTTTCTGGCCTGGAGATACTAATTACGACTGGCGTGCTGGTGGACCCTTAGCTAAACAGTACTTCCTGCACTATCGAGGGGTATCCTTCCGCAACATGGTTTGGATGCTCAAACAAGTTGACAGGCGTGATGATGGGTACTGGTGCAGTGAGCTGTCATAGCAAAGCAGCCTGTTCATGTTAACTCAGTAGCCTGAACCCTCTGGAAAGGATGCGAAGCCCCCGTGGATTCTTAGAGATAACCCTCGCCTTCTTAACCTTCGTCTCAACACCACCACTATGGGTGTAAGGCATTTGGCGCTAACCGAAGATCGGGTTTGCAGGAGGTAGGTAATTAATGTGAATGTGTCTACGTGTGGGTGCCAATTGCTACAGCCACCACGCACCTCACTCTTGACTTCCCCACTGGAGGTGGGTGGACTCGAGCTGCAAAGTGTTGGTTGTAGGAACCGCACAGTGGTGTCCCAATTGGATTGGTCTCCCCTGCACCAGAGTGTAACCCTCTTGGCACCACGAAGAGAGCAGTGAGAGAAGTTCATCCTAGCCAGCAAGCCGATCCCACCAGGGGCGTACTTAGTGTCGTGGTTCTACCGTTCCTCCCACCTGGGTGTAAGGAACGGGTGGCCTTCCAATATTGGTGTTTAGGTGAGTGGGGGCAACTTCCAAGCGGCAGTATCCTAGTGTCATGGCTCTACCGTTCACTGTATGGGGCAGAGAATGGGTGGCCTTCCAAGGATGTTCTGGTATGTTGTAAGTGTAGGTTCGGTACAAGTAAACTGTCTCTCCTGCTGGCTCCGTCAGCTTCAATGATAAGAGGAAGAAGGTCAAAGTGATACTCAAAAGTTTACTTACAGAGAAGGAAATAAACAAAGATGGTGGAAGTACTACCTCCTTGTCCACACAGGCTTGGCGGCAGGTAAATGCCCATTTGTTAACAGTAGAAGGCGCCCTGTGCAAGACTACAGGAGTAGGCAGTAACTGGTATGTGTAATGTATTAATTCCTCGGGGTGAGCTGTACTCTCTGTTGTCCATAAGGGACAGAACGTGTCTAGTATGCTGCTGTTGCAGCTAGTTCTTCCTTAGGTGCAAGTAGGAAAGGATCTTGGCCCAGCGAGGAAGCGGTGAAGTATACTGGAGAGGTGCGGATCTCGGCACCAATTGCTTGCACAATGATTGCCCAGGAGAGGAGTCAGAAGACTTGATCAAGAACTGAAGCAGAACTGACGATCTGGAGGCCAGGGCGCATCTCACTTTATACTCCTTGGCCATCCCTTCCTTCACTGGTATAGGGCATCTGGTGAGGGGATTAGCAGGTGCAAGCCCAGCGCCTAGATCCTTGGTGCAAGCAGCATAGTGAAAAGTGGTGGGATTCAGACATCTTGCTTGTGGCGGCATCCCACAGCACCATGCCGTACTAGCCCCGGATATCTTGCGTGGTCCCGGTGGCTCATCGAGCAAAATTACATTTTATTATTGGGACGTCTGCCCCGGTCCGGTAGCTACAACAATCTTGTAGGTGGTGATGGCAGTAACGCAACTCTGTAGAGAACTGCCCGGGATGTAGTTGATCTGATGAGTAGCAGTAATTTATTAATATTTATGAAAGACGTCGTGCATCTTACTCAAATATCTGATTTATTTGCTATTTTAAGGAAAATTCAAATGCCTAACAAAGGAGATGGGTTTAACAGCCAATTGAGACTTCTAGCTCGATGGGCATAGCAATGATAATTAAACCAGCCCTCAGTTACTACAGCATCCAACCAGGCCAGTGAGCCCCCACCAAATATTCAGTGTATCGAGCCCTTGTAAAATCCAGGTAAGGAATTACCACAGATTACGGATGATTGTAGTTCTTTCTTGGACTCCTTGCTAGGGATTTGTTGGCTGTGGCCAGATAAAGAGCACCTGAGTAATTTAGTTCTCCCTGAACCTAAGTCAGAGTCTAGCCCTCCCACGATGACCATGTTCAGTTCTTAATGCAACGCCTACCACGTGTCAAGTGCGTACCACCGCCGGAAAGGTAATCACCATAGTCATTTCCCCTAATCTGGTCCGTACACGCAAGGTGGTTACATCCTTGGCAGATTTTGTCCCCATATACAAAAACTGACAAGGCTGACCCTATATACGAAAACTGACAAGGCTGACCCTATATAATCACCCCGGTAGCATACAAGGTATGGAATAGATACTACCGGGAGCAGTATAGTACACTTACATTTTGTAACTCCAACATCTCAATTTATTTATTTAATTGTGAAAGCTGGCGCCTTTTTGCAACCGTTACGGTGTGCAAGACCAAGCTCCTGGGATGGGAGTCCTAGCGATCAAGCTCACCCTGGGGTTTGATTCTACTCCATCTCACAACCCTTCAACGAGTCAGTGTCCCACTAGATCTCCCAACGTGGGCAATCCCCGACCCGCCAGGCAAAACACTTCCAAGACTCAACCACATTGTCAAAGGGTATACCAGGAGGGAATCAGCACTCTCATTCACCAAGCTTATTTTTAGCTACTCGACCAGCTAGAGTAAAAACAACCAACAAATGTCGAGTACATATCCTAACTAACTGTAACTGTACATAAGAGAGATTAATTCACCATCTATGAGTTAGGGTATTAGCGAGTGAAGATCTCTTATAATAATTAGATCCGTTTTTTTAAATCTAGAAAAGGAAAAGGAGGAGAGTGCATCACATCATCCCAGGAGGGGTTCGAACCCTGAAACAACTTGCTACGAGAACATACAAGTAAGCCCCTTGTTGCGGAGTCACCTACAGACATGTCAGCCAAGATTGTTTGCCCTTATATCAGATGTCAGGCCAACGCTCCCTCATGTTAGAGAGAGGGGGAGACCATGCTGGTTGCTACGTAGCTGTTTCCCCTCTCATCTATTGTGTAAGGGGAGGGTGTATGCCAGTCTCACAGCACTGCTGACCCAACACCATCAGCTGAACTTGATACCACACCCACGTGCTACAGTGATTATAAATGGTGGCGCATTCAACATATTTCACTATGTCACACCCAGTAATTAGACGTTTGCATTAACAACCAGCTTAAAAATGGTAGATGCAGGAAATCATAAGTAATGAGGCCAAAAGATATTTTGATTAATGAAATATCCTACGAACAATAGATGGGGATAATTGTATTTATTTATATAGGAATTTTGCCAGGACCACTGAAAATTAACTGTAAATTTTAAATACGGTTTATTGGTATATGCATTTTTGATACATTGAAAGCTCACTTTATTTCTCCTATGTAATGATGCATGACTTCTTTTATACTTATTAATAAACGACTACTACTCATCAGTCCAACTACACCACTAGCAGTTGTCAACGCAGTCACCGCCACCGCCTTTAAGTTCATTGTATCTACCGGGCTGGAATAGACATCCCAATACCCAATAATGGAAATTATTTTGCCCGATGTGCCGCAGGATGCCACCACAAGTAGGATGCCTAGATACCACAACTCTCCACTATGCCGCTCGCACCAAGGATCTAGGCACTGGTCTTACGCCTGTCAATCCCCTCTCCAGACGCCCTATGCCAGTGAAGGAAGGGATGGCCGAGGAGCTAAGGCAAAGAGCTCCCGGCCTCCTGATGATCAGTTCTGCTTCAGTTCTTGACCTGTCCTCTCCTAGGCTCTCATCACACACTCAAGTGGTGCTGAGGGCTGCACCAATCCTAAACACTTCACCGCCACCTCACGGGGCTGAAGATCCTCTCCATCCGTCTATAAAATGAAGCACCACTGGCATCATCAGCATCTGACACTGATGTATGTTCAGCCCCTTACGGACAACAGAGAATAGAGCTAGCCCAGAGGAGAAAGCTACGTTTGCACGCACCAGCTACTGCCTACTCCCTTGGACTTTGCACAAGGAGCCTTGTCCTGTTTTACGTTAGGGTGTGTACCTTCCACCAAGCCTGAGTGGATAGGAGGTAGTACTTCCACCATCTATGTTTATTTTCCTTAACGGCAAAATAAACATTGATCTTGCCTAACTTCTTGAGTATCACTCTGACCTACTCTTCACCCTTATCAGATCTGACAGGGACAGCAGAGGAGACCAGGTTTTGCTCTTTCGGAATCCACACTAGCAACAGAACAAAACATTGTTGGAAGGCCTCCCGTTCTCTGCTCCGTGCAGTGAGCGGTACAGCCACTACACTAGAATACCGTCTCCTGGAAAGTGACATGCCGTCGTGAAGTCGCCCCGCCATACCGCACACTCAGCGGTGCTGAGGAGGGGAACTTCTGTGTGGGCCTGGGGAGACCAGTGACCTCACCACTATTGTAAGGCCACCCAGTCCTTACACCTAGGTGGAGAGAACGGTAGAGCAACATGGGATCGGCTTGCCAGCTGGGGTGAACTCCTCTCATCACACACTTAGCGGTGCCGAGTGGGGTTACACTCCAGTGCAAGGGAGACTGATTCCATTGGAAAACACCTAACTACTGCAGGCCCGATCCTAGTCTGGAGCCTGATGCATTACACCCGCAGGGGTGATGTTCAGGATAAGGCAAAGAAGGCGAGGGCCATCTCTAAAGATCCACAAAGGCTTAGCATCCTTCCCAGCAGGTTCGGACTACTGAGTCCATAAGAACAAACTGCTTTCCTGTGATGACGCACCATACCAGGACCACCCATCATTCCTTCAGCACTGTTCGAGCCACCAAACCGTAAAGCAGAAGGATATCATCACATAATACACGAGATTCTTTTTGGTGAGGAGTTCAACTCAACCCCAGTATCACCTAGCGGTACCATGACAGTACAGAACCCCAGCACTTCGGATGCACACCACACACACCACTCAAGCGCATCCAAGGCAGAGAGACCTACCCTAGCTAAACCACACCAAGGCCAGACACACTGTCCCACTCGTTTGAACTCAGTCCCGCACCCTAAGTCAACACTGGGGTATTGCCAGAGCCAGACTTCATACCAAGCCGGTGACCTACTAGGCCAATATTATATTCCAGTCGGTCACCAGTGCCAAGTGGCAACTAGACACTAAAGACATGACTAGCCTAGAGTCGAAAAAGTCACCCAGGGATGCAGGTACACAATGTGTGTTGTATTAATAGTTTAATTCCTTTTTACATGTTATATTCATTTTTACGATTATTAACAGTATTGATTATGTGTTTTCGCAGATTTCATCCTGACATGAATTTGGGGCGAATTCGTTCTTCTGGTTATTACCAGACGAAGGTTTATCATAATATTGTGTCTTTTACTAAGGATTTCAATAAAGATGATAGATCTTGGACAGTTAAGATCCTTGATATAGAAAAGAGTTATATTTTGTTGTCTTTTTTGTACTGCTTTCGTCTTCAAGGAATATCTGCTAAAGCTGGTAGTGGTTTGTTGGAAATGTGTTTCTTCAGAAGGTCTCATGTTGAGAAGGAGCCTGCACCAAAGGATATTAGTGAGATTGATCCAAACAAGGTAATCTGTTGGAAGACTTTCCCAGTTCATGAGGGCAAGGCAGACAATACTGCTGTAATTAGAATTTTTGGTAATGCATCTATGTATTCACGTAAGAAGATGAAGATGGAACTTGGTGATCAGATTTGGTTGTATTGGAAATTAGATGGTACTACTGGAAACATGCATATTCTTGGTCATGTGGAATTGTTTTTCAATCCGTGATTATGTGTTACGTATTTTGTATTTTGTAGGTACAAAATTTACTGCGGAATTTTTTCGTATTTTTCATATTCCTTTCCTTTATATTAAAAAGGGGGGATGTATTAAGGGGGTAAACAACAAAAAAAGTTTCCACATGTGCTATAAACCATTCCTACATGCAACATGAATATGACGGACCACGTAAAATGAAGCACTCGTGTGATGAACTAGAGGAACACCCGTTAATATTTATGAGTTTGGTGCAACTTGGTGCAATATCCCTGGCTTCCATGAACATAAATAATGTTAGAGGTTATGTGAAACATGCACAAGTTAAAATTAGGAAAACTGTGTAGGAAGATACACATCATATTAAATATAATTCAGCACATTTAATTTTCAATTAGAAAACCAGAAAACTGTGTGCTGCCATATTTACTCATGTCCAATATTACTGATAAAGTACCTTTTGTGCATCTGCATTTTAGGATTGTATTTCTCTTTGGAACCAGAACCACATAATATAAAAAGAGAACCTTGATGCATGACGCATTTCCGCATCTTTGATGATGTACACTATACATTTGACTTTGCCCCATCTTTGAGGCAATACTCAACCCTTTCAGCAGGTCATAACAAACAGTACTGAAGAGGCTGGAAACGAGCCTACAGGATATGCCGGCATTATGATGGAATCTATTACAGACACATCAGTCCAGCTTGTTCTGTTCACCAAGATTCTCCAAGCAAACATCACGTCAACTTCCCGGACGTAAGAGTGTACTGCCTGATAGAGACACTGAAGCTGGCCTATTATCCCACAGATGATTCCGAGACATGCCAGGAGAGTGCACCACCAGTGGTAAGAGATGATAGTGCAGCATCAGCACTCTTCAATTCTGGACCCCTGTGTCTGAGGCTATCGCCCCCGCACCCCCTTCCACTGGAGGCCCAAGATAAGATTAGTATAAAAGGGTTGACAAGTCCAGCAAAAGACAGTCTCTGCTTCTCTGTCTCATCATGAGTGGGCCGGGGGAAGTCACCAGTGGTTCGCACTCGACTGGTATGTCCGCATATTCCAGCACTCTTCTTGGGCCGGAATCTCAATCATTTGAAGACAACCCCTCCAGAAGCCACATCTGCAGCAGCTGCATACCAACTTTTCTGGTAGACTGGACCTAGCATGGCCCTCAAAGGCATTTGCTCCCTTCTTACCACCCCCTGGTATAGACTCCAGAACTGGTAATGGTTGTGACAGTTCCTTCAAGACGCTGCCTCACTGGATGGTGACGTCATTGACAACACTACCCCTCTGGTAGTTGTTCACCATTTCTGTTCCTTCAGAGCAACCAATGATAGTTAGGCTAGAGTTGTTGATTACTTTAACTAACAGGATTATCGCTTTTATTTTCCCATCTACTTTTATCCAGGTCGCCTTCACCTGGCATTTTTATGTTAGTCAGAACTTCCGTGTCAAGTTGAATTAGCTTAGGAGGTAGTATGAGGCCAACATGTTATTATTACTCAGTTAATATAACATAAGATTTTCTAACTTAGCTATTCTGTTTGTTGATTTCTTAAGAGTATTGTGTTGTTCCTACGTAAACATGTCCGCCAGAGTGAAGCCAGTAGACCAGCTTGCCTTTTGCGAGGTCATATTAGTCCCTATCACTCATGCCATACTCTCGGAAGGGAGGCGTGCAAAAGAAGTTTAGAAAGGCAGCATACACCTCCAAAGGTATTCCAGCTTGCAAACCTACTCCAGCTACTGCCTTCAGTAGTCAGTTACTTATATGGGGCAGAGTTCACATTGCCCATAATAATGAGAGGCCTCACCCCTCAGTATTACCATACCCCAACTTTCCCCCCTTAAATAAATTCCCCAGCACACCTCACCCTTTGGTAGAGGCATTAAGAAGAGGCGAACATCAACCATACGGGATCACTAACCAGTGGTTCAGTGAGCACCTCCTCAACCGCAGCCGGCCATCTTCTTCAGCCAGCAGCAAGTCAACAGAGAACATGTCACCTCCTGAGAACCTCTCCGGCAGCCACCAATCAACACAACGACAGGGACGGAGTCTCCAGCTGAGCATCACACCAGGTAAAAGTGTGAACAAGGTCCAGCCCATTCGCAGGGCTGTGACAGTATCGCTCGACTTTCTGCCCCTCCAACAGGCCACCAGACCTGTTCTGTACATTGGTTGTGCGCCAATTAAATCCTAAGGCGCCCCCATGTACATTGTGATTCTGGCATCACGAGTCAAAACTGTAAAGGTGACTTCAATGTCTAAATCCTTCCTCAAAAGTTACATAACCAGAGTTTCCATACCACTTAACCTGAGACGTCCTAAGTCACTGTTTGACATGTCTAGCCCCCAGGAATAATTTCTCCTCCCAATGGGCAAGCATCAACCTGAAGTTGCTGTAATACATTGACATATGCCACACTATGCACAGTGATCATGCACGCTCTACTTTTTGACTTCGCCCCCATCATCAAACGATGGAAGCAAAATAGGGCAAGTCACATGCCGGCAGATAATAAATTTCGTGGCTACGGGGTTGATCCATGCAGTTTGGACAATTACAGACACGTGAATATTTTATGAGATTGTACGGCCCACCCATAAATTGACATGCGGTCATCCACCCCCCCCCCCCCCCAACCCAGATGAAGCTTGTTTTACTCTCTGAGCCACCAACATAGCGGAGTGAAAGAAGACAGTTATCAGGGATGCTGTAAGAGAGCAGCACCCCTGTGACTGATGATGTCACTGCTGCCAAGCCTCGTGGAGGCGGTAAATATGTAAACAGCCTCGAGGCAGGGAGATAATAAATGCATGGTGCAGTCCACTGCCCTGTAATAACCAACCCCTGTGATTGGAGGCTAGAAAACTGCGCAACCTTGTGACAACCACCAAGCTGCAATTTTGGGTATATAAGCAGATGCAAAAAAGCTCTCGCCAGTCCACATCAGCCCGCCGACATGTATAAGGTCGGAGGGCTCTTCAGGGTTTGCAGAAGACTCTCCCTCTCCAGCAGCCTGCAAAGGCTCACCAACACCCGAAGAAGGCTCTTCGACTTCTACCAGTTTCCACCACGCAGCTCACAGAGGAAACCCTGGTGAAGATCCAAATATATCACAACTTCCCTGCCCCTGCACCCCCTTAACCGAGTCACTTCTTGCACTCTGTGGTAGCAGGCTGTAAACATAGTCTCTTTTGGGTAAACCACTCCTTTACTATTCGCTGTAAATTGCAACTTTCGAAGTTTGAGAATTATTTGGTTTTAATAGTTTCTCTATTTTAACTTCTACAGGTTTACCTTAACCTCTTGATGTGACTCAAAAACAATTTAATAATTAATTGCTTTCTTGTACAGAAGCAATCATCCCCCTGCTTTCATACAATGATGATAAATACACTGTGGTAAAACATAGTTCTTGGTGATATAGTCATTTTACTTCCCCCTCATTTGTATTTGAGCAAATGTAAATTTACTATTGGTGGCTCATTTTGCTAACCAGCAACCTCTACGGACCATTCATGAGTGAGCCGAACCCCTTGGGTATCCTGGAGCCTGAAGAAGACTAAACTGAGTCTGAATATAACCAGGACCCTTGAGGCATGTCCAGTACGCCCGAGCCTGCCCAAAGAAATTCTCTCATCTAGTCTGCCCTTGTCACGCTCATTACCTTGGTGTGTCTGCACAAGACTATGCCCAGGAGGGCTTGAGCGTTGCTACTAGATTGCGAGTATACCTTCATAATTATTCGATTTACTTACAAGCCAATTAAGATATTTTGTTGTCTTAATATTTTATTAATAACTAAGCCCATGCCTAAGAAAGGAGGTGGACGTCAAAGTCAGGTTAGACGCCTAGCCCATCAGGCACTTCAAAGAGAGGTAACTCAACCCACCATTGGGACATCCAATTTGCAGAGAGGATAGACAAACCAGACAGGGAACTACCCCCCATTAATGAAAACTGCAATTCTTATTTGGATTCATTATTGGTAAGTTGTTGGCCGTGGCCGGACTTGGATCACATTAGCTATTTACTACCTCCAGAGCCCAAACCAGTAGCAAAACCGATACCACAGCTGTATCCTGTTAACAGACTGCCTCCCACCACTTGTCAAATCCATACGGCCGCAGGGAAAATCCTGAATATAACAATTCCCTCTAAATTGATATGTGAACACAAGGTGACAACTGCTGCAGTCTATTTTGACATATCACGTAAACAGACCAGGCCCACACCGTACAACCGCCCCGGAAGCTTAAGGGAAGCAGACTAGGTTGTGATCCTGCGTAATAAGTGGTTCACCCCCACCTCATTCTCTTCTCATCCTCATTTATCTTTAATTTTCTTAATTATTCACATTTTATTAGTGATAGCTGGCATGACATTTCTTGACCGCCTTCACGGTGAGTAAGATCAAGTAGGGATGGGTCGATGTTACATTTTCTCGATACTTGGTACCAGTTTCGATACCAAAACATTCTCACAATACTCAATACAGATGCTTTACTCCATACCAAATTAAAATTGTCATGAACACAAAACATTTTGGCCAAGAAAATTGCTCATTTTACTAGTGTCGTTGACATACACTGAAATTATATTTAAAAAAAACCCACATTACACTGAAACTCAACCCACGAAGGCTTTTTTGGAATGCTTGCAGGAAGCTCTGGAATGCTCGTTGCCAGCTCAGATAATTATGGTACACATTTAAAAGTTGTTAATATCTTGCAAACTGTGCAACATAGGTCAAATTTTATGGGGTGTTGGAATGCCCGAAGAATGCAGATTAAATTATGTTACTTTCTTCAAAAGTATTGTATGCATTCCAAAAGTTATGATACGTTCGTGCCATAATTATGGTCCAACTAAATGTATTTTAAATAATTAAATTATGGTATGCTTTTCAAAAGTATTGTACATATTCCAAAAGTTTTTATATGCTCATACCATAATTATGGCACAAGAAAATGGTTGTTAAAATTTGATACTTTTGGATATTCTTATGCGATACTCGATACTATAAAGTATCGAGTGTATCGAGATTTCCATCCCTAAAGCGGTTTTTACACGACGTAATGTACGTGCAATTTCCTTGCCATCTGCTAATCTTGTGTTGCAGCTCAGACACAAAATTCTCGGAATTTCACATGCAACACAAGCGACTGTGAAATTTCTGAGGATAGAATATGCTCTTTATTTCTGTGCAAGACCATGCAAGTTGCGTGGAACAAGCAACGTGATTGACCATTCTGAAGTAGGTGCATAGTGAGTGTAAACAAAAATGGAATGGATATGTGATAGTGTTTTGCGTTTATTAGACGAATATAAAAAGTTTCCAGTGCTCTACAATACAAAGTCGCCGAATTATCACAACAAACATTTGCGTGAGAATACTTTAAAAGGTTGTGGCTGTGACTGTGATTATATACAGAACAAAAAAAAATCAGCAATAATAAATTTGAAATTACTGTATTTTCAGCCTAAAATAAAACACGTGGTTCCTACGTGGTTCACTATTATTTTCTTTTTCATCATAAGCATTCCTGTCATTGTCAATGCACATAATGCCTTGAGCTTTTGCTTATCCATTTGTACAACTGTATGGTGGGAAAGAAACAGATTTCATGTATATTGTTGTGTTATATTGCACTGTATAGAAGGGGACATGGAGAGAACGGGAGGGATTTCATTGCAATTCTTGCATGAGCAATTGCGCACAAGGAGCTGCACGAGAAGATAATTACGTCGTGTAAAACCTGCTTAAGATCAAGTTCCCTGGGAGGGAGACGTTCATGATTAAACTCACCCTGGGGATTTATTCCCCTCCAACAATTCCAAACCCTTCAACCAACCAGTGCCCCATTAAATTCCCCAACTTGGGCAGATCCTCGACTAGCCGAGCAAACTTTCAATCAGATTCTATTACACCACTGAAAGGCAGTAAACACACATCCCGGAGGGAATCAGCACTTATATCCACCGTACCTAACCCTCCTACTCAACTAGCTGGGGGTCCTACTCAATTAGCTGGGGGAAGAAGGGAAAGCTTCCCCGGATAGCTTTGAAAGAAGGAAAAAAAACACACCCGCCAGGCAAGAATGCGTCAACATTATTTGACATTTACACTTCTGGTGGTTAAAAACAGAAAAATAATGGAACCGAGCTATCCCTATTTGATAGTGATCAAAAACTGTGGTCGAGATAGCTTGAACACAGTGAGCATTTTTATACCATGCAGAATTGAGAGAGGAGATGTGCTTCCAACCCAAATACAGTGACAACCTCTCATGTCACGGGTAGAAACAAGGTTATGCTGCAGCCAAAAACAGCCAAATAGAGTAGACAAAACTTATCCTCCCCAAGCTTGATCTACCTTTGTACCATAACAATAACAGCAGCAGGTGTCATTTTTTATAAACATCTACCTTTCGAGGTGATTAATATTTCATTTTAAAAAGTGATTTTTGAGACAGCAGCTAACAAATACAGATACTAAAATTCATTACTGTACAACCTCGGTAATTAATAACTCAAATCCACTTCCTCTGGTAAATTCCACTTATTGCTTTCCACAAGTAATCCCACACTCAAGTATAGTGTTTAAGAATTATTTGGAGTCAATGGGGTGTCCTAAATGCCCTTCCAGGATAGCATTTTAATAAAAATAACAGTGATTTTCCAGCAAGATGCAACTGAAAAAGGGCACTGTACTCCATCCAACTTATGCCGTGTACAATGTTGGTAAATATTTTCGACGATAAATGGAGTTCCGATATGCCCTTCTAGGGGGTTTTTTTTTTCTTTGGAAAATTCTGCCTATTTAATTCAATTAATACTAGATCTTCTGTTTTTCCCACGAGAAGCCGGTGAAAATGGACTTTGCACTTGGTGAAACTTATGTGCCACTCAATGTTTGTTAATGTTTTTGGTGACAAGGAGAGTGTCAACATACCTATCTAGGGTATCATTTTTTTCAGAAGATACCTGCCTATTAAAATTAATTTAAACTTTATGAAAAACTTCCCATTTTCGTGCCAAAGAAGATTGAACATGGACTTCAAGTAAAAAAATTGCAAACTTTATATATAGAGGTTGAGGGGTATGCCAAAGTCAGTCCAAAATTTCTCAAAACATCTATTACGTCCACCCCTCACTCATGGCCGTATTTCTGGAAACTATGAAGGGTTGTATCAGTGGAGTTCTACTGTGTAAACCTTTGAAGTGTTAATAACTTTTCAAGGAAATCAATATTCTAAGAAGATAAAATATATTTCCTTCCTCATCAATTTTTTTTAATGGCTTTACTTAATAATTCTAATAAATGAAAAAACCTGTATTTATATTGAAAACCTACATCCTACATGTTTGGTCCATTAACGGAACATCAGTAATGCCCACCTGCTGGGGAGATGAGAAACAGTTCCAGCCGTCCCCGTTCACTATGTACCAGTGTCACACATGCCACTGTGTGTTCCATACTGTATCCAGGCCCCGTGTTCACAAAGATGTCCACAGCACTGCTGTCCTCACCTGGTATCATCCTGCAACAAAACATAGTTGAAATTTCTCAGCTGCAGCAAGTACTACTATATTGCCATGATGCTAACATTCTGAGAACACGGACTCCCTCACTGCTTCTTGCCAGTAATGGTCGAGTTTTATTTATTTGTTTATTTATGTGTTTATTCATTTATTTGTGTATCTATTAATTTATCTATGTATTTATCCATCTATCTATATATTTATTCATTCGTTTGTTTGTTTATTTCTTTATGTAAAAAATCAAATGTGGAAAATATGTACATGGGCTGGGAATGAAACCACAGTTCTCTGGCTTTTAGGGACTGATTTAGATTCACCTCCTGGTATGGTTCACTTTCTCCACTTGTGTTTCCTGCTGCTGCCTGAGATATGAATTAGTAGATCTCAATTTTTAGAGAACTGACATGGAAAACTGGATGTCTGTGGTTTGAATCCCAGTCCAGTTTCACATTTTGCACTTTGATTTTCAGTCCATGTAAAACAGATTCTTTGTGTGAAGATATTCCCAAGGTAACTTTAATAATCTCCTCTGCTTAGTGTCCAAGATGCTACCAAAGGAACACTATATAAAACCCTCTAACATGCTCAGGGCAGTAGTCAGTAGGGAGCGGACGTGAGGCACAACTTGCAAGGAGATTTCTAAAAAAAAAGATATTTATCATTACTTAAAATACTACCGGTACTAGCCAACAGTTTTCGACAACATGCTGCCAACTTCCAACATTAACCTAATAGACATAACAACGAACATGCTACTAACATAATTTCACCCAGTGCCCAAAACAGTATACAATACTGTAACTTTATGGGACATAAGATGGGTACAGTATGTCTGAATCACTGGGAATGTGACCTAGTGGAAATGCTATCCTCAGTAGACTACACAGAAGGAAAAAACATTCATACTGCATACAAGTCTACTTGTGATTTCAAAATGTTAAAAAACTGTATGTCCCAAAGCATTTTCCAAACTAAAGAGTAAAATGAGTCTTGTACTTAAACTGTGGGTGTACTGATTTTTTTCATACCTCAAAATCAAAGATGAATTTTAAACTTGAGATGAGGAGACCCAGTTGGTGACAGTTTAAGATCAACCCCTAGCATGATTTGTAGACATAATTTACTAGCACTTAGGCAATGCACGGGTTGGTAAAGAGACATAATAATCAATAGGTCCCATTAGTTACTCTCTCCATAACACCTTGCAACATAAAACCCAAGATTTAATTCATTTTCAGAGAAGTCCTATACAAGTTGAGAAAAAAAACATTTCTTGCATGAAGCTTACAATCTAGTACTAAAATTTTTTCAGCCTCCTCTGGTTGTTTTAGTCAGAGTGTATTCTGTGTATGCTTACTATAAAAATTGAGCTATTAATTTATCAAGTTTGCATTTGTGTAGTTCAGGAATGTTTACAGGCACTGAAAATTACATTACATACTTATAGCCATCTCACAAAATAAAAAATTAACCCATTAAAATTTGATAAAAATAATCTCTCTTCAAAATGAAAAATTATAGTAAAATGTCAGATTCATATTTGCATGCTCACAGAAAACAATATCAGTTCTATAAAAAAAAACTGTAGCATTAAATGGGTGACTCAAAACTGCAAATATTACTGTTGAATAAGTGTTGAGAAATGTGCGAAGGTTAAGCTTACACTGGTAGGAAAGTCGCAACCCTATCAAAATGAGCTTGCTCAGGCATGTTGCGCCATTTGGTTGCCGTGGTAACTAAACTCAAGGCATCCAGTGCGCCAAACCCGTACAAGAGGTGGTAGTGCAGTCCTGCAGCATTCGTGTGCCAGCCGGTGTCATTGTTCGGTTTCCTCGCAGTGTGCACCAAGATGTGCTGCACATCTCGCCACGACAGATCAGGGCTGCAACCCACCAATAGTTACCACATCACTATGAAAAAAACAAGTTGTGCTATTTACCTCGTACATAATTTAAGAGGAAAATAAATTTTCTCTGGTAAGCGAAATGTACCATGGTGGCTGTTGTATTATATTCACATGCAATAAATCCTTGATTGTGTGACCCTGGATTTTGCAACAATAGCGATTTTACAAGTACTAGTTTTATGAAGGTTGTGATTTTAGGTCATTCTTGACAACTTCTTAAATATTTCAAAAAGTGGAGGAAAAAACCTAGGTGGATAGAAAAGGGTAATTGAAAACTGAAGCAGCCCACACCATCCCGCCACAGGCTCCTGTATCCCCAACCAGTTGGCAGAGGGTGTGAGGATGCCAAACTGGTAGCTAGGCAACCATCTTATACTTTCACACCACGTGAGGGTAGGAAACTAGGTCACCCAAGGAGGGCCAAAGCTTATCCCACCAAGCAGGATGTTGACAACTTAATGCCATGCGCCAGAGATTGCATCATATAAGACAGTTTTATTTGGCAGATGCAACCCACCAACCTTTTGAAGTACCTAATATTTCATTTAAAAAAACATGCAATTTTTGAGATAGTGGCGAAGAAATACTATCATTAAGATGTGTTTCTTTACGACCTTCAGTAATTAATAATTCAATATCACATCCTTTGATTTATTCCTCAAAATTCCACTTTGCACTTGCACATTATTTGACGACAAAGAGGTGTCGTATATGCCCTTCCAGGATATCAGTTTGTTCAGAAGATGTGTGTATTGAAATAAATTATTTCAGTTACAAAACTCTGCATTTCTTTTAAAAATTACTGAAAATAATTTTTTCATTTGATAAAACTTAATCGCCACAAAATATTTAAATGTTTTTGTTGAAAGGGAGTCAAGTAGACTCTTTACTGGTATTGTTTCATTCGCAAGATCTCCCCATGTTAAATAAAATAAATATTTCATTTAAAATATATGTTTGTTTTAAGCCAGAGACAAGTAAATTAAACTACATGTGAAAAACACACTTCAAATTTAATACTTCAATTTTTAGGGGTCAAAATTAGTCTGTTTTGATTTTGCGACAGTATTCTTAGGAAACCATGGATAGTTGCAAAATCAGGGGTCTACTTGTAAGGATGCTTAAATGAAGATGGTTCATGAGTCTCTGAGTGATACAGAGCTCATAAGTACAAACTTATTGAATAAAAATTTTTAGCAATTAATTCTGAGTATTGAATTTGTGCCATCTCCATTAGCAGAAGTACATTTTTTTTGTTATAGGATAAACTGAATTAATACTACATTCATGCTAATTATCAAGCAATACTATAGCAGTGCTTCTAAGTACACGTGAAGTGTATATCCAGATTTAAATTGTGTGTACGTACATGAACTACACATTCTTTCCGTTCCCCCTTAGTCATTGTTTCCCCCTCTAGGATGAGATAAAGTGCTCCGCTGCAGGTCACAGTTGACTATTTCCTAGGGTTTTGTGCTTTGAATTACTGTGCGTACACCAATAGACAAACAGGGCTCAACCAAAAGTTGCTGAATTTTTCAGTATTTTAATAATATAACATTAGGAAGTAAGGCAATCAACCAAACAACACACACTCAGTGCAGAGAAGTTAATAGGAACATAATCAAGTCCTCTGAAAAAGAAGATACTAAATGCACGGTAGCAACAATGGGGAAAATCAGAACAAATAGTAAGAAAAACATAAAAAGAAGGAAAACAAACTGACCTAAGTGATGAGAAATTGCATATGCCTAACAAGAAAATTATATAAATTTATAAAATGATCTCTTATTATTTATGATTTTTATCTTGGTGTGATTCGGAGCACTGTACCTAATTTTTATATGGTTAAATGAGAGGTTTAGATGTTAAGAAACTCTTTAACAGTTTTAAAAGGAGAGATAAATTTTCCCGGGCGAAAAGAGATTTTGGCAATAAGCTTCTGTAGATGTTGCTTTATTCATGTCACCAGGTGAACAGTGCCTGCACAGATCTCTGCACTCACTATTGTTCAGCATCATCTCAAAAGCTACACCATCACTCGAATATCACCCCTCATCGGCTTCACACTTGGCTTGTGTTGAGTAGTCAAGGCAACCATGTACAATAATATTTGGCTACCATCACGTAGTGTGTGTGCATTCTGGAAAAGTATGGTGGTCTATTCACTTTCTCTTTAGTTGGCAGCATTTAGTGCACGGCATTAGGGCAGTAAGGTTATACTATCAAATGCACGCAAAAAAAAGAACCCTCTAATATCTCCATCTTATGCACTGTTATAGTTACAATTATTATTTTATTTTCCTGAAGTGAGTTAACGTTACAGTAATTCTAAATGGCAAATCTGATCTAGTTATATGTTTTCTTTTGTTTTTACAAAATGGCTGAACATAAACATAGCAGTCATACCTTGTAATCAATGCAATTGTTTTCGGCACAACTGCTTTCACCTTGTTTTACAGCGATGGTAGAAGCGTAAACTACTCCATAATTTAAATTTTCATTGAAAATCAGCAATGATCTGCAGTTCTTTGTTCCCCTCAAGTCTCAGGAGGCTCACAGAAAGATCCTCTCTCCCCTGCGACAGTGGTGGCAAAGGGCGGTGTTACCAGCCAGCACTAAACTAACATTGACAAGAGGCGGGATCCCTCTTCAGTTGGGACGTGATATGATTCTCTAATGTGATGGTTGTGTAAAGTATTTAAGATATACACATAGAACACAAAGCAGGTAGGGAAGGCATACAGCAAAAGAGAATGACCAGACCACAAAGATATAACAGGTAGATAGTATATGTTTTATTCCGTCTTAAGAATTGTACAAAACACACATCTCCGATTTGCACCTGCTAACGTCTAATGGATGAGAAACCAAGTTTGTCAAGCTGTATGCCACAGGGCGGTAATGAAGTTCAAACAGAGTCTGGGAGTGAGAGCGACCCCAGTACACACTCATCCGGCACAGATGAGGCACTAGGCCAACACACTGTTACAATAGAGAAGGCTCCGTGACAAGAGCTGCTACCATGCATTGAAAAACACAAGTTGATATGCTAGCAAAAGCGGTGACAAGGGCTTCCTCGGCTTGTAGAATTGAATGGTACAGAAGCTAAACTAGCGACAACACTATGGTGTTCTAGGGAAGTTACATTCACAAGCCAAGACTTGTGAATGTAACTGATGGCATTCCTGATGTTTCAAGCCCCTCTGAACCATCAGCCGATGCCTAAGGTGCGACCTCTGTGCATCCGTGGCAGAGTCGTGATGAGTTTGCAGCTCGGAGTCCTGAAGAAGGCGTCGAATGCCACCTCATGCTACCAGCCATTCTCTCGAAGCTAAACCATGTCATGGTAAAGGTTACCTCATAACGGCATAATTATTGTGGAAGTCATGAGACTTCTGATATGTTGGAGTTATGAACTTAGTTAGCTGCTTGGCTAATGCAAATCCTGCACTCTAATACATAACTGTTACAAACATTCGCCACTAAGATTTTAACTAAGTTAAAGCTCTGTGGCCATATTCACAGTTCATAAGCAAAGCTACAAAACCACAAATAATTTATCTGTCAAGGGTAAGCTAAGGTGACTGTAAGGCTTTATGGTGAATGCAGGTAAGTATTTAAATCTCAATGTGTGCAACCTACTTGACAGAATGGCACACCATTTTGCCCGTAAGCTGGTTACTACAAGCAAAAGCTAAGCAAAATAGTTTACTGCATGAGTAATTACCTACCTAAGCCTGGCACTAAGGGGTATTTAATGGTCATGCAACTTCGGTTGGAGTCACTTACGCTAGTATACAACACAGTTCAAAGTTACAATGGAGCATCCTTTGGTACAGTCTTTAGGAGTGATTGGCTCAATGAAATAGTGGTTCGTCAATAACAATTGGTAGACAAGTGAAGCTCGTTGGCAAAAAAACATAATTTACACAATGCAAAACGTATTGCCCTGAAGGGCTCATGGGCAAGCAATAAATATGAATGGCCGAAGCTACTGCTAAGTGTGGCTGGTAAGCAGTAAGTTACTAACGGTTAAACTAGGCAGAGTGCTTAACGTAACTCAAGGCCAGAAAAATTATCTATGTAAACAACAATTCATTATTCTTACAAGTGCAATTGGCAAAGAGGCTTAAGTAGTATAATATAGCCAGTTCAGGCATAAGTATTGTGTATCGGAGCTCAGTCACCAGCCACCAAGGTTGTCGAGGCAGCTGGCAACCTGGGGTAGCCATGTTGTGATGGCACCCGATCAACATACTGGATCTTGGGGACCTTGAACTTATGCTTATGACCATAAATGACCTTGAACCCAAGAATTTTTTTTAAAAATCACCAAAATTAAAAAAAAAAATTTAATCAAGGAACATATAATGATGAACTCACAATCAGCTCACCGACCGTAGCCAACATCCTCACATTCCCACCCCCACCCTACCAATAATAAAAAATCTCAAAATAAAAAAAAGTAAAACAATCTATGAATATATAACGTAAACATCACACTCATCCCACCATCCTTACTTCATGCCTCCCCACCATCCACCCCTCCCAATCATAAAAAATCGAGAAAAACTGCAAAACAATTCTAAAAATTGATTCTAAAAATTGAAGAACACATAATGTTACCATTACACTCATCCCACTACCCTCACCAAATCCCCTCACCGACCCTATCCCCTTCCAACCATTAAAAAATCAAGAAAACTCACAAAAATAATTTAATAAAAAATTTAAAATATCTAAATAAACTAATAGAATTTAGGAATATATTACATTCACTGACTCGGACACCAATGCTGGATGCTGGTGATATTGACCCCAAAGACATTGAACTCTAAAAACACAGAAAAAAATGTAAAATATTGAAAGAAACAAATAATAGTTTAGGAAAATATATCACTGACTGTGACAACCATGCTGCATGCTGGTAACCTTGACAACAAAAATCAAGAAAAATTGTTAGAAAATTTAAAGAAACTAATAATGGCTTAGAAAAATATTACATCACTCACTCTAACACCCATGTTAAATGCTGGTGGCATTAACCTTGACCCTAATGACCTTGAAAGAAATGATGAAGACAACATTGTAAAAATTAGAAAAAAAATTGACTAACATATTACATTACTGACTCCAACCTCCATGATTAATGTTGGCGACCTTAACCTTGACCCTATTGACTTTGAAAACTAAAAATTGGGATGAAATTATAAAAATCTAAGAAACATTTATAAAAATAGATGAACATTATAGGTTACTGAATCTGACCACCATTTTGAATGTTGCCGAGCATAAACTTAACCCAAATGACCTTGAACCCAGAAAATCAAGAAAAAAAATTGCAAAAAAAAAATATTTTTAAAGAACCATTGACTAAAAAATTACATACGTAATACGAAAAACCAAGTTGGATGATTGTGAAACTAAAATTTTTACTCTCGTAAAAATGGCATAACACAGCCACTCCCTCTTACATCATTCAGCAGACGCCTGAACCCCCAACTCTATAATTTCATTAGCTATATAGCCGATCAACCTTATGACCCCAAAAGCAAATTATTGACTTTATGTAGCACATATACCGCATTTGCCGCTCCCGATGCAGCCAGTACAACTCTTGTCACACCACTTTCCTTGCCATTTACTTACCATAGCTCAGCCACCATCAACATTTAGGCATGTCACCATCCATTCAACCGAATCCCTCTCCATCTACCCACAATATCTCGCCTCGCCATCAAACAACTGCTCAATTCTCCACCCCTCCCCCTTTCTTTAAACGAAACACCAACCAGTTGGTGAAGAGACATAATTCTGCCCAAGACTGACTCTTGTCAAGACCAATTCCTGCAAAAATGGCTAGAACAATGGACAAGATCAACCCACCATACAACCCACCTATATCAACAGTCTATGACAACCAGTCTTGATGGAAGGTGTTGGATACAAATGACCAGGGCAACCAACCATTTGTGAAACATTCTTCAAATATATTCCCCAGTTTATTTGTTTGCTGTGTAGAAATTGGACAATTTTAATCAACCCGAGTAAGGCATAATACTTCAGATCCTACATGGCCCTACTCTTCACCACACATGCATAAATTTTATCTGACAAAGACTCTCATTATTAATTGTACACACCACTGAGTTAATACATCTTTCAGAGAAGCAGAACTGACTGAATAAGAAATTAAACTCCTATTATGGATACATAAATTTAATTTATTTACTTATTATGTACAGTCTATCTTTCTAATTATTTCACACAATCAATTTTTACATTTCTTAGACGTTTGCAAATCATGGATAGTAGCCGACAGTCTCATCTGATATAACACAGATCCTTCAGTTTACTAATGATAGAAGATATCATGTTAATGTGCAAGAAAGCTCCATCTTGTTGCAAAGCAATGAAATGTCTGAGTCTATCAACAAGTTCATTCTGGTCTTCAGTGAACACATAGTCAGTATTCTATGTGCCTTCTGCCCCCTCCATTGCACTCGATGCAGCAAATAAACAAGCATTCTTGATGCCTTCTGCCTTCTTCACACCACTTGTTGAAAGAAACTGGTTGGCGAAATGTGTGGGAACATCAAGAGAATTATCATTCTTCTCATCAGATACTTTGTCGACACTGTCTTCATAGTCATTATCATCAATGCTAATGCAATCTTCATGATCATCTTCACCTGTTTCATTCTCAAAATGAAGTTTACTTTTCTTTGTAGGAGTTGCATGGTCATCATCAGTATTTAAAGCCGATGACCATTTATATTGAAATTTGTTGACTTTATGGGAAAGTCTTGCAAGTGTACATTCCACACAAACCGACCCTACTGCACTCATTCCATCTTTAGCACTAACTGTCTCATCATCACTGCCTGACAAATCGGTGGGTACCACCGATACAGCATCGGGTATTGGCAACATCACTCCCAGTAACTCCCAGTAGACAATCCCTCGCAGATCTCAACATGTTCCTTCAGTGTATCACCTTGCATAAACTGCACCATACCAATGTCGTAATGCTTCATTGTGCCAAAGGACTCTTCGTACAGGTAGTTCTCTCATGTTTCCGAGCATGGCAGTTTTGCTGAAGAACTTTCCACAGTAGCATCACTGCTTTCCATGTAATTTCCCTGCAGTGGGAGAACGTACATCCACAGAGGAAATCTCTATAGTAGACTTTGTACAATTATTGGCTTGCATCATATTAATGAAAAAAATTTAAGTTCTTTCTACAGTAGCAACTTGTGTATTTAACTCTGTTTAGCTACTACTCTATATTTAAACTTACTATAAAATTTCATTATTGATATTTAAGCATTTTTATGCATCCATCCAATGAGACATTTTATCTAGTTGCTTGAACTCATGCTCTGCAAATGACCCATCTTGCTCTGCCAAATACCCTTAAATAACCCACAAATGACCCAAAGACCCCACCCCCTGGCTCCGCAAATGATCCCACCTGCTACGCAAATTATCCCCCCTGCTCCACAAATGAGCCCCTCCTGCTCCATAAATGATCATCCCTGCTATGCTGATGACCCCTCATGCTCTGCAAATGACCTGTTACGCTCTACAAATGAACCCTCACACTCCGCAAATTGACCCCTCGCACAATCCAGACTTTGCATTCATGTAGTGGTTTGCTGTTTTTTAAGTAAGTGCATATTTGCCAAGTGGATTGAGCCCACTTGTTCTCAGCTCTAGATAATTTACTGAAACCAGGGTCCAACCTGAACCCTTGTTATCCATATCTTCTTCCTTTTGGAATAACTTGTGTATACTATCTTCAACATTCAATTGCATCTACATTACACACACACAGCTACATTTGAAGTATTGAAGGATCAAGTACAATATTCGTTATCGTGGAGCTCTGGTTTACTATAGCTACAGTATAGCCACATATGATATTTTACACTGCCATATTTTTTCACCTCATCGATAAGTTGATTTATGATATACTCTGTTTCGTATAACTTCAATAAAATTTGACAGACTTTGTAACCAACCTACACAGCATATAAACAGTAAATACCCCCATTTGCAAAGTACTTATGTTGTGCCAGCATACGGCTTGTACGTGTGTAATAGTCTTAAGTGAATGGTTAGCATGCAATAAGAGGGTACTGTACACAAATGAACTCTTATGTATCTAAAGGTATAATCGTATCTAATATGACTTTGCTTATAGAGAGTTTAAAATTGTTACTGTGTGAGAATAATTAAAACTAGGGTATTTAACGTAATATTTAAGGATATTAAGAAGGTGGATTGTATACATGCATTTAGCCCTATACATTGGAGGAAAGTAGAAGCTTGTGTAATGACGCCATTAGGTGAGAGACGAGACGAACTATGACACAAATGCTTACTGGTAATATGGGTGCCAGTGCTGCTTCCCAACCACCACGCTACTGAGACACACAGTTCTCAGGGATACTGTGGGTTCTGTTTTATAACCAAACAATTTCAAATTAGCAACAAACACTTTAAAACATTTTAAAACATATTAAACCCTGCAAATACAATGTAACACATTTTACTCTGAAAAATAATATTTATGTGGGAGATCAGAATGATTATTGGCCTCTTTGCCCATGTGCGGGACACGTAACACGTGCATGGTGAGCGCTGTCATGGGCTCTAGCGCTGCTGGCTGTTAGTCGGCGTCAGTACAATATGTTTAATAGTCTAGAGTATGATTTGGTGAGAAGTTAATTGAATAGAATATTGTTTCGTCATGGAGATCACAGATGAGACTTAAACATAAGTATTGGAGAGCCACGTAGCTGGCTCGCCCTGCCACCCACTGAGGCCTTGTCATTTCAGATTATCAGTATGTAGCAAACATTAGATACCCGCCTAGTCACACTGCTTGCCCGATGCTGCCCCTTGGAACTTGCACAAATATTGCAGTACGTGGACTCTGTAAATTGACGTCAATACAACCCAGTGACTTGAGAGTCACGAGGTCACGTGGTGGCATGCCATGACTTGGGGGTCACGCGGTCACATATTGACCGATGGACGTGACGTAGTAAGGCCACCGGGGTCAGTCCCCGGAGGCGAGGTAAGGCCAGGTGTAGCAGCCGCTAGGAGCACACTTGGTTTTGGAAGATGTAAGTGAGCAGGGGTGAGTTGTCTTGAGATGGCTGTACTTAACTATTGTATTAAAACTTAAACTTTTGAACTACGTCTTGAGTAACTACTCTTCACCAGCTACCCAGAGCTGCAATGGACGAACGTAATAAGAAATAACTTGATTAATCAAATCTTAATAGATCAACTCTTTTAATATTCTCTTCAATTATTATACTTAAACTGACCAGCCATTGGCCCGGTACAACACTGTGTCAGCTAATGGTTGTTGCAGGATTCGTGTTATTATGTTGGCGCTCTTTGTGATGATTGTAAAAGAAAATAGTACTCTGAATTAAAAATTTTAATTTGGAAAATTAGTGATAATTACAACATTTATAGTTAAACTTACGTTCATAGACTCACATAAATTTTTCTGAGTTATAGAGCAAGGGCTTTAAAAATATTAAGAAATATTATGGTCGAGCATGTGAACATTACGGTTATGTGAAAGGTCTCCACCAATCTCCGTTGAGTCTGTTGTCTATGTTCTCCACCCACCCGGTGAAAAGCAGTTGCATGCTCTCTTCCATCATAATTTATCTATATGCGACAATTCCTTGCTGGTGATGTCAGATGCAGTTAATTATTTTCGTATTTACGTATTTCATTAAGTGCAGTTCGTCATAGGTGCATTTTTAAAACAATCTCCTCAGTGAAATTAATTATCTACATGTGTATGCCGCTTTGTAAAAGAGTTTGTTGTGTTCTTTGGTCCGCCATTTTCTGTAAACCATCACGAAGCTCAAGCAAAAAATTATTTATGTTATGAAGTTTGAATTTGTTGGTTCCAAGAAATAGTTTAAGTGTTTTGTTAATAGTATAAGTCAGCAAATAAATTATTTCGTATCTGTAGCCAACAAGTGATTTTAGTGAATAAATGATCCTAAGTTCGGCACTTGTTTAGGAAAAACGAAGTGAACAGTGAGTTTGTGTGTTTTGTAAATAATACTTCTTAAATTGTTTTTAGAATATTTGAAATGTATTTGGACTTTTATTTGATTGAAACTCTTAACGACTTTTACGTAGAAGTTAAATTTGCTTAATATTTTTTTAATGTGTATTTCGCCCATCTGTATTAACAGTGATGTATAAATTGCAATTTGCTGTTGCGGGATGTTTTCAAATTTTTGTGGCCTAAATATGCACCCTTTTAGTGTAATTCATTATATAAAAAATGCAATGATATTTATCTGTTGAGCATTACTCGCATCTGTACGAACAACGACAAATTTATCGCATTTAGTTCTTTCGATGAAGTTAAATCTTTTGAGTAGGCCTAATAGTAAATTGAATGCTATTTCTGTACGAACAAAATTTTCCACTGCATCATCAAAACAATGCAAGTTCCAATCGCCACTCTCTCATAAGAAGAAACGTAAAAAATCACATCTCACGAAAGATGTTTTAAACTAGAGTTCCCCACCCCACCAATAAAATAAAACAGAACCCTAACTAGTATATTGTATGATCATAACAAAAATAAAACAGTTGGAAATGGCAACTAACTATAGTAGCCTAAGTACTGGGCAGAAGTTATCAGTCTTTCAATACTTGCCATTGGATTTGTAGTTTGTTTACAAAGATAGTTTTCTTCACAGACAGAACAGCTGTGGCGGAGGGATACATGGTGGCCGCACTTCTTTTCGAGAACTGTCAACATTTATTGAAGTTATATGAAACTGACTATATTATGTTTCATACTTAACAGGAGTGAGCAAACATTTTTCAATGTAATTGACATATTCGATAAAACACATTGTTTAAGAAAACCCCCGAGTTCAAATTGCTTCAAGAAAATACCATTAACATTAGGCTTATCTCAGAGCACTGACGTAGGTTGTGGGTTCTGCGTGTCCGTCTCACCCGTGCGTACTTACAAACGTGTTGGCAATACTAAACTTTTAATAAACATCACTGAAATAAACAATGGATAAAACATATGTGACTAGGACACTGTCACTACTGAATAAAAGAATTGAGTTCATTGTACACGTGTTTTTATTGATATTATTCATACACATCAACGTGCCAATGAAATGATTATCTTGGTCATGACTAGCCAGTTCTGCTTGGGTGCTCCCCAGCTCGTAATTAATCTAGCGCACGCCTAAATGGATGATCTTACCAAGGTGCGTGAAAGCACAGCCTTCACAAGGGATGAGAGCCGACATGCTAGGGTGGACTGACGGTTTTTCCCTGAAGACAGGACACTGTGAATTACAAATGAAACCCTTAATATATATTAACACGTGTGATTATTCGGCATCACTAACGCAAACTCGTCGGGGCTTGTCTTCCAGCATGTGGGTAGTGTGTTGACGGCCTATACACAGAGCCTACTAGGGCGGGAATAATTGCACCATACACGAATTACAAAATTACATAAACCCCTAAATGATACATGAAACAAGATGGGATACGAGATGAATATTCACAATAAACTCTCACATATGTGAAAACAAGCTTAGATGGTTTGGATGCCGCTGGATGAAGTTTGTAGCAGACCACATGGTGCTGGTGAAATTGCAATATTTCTGCATGGAAACGGCAAACTAAATTCAGACAAAAGGTTCTTCTTGCTGAGAAAATTATTCTCTTTATGACTGCAGTGGTTACAGGCTTGTAACATGCCTGATGGCGGTAAAATCAAACATTAATGTGACCGCGTGGTCAAGTACAAAAAGCATCAATTTACGTGAAAAATACATTGAACACTGAATAAAACTGACATAGAACCCTGAAATAAATTATTGCACATAGGATGTTACATAAATAAGCTCTCAAATGTAATAATGGCATATACAAAGACTTGGCGTTGGTAGGCCACGTGGTTATACACGATGTTGCCGTAAAATATTCAAACACGAAAAATACCCTAAAATACATACATAAAAATAAAGCCCTTAAAATTGCATGTATAGGTTGACAGGCTACAAACGGACCTTCTACTGCACAGGCGCAAATTCCCGGGAACAGGTTAGGGGTGGTAGGGGTGGTGACTCCACCCTTGTCCCTAGTCCCAACTTATACGAACGTGGTTGCTGTACCATACGCAGCTGCAAAGTAAACTCTGCATGAACAACATAGCTGTTGGGCCTCGTGTAATACTTGTGGCAGCTAATATTGACTTTTATTGAACGACCTTTTTGTAAATTAAACTAAGACCAACGTTTTAAAGTTCACGCGCGAAGAAATATAAACGTTTCACAGTTTTCATGCTTGAAGGCTTATGACCTATCTTACGATGTAACGTAAAATTGACACCCATGTCTTGCACGGGATTCTAACCCAGAACCTCCCAAACCGTAGACCGCAACACCTAATGACCGTGCCAAGGTTATGCCACATTATGTATATAACAGTATAGGCAGTCTTATTCTGAAGCATAAAGAACCTGCATATTTATTCGGGTTTAGGAGATATTCTGTATTCCTTGAAAACACATTTTACATCTTTTCGTCTCTTTATGAGTTGAATGGTGAAAAACTCTGAAACTACGTTTTATGTATTTATGTAAGCATCATTATGAAGCAAAAAACACCTCAACATTTCAACTGGTTCAATATGATTAATCGAAAACACATTTTATGTATTTTCACCCCTTTAAAGGTCTAATTTTGAAACATCCTTTATTTTACTTTTTAAGTATTTTCATAAGCGTCCTTCTGAAGCAAAAAGAATTTTGATGTATTTATTATATTATCACAAACAACGCTAGTTTATAGTCCATTCGCGGTAATGTGAGCACTTTCGAAATCAATATTTCTGGAAAAACACAGATTTGTTGCCTTACATAACAAAAACATTGGTTTGTTTGTTTCTAGAAAAGTTGGCAGTGAATTAGGTAAAGTAGTTCAAAGTTGTAAGGTATTATTACGTGTACAGTATTGAAATTAGTGGCACGCTATGTGCTCACTTTACCATGAATGGACTATAATCAAATACAATTTGTAACAGACTCACCTATTACGAGCCCGAACAGGAATTGAAACTGTCAGCCATTTCTGTGTCACTCGCACCCGTGTCACCTGAGGAATTTTCATCAGTAGATATGTCAAGGTTCACAATTATCGTGTATATTTCTATTTCCACTATTGCATAATTCTTGAAATATTGGACTTCAATGTTTTTCACGTGGTCGCAGCACTTTTTCCACTGTTCCACCGTAAACGAACCAAATAACTTCCCACAGCTTTCATTTATCTTCCAGAGATGATACTCCTCGCAGATTTTTGCTTTGATACCCCCCCCCCCCCCCCACTACTTTCATTGGATTCAAATCTGCATGGTATGGAAGCGAACAAATTACGTCATGGCCACATTCCTTGATTATTTGGTCCACTTTGAATGTTTTTGTGCTGTGATGGGTTTTTACCAAAAGTAGCAAATCTGCTTTGGACATGTGAGAAAAGTATCAAATGTTGGCTTTTAACAATTCTTGGATGCCAAATTTCACAGTAGCGGATGTAGGCTTTTGATTTACTTGAACATTGTGGTAGCTGGCATTGTCTAGAACTATGACACTATTTTCAGGTAAATTTGGAAGTAACTTCTGTTTCACCCAGGTGGAAAAATTTTGGTAGTTTATGTCATCATGATAGTCGCCAGACTTTTGCTTTGATTTGAAAATCAATAAAGCACTTGAAACAAAACCTTCTTCTCCCCCAGCATGCACGATTATTAAACTTGGACCATTGCCAATTGATTCTGTCACACCTACTTCAGTGCTCAACTGCCAGCAGGAATTAATGCTGTGTGTTCCATGTACATATGTTTCATCAACATACACAATATTTCTACCAGCAGTTCGATACTCACGAATTTTCCGTAGATACCACCCCCTCCACGCAGCAATTTCCGGTTTTCTATTGAGATTTGTCTTTTAGATTGGCATTTCTTCCACCTAAACCCTAAACTTTTCAACAAATTCCGCAAGTACTCTCTACTGCAATTTAAAACCTCTCGTAATGCCCTGGTCAATTTCTTTAATGTTGGAACTGTTTTCCTAACAGTGTAAAACTCGTGAATTTTCCGCCGTACAGCTCCACGCGTAAAGTCGTCAACTTCGATTCTTTTTGTCAGCTCCTTATTCTTCCCAGTAGGTGTAGAAATACTTAAACTATTTTTGCTTTTAACTTTACCTTCTGCCACAATTCTTTTCACCGTTGTCTGAGAATCTCCTGTTGCAGCACTTGTCGCTTCGGCAATGTTAAGCTTCAAATTGTGTAATCGCTTCTGTTATTTCAAATGTGATGCCACATTGTAAATGATTTGCCATGCCTGTCCCTGCAACGGCATGCCGCATGAAATCCGTGACATGTTCCGACGTTGATGCCATACGTAACGTTGGATAGTGTAACCAGGATTGCGAGGTAACTGTACCAGACCAATGTTTCCCGGAAGCAGGTGACAGCTTGACTACCCCCACCCCTGCAGCATCAGCCACGTGTCTGCTGCCTCTCTCCTTAGCACCACGGAGGTCACTTTGTAACTTGTCAAACTATAGCAATAATGCAGAAGTTATAAACACAGGCGGATGGGGCCTGATTCAAATTATGCGGGTTGTGTGACCTTTCCGACATCTTTCTCGTCCTTCTCCTTGATTAAGTTAAAAATGCAGCAAGGGTGCAGTAAATTAATAAAGCGGAAGCATAATGCTGGGGAAAATGTCTGGCAAATTCATACACAAGCAAAGGTTACCCATAAACTAAATTTTCTATGGACCCCTAATCAGTGAACAAAAGTTATAGTGCGTATGTGACAGTGTCTTACCTTGCCAGCTCTCCTCGACAGACTGTCCAGAGACAAGTGTTGTATGGACCGACCATGGCTGCCTACGGGGTTCAAATAAGCGGAAGTGCTATGCATGCTAAGTAAAATATTTTATTATTGAAATAAAAGTGGCACAAATTAAATTTAATATTGTTTTACATTTCTATAATTTTCTTTAGAATTTCAATATTATTTTAGTCTCTCTTTATGATGAAGTTCGTGCCGAAATATTAAGTGTTTTTATTCTCAGCGCCGTGGGCACTTTGGATTTTATAACCAAACAATTGAAAATAGTAACAAAGAATTTAAAATAGTGACAAACACTTGAACACATCTTAAGACATATTAAACTCTGCAAATACAATAGAACACATTTTACACTGAAAAATGACATTTATATGAAAGTTCAAAATTATTGGCCTCTTTGCGCACGTGCAGGACACATAACATGTGCATGGTGAGCGCTGTCACAGGCTCTAGCGCCGCTGGCTGTTGGCCGGTGCCAACCATCACAAACATGGGCATGATTTGCACATTGCTGAGATATTGTTAGTAAACTGAAGGAAGGAGGCTACATTGCAGGATGTGAAGTAAATTGAAGGACGGAAGCTACATTGCACGATGTGATGAACTGCTTTCTTCTAAAATTGTAACTACAAAATAATAATAAATAATAATAAAATAATTGTTGGTTTGCTGATCATGTATATTTTATTATGTGTACAATAAATTTTGTGTTAAAAAATGTTGCATTTTAGTTATTTTAAAAAAAAATATCCGCCTTATATAAAAAATATTTTAAATAAATATACTGACATTTAAGAATAAAATAAAAAATTAAATATGAAAGTTTACATACTTTGCTCGAATGTTCAATATTATTATTTGGTACAGGCAAATAGCAGGTGGCGTAGTTAAGAAATTAACGCTACCTATGTGTAGAAAATATAATCCAATACGGAGGGTGCTCACACAACAAAATATTCAGTTGACTCTCGATTATCCGCGATAATGGAGGGGACGATTGCCACGGATAACCCAAAATCACGGATAATCCTCATACTAAGAGAAAAATACAGTTTTTCCAACACTAAGTTTCGAATGGTCATAACTTAATTCTGGATGTTTCAGTGTGAAACCTAGCCTATCCTTGATATACAACTGTATTTAACCGCATATTTTATGGCCTCGCATAATTTCCGTACCCTATTATTTATTAATAAACCATGAAATTTTAAAAATTCATAATTTATGCACCCCTAATTTCTAACTTACAAAACAGTATTTAAAGTGTGTAAAATATGCGGGTAGTCATGGTAGTTCTGTCACGAACATTACAAGAAATGTGCAAACTATAGTTAATACAAACAACGCAGCGGGATGCATGTGGTGTTTAGCGGCGAGTGATACTGGAATCTGAAGTTGTATAAGAGTTAAGGCAGGCTGACGTCACTCAGTTGCTAGGCAACAGGCCACCTCCCACCTCCCCTCCTGGAGAGGGAAAACAAAGACGTGCAAAGTGAACTGCATGTCGCCCGTGTCACACACACACCTCCCACACTGTCTAGTGTGTGTGGCATACAGCCGGCTGTTTCAGCCTGTGGAAAACAGTGTTTAATGTAGGAAACAAGTTTTGCAAACAGCTATCTACACGGTAATATCATCACATGTCATACAGAGAAAATTGCAGGACTGAAATACTTACATTTTTTAATCTGGAAAACGCATCATGCAAGAACATTTAAAACAAGTTTCACTGTAATAATGTGTTATGCAGCACAAAATTTAACCATTGCAATCCTCCTCGTCCACTTCATTCGTACTCCTGCTACGGAAAATAAAAGCAAGCTTACACAATACCAACAACCGGTTTAAGCCAATAAACTTCAAATTAATTTTTCATTATAAAGTTTTTACATACACTTTCTACACACGTACTGTTTGTCCCCCATAATTTACAACATGTGCCATTTCTAACAGTATTCCTGAACACCTAACATATCACTTCAAATCGGTGTACAGATTACACTAAAAAGACATGTCACTTAAAAAAGGCAGTAATAGTCTTCTGTTTCATTGCAGCAGCTTTTTTTTTTCTTATTGTGCTACGTATTCTACGCAACATCAGTTTATCAGAAAGTAGTGTGTCGTCTTCCTGTTCCATGTAACTGAGTAGATTATTAGTTCAAGTGCAGAGGCATGCGTTATATGCTTTTCTGGGATAAGAGCGTTATCTTCATCTTCATCGCTGTCATCTGTTTCCGTAGGCAATTCTTGGGCAAGTTTTACAATAGCTCCGTCACGTTACACTTCAAAGCCTGGTTCCATGATGTCAATCTCAAACCATTCTGTGATGGCATTTACATTGATATTTTCACAGCCTGCAGTGACTTGAACAGCAGCAAATAACTCAGCTACTGAAATATCTTCTTCAAAACCAAGGCAATCCTCAACCTCAGTGTCGGGAATAATTTTTTTCCAGGATTTAGTGAGGGTTGTTGGTTTTACTCTATCCAAAGCATTTGCTATTCCATAAATAGCATCCAATACTGTTAGTCTTTTCCAAAAAGTTTGAAGGTCACTGCCTTCATTTATGTGCTTTGTAGAAGGCTGCCTCTGTACAGCCGTTTCACAGTAGCAATGACGCTTTCGTCCATAGGCTGTATCAATGCTGTCACATTGGGTGGCAAAAATTTAACAAATACCTGGCCATCATCAGACTTGAGAATATCTGCAGCTGGATGAGATGGTGCATTATCCAGGAGTAGAACTGCTTTCTCTGGTAAACCTTTAGAGCGCAAGTGTTCGCGCACCTGCAGTACGAAGTGATTACTTAACCAGGTTATAAAAATTTCCCTGTTCATCCATACATCTTTTTGATTAAAGTATGTTACTGGCAAGTTCAACTTCTCAGTTCCTTTGAAAGAACGTGGCTCCTTATCTTTTCCAATGACACACATCTTAATTTTGTGCGAACCAGTGGCATATGCACAGCACATTGCTGTCAGCCTTTCTTTACTTGACTTGTGGCCTGGTGCACTGCGCTCTTTTACAAATGCTAATGTTCTTGTTGGGAGGCACTTCCAGTATAATCCAGTTGTGTCAGCATTGTAAATTTGCTCCAATTATAAATTTTCACTTGCAACAAATGCCTGGAAAGCTTTTTTAAATTCACCAGCAGCTTGCTCATCACCACTGAGTTTTTCGCCTTGAATAGCAATCCCGGATACCATGTCGCTGTTTGAAACAAGTTAGCCATCCTGATGACCCACTGAATTCGCCTTCCATTCCCAGTGCTTCCAAAAAATATTGGACTTGTTTGGCACACACTAAGCCTGACACTGGCATTCCCACGGCATGTTTCTGGTTAAACCACTCCAGCATATGCTTATCTAGTTCCGCGTACATCAATAGGTTTCATCGTTTTCCTATTCGCCAATCCACTTGTCGAGTCCGCACGAATCGCAAACTCAATAAGTTTGGATTTATTGTTTCGTATATCCCTAATTGTTGTTTCTCCTGCTCCATACATAAATGAAAGCTGTTTTATTGCACTTCCTCCTTCAAGTTTATTAGTAATTTCCAGCTTCTGCTGTTAATTTAAAACCACATGTTTACGTTTTGCAGACCTTTTTATGCTGAAAATGAGCAAAAACAAAACCGAACATAACTACTGACTGGCGAAATAAACTGACACTGACCGTGGGAATGCCATATGCGGGAGGAATGTGTTGGTCACGACCAGACCGGCTATACCTGGCAGGTCACAGCTAGGTTAGCGAGTTGTGCACTGTTTTCAGCTTGCTGTCTTGCGATGTAACTAAGCCCGTCGCGCCATTGGGAACACATTTTGACGTGCATTTTCATTGATAAATAAACCTATTTCATTGCACAGTTATTTTCAGAGAGTACCTGTTACAAATTTCATTAGTTAAGATGGGCATTTTATTAAATAACTTTGTTCTGGCAGTATTTGAGTTAATTTTCAAAATTTATTTTTATTTTTTTGGATATGCCATAGTTAAGCCGCAAAGCAGATAATCCGCTCATGGATAATCGCGAGTCGACTGTACATTAAAAACATAAACAAATATGGCTGCCATCTAGTGGGCAAATTAATACACTAGCACCACCTAGGTATTAAAAGCACATTAAAATCAAGATGGCAGTCGAACGAAGGTGAGAGACAAACTCCAAAACAAATGACATACAAAAAAAACTAACATGGCAGCCTCCAGCAATTTAGTCTATCGAAAAAACTATATGGCGTCCATCAGCTATGTAAAAACAAATGACAAACAAAATAACCCAGATGGTGTCCTCCAGAAATGAATAAACTAATGACAAACAATAAAAAACAAGATTGTGTCCTCCAGCAATGTATAAACAAATTACAGACAAAAAAAATAAGATGGCGATAGTAGTCAGTAATGTAAAATGCTTGCTGACTTTCATGAATTTTTTCTTGAGTTTTTGTTTTCAGGATCATTCAAGGTCAAGATCACCTGCATCCAATATGGCATTAGTAGTAGTCACTATCGTAATATCCTTGTTGAGATTTTATGAATTTTTTCTTGGGTTTTAGTTTTTAAGGATTTTAAGTTTGTGGGGTCAAGGTCACATGCATCCAATAGTGTGGTAGTAGTCAGTAACGTATTATGCTTGCTGACTTTTATTATTTTTTTCTCAGGGTTTTTTTGTTTTCAAGACCATTTAAGGTCATGGGGTCATGGTCACCTGCATCCAATATGGCAGTAGTAGTATGTAACGTAATATGCTTGCTACTTTTAAAAATTTTTTCTTTAATTTTTGTTTTCAAAGTCATTCAAGGTCATGGAGTTAAGGTCAAGGCCACCTACACCCAATATGGTGGTAGTAGTTAGTAACATAATATGCTCGTTGACTTTTATGAATTTATTGCAATTTTTTAAGAAAAAAAAGGGAAATTATAAGAGAAAAAAAGACATTTTAAGAGACAAAAGGGAAATTTCAAGGAAAAGAAAATTTTTTTGAGAAAAATGGCCACCACTGGACTGGAATTTTTAAATAATTTCTTAAATAATTTTAATAATATTTTTTTTTAGAATTTTTTGGGTTTTTTGGAGTGAGAGGTCAATGGTACATGGACAAAGGTCAATGGTTACTGGCTCAAAGATGGCTGCCAGGGCATCGAAATTACAGAGCAGAACAGCTCCGGTGCTCCAAATCCGGAATCCATTGTGCTGAAGGAACATAACCTATCTACTATTAGTGATGGTCCAATATGTAAATTCAACTTATATATATTTTCGACATCCTATGCACCAAGTAAAATCTGATACGATTCTATTAAACCAGTTTGATAAATATAATTAATAACTGACCTCAAAATGTGTTTTTTTTATCTGATTATTTTATAACTTTGTGTAAAATCCTAAAATTTGTGAATTTTTTTTGGAAATTATTAATTATTTTTTAGTCAAGTGTGAAAAATAATTTCTCTCACTTTTGGGTAGATGGTGGTGGTAAAGGGGGAGTAAGTGTTGAATCTCTCTTTAGTTTAAACTATTAGTATTGGCAAGCAGCAATAGTTAAAAGTACACAGAATAAAATTAGAGATTGCCATGTACCGGTACCAAATTTTTGGCACTTAAATAACATCAATGTTCAGATCAGGTAATTTTTTCTTATAGTTTAGTTATTTTAATCACATACTTGGGTTGGACTTCATTTTAGTAAACAGTACCACATCAGTTTTAGTGTTCAAAAAATATAACAAAATATGCTGCTATGTAATTCATCATTCATTTAAGTAAGTACCATATTTACCCAGGTACCACTTGCCCCCATTTAAAACTCACACAACACATTTTGAATATAACCACAGAAAAAATAAATTTCTACATTTTCAGTTCTAAAAGTTTCAGTGCACAGCTGTGTTGCACAATCTTACACATATATTACAAAACTAAATGAGGCATGAGTTGTTTTATATTTACTCAAAATAAACACTCCCAGTTTTTTTATGGATATCTTGGAAATAGGATGTGTGTTATATTTGTGATTTAGGCTGTTTTACTACCCACCCATTAATGTGCGTTGCTGATTGCTGCCGCTGTGCTCAATCAACAACACAAGCAGCATGTCACTCAACTGGTACCACCTTAGCACAACAGAAATAGATGAAATATTTAAACGCAACCTCATGGTACATCATATCTTAGGCATTGATTTGCATAAATACAATAAACATGCCATAATTATTTTTATATAATTATTATTTAAAAAGTTACTAGTCTTATAAAAATTTTAATAACTTTTGAAAAAACTTAAAATGTGAACTGCTTGTCTGCCAGGCTTGCAGCGTACTTGTGGACAAGCCTGAAAGCTACGCTTCCTCTCCACCCTAATAACAGTTATCTGCTTTATTTTACAAATGCCTGGCTCACACAATCCTTACTGTAGCCATGCTTCTCTGCAGGAAGGAAATGTGGCCTATGTTAATATAAACCCAACTATTTTAAGGACTATACATATTTTTATCCAAAACCCTAATCTCCATTTAAGACTCATACCCCTACTTTCCTAATTCATTTCTGGAAAATAAAAACATGCACATGGTACAAGGGTAAAAACAGTAGCTTTTTAATAAAGTTAATTTTATGCAAACAATTTATTTCTTGCAAGAAAATAACCTGTGATTTAAATAATTCCAAAACATAGTGATGCAGCCTTAACTTGAACAAAAAACAACAAATAGTTACAAAATGTTAATTTCTTCATTATTATTTGTTGTGACACAAAACTTTTAAACAAAACTGGGGCCTTATTCTAAGATATTTGTTAATTTTTCATATTCGTTAAGTTTTGAAAGCTCTCGAAACAAATACAGTTTTCGAGAAAGGCAATTTCGCATTCCAAGTCCTATTTTGTTGCAGTCCTCCAAGCCTTCGGCAATGTACAGGATTTTGTTGGTGAATGCAAGATGGCAACACTACATACATGAATTTTAACTGAGTTACAAAAGTTTGTTTATAAATTATGAATACCTAAGCATGAAAACATTAATAAATCAAAGCAGTAAAGCCCTTAAAATATTTTGTTTGAATTTGGTGTGTTTTAAAAGTTAGTATTAAATAAATAATGTATTCTAGGAAAAAGGTATATTTTGTTCATCAAGTGTGTCAAATTTGCTGTCAACATCATTCTATTTTCTAACTCGGCTGTACATGTGATGTATTACACATAAATATGATGTAATTTTGTGTGCACTGTGTTAAAGTGGACTCACATGTATGCCAATAAGAGAGAGCAGAAGACAGAACTTTGGTGTTACATTTATGAAGATTTTTCTCCATGACCATTTTGCTGTTTGGTTGCAAGCTGTTTAGGAACATGCTGTTTTGTTTGTTATTTTCGATACCAACATTATAAAATATGCGATGGATAACAAACTAAACACTGTCGCGTTTCTAGTCAGTTGTATTAATTCTAATATGGTATGAATTTTCACTCAATTATTTTCAAGAGAAAGTAATTTTGTTGTATACTCCTAAGATTTATTTACAGTTTAGCACTACAGATTGGTTGATTTACAAACTACATTGTTCAAAGGAAATTTTTTATAAATCAGCATTTATGTTCTCTATTTCATTAAAAACAAATGAAATTAAATAATAAATACCCCCACAATAGCCAGCCTACACTGTTGCTTACATGGTTCACAAATTAAAACAGAATAGGTGCTTTTAAAATAATTTTTTTTTAAATATATTTTTATGCTTCTGCAATGCATGAAGGCACATTAATTCACAATTCTCTTTGTCAGCAGTCACAAAGAACAGCATGTACCACACACCCACCTAGGTTAATAATAATATTCTATAGCAAAAGCCAGAAGGGCTTCGTTATCATTTCGAGTTTCTTGACAAACATAGCAAATATTTTTAGCGACAGGAAATTAAATTAATAACTTAGAAAAAGCCCCCTGGAAAGTACATCCCATGCGAACAAAGCTCAATAACATGATTACACTGATACAATTTGATGATATTAACAATTGATCCTGCAATTACTATAAGTCCTGCAATCCTGCAATTACTATAAGTCAATATTCTGGTTATCAGCCATGTTTGCTTAGCCCAGTGTATAATATGTTGAAAAATAATGTACTGTTTATACTTTTTGTAACTTTAGTCAAGTAAGTGCTAGTAATGCATCATCAACAGTAATGTGTTTCGTTACCTATGTGAAATAACGTTTAATGTTCTTTTTTGGCTGTTTACATTGACGGTTTCACATCATGTCAATACATCTTAAATTACTAGTAGTTTTTCTCATTTGCAGTAATCAGCACAAATCAATGTCTTTACATTTACATAGAACAGAAATGCAAAACTCACAGAACTTTAATGTGTGAGCTCCAAATTTATTATTCCATTTTCAATGTGCTATTACCCAATATTTTTTGATATTATATCTGCAATTTCAGTCAATTGACTGACAATTCTTATCATATTGGGCAATTATTAGTTGAAATGTACTTATACAAATTTAAATGTGGAAACAGTACATACATAACTGAATCTGGCATACCTTACTCCCCCCCCCCCCCCCCATCTTCCCCCCAGCCATCCCATTCCCATTTCTTTAACCATATTCTTCTTTTATGAATTCAATTTGATTGCTGTAAGTTACAATCATTACTACAAATGTTATACTTATTCCTTTCAATAATATGTTTCATAATGAAGGCAATAAAGATTTTATCCCAACAACTAATTTTTATTCGTTGGATATGTGGCAAAAGCCATTCACTGGCTGTTTTTCTCAGATGCTCCCATTTTCTCTGCTCTTGCATTCCACTACCATTTCATCTCTCATATTACTTCAGCCCCATAGGTGATTAAGACCTTGTTGTCAAGTTGTTCCCTCCAATCCCATAGTCTCCCAACTCTATTAGATTTCAGAATATTCCTTTGTTATCAAACTTTTTAGCAATTCTATTAATATTGCTTCTTTTGGAGTAAACATGTTTTGTATCCAAGCAATTCCTGGCAGATCTGGACCAACCACTCACTTAGCTTGTAGCATCAGTGCTATCATCCCAGCAGCTAAAGGTGCAGCAGCAGATGTCCCTTGGAATGAGTCCCTACATTGGCCATCTATCTCTGGGACAACCTGTCACAAACAAAGAAACCATCCTACAGCATACCCATTTCTTTAACCATATTCTTCTTTTATGAATTCAATTTGATTGCTGTAAGTTACAATCATTATTACAAATGTTATACTTATTCCCTTCAATAATATGTTTCATAATGAAGGCAATAAAGATTTTATCTCAACAACTCATTTTTATAGGTTGGATATGTGGCAAAAGCCATTAGCTGGCTGTTTTTCTCAGATGCTCCCATTTTCTCTGCCCTTGCATTCCACTACCATTCCATCTCTTATATTACTTCAGCCCCATAGGTGATTAACACCTAGTTAATACTGAGTATTATCATGCAGACTGTTGGTAATACAGTGTGTGCTGAACTGTATAGTGTGTATTACATAATCCAAAACCTGACATGTTAATAAGGCAAACTGGCTTCTTACCAAGAGTTTCTTCCTTTGGTGTCCATTTGGTGATAAACATGTGAAAAAAATTTTCAAATGACCACTATTAAAATTTGGATTCCCCAGCAATAAATGTTAAGTCAGCAATGCCTCTGCTCCTGCCAAAAATCATTTCATTTCCTTGATCTAATTTTCTTTCTGTGCCTGCAGAAATGTATTCACTCCCCAAGATCATTGCTTTATTTAATGTTGCTGCATAACATAGAACATCTTTTGTTGCATCTTTCTTTGCCTTGTTACCGAACATAACCTATGCATGTAACTGACTTTAAAAATCTAAAAAAAAATCATCAGACAGTGTACAGAATTAATTTTCATGGCATTTTATCCCCTACATACAAATCAACAGTATGACCACAATACAGTACATAAATGCTTCCTTGTATAATTGTAAATAACTTATTTTGCACACTATTTCTGTTAGTTCGCATTTGTGTTACAGGAAGCATTTTTTTGCATGTTGTTCGGGTAGCAATAGAATTGCTATTTCTGCTAGAAAAAGCAACTATTTTTGCTCTTGCTCAGTGAGGTACAGCAGATAGGTAGGTAGGTAGGCAGGCAGGCAGGGCTTAATGTCTCATCGACAGCGAGGTCATTAGAGATGGAGCAAGTTGCTCAGACACGCAGGAGCAGGGTAGAAACTGGCCATGGCCTGTAACAAGGAACAATCCCAGCATTCACCTAGAGTGATTTTGGGAAACCGTGGAAAACCAAAATCAGGATAGCAAGACCCGGATTCAAACCCAGGTCCTACCAAATGTGAGACCAAAGTTTAACCACTATGCCATTTTGCTCAGTTTGAGGTACAGCAGAAATAGCAGAATGAACAATACCAAAGTAATGACCCCCAAATTAAAATTATAAAAGTAATAGAGTCTTGAGAATGGTGATGACACGCCACAAGGCGACATCTTTGGCTCCTAGTAGCCTGCACCTCTGTCACTGCCCCTGTTCTGTGCTGATACACCTTACACCATCACTAACACATCTGCCACAACCTCTTTGCCTCAACCCTAGAAGTGTGCTGCGCTGCCTGCCCGATGGCAGCCCATTAGCCACCGCTGCTCATCACTTCAGTAGGTGTGCCATCACCTGCCCAAGGCTGCACTGCGCCAGCAGTCACTGAATGTGAATCCTGGACGAGCAGAAGGGCTGATTACCCCCACTTTCTTGCCACTCCATGCACCTCTCTCTCGCTACTGCCCTCAGAGCAGTCTGCCACATTGCTGCTCATGAAAAATATCACTTTCTCTCAGAAAGCAGAAATAGCCAACCACATGAACAAATCTATGAGCAAACTACTGCTACTTTTACTCATTATTTTTGTGAATATAGTAATTATCCTGAAATATTAGAGCTTAAAACACTCATTATCAAGTTCAAGTTCTTTTAGCAAAAAAAAAAAAAAAACTATTTTTTTTATATTTTAAATTCCTTTTCTTTGAAAAGTAACTAGTTTAAGGTATTGAAAACGAATTTGACTGTTATAAAAGTTACTGTCCCATTTTTTATCAATATTTCTAGGTAATATTTCAATATTTCTAGGTAATATTTTAGGTCATACTCAAATAGTAATGGTATTTGCAGTGATTGTGTATTATCTATATGAAATGGTATTCTATTAATTTGCACTCACATAAATGTGGTTAAATTACCTTACTCAGGAAACAGGTTCAAGAAAATGTTTCATAACACACTGATAATGAAGCTTATTCAAAAATGATGATTACACAACTTCAGCTCATCCCTACGCATAGCTTTGTTTTTGAGTCTCGAAGTTAGTATTGCCATTAACACGTCATGTGAGATTGTACTGTTTGCCATTTAGGATGGGTGTTCTAGATAGGAAAAATGGTATTATTCACCGGCCTACTGTAACTATACATTCAGAACAATGAGTACTTTCGCCTGCGCTAGATAGCATTACTAGTCTTGTTTTGTCACTCGTTTGTTTCCTTCGAGCCAGCTGGTGATGTCACGCTTGAGGGCTATGCTTTTTGCACCCTCCACCCTGTGACCATCTCTCGCCTACGAGACGCCAGCCAACCAGCGCTAAGTAGCGGCCAGATTCAGTATAAAAGGAGAGACGCCACTCGACTCCAGACCAGTTTTCAGTCGTATAGCACTTGCTCAGCCTTCACTTTCGTATTAGCTTTGCTACACCCACCGCGCTAGCCGCCAGGGTTATCCTAGCTATCCTCGCTAAACGTTCTTTCCTTCATTGCACCTCCATGCCAGAAGGAAACTCCAACTCCTTACACCCTACTGAGGATATCTCCTGCCACATCTTGCTTAGTTAACCTAGCACTGTGCCAGTACGCCGTTCCATCGTGTACACTTTAGACACAGTGGCCCCCTCAGAGCAACAATAGGATTCTACGATAGCTAGTTCCAAGTTTTTTTCACAATGCTAGCCTATCTTGTCCTTATTGTTAGCTCGCACCGGTCGCCTCTACTGGTATTCGCATAGTGAGCTTTCTGGCAAATGCTCATGCTGACATAGGAGGTAATGCGTCATCATGGGTTGTTTCCCCAATAAGGAAATAAAACATGTATTTTGCTGCAATTCTAAGTACCACACTTCCTGTAGACTAGCACCATCCCAGTTGGCTAAGTGGACGCAAGGTCATCACAGGTTGCGACAATGGGATCGTCACGGGAGTTTTTAGTACTAAAATGTTTAGGTTGGCAATAAGCTTGGTAGTACCATGTGCAATGTCTTGTATGCATTTGGAAACTATTTATATTTTTTATGTGTATATTTTATATAAGTTTTTTTATTGCACAGTAAGTTATTTTCTATAAGTGCGGTCATGTATTTTATTCTTTTGATACTTAGTTTATTATTCACTAATTGTAATCCTTTATAATCTTTGCATGTTAGTAGGTATGAGGCCGACGATACTCTTTGTGTCTTTTTTTAGACGTTTGTTCAAGTAGCCACCACTTGGAGCATGTCCGGGAGGCGTGGTTATGTTGTCGTAGGTCAGGGATGGGAGAAGGTCATTGGCTTGCATCTGTGCGAGAGGTACATGTAAAATGTGAATCAGCTGTGTGCAGAGTGTGCCATGCGGGGTTGAGTAGAATGCCGTAGCAAGTGTTTGTTGGCCGGCAGATACGCATTTACCCGCGTTGCTTACGGGACTGATTGCTACTTTATGTTGGAGTTAATATTCACATATTGTGTATTGAACAGTATTAGCCAAATATGGTACAGTTGTTTTGCACGTACATGTGCGGCATACCAGAGAGTAATGAACTATCACGTAACTTTCAGTAGAGTTATGAATGGAACTTTAAGTAGTATTCATGGCAGTGTCTTCAGTAAATCATCCCCTGTTAAATATTGCGCAGCACGCTTTAAGCATTGTGAGTGATTCGCAATGTTGTATGAAGAGGCGAGCAATTGTCATTGCGAAGAAATGGCTGGAGTGGCCCCATTTTCCTTTGCCAATGCAGCGGGCTGGGAAGCTTGACATTACATTGAAAGGGAAGTCAACTGTCCTGTGGATATGCTTGTGGGTTAGCATATTCTTCTTTGTGTCGCTGCAGTTAAGGTACTGTGCCATCAAGTATATAGCCCGATTCCTACCCGAGCATTTACGTGACAATGGTCACTTGAAGTTGATACTGACCAGTGGCTCGCGACCCATACCAAGTGACGTCTACTTTTTATAGAATCTGCGTGATGTACATTTTAATACAATTTTAGTAAGAGCTTTGGGCAATTAGGACAAGTGTGTGTAGTGTAATATTTAGATTGCCAATATTAACTTTTGTGATTTTAAGACCCTTGCTTTTATTTTCAATTCAGTGTGAATATATAAATGTACAAATGTCAACCAAGTTGAATACCAATAAATGAACAGTGAAACCAATATGAATGATTACTCGTTAAATGTGTCACAATACCCTGTCATTACTTTGAGTCAGCATTACACAGGAATTAATTTATGAGATTTTATTTTGGTAAAAGAGTCTTACGCAACACACATTTATTTGTTAAATATCCATTGGGTGTAATGACATTACAAGTCTGTGAATTACGAGAACACAGGTATCCCACGTGGTAGTAGAGGTTAGGTTGGACTAAATAGAATGAGGCAGAGTTGATGGACCTAAGCCCTAGTGGATACACGGGTGTCTCAAGGTGATCCCGGGAAAATACTCATTTGAGCCAACATACATTGTTGCCATCCACACGTACTTAGAACCGCCACCCATTCTATCTATGCTGTAGGTAGAATGGAAGAGTCTACACAGGTATACTGCTCTCGGACCAGCTTGTTGGTTTGGTGCTCATGTCTTTTCCACTGCACCTTTGTGCCAAGAAAAGGGGTGTTCCATAGACTAGGAAGACTAGGCAGAGACAACACCCATGCAGTGACCTTCGACAGAGAGGCCTGACTCGCAAATGCACTACGTATCCGCGCTAGGTGTTGGAATAGGGTGTCCGCCTAGTCGAAGGCCCGCACATGGTCTGACATGCTGTAAAGATCACAAGGACCCTGTCTTACCTTGCCAACGTGAAGGTTGTGTGTTTCTTCCAGTGACCTACTCCAAGCACCGTGGTCTTAAAGAGGATATGAAACAGACCTTGCTGACCTCTGGGCGCCTGCATGAGCTAACATCTGCCTTAGTAGAGTCCATAGCTAAGTTAAACGCTAGGGAACAAGCTCAGGGACTGCGTCATATGCAAGACCCCATAGAACCAGAGGTGCCTAAAGATCTATTTCCTAAGTCAGTACAAGTTGGTTCTGAAGTGCACCAGTGGCTTGCCACATACATCAGCCGACCAGACCAACAGCGTATGGAAGCCATCACCTTCTTGATCCCAGCCGTACTTGCACCGGCTCCACGACCACCAGTACGTCAACCTATCACACCCACACCTGTTGTCAATGCGCTACTGCCAACCCGTTCAAAAATCACATCCGTTGCCCAGATATACTCTTGAAGGCAGTACATCCTCGCTGCCAGATCAAGCTGTCAGAACCAGACTTTGTGCCCAGCCACAAAGCTATGAGGCCTGTCCAGTATGCATGGCTTCGCCCAGTCAGACCCTGAAGGTCGACAGGAAGACAACCCTCACCGTGGGTGTACATCACCTCACACATACCACCGACTTCACAGTATTGCCAGATATTGCGGAAGACATCATCTTAGACCACCCCTGGCTCACCAGCCAACAGTGCATGATTGATCACAGTAAGAAATGCATATATCTCAAGGACAACAGAATCACAATCCACTGGGAACAAAGCCCAGAGGCAATTGTTGCACCCCCATCAACCCCGTGTATATACAACACAAATTAAACCCCGCTAAATTTTCAGTGCTCCAAAAACTTTTAGATGAAAACACGCCAGTGTTTTCATTCGTCATGGATCACTACAGCCAATGCATAGTATCCAACATGATATTTGGCCGACTACGGATATACCAGTACAACTGTCCCTACAAAGTGTCTGCCAGAAGGTGACACAAAATACTCCGGCAAGTGGAGAAAATGAAAGAACAGGGAATTGTTGAGCCATCAAACTCCCCGTACAACTCGCGCATTGTGCTTGTACCTAATAAACAAGGTGGATTATGCTTCTGAGTAAACTATAAAGATATAAATGACATGACTCATCCAATTGCCCCTTCTTTAATTGACCTTAACAATGCTCTCCGTGATATCGGAGAGGCTTCCATTTTCAGTACACTGGATATGCAGTCCGGCTACTGGTAGATTGCAGTCCACTCCAATAGACAGAAGTATACTGCCTTTACTACTTCAGAAGGGGAGACACTTCAATTCAAGGTCATACCTTTCGGATTGAAGAACGCACCCACCACCTTCCAATGACTGATGTCGGCTGAAGTATTAACTGGTTATATAGGACAGTTTTGCTTCACGTACTTGGACAATATCATTGTCTACTCCAAGATGTAGGAGAAACACTGTTGTCATGTCCAACGAGTCCTTGAATGACTTGAGTTACATGACCTCACATATAAACTCACTCAAAGCCATTTTGGAAAAACTTCCATCAATTAACTTAGTCACATAGTGACCCCAGAGGGTAATTTCCCCCAAGCTCAGTCTTTTCAAGCTATCCAAAAGGCAGAACTGCTTACCAACAAGAAGCAACATTTCTGCTTTTTAGGGCTATGTAATTGGCTATGAAGTCTCGTATTAAACATAGCATTTAAAATGGCTCCACTACACCAATTATTCAAAAAGGAAGCCTGTTGGAAGTGGACTCAAGACCACCAAAACACCCTCCCTTCCCTCAAAAGTAGCTATGCCAATATCTCCCAGCTATACTGCCCACAAGAGGGAAAACCTCTTATTTCACAGATGGATGCCTGCCAGGATAGGTTAGGCACCATTCTGTACCAGGAGGATGCCTTGTGGCTGACACAGGTTATTGCCTATGCCAGCACCTGTCTCAACAAGACAGAGAGAGGTGCAACCACAGCAACAAAAAAGAATGTCTTGCTGTCATCTGTGCTGTATGCAATTACAGATACCACCTTGACAGCTAGCATTTTGTATTGTGTACAGACAGTAAAGCTGTCAGTACAGTAAGTGGCTCCACAATTCACGTAACCAAAAAAGTGAAACTCGGACAGTGGGAAATGTTTCTGGCAGAGTTTGAATTCTCAGTACGACACTGTCTGGGCAACCTCAATGACCTACCAGTTGCACTGTTGTATCTACCAGACCTTGGAGGGGAACGCAAGGCTGAGGAAGACTGGTAGAAGCTGATGCTTCCCCTTGCTCTGGCCCAAAGCCCCGAAGAGGATTTGCCACTACTCCAGTTGCATGTAACAAGAGACCAAATCTCTTTACACCAACAAACGATCCAGATATCCAACACCTCATCAAAATTGTTCCACACCGATACAGATTACAAGACAGTCTTGTCTGGTCTCGAACCGGTCACCTGAAGGCTCCTTGGAAGATCTGGATTCCGAAAACACTACACGCAGACATCTGCCACAACCACCACCACAACTACCCAGATGCTGCACATCCTGGAACAAAGGGAATGCTGTACTCCAGTCAAGAATGCTACATATGGGACAGCATCAGTAGGGATATCAGACAGTATGTCGCACTTGCGAGACATGCTACCGCAGCAAGGCCTATCCCATACCCCTTTCATCATCAATGCCCAGACGGTTGACCATGGCGTGGATGCACCTAGCCGCTGACATCATGGGACCATACCCACGTAGTACCCGAGGGAACCGGAATTTGTTGGTGGTTACGTACATGTTTTCCCGCTGGGTGGAAGCATTTTTGCTTCCAAGCCAGGAAACCCAGAATAGTCTCTGAAAATTAGACACTGAGGTAGTCCCTCATTAGAGTTACCTGCAAGTCATCCTGACCAACAACGGCACCCCTTTTACAAACCAGCAGCGGAGGGCTGCTTGTAAAAGTTGGATTGTGGAGACCTGAACGACACCCCCATACCATCCCCAAGTGAACCCCACTGAGCGACGTAACCAAGAGCTTAAGAAGATCCTGCAGCTCAATGTGGGAGAAGACCACCAGCATTGGGATGCCCACATCCCCACAATTCTCTGCACCCTTTGCCAAAGGGAAAACAAGGTTGTAAACTCCAATCAAAGTCAGCTCCTCTTCGGACAAAACCTTCATCATCCCAGGGACTGGCAGTGGGAAACATCACTGACAACCATGCCCGCATCTGAAGACATTCATCTGGCTGGCTCAGCCACAGCCTTTTGCAGTCAGGATGATACAAGGTGCATTCTTGGCAGCCCACCTTAAGGTACGTGTGGCCCTACACCAAGGAACCTGCCTTTCGAAGGAAGGGTTGGCCACGGATGGAGAAAGCCTTATGGGGCCACAACAATGGACCCCAGACGCAGTGAGTTCATAAAAACATTTTCACAGCCATCAATGCTGTACAAGTATTAAGTACCAGTGAAATAAATTGACTCTTTCAGCAGTCAAAAACTGAGCTATCAATTATAGTATACTTAAATGAGTGATAGAAGGATAAACAGTGTAGAATCAGTGAAACAATAACCATAATGCATATAAATATTGCACTGATAAGTGAAAGTATTTAGGATGCTCCAATTGACAGTGCCAAAATATATAAGAATCCAATTAAGTGTTGCACAGATGCATAAGGACATCACGTGTGTAACAATAGCAGAGACACCTCACAAGAGAAGCTAGTGCAGGCCTGTGCCTGGAAAAAGTTATACACTTTCGTCAAGAAAGAAATTACCAAAACTTGTTTATAAAATTCTCAGAGCCTTGTTGTTTATTAATGCATATTCCTTTTAGAGTTGTTCCAATACTAAGTATCAGTATCGGCCGATACTTCGCCTTTTTCCGATGTATCTGTATCGGGTATGGTATCAGGCCGATACTTTAGTATCGGTTGTAGACAATGCAGTTAGGTTATTACTTTCTTTATGCACAAAAATGACCATATTTCGGTTTGCATACATCACACTTTAAAAGAAAAAGAAAAATAAGAACAAATTCTGTATTTACTCATGAATAGTTCACCCTTTTTTCCCAAAATAAAGGAAAAAAATTCCGGGGTGCATGCTATACACGGAAGGCGGGGGGGGGGGGGGAAGGAAGGGGAGAGTTAGCCATAAATTGTCCGGGGATGTTGAGGGAAGTGGCTCAATTGTCTGTTGTATCATTTCTTGCTCTTACATTACATCACTCCTCTCCCTTCTCTCTCCTTATCACTCAGCGACCCTTCAGTTATGTGTAGGTCGAAACCTCGCTCCCCCCTCCAACTAATGGCATCCTGCCACACCACAAAACCAGAGTTGCCACATGTTTACAGACCCCCACCCCCTTGTAATAACGCCCTGATGGTTGCCCGTTGATAATTCTGCCAGTTCTCTTTGTTTCCATGGCAGAGGCTAGCGAGCCATGTTCGGCTCGGTTCGGGAGCCATGTTCGTTGATGGGGAGAAGGGCAGAGGAGACCCTTTTTTTTTAGATAAGGGTAGTGTGACATTCTAGCACTGCATAAATAGAGAGCTGTTTACACTATTAAAAGGAGAAAGGAGAAAAAAGAAAAACGAAGATGGAAATGTTGAGTGGTAGGAGCAGGTGGTTTCCGGAATTTTATTTTGGCGTTTTGAACTCAAGTTATTTAATTAAAGTATTTTCCAAACATAACACAATCACCACACATTAATGTAAAAAAGAATAATTTGTTCCATATTTACTAATAGGACGCTACAAATTTTTGGTGCAATTTAATTTTTAAAAATTATTCGTTGGAACTTGTTGCAAAAATCACAGTACTCGCTATACATGAGTGCGCACTATACTCATGTGAATACTGTAAATATTCAAGTGAACACGGTATGCGTCACTCAAAATAGTTGCACCTAACATCACTTTTCAAAGCAAATGGTTCCACCGGAAAATTTTATGCAAAACATTTTAACGAGGAATTATTATTTGTAAAGATGTTTTCTTTTGAGCAAAATTAGTGTTTCATTGTATCTGGCATAAAATTAACATGACTTGAAAACTTAATATTTATTCAATTCAAAGGGCAGCATCTTCGGGATTAAAATTATGTGCCCAAAAGCATATACGGTAAAAACCCCTCCATTACGATCCCATTTATTACAACCACCTCTCTATTACGACCCAATCCCGAGGAACCATGAAAAGTTTGGGTCGAAAAAGTTGAAAATTTGAGGCACGTCTAAAAATAGATGCAGTAATCCCTCGCCAACCGCAGTATCTTGACCACGGTTTCTGTTATGCGCGGATTTATTTTGTAGATGTTTTCTCCAACTGCGGTACTAGTTTCTATTATCCACAGCTTTCAGTCTATGGAAAACTAGCCCCTTACTGATGTTAGTGGTCGCGCATTTCTCAAGTGTTCACGGTAAAGTGAGCACTTTTGATGGCCTGGTTACTTTTTCTTTTCAGTCATTTTTTATCCTTTTAACATTATTTAAAATAAATATTGCCATGTAAGTAACAAACACAGTGTGTATATTCCACCACATTCGGAAGTTAACATCTAAGGCTAAAGTAAAGCATACTTACTGACTATTACTCCAAATGACAGGGCTTTCAAAAGTGCTCACTTTATCGTGACTGGCCTTCATCATCATAGACTTTGACATTGGTTGTCCCAAGCAACGTGAAGTAATACATTACTTAATGCCAGAAGGGAACACTGGTGTATTGTGTGTGGAATCTCAAGAGGGGCGGGGGGAGGGGAATTGCAGGCCGAGTCAGTAAAGGATCCTTTTTCCTCGTCACATGCCGCCGCTTCTGCCTTACCCTCCCTGTCTTTTTTCACTTCTATTTTGTCTCCTCTTTTGCTGTAAAAACAGTGGCACATTACACAGACTAGTTTCTTAATCAGTGTATATATGCTAACTTCAAATTTAATTTGATGTCCTTTTTTTTTTAATTATTATTTTTAAGTTTATGTGTGTCCACGTCTATGTAATATGCTAATTTTTTATGGTGGGCAATTATTTTTTTCTTGTTAAGTCAATTTTATGTGTAAAGTGAATAAAGATAAGTGTGTGCAAATAAAATGTGTTCTTATGTTACCGGTACCGTATTATGGCGAGTGAGGCCGTGTGCGTGTATAGGCAACGTCGAAAGTTTTTGATGAAAAATTCGGGATAGTTAATAATTCAAGTAAACGCACTAAATATTTATATTCCCGTAAACATTGCTGGGCCTCATCGTGTCAGTGCAAAGGCCACTACGCCGCCTATATTTTGTATAAATCCGCAGGCCGATGTTAGGAAGTGAATCGGCCCTGTAACGACAGCACTGACGGCGGGCGGGTGGCCACCGCCTGCCATCTTGTAGTGACCGACCAACAGCAGCCCAGCCTGAGGATCTAGGACTGAGCTTCAACAGCAAACAGCCACGCCCGCGCCTGGCTGCGCTGCAGAGGATCTAGGTACTCGCCTAGCTACGTACACGGCCAAACCAAAGTGAGAGCACGGTGCGCACACACGTATTGTGCACCACCTAAACTTTTTGATTGTAACATACCTCATAGCAATGTATGACCCACAAGACCTGCATAATAGATTTTTAATAATTTTATATTTTAATAATAAATAGTCTAATCTTTTCACACACTTTCAATGGCATTCTTTTTTTTATGACAAGGGGTGGTCCAATATGCTTTCCTTGGGTATCAAATGAATCAGGAGATGTCCAGCAATTAAAATATATATACTTATATTTAATTTAATTTAAAATGCGGTTTTTTTATGCGCTAGAGACGATTGAACGTACTTCATGACAAAAATGGCATGTTTGATGGTCTGGGGGGGGGGGGGGGGGGGGGCTTAGGGGGGTCAAAATCAGCCCCAAATTTTTTTATTACAATTTCCCCCCTCCCCTATTACCTATTACAATCTTATTCTAGGGAACCGCGAGGGGTCGTAATAGAGAAGTTCTACTGTACTCTACAACTTGTTAGCAAAAATTGTTTGAACATTGAGTGACTTGTATTATAAGTATTCATTTTCAGTAACTTCTTGTGGGGAAATCAGAGGATTTATATTAATTTAATTCAATAGAAATGCATCTTTGAATAATCTGATAATATGTAAGTGTCTATTTGACACCTTTTGCCATCTAATAATGGGTAGGTAAGCACCGAGCCGAGTGCAGTGTAACTCATGACAGGGAAAATCAGAGGACGTGGTTTTGAATGATGAATTATTACAGACAGTGAAGAAATCAATTATAATCACCTCATTTGTGTCTCAATATTACAAGTTTTCTTAGCAGTACAATATGATTAATTACATTCAAAGACAGACATTTGCCACGTGTGCAAGGTGTCGCCAACAGGTAGCAGCGTGGAGAGGTCATCCTCCCCCCTCCTCCCACCCTCATAACTCATAAACCAACAGACATGACACTGCCCGATCGATAACTTCTCCATGCACTCTTAGCTGAGAGTGCACGTAGGAAATTTAAAATTTGACTTGCATTTGGTGTCATATTATTTGCATTTTCATATGGTTTGAAAGTTTTAGGTCAGCTTGCATCATGTGTTAGATTACATTAAATGATATACAGTATTTTAACACATTATTTATTTTAAAGAGTCTAGGAAAAATGTTTTTAATATACTATTAAGAGTAATAATTTTTCTAAAATTCAGTGTGAAGGGCATTGGTATCGGTTTTTGGTATCGGAGTATCAGTATCGGAAAACATGGTATCGGAACAACTCTTAATTCCTTTATTTCTTTTTTTTTTTGCACAAGCTGTGAATACTTGTTGCAGGACTTCAAATTTTATGTGTCCGTATGAGGTCATATAATTTACTTCAAAGGAATACTGCTAATGTTAATGATCACAATTGTTTTTGTAAATAATTCAAATCAGTATTAATATGTAAATATTCCCAAGGCTTATTGTTTTAGAATTAAGTATTGAAAGGTTTCTTGTTTTCTTTTTTCTGTAGGTGGCTTCTGTATGTATTGTTAGTTAGTTAATTAATTTTAGGTTACTCACATTGTGTTAGGTTGTAAAGAAACCAGAACCACACTAAATGATGAAATGTTTGGTGCTGGTCATTTTCCCATAGAGAAATGTCACATGTAATTATTTTTAGTGCAACACCTATTCGGCTCCAGGCAAAGCCACATTTTTATTCTCCTTCAGAGTCATGGCAAATATCAGCTAGTTCCAACCACACATCTCTCACAAGTGGGATCTTGTTTGCACTCCAGCATCAAACTCTTTTTGTGCCCACCTGTAATTTGCTTATTACAGGAAATTAACCATTAAATATTATTTATTTTATGCAACCAAGCCCTCAACTATAATTTGTGAAGCGAGCTCTTTAAAAAGAAGACCCTGCAGCATATTGACAGCGGTTACGCAATTAGTTTCACTTTGATGACGCAAATTCCCTGCCTTGCCTTCACCCTTCCTTCTATGGGAGCAAGGAACTCTGCAAGACACCAGCTGTTCGCCGCCCCTGCCACTCACAAGCCAGCCAAGACCAACACCAGAGAGCGCACAAAAGAGAGAGACAGAGAACCACGCGCAACTTAACTGCTCCTGGATGTCACCTGACCAGCAGCAGATAAGCGAGGCATGACTACCTCCAGACAGAGCACTCACAGAGAAGGAAGCACTCTAGAAGTTAAACTAAGTTTTCTTAAGGGGACAGTCCTACATCTCCTTAAGGGACCAAAATTTTTTTTCACTAAGATGGTTCTATGTCGAAGTGTAGAGGGGTGATTAAAGCATGATGCTATGCACAACTTTTATGCTCACTTGACTTCGCCCCATCTTGGACACAATGTTCAACCCTTTGGGCAGGTCTAACAGTACGGAAGCGGTTGGACACGTGGCTATAGAATACACTAGCACAATGTGAGAAGCTATTACAGACATGTGAGTCCAACTTGTACTGTTCACCCAAATCTCCAAGCCAGACATCATGGCGACACCTCCAGAAGTAAGATTGTACTGCTGGACCGAGAAACAGAAGCTGCCAATCCCGACCACATAGTTCCACGCTGCATCAAGGGAGGGCAGCACCCATTCTACTTCTACCTTGCGGCAGAAGTAAGGGTTGAAACCTGCTGCATCAGCGATAATGCTGCACAGTAAACAATGCCAGCAGATGATGTCTGCTGAGTTCAAAAGGAGGAGCTTATCTCCTTCCTCACCCCTCGCCACTCCAGTCCAGAGAATTAATTAGTATAAAAGGAGTGGCACATCCAGCAAAAGACAGTCTCTGCTAATCCACCACTCAAGTCTGGGCCGGAGGAAGCCACCGGCGGTTCGCGCTTGCTGGTATGTTCACAAATTCCACCGCTCTTCAAGGGCTGGAATCTCTACTAGTGAAGGAAACCCACCAGAAGCCACTTACCCAGGTGCTGCAGACCTCTCTGCTTCTGGGAAACTGGACCTTCAGAGGCTCGTGAAGATGTCTGCTCCTTTTTTACCACCACCTGGAATCGCCCCCATAGGATAATGGTTCAGTCAATTTCCTTCAGGACCTTGCCATTCCAGACGGTATAGGCACCCACTATCATTCAGATAGTCACAAAGCCTGTCCCTTCAGAACACCGGACGATAGTAAGGTCTTGTTAATTTTTTACCTAGCAGGAATTATTGCCTTAAATCCCCCTATTTAGCTTTTCTACCCAGGTCGCTTTCACCTGGCCTTTTTACATTAATCAGAAATTCCACGTATCAATTTGGATTAGTGTAGGAGGTAGTACAGGGCCACTGTGTTATATTACTACAGCAATATAACATGTGATTTCTTAACTATTCTCTGTGTGTTAATTTCTTGTGTGTCATTGGTTGTTCCTACGTAAACATGCCCGCCAGAGAGAAGCCGACAGACGACGAGCTATTCAAAGCCAGAATACCCACACATTACATGGCCACCCGAGCTCTGTCGCCTAGTAGAATTTGGTAAAGCTCCTATAACTAGAAACTCCCCCACCTGGTGAATCGAACAAGTCAGATTATTCCACACTCTGCCACTGCTCTCTATAGGGCCGAGTGAAAGGAGTAAGAGGTACAGTTCCTACCTGTGAGGCTGTGCTTACTCAGAAGTACACGCTAGGGAATTTAGTCACCGGCTTGCCTTTTGCAAGGTCATAATTAGTTCCTACACCCATGCCATACATCCAGAAGGGAGGTGTAAACATAATGTTAAAAAGGGCAACTTACACCTTCAATAGTGATCCAAATTGCAATTCAATTCCCCCTTCTGCATTCAGCAGTATCCCGAAGCAGAGCAGAGTTCACTCCGCCTGCACTTTTGAGAGGCCTCACCCTTCAACATTACTTAACCACCTCTTTCCCCCCTTAAATAAACTCCCCAACACACCTCAACCTTTGGTAGATGTATTAAGAAGAGGCGCTCATATGTCATACGGGATCACTAACCAGTGGTTAAGTGATTACCTCCCCGCCCGCAGCCAGCCATCTTCTTCAGCCTGCACTAAGTCAACAGAGAACACGTCACGTCCTGAGAACTTCCCTGGTGGCCACCAACCAATACCAAAACAGGGGCGGAGTCTCCAGCCGAGCATCACACCAGATAAAAGTGTTAACAAGGGCTAACCCGTTTACAGAGCCATGACAGTGTCGCTCGACTTTGTGCCCCTCCGATGGGTCACCAGGCCTTTTCTGTACACTGACCATGCACAAATCCTAAGGATCCCCCATGTACATTGTGATTCTGGCATCACGAGTCAAAACTGCAAAGGTGACGACGACGTCTAAATCCTCCCTCAAAAGTTACCTAACCAGAGTTTGCATATCACTTAACCCGAGACGTCTTAAGTGTTTTTTTAACATGTCTAGCACCCAGAAATAACTTATTCTCCCATTGGGCACACGTCAATAGAATCATGATTTGTTCCAAGAAATACTATGAGGTTTTTTTTAGCAATGGGTCAATACTACAGTTTCTCGATACCAGTTTTGATACCAAAACATTCTCACAATACTCTATACTGATGCTTTTCTCAATACCAAATTTAAGTTGTCATGAAAACCAAACAACTTGGCCAAGAAAATAGCTCATTTTACTTGTGTCGTTGACACACAATAAAACTATATTAAAACCCACATTACATTGGAAACAAATGGTGGACTGCCTGTAACCCAAACGTCCATAACCAATGATAAATAAACACAGTCTCCTTCATTTATATATAATCACATTTCCACAGTAAAAGATGTAATCAAACTTTGATGAAAATTATATCTCAGTACACTGATGCATGCCCAATTAGACTGACTTCTGACTTGGCACGTTGGTCGAGGATTTTGTCTGCTAGACCAAAAGCGGCATAGTTTGATTTAGATAGTCAGCTTGAGGCGAGGAATGTTGGTTAGCACTTACTCACTCCTTCTTCTTGGACGTTTTAGTCGGGGTAGGTTTCACCTAGCCAATGCAAATTCAGTATAGGCCAGACTGGAGATTCCACAGGTGTGCTTCCTTGGTCCAAAAGTTGTGGTTGTCCCAGCCTAGTCGCACTTTGGTTCTGATCAGAAACCCTTTTATCACAGGGTGACACGTAGGATGTATGCGGATACAAGGTGGGAAGTCAATTACCAGAACCGGAGCAGGGACGACTGCCTGACATCTAAGTTCGGCGGCATGGTCCCGTTCCACCTGCCTCTCCTGCACAGGACATGGTAGTGCGATCCACGGTTTGAGAGCAGAGTGAACCAGGAATTGTTCCCTGCATTTTCTACCACTCCTCTTCTCATGAGGCATGTTCAACAGTTCAACAGACTACGTGATGCACTTAGACAGGAAGGTCCGGCAGTGTAACCCAATAGTGACTTACCAGCACGAGCTCAATAAGAGTCCCCACTGATCCCCCACAGTATGCATGCTGGTCAGGGAAGTGGAGCCCTGGGGGCGCCAAGTTTCTACTGGTTGTGCGTTTGCACTAGGTTGAATGGCAAAACTTCAGGCTACAGTCACTGCGCACTTAATCAGTGTGAGTGGTGAGAAATAACCTAAGTCTGTTGCCCCTCCCGATGCGACGGTGTTTCTAGTGGTTGTGGCATCACTGTTTTTCCCCCACGAGCACTGACTTAGTGCTAATGTGTGACTGGAAAGAAACAGGTAGCCGTCTAATATGTATATCTTCTGACGTGCAGACATCTGAAAGGGTTCCACAGTCAGGCTAACTCGGTTTAAATTAATTTCCTGGTGCCTGTCAGTGGTGCACTGCGTATTCTGTCTCCAACCGTTAATACAAACAAATACCCTGGAAATGAAAAACAGAACGGTAGAGAACAATGAGAGTTTATTGAATGTTCAATAAACACATGACCCATGCTACCTCATATCAAACAGTGGAGGAATGAAGGTACCTGCGGATCCAGGTGTAGGCGACCTGGTTCTTAGTTAAAAAGGGAAATACTAGTTCTAGACGAATACAAATTAATTTAATTAAACTGCTAAATAAAAGGTGTCTAGAAGAGAAAAAGTGAAGTTGAATGCGTATGTTCGTGTTCTTTGGTCGTTCGGGACGTAGTAAGTAGCCGCGGGGGCGTACTTGATGTTTCTAAGATCTGCGGAGGTCGCAGCACTGAGTCTGTGCTGGATGTTCTGAGAGAGGATGCGTAGGAATGACTCTCAAGGCTGGCAGCATCCGGACCTATATAACGGAAGCTTGTAGGCTGCCGGTGTGGGGTGCGGGGAGAACGTGACGTGCCTCTGCCCTGGCTGACGTGGGAACATTCTGATCAAGGTTTCTGCTTCGCACCTCGTAGGTGGCGCTCGGTCTTGCCTGAGGTCTGGGCAACTTGTAAGCTCTCAGCTTGGGCAGGTTAGGGTGGTGGCATGCCAGCCAGGTTGCGCGCCCTCCAGGTAAAGAAAATTCGCTCATAAGTTCCTGCTGTCTGTAGGGTAGGCAACGTGTCACTTATGTCTATAGTGGTGGAAGAGGTACTCTTGGCAATGAGAGTTGTAGTTGTATTAGATTAGTTGTATGAGTGGCACATGTCAATTCGCATCCCCTCCATTGTGATAAAGACTCATAGTGGAAAAGGTGGCGGAGAAAGGAGTAGGCCCCCTCTCTGGAAGGTCTAGAAGGTCTGAGTAGGCATCGGTAAACATAATAAGGTATATAGCACGGAAAAAAAAATTTCGCAGAGTGGTAGGCGGGACCGTTAAGTTTGGGTGGCTTGATCGCTGTAGCGGCACGTGTTCTGGACGCTCTGGTCGCCTGGCTGGCGAAGCGAAACATGTGGAGTGGTGGCGGCCGGCTGGCGACCTTGATTCTCTCTCTCTGTTTTGGATAGCATCCTTCTCTGCCCTTCACCCTGGTGATTGGGCTTTGCTGATGTGGCGAGAGGGTGTATTCCCCTGTGGTGCAAAGATTACGGGGTTAGGAAGCAGCATGTGTCGGGTGTCCCACTATCCTACATTTCATATGCGTGTCAGTGACAAAAACCAGCATAGCGCTGGTGGATATTACAATAGAATCGTACATAAAAAACCTGAAAGAAAAATTATATAAAATAATGGCACATCAAAACGAGGGGATTAAAGTAAGAATAATTAGAATATGTACAAGCCTTACTCGCAGAAGGCGGGGAAACGCCACTACTATCCTGGAGCTTGCTGCAGTGAGTTAAGAAAGAAAAAGGAAAATATTTCAAGGGAACCTTTGTGTCTGTCAGCAAGCTAAATAGTTACGTGTGACAGATTGCGAGGTGGACAACCACAAGCCCTTCAGCACCTGGGTTGACCAGCTAAATGAATACAAGACGAGTACACTACATGCATGACTATCGCGGCAAATTGTGTGCACGTTGGTCACCTAAACAATATACATAAACACACAAAAAATGGAAGTTAAAAATATCTTGCATAAGATTTGGGGAGCTTTGATGCTCAGAGTCTTTGGTTGTTATACTGAGTAGGTGCACAAGATATTGCAAACAAAAGCACACATAAATATAAGCATATAAAGCATAATATAAAAATACCCTCCTACAAAAGGCATTCTTTCTTGTAGGCGATCTTCACGTATACACTTTCAAAACGTATCAAGACATTTAATTGTGTGCCTACATATCAAATCAGATTTACTGCTGAAAAGCATTAAAAAAAAAACCTAACTATCTCTTGCGGGAGTCCATCTTATATCGTAGGTCTAACAGCTAGTCTGTACACTGTGTATCTTCGTTGGAATGTTCAAGGTAAGTTCCTAAGGAATGTTCACTCTTGTAAGTGCTGAAAACACACTCTTCACGACGGCATTCTTCATGTAAGTGATCTTCACATAAACACTTTCAAAACGTATGGTGAAATTTATAGGTTTACCTACACATCAAGTCAAATTTAAGTTATGAATATTAATAAATATTTAAAAAGCTAGATTGTCTTTGTTACGTCGAAGTCAACATCTTCAACTTAATCACTGGCACTGTGGTGAGCATCTTTACATGATTCACTTATGGTAGCCATTACTATCACTGTGGTGAGCATAAATTTGTAATGCTACCTACTTAAGTGGGCTGTCGGCCACTGAAACACTTAAACCATGAGGTGTAAAATTTCTATAAAAAGTTACTGACATACAGCTTTTTTCGGCTGTAATAAAAGTTAATTAGCACATAGTCGAGTGACTAATTACGGGTGCATTTATCTCGTTGGTTCTTTATACGAGAAATTGTACTTGATACTTTTGAATTGAATTTAGCCTAAATGTGATTGTTCTGCTTGCGGCTAAATTAAAATGTAGTGCACATGACCGGTCTATAACAAGTCCTTTTGCCACGTGCACGCAGTAGAGGTTTTCAGCTACTGCACTGTCTTTAATATTTGCGCACTTACTGGCAATCTTCGGTCTCACCTTCAGCGGGCCTCCCCCTTGGACAAAGGGCAGCGTGCAGAGGGTATAGCCACATGTACCTGGTTGTGGGTCTCCATGACGATTCTCAGTACCAGCCAGGTATATGGGTGGTCTTGGAGGTACGTGGGGGCATCAGGCGTCGTGGAGCAGCCGGGGCCTTTGTGGCGTCTGCTTCTGCCGCAACAAATTGGGAGGGCACTCGTCCAAGGGACGTTGAGGTAGTGCGGGGGAGTGACAAACCCTCCACCCCAACTGCATAGGTTCCTACCCATAGGGCAGGATGTTTCTCTGATGGGAGAAAGATCTCGACCCCGACTGCGGGCAGCACAGCTCATCATGGTGCCAGGTCATGGGCAGCATCAATGGTCTCGGTGGCCAGGTCCTGGGGTGAGGCACTGGAAGGGAGATTCACCTCAACCTCCACTGCGGGTGATATGCCTGTTGAGGGGTAGTGGGCAGCCTCTCGCATTGCAAGATGGCAGGGCGGAGCACTTCCAATGTGGCAGCTCGACGTCCAGGTCCGCGGGTCCTGCGTCACAGGACCTGGAGACGGAGTAAGTCTGTTGCAGCTCGATGCCCTGGGTGGCAGAGTTTCCTGTGTGACAGGCAATTGGGATGGAACACTCTTGTCCGAGCTTGATGTCCAGGCTGGTGGGAGTTCCTGCATGGCAGGTTCTTGAGGCGGAGTACTTCCGGCGTGGCAGCTCGATGTCCTGGTACACGGGTTGTCCTGCGTGGCAGGTTGTTCCTGGGACGGAGCTCTCAACAACCAGGCTGGCAGGTGGTTAGGGCTTAGCACTCTCATCGGAGCTTGACGTCCTGGGTTCCAGTGGTCTGGTGGCATCTTGTACTTCTTCGTCGGAGCCAGATGTTGACTTCATTGAAGTTAGAATGGCCTTGACTTCTGGCTGCACAGCTGTACTAGGTGGAGAGGTAGGCGCTGGGGTGATTCCTTCCTCTCTCACCGAAGGTGTTTCTGATTGTTCACTGATGCGGCTTGATCTGCAGGGTGTTTGATGGTGTTCTCTGTCACGTGGACTCCGCCAGGATAATTTGGAGCAGCTAAATTTTGTTTTGATGGAGATCTTTTTGGCATCGCTTAGTGGCGTCAAGGGCATTGATCTGACAGAGAATGCACCTTGGCATTGTTCTACATCTGGTTTTCATGGCGCGATGTAACTAGGAGCCTTGTCAATAATGATGGGCATCAGCTCGGGTCTCGTCGAGGGGCCTGGTTCTGTATCGGGCGCTACCCTTTTGGGTAGGGGTTCATCTTCATCCCCTGATTGGCTGGGTATGTCTCCTTCGGCTTCGTCGTCCCCAAAAGTCAGCATATCCCTTGGGTATGGACGTTCTGGCCTTGGGTTGCCAGTAGACGTCTCGCTTGCCTACGATGCAGTGCAGTCCATCCCATTTGTCAGCAAGGCCAGCACTGAATTGGTTACTGGCTTTGCTGAGAGGGTGACTTTGCAGAAGGACAGCTTCCCCTAAGTTAAACACTCTTACCCATGTTTACGGTTTGGGGGTATTTCTTAGAAATGTGGGCACTCTGGACTTTCTGGGCATGTGTGGTGCGGGCCAGGGCTGCTAACCAGATATCCTCAGGTTGAAGCATATCAGTGGGCTCGCTTTCGCACTGCCAGTCGCCTGGTATGTGTTATGTCTGTCCCAGGAGTAGAATGCTCTGACTGGTGTCGACGGCCTCGTTGGTACGGCATCGAAGGGCAAACAGTATGGTAGGGATGTGCTTATCACAATGCATGTGATAATTTCCCACACTGATACGGAGGCACTTCTTGATCTCCTGGTTCCTCCGTTCAGTGGGGTTGACTAGGGGATGGTAGGGAGGGGTAGTCTAGGTCTCTACCCCCACTCTTAACATGTGGTTTGCCATTGACGGCTCGTAAACTGTGTGCCATTGTCTGTCAGTATGGCTTTTGGATAACCCCATCGTGCGAAAATCTCCATCTCCATTTTCTGCATGATTGTGGTGGTTTCTTGGCTGGTTAGAGGAAATGCCTCTACCCATCTTGAAAATTGATCTGTGACCACAAGTAGGTAGCGGTTTCCTTTCGTGCTAAATGGATATGGGCCCATCAGATTGGCGGCAATGTGGGTCCAGGCCATTTTGTGTCTCTATGGTTTTGCGGTGGGAGGAGGAACCAGGTAGGCTTTGCCGCAGCAACATGTGACGCAGTTGTTGACGTACTGCTGGACATCGAGGCTTACCCATCCCAATTGTAACTGGTTTTAATATCCAGCAGGGTTTCCCTAGTATCCGGGTGACCAGCTTGGGGATGGTCATGATGGTACCAGCATATATCAGCGCATAGTTGCGGTGGAACCCTTATCTTCCACTGCATATTGGGCTGTCCGCTACTCGTCCACACAACGTCATCCCAGAATGCAAACTGCTGGGGCTGTTCCCATAGTAGGCGTCAGATGTCGGGTCCTTCTGCTGGCTCAAGGTTATTTGTTGGTGGGTTACTCAAAGTTTAAGAAGTCGTATTTGTTGTTCCAGACTTCTTTCGACCTGAGGGGGAGGATACATTTTCTCCTCTTCTTCTTCCTCAGCTTTCTCCTCCAAAGTCAGAGAAAGAGACAGGGCATCTGGCAGATCGTTCATCTTACCTGGGCAATGTTTGATCTTGAAGTCGAACTCAGTAGGGAACATGTCCCACTGGCCGAGCTTGGCCTTCGAATTCCAGGACTCATGCAGCCATCGTAGGGCTTTAGAGTCGGTTCATTGAATGAAGTGTTGCCCTTCGAGATAATGCCTGTATTTTTTCACGGCCCAGATAACAGCCAGACACTCCTGCTCATTGATGTGGTAGCACTGCTTGGTCTAGTTTAAGCGAGTGGATGCATATGCTATCACATAGGGTTGTCCTTCTATGTTTTGCTGGTATAATACTGCGCCCAGGCTGTTCTGACATGCGTCCATTGTAGTATTAAGAGCTTGTCTCCTTGTGGTCGATGGAGTTGGTGGATATTCTTGAAGATGTTCTTCAAGTCGGAAAATGCTCGTTGCTGTTCCGGGCCCCATCGACAATGGGTGTCTCTCTCGAAGAGTGGATGTAGTAGTGCCATATATTCCACAATATTTGGAACAAAGTCTCGTAGACAGTTACATATACCCAGGTACCATCGTAGCTGTCACTTATTTGAAGGTTCTTCCGCTTGTTGTATTGCTCATATTGAACTGTGTTGCGAGAAGTTTCGCTCGGGTGGTATGACGTGTCCCAGACAATCTACAGATGACTTGCTGAAGAAGCTTTTTGACAGCTTGCAAGTCATTCCGTGTAATTAGAGTCTTTCCAATACTCGTTGCAGATGGTACAGATGTTCCTTCCAGCTATTAGAATATATTATTACATTGTCGAGATAGGCGAAACAGAACTTGCAGATGTAACCAGTTAATACTTCCGCAGACATTAACTGTTAGAATGTTGCGGGGGCATTTTTGAAACCAAAGGACATGACTCGAAATTGAAGGGGTTTCACCCTCGGGTGTTGTAAAGGCAGTATATTTGCGACTGTCCAGGTGGACCGCAATCTGCTAGTATCCAGACTCCATGTCGAGAGTACTGAATATTTTGGCCTTTCCAATATCTCGTAGAGTATGAGACAAATCTATAGTTGGGGGAGCGATTGGGTGGGTGACTTCATTTAGCGATTTGTAATTTACGCAAAATCGCAATTTCCCTTCTTTCTTAGCTACAATGACCACATGTGAGTTATATGGGGAATTTGATGACTCCACAATCCCCTGGTCCTTCATGTCGTTGACCTGCTCCATGATGAAGTCACAGTGGCGGACTGACACTCGGTAGGGATGGTTGTAGACTGGAACGTCACTTGTAGGCCATATTTCATGTTTTATGGAACATGTTTGTCGTAGCAGTCTTCCTTGTCCGAATGCTTGGGCATGCTCATCTAGTATGGCTTTTTGTTGGTAGAACCCTGGGTCTTCAAGCTCGTGGTTAATGCTCATTAGGTTGATGGGCATTGGCGGGGTGTCGTCTGGGTTTTGATCCCAGTTTACAGTAATCTGGTTGGTTTCTTCAGATAGGCTCTTGGGTGTCCATGATCTAGGATGCAAAGATGATGGATGAGCCACGCGCACTCTAGTATTATTGATTTGGAGATGGTTGGTGATACAATAAATTCTGTTGGTGTAGCAATACTTTGAATTTTTATATTCAGGGTAATTCGGCCGGTTACGTCCAGGATGGAGTCAGGATGCGCCATTATCACTATTTTGGTTTGCGGTCTTAATTCAGCCAGCTGGTTCGGTGTTAACAAATTTCTTCTGATAAAATTCCCGGGCCGCTGAGTCAAGTAAGGCTAAAACCCTGTCATTATTTACCTCCATCTCTATGTGTGGGGCTATGGGAATCGGTACTTCCTCACTTAATCCCTGGAGGATGGGTCCTTGTAAACTGTAAGTGGTAGCCCGCTTCGAACCCCAGCGTTGGTGTTTCTTGTCTTGGTTCAAGGAGTTGGTTTTCCAGCTGGTCGTGTGGGGATATTTTATGGCATTGTGTCAACTCAGTTTGGTGGAACGGCAGCTCCTTCTTGTTTCCGAGGGCAGTCCTTGTTCCAGTGGTTCTCCGAACAGAACCAACATTTGAGTACGAATGCCATGCGAGGAGTTGAGGTTGGCACGCCTTTAAGGGATGCAACCGGTGGTTTGTACCGCAGGGACTTTGGCTAATACTAGTCTTTTGAGACTCGCCTGTGCTGCAAAGTTTTTCTCAGCTTCTCGGGCTCAATCAACTAATTTGTCCAAGGTGGTGGGTCTAGCTGTCAGGAGTATGTTCCTGAGATTCGGCAGTAACATTCGACTGATGGAACAAACGACGGTAGCTTCATCTACTCCGGGGAATACATGTTGAAACATTTGTTCCTTCCTTCGTATGAATATTTCCGCTTCTTCCTCAAGTACCTGGGTCTGACTATAAAACTGCGTTGTTAGTGTAGCCAACACCTCCTCGCCAATGATTTCTGCCGCTATCCGATAACTGAACTGCTTCCAGTCTGTTAAGAATTCTCCATATCTTCCCCACCATGTGAGGGCAAGGGCCTTCCAATGTAATTGGGCCCTATTGACATATTGTTTCGGTGGAAGGTCCGTTTCTTTGAATTTTTTTTTGCATTCCTGCGTGAATACTACTGGGTCTTTTCGTGTGGGTGACCTAAAAAGTCAGTAATCTGTATATCGTTGTCTCTACCAGTTGCTGGATGGTCAGGTGCCGTACCGGGTTGTATATATATCCGGGATGGCTTGCAGCTGTGAGAGTGAGAGATATGCTTTCTTCGGCATCTCTCACACTGGTAGGCCATACCGGGCATACTGATGCATGCCCAATTAGACTGACCTGGCACGTTGGTTGAGGATTTTGTCCGCTAGACCCAAAGTGGGGTAGTTTGATTTAGATAGTCTGCTTGAGGCAAGGGGTGTTGGTTAGTACTTACTCACTCCTTCTTCTTGGGTGTTGTAGTCGGGGTAGGTTTCACCTAAACTGGAGATTCCATAGGTGTGCTTCTTTAGTCCAAAAGTTGAGGTTGTCCCAGCCTAGTCGCACTTTGGTTCTGGTCAGAAACCCTTTTATCACAGTGTGACATGTAGGATGTATGCGGATACAAGGTGGGAAGTCAATTACCAGAACTGGAGCAGGAACGACTGCCTGACGTCTAAGTTTGGCGGCGTGGTCCCGTTCCACTTGCCTCTCCTGCATAGGACATCGTAGTGCGATCCACAATTTGAGAGCAGAGTGAGACAGGAATTGTTCCCTGCGTTTTCTACCACTCCTCTTCTCATGAGGCATAGGGCAAACAGTTCAACAGTCTACGTGATGCACTTAGACAGGAAGGTTTGAAAGTGTAACCCGATAGTGACTTACCAGCACGAGCTCAATAAGAGTCCTCACTGATCCCCCGTAGTATGCGGGCTGGTCAAGGACGTGGAGCCGTGGGGGCCGCCAAGTCTCTACTGGTTGTGCATTCGCACTAGCTTGAACTGCAAAACTTCAGGCTACAGTCACCGTGCACTAAATCAGTGTGAGTGGTGAGAAATAACCTGAGTTAGTCGCCCCTCCCGATGCGACTGTGTTTCTAGTGGTTGTGGAGTCACTGTTTCTCCCCCACGAGCACTGACTTAGTGCTAATGTGTGATTGGGAAGAAACAGGTAGCTGTCTAATATGTATGTCTTCTAACATGCATATACCTGAAAGGGTTCCACAGTCAGGCTAACTTGGTTTAAATAAATTTTCTGGTGCCTGTCGGTGGTACATGATGAATTTTGTCTCCAACCATTAATACAAACAAATACCCTGGAAATGAAAAACAGAAAGGTAGAGAACAATGAGTGTTTATTGAATGTTCAATAAACACGTGACCCATGCTACCTCCTATCAAACCGTGGAGGAATGAATGTACCTGCAGATCCAGGTGTAGGCGACCTGGTTCTTAGTTAAAAAGGGGAATACTAGTTCTAGACGAATACAAATTAATTTAATTAAACTGCTAAATAAAAGGTGTCTAGAAGAGAAAAAGTGATGCTTAATGCGTATGTTCGTGTTCTTTGGTCGTCGAGACGTAGTAAGTAGCCGCGGGGGCGTACTTGATGTTTCTAAGATCTGCGGAGGTCGCAGCACTGAGTCTGTGCTGGATGTTCTGAGAGGGGATGCGTAGGAATGACTCCCAAGGCCGGCAGTATCCAGACTTACATAAAGGAAGCTTGTAGGCTGCCGGTGTGGGGTGCGAGGAGAACGTGACGTGCCTCTGCCCTGGCTGACGAGGGAACATTCTGATAGTTTCTGCTTCGCACCTCATAGGTGGCGCTCAGTCTTGCCTAAGATCTGGGCAACTTGTAAGCTCTCAGCGCGAGGTAGGAGGGCGGCGTGCCGGTCAGGTTGCGTATCCTTCAGGTGAAGAGAATTTGTTCATAAGTTCCTGCTACCTCTAGGATAAGCAACTTGGTACTTACGTCTGTAGTGGTGGAAGAGGTACTCTTGGCGATGAGAGTCATAATCATATTAGATTATTTGTATAAGCGGCATGTGTCAACACAATTTTTTTTGCAATTTCGTAAACCTGCGGAATCTGCGGGCTAAGCCACAGTGGGTGTATCAGATAATTATGGTGTATATTTTGTGAATGTTTATTAATGCAGTTGCTTGAGATAATTATGTTATGCATAAATATGAACAAAATTAAAAATTCTGGTGCAGCATATCATTGTGGTATGTTTTGGGTATACAATAACTGCTCAAATTGCTCACTCATGCCTATCGGCGCTCACTCACAACCCTTTTTTATTGTATCTCAATTATGTACTATAAAAGATGTTGTCAAAAATCATAATTGTTGTATGTATGGCTTGCCCAAAAATACCTCAAGGTGAATATTATGCTATGAATAAAATATGGTATATTTTGGTACACTTGTTCAAAAAAAAAATCATGCAAAGGTATACTGTGCTCAAGAAAGTATTACTAAATATTAGTTTGTAATACACTTTTTTTTCAGTAATTCTTTTTTACCTTGGGCACAAATAGGTTAATTGCTCTCTTATTTAGATGACAAATATGTATGACTGTATTCTAAATAGGAAATACATTAGTTATATTTTATTTTTAGAATTCTGTTGACAAGTTTTTCCCCTGAATTAATGGAATGCAAAGTATTGTTGCTATTCCCACAAAAAAATTGTGGAACTTTTGAACTTTGTTTACATGGTAGAAAATGGTAATGTTTTACCTTTGATTTAAATCTGAACATGTTCTTTCTGAGATCTGACAAATATTTCAAATAGCTATAAAACATTAATTACTAGCCATGGAGTGTAAAGTCGTAATACTAACCACATATGAATTCATTTCACGTTTTTCTTCATTGTGGTCAAGATCATCTGGCCTCAGGTGATATCCACCAACATATGTGCTGGCAAATGTTGAAGAGCATGGCTCATCGTAGAAGCAGCTGAGACCTGGTAACACAACACAATTTTCATTTACTCAAAATGTTTTACTTAATGTACTGGGTGAGTTACCAGTGCCTATTTTTCTGTATCGATGCAACCCACACACAATACTACCCATCTAACAAAACATAAACCATAGCAGAACACCATGTGCACGTTGATTCGTTGTTTTCAGTACAGTAAGCGGTGAACAGATGGTGTTATGTCAGTAATGCGTTGAGAAGCAGTCACTTTTCAAAGAATGCAAGTCTGTTTATTGTGTTGGCACAGATTATTGCGATGTTTACCAAATACGTTGGTATGTAACAATGGCGTCCTTAGTAACACATCTGCCTTGCTTTGAGTAATTGTATTTCTTCATGTCACAGCTTACTGTATTGATGAAAAGAAATCAACACGCACATGCTGTTTTGTAGTGATTCTTTATTTCCACGCTGCTGATTGGTGCAGGCTGACAACGGCGTTGAATGTTCAGATAATGGGCGAGGGGCAGTGATGTGTACGTACATGACACAGGACTCAGGCTATACAAGAGAGAATTATTTTACATCAAAGGTGTTTTGTTAGATAGGTAGTGTTGTGTGTGGGTTGCTTATATGTGTATATATATATATATATATATATATATATATATATATATATATATATATATATTATATATATATATATATATATATATATATATATATATATATATATATATATAGACACACACACACAAATCACATGCATGCACATATGCACCCACACACACAAAGTTGAATCACATTATTATGACCACCTGCTAGAAGTGCCATCTGCCACACGTAGCCTACGACATATGAGCCATGACGTGGGCTGGTGAAGCAAGTATACAATACAACAGACAGGCTGGTTGTACACAGTACACTTCCTGCTGTCATGGGTAAAGGAAGCAATCTAACCAAGTTGCAAAAAGGGATAATTATCGACTTTTCGAACAAGAAGGGCAGCAGTTTGGAAACAGCGGCATTTTTTAACTGTTCACTTGCCTCTGTGGTAAAGGTGTATATTGAATGGACAAGTGGCACTATTGGGAATAACCATTGTGGAAACTGGAGCTCCATGTGCCATTGATGTCTGAGGCGAATGTTGGCTACGCCGGTGCATGAAGGTCAACCGACAGGCTACAGTGGAACAGCTCACCATCCAAATGAACCAGGAGACATCCAGACACATGTCTACCATAACAGTTCAGCGAACCCTTTGGCAATTGGGGCTTCAGAGTCAACGGAGGGTGACTGCACCCATGCTAACACAGGTGCATCAACAAAAATGACCAGAATTTCTTGACAGTATGATGATTGGACCGCTGCGTATTGGCGAGAGGTAGCTTTCTCCGATGAATCACGGTTTCAGTTGCATAGAACAGATGGAAGTCAGCATGTTCAACGAGAAATGTCAGAGAATTGACACCCTGCATCCATTGCTGGATGACCACAAGGCAGTGGATACAGTGTTATGGTATTCTCTAGGTGTCCTCATTCGTGTGGAAGGCACGCTTGATCAATTTGGTTATGAATCCATCCTCGGCGATCACCTCAATCCGTACATGATGATTGTATTTTTTATGGTGGATGGGATCTTCCAGCACAATAATAACCCTTGCTACATGGCTGGATCTGTCCGCATGAGCACGATTAAGACTTCAAAGTTCTTCACTGACCCCCAAACAGCCCTGATCTCAATCCAATTGAACATCTGCGTGACCACCTCGATCGTCGTGTTCGCTGTCTGTCTCCTCTGCCACACACCCTTCAACAGTTGTGAGATGCACTGCAGACAGCATGTCTCCAGATACTTGTGGAGACCTATCAGTACCTGGCTGAGTCACTGCCAGCTCGTCTAACTGGTGTCCATACTGCGAAGTGCTGTTACTCTGGATACTAACAGGTGGTAATAATAATGTGATTTGACAATGTATACATAAAATTTTAACTTTGCATTTTTTGAGCAGTGCAGTTAATGTGCGATATGTGTATTCTGTGTAAAGGTACATTGTATGTGATGCACCAAGTTTATGACCAAAGCACTCACATGTGAAGTGTTTAAAGAATTTTGTGTTAGTTTATAAGTTATGTCATGTATTTGTTTTGCTCGTGCACTCCAGTGCACGTCTTTGTAAATTGTAGTGTTAATGTTCTGTTTTCTTCTTTTTCAATCATGTTTCACCAGGGGACGGGCCCACAGAATCCGTGGGCTAAGCCTCTGTTGGTGAAGCAATAATCTTCCAAAATTTGTCTTTGAACTCCGGCACATGCTCGCTCAGGTCTATTGGTGCTCACTCGCACATCCCCTTATGCAGTTGCAAAAAAATGATGGTACAATTGTGATACATTTAATAATTGTGGATGGGCTTAAGACCTAAGATGTAAGACTTAAGTTGTAAGGTGTAAGACTTAAGACTGAAGATTTGAGGGGGAGACGGTGTAGCTTCGAAGGACCTAACTTACCATTGGTGGAGAGTGGGGTATAGAAAAACAACCCTCCCCCAAATCCCACGAAAATCAATCTAAAAATGTGCCTTTCACAAACCTTAATTGTTGGGAAAAAAAACACATCCCCCGGAAGTGAGTAAAGGGGAGTCGGGAACCATAACTCGCCCCCTTTCCCGTTGGAGCACTATTGATTCCCCCTAGCCTCCCCCCCTTGCATGGTATACATAATCCTTGAGCCTGGGACACAAAAACCGCTCCCCCCCGGAAATGGGGAAGGGGGGAGGGGGGGCATCTTACAAACTACATGGAAATGAAACACACTGATGAAAATAAGCATGAAATGGAGAAAAGTAACTCCCGGGCCGTCCCCATAAAATAACACAAACTCTAATAAGATTAATCACAAACTCTAATAATGAAAAACTATTTGATTACAAAACACATATTCATTTTCAGGTAACGTATACAAAACTTAAACCTAACCTAAAACTAAAAATTCCATTCCAGTAGTTTCAATACTTTCCTCTATGGGAAACATGAGCTTTGTTAAAGCTCCCTGGATTATTTTTATCCTCTACCAACACAGTTACAGGAGAAAGGAAACTCTTTGTATGGAAAGGACCCGAATACTTCAACGCCAATTTAGAACTAAATTGAGCAACCTTATTGCTCAAAAAATGGGTTACAAGATGCACCTTGTCACCAACTTTTAATGAAACTGTTCCACTGTGATAAGTATTCCTAGATGCTAACCGAGAACAATATCTTTTAAGATTCTGGGAGGCCTTCTTCCAAACTTCCTTCAGATCTTTGTGATCTATGGCTTCCCAACAAAACTCATGAAGGCTCCAGGTATGAATCAAGTGATGAAAAATAGACTCCTCCCAAAAAATAAAAATAATTCGGAAGGCACTTTCTTTATCGCACAACTTACCACATTATTGAACGCTAATGATAACTGGCATAGAACAGTGTCCCAATCCTTGTGGGTATCAGTTTTGAAAGCTTTTAAGGCTACCTTCAAATTCCAGTTATAGCGTTCTACCAGATTCACCTGTGGATAATAAGGTGTTGTTTGTGCTAACTTTATGGCCCATGAAAAAACTAAGTTTTTCATCTCTGTAGAGATGAAGTAAGTGGCATTATCCATAACGAAATGGATCAATGACCCGAAAATCGGAAAAAGCCTTTGACTAAGAATTTTACATGTTTCTGTAGATTTCATTGACCATAGCAGAAAAAGAAACACAAATTTACTGAAACTATTGATTGCAACAAATAAGGATGAAAAGCCGTATTTAATCCTGGGTAAGGGCCCAAAGACATTGAGATACCTTTTGGCAATCCTCATACTCTTTAACATCTTCAACCTCTTTTGTCAAGCCTGACCAAAAAAACATTTTCCTTGAAACATGCAACAATCTTGTCCTGACCCAAATGACCACCAAAATTAATATTATGATAGTAGTGGAACAATTGGTCTACACAACGCTTGAGGTACAAAAAAGTTAAACCTAGGAGTCTTAGGGTCCACATAAACAATGAGGCCTTTACAAATATCATAAGGTCCTCCTTACCCAGCATCAATATCTGCTTTAATGCTTACACATTCTGGGTCAATTCCCTGGTGATGCTGAAGTTTAAGGTAAGTTTGGGGGAATTCATGCAAAACCTTAATTTGATCCTTATTTGGTTCTGCTACTCTTACTGACTGTACTTGAACTACCTGTTTTAATTCATTTTCTTCACTATCTAGTTGAATCTGCTTATCTACTGAATTAGGAACTACATCCTGAACCACTGCTACCTCATCAGGGGAGTCTACACAGAACTCATCAGCATCAAACATCCGAGACAGTGCATCTGTCACACCATTAGCTACCCCTTTGATATGCTTGACATTTAACCTAAACTGAGTTAAACCAACCAGCCATTGGGCCAACCTGCCTGCTGGTTTATTAGTCGACAAAAGCCAACATAAAACCTGATTATCAGTATGATATTTGAACTTTCCGTTTTTTAAGTAATCACTGAACTTTTCCATACCAAATGTGGCAGTCAGCACTTCTTTCTCATATGCAGAAAACTTCTGCTTGGCTGGAGTAAGAAGTCTGCTTGCATAAGCAACGGAACTAAATTATTACTATCCCTCTGACAAAGTACTGCGCCTAGTGCTTTGGAACGGGCATCAACTTGAACAACAAAAGGTTTTTTAAAGTGAAGTATACGCAATACTGGAGGCATAGATAGTTTCTCCTTTAGTTGACAAAAAGCATGGTCCTGTTCACCTCCCCAGACAAAATCTACTCCTTACCTTTTGAGTGCATTTTATGGTTCAGAGATTTTCGTAAAGTCAGGAATAAACTTAGAGTAAAACCCGACCATAACAAGGAAACGTCAAACCCCTCTTAAGTTCATAGGTGCACGAAAGTTCACTATGGGTCAGATCTTCTTGGGATCTATTATCTGTTTCCTGTCCGAAATTACAAACCCTAGGTACCGAACATAGGTTTTTGCCCATGTGACTTTTTCACATCATCAATACAGGTGAACAAAAAATCATACTGGTATTTCCCAAGAACCTGGAACAAGACCCTTGACATAGCCTGTGGTCCATAGTTCACTCCCATGGGTAGTCTCCTCCACTGGTATTGTCCCTACGGTGTTACGAAAGCCAAAATTTCACGGGACTCCTGGTGCAATTCGCACTACAGGAAAGCTGAATTCGAATCACACACCGAAAAATACTTAACTTGTCTCACTTGCTGGAAAACTGACTCGATAAATAATGAGGGATTGGGATAAACAAAAATTATTTAGTCAACCTGGCGGTAATCGCAAATCACTCTGTACTGCACCAGGACCTTTTCAGCAATAAAAATGCTGGGCTAGAGTAAACACTAACAAATGGCTTTAAAATGTCTTCCTTTTGCAACTCTTGAACAATATTACTAAACACTTTTTATTTAGGAGGAGATACACAGTAAGACACTGAAGAGAGAGGCTCCTTATCCTTAAGTCGTAACACTATTGGATGCTTACTATAGTGTCCTAACTTTGTGGTAACTACATCAGAAAACTATGACTGTAACTTAGCTAACTGACTGTCCTGATCTTGATCTCCTTTTTTGAACAGAAACTACCTGGAAATTAAACCATCTGGAAGTAACGGACATTCGTTGACTTTTACAATTGCAAAAACTAACTACTTTTGCACATCATCAATGCAAGCTCGAGTTTTTCCCAAAAAATCTACTCCCAGCAATAACTCATGGCTCAGACCAGGGAGAATTCTAAATTCAAACTTCTATGAGAAGCCCTTAATCTTTATTTTAAAGATGGCAACACCTAGTGAAATAATCACACTGGCATTGGCTAAAGAAAAACCAATTTCCTCCCATTTCTGCACTTGGATAAGCCTCTTAGACATATTTTTCAACAGGTAATTACAGAAATCATGGTTTATTAAAGAACATGTGGCACCCAAATCTAAAAGAGCTGCTACTTTTGCCTGATCGGAAATAATAACAGGGACATAAAGTAGACCATATTTGCATTCAAAACTTAAACTATTTATGGAGTGACACCCCATTACCTTCTGTCTCTGTGGGCATTTTGCTTTTATGTGGCCCTTTTGCTTGCAAAAATAAATAACAACTTCCTTACACTTCTCTTCTCTAGATGTACTCCCATTAACCTTTCCTGTCTGTGTATACCAAGTCCGAGTCTGTACTTTGCCATTACTAATGCTAATTGCTATCATCCTAGGCTACCAAAAACACAGATTTTCTATGATAATATTTTGTTACATGATTAACCTTTCCACAAATAATGCAAAATTTAGCTGTTCCCTTTATACCCTCTTCCTTCTGTACCGTCATTACCTCACTATTTATGGATTCAGAGGAACAATCACTTAATGTTCCCTCTACTTCGGTTACTAAAGCAAAAGTTGCTTTAAAGTGATGGGCTGCGCAGCAAATGCAAAAATACAGCTGTTCTTAGAAAGAAAATCATAAAACATTATCTGTGTAAAGTTATCTTCTGAACAAGGGTACCCGAGAACTACTACTAGACCCATTTTTCCTGCACGAAACATTGCATACTTTGGCCAGTTCTCCAACAATTTCTTGCACATATTCATGGCAGCTACTTCATTCGAAACTTGCTTAAAACACGTATTTACTAAAAATTCAAACTCCTAATTCTCTTCTCTGGCCTGACAGAAAATTGGTTGTAACACTTCTGGGACTTTAAATGTAAGCAGTATAAATTACCTGCCTAGAACAAAAGTTTAAGGAAATAATAACGCCACAAAAACCGTGACTACAGATACAAGAGTAGTATCTACCAAGACCTGTATTTTTGCAGACAATTCTGGAGGGACATAACGCAAGGCTTTAACAACTGGGTTGAACTCACCCACAACTGCAGTGGCAGTACCATTTCCCTCATCACTACTCCGTACTAGGGAACGCGCCTTTATCTGCAACTCCGCAACCCTGTCTGCCTCCACAATCTCCTCCCCCACTTCCTTAAGAAATTGGGCAAGGGCTGGCTTACTGAGTTTTTGGATCCAACCTGTAGACTTTTCTGTTATTAGCATCCACGAAATAAATACTAGAAATATCAAACTCCCAAACCACTGAATTGGATTTTGAACTTCTTTCACTTGAGTCTTTACTTTCCGTGCAAAACAAGTCATGTATATACTCAAAAGTAAAAAAATACATGCCAAGAAATCAGCAAAACCTCTGCAAGAAGCAGAGTGCATAGGGATTCTTTGTGATGACCTTCTCCAAGAGCGTGGCAAAGGGGATTCTGACCAGCCCACAAATTCAGTTCTAAAAATACCAATAAACCAAGACCTTTTTACAGAACACAAATACTAGAGATTTCTGGCATAAAACAGAAAACACATGAATTACTTTGCAATTTATCTTTTGTTTTATTCAAAATAGTATAATTTATGTCCATAGAAACACTACCATGATTATAATGCCATGCACCTTTTACATTCAATATATTCCGGAACATTTTCAGAATATTTCAATATTCCTTTACCAAAATTCAGCTAATAATCAGCTAATAAAACTGTAATGAAAATAGTTGGCTATGTGCATAAAATCAAACATGGTGCAATAAAATACATTAGAATTACAAACTCACATTAAAAAGTCTTGCCAACATCATGTACTCAATTCTAGAATTTTCTGGTAAAATTTCGAACTGCATTTACCTTATTTGAAAATATGTTCATTCCTCATTTAACGTCAAACTACATGCAATCTTACATTTAAATAGTTTGACTAGACTGGTACTTTCCTGAGAAATAATCTCATTTGTTATTGACAATCTGAAAATTTACAATTTTCAATTTTTTTTTCTCAACACCAATAATCCTAAAATGCACATGTAAAGCACATTTTTTTAAATTGTTATAATTTGCAATGTTAAGAACATGCATTTATTTTGGCTTTTAAAAACCATATGGCTGAAACATATGACTCACAAAATAGTACGTCATTTTATTTCCATTCTGCATTGTAAAATATTTAACTTTACTAAAACTCTGTATTTCACATTACAGTGACATAGAATGTCACTTCCATTTACAAAAAATATACTAACTTTCCTTCATTCTTTTTTAAGATTTTAAAAATCTACAAATATATTGCTGCTAAACAAAAACCAACAGTTTTCAATTTTACTCAGCCATCTGAACTACACAGGTAATTTCTATCAGCCTTTTGACATCAATAGAAAACATCTATCTATTTATCATGACGTAAAATACACCATTTTCATCAAGCAAGAAGGGTCATATTTACTGGTTATAACTAAAACGTATCAAATTCTTAGCTTATGTGTTGAAAGTCCAGGAGAGCCCATCTTCTCAATGAGACAAACTCCCTTAGCTTAAATACACAAGTTTTGGGCCGTTAGCTCCCTCCCCGACCAGAGTAATTTAAGTTTAGTCCAATCAAAATACATGGAAGGATCCACCACCTTCAATACAGTTCAAAATCATAAGTAGAAACACAACTTCATACGCTGTATTTCCTGTCATGTGTTCCAACTTCCGTGCCAGGAACTTCGACTGTAGCGCCCCAATTGGTGGTTAGGCTAACCAGCCGCCGACAGCCTACATCAGTTCTGAGTCTGTACGCATTGAGGCCGGAGGGTCTACCCCAGCTCAGAGCGGTGTGGATTCTTCCGTGACGTGACCTTGCCGTAGCATGGAAATCATTGCAGAATTTCAAGTGTGTACACATTACAAGGTAGGAAATTAGCGTTGAACACATGTAGACTGTAGATTATGTAGCACAACATGTATTTTTAACAAAATTTATCCATGAAATGGTGTTAGCAGTCACACCTTGCTACGTAGTTTTCGACATTGTGCCAGGCTGGCGAGGCACAATCCAAGCAGTCAGTTGAAGTCGGTAGGTGAGGAAAGTGTATTTTATGAGACTCCCGTCTCAAGGTTTATGAGAACTTAACGTTTTGCTTTCACAGATACTGTAATTCTGTTTGTGTACTTTGTTTAAATCCTTTGACGCTGGCTAACAGCCGCGGCACTAGAGCCCATGACAGCACTCACCACGAACGTGTCACATGTCCCGCACGTGTGCAAAGAGGCCAATAATCATTCTGAACTCCCACATAAATATTACTTTTCAGTGTAAAATGTGTTATATTGTATTTTCAGGGTTTAAAATGTCTTAAAATTTTTTTAAAGTGTTTTTGCAAATTAGGAATTGTTTGGTTATGAAATTCAAAGTGCCCGCACCACCGAGATTAAGAACACTGATATTCCAGCATGAATGCTGTCATAAAGAGACATTAAATTAATATGAAAATTCATAAGAAAATTATAAAAATGTAAAACAATGTTTTATTTAAATTGTGCCATTTTATTTTCTATAATAAAATATTTTATTCTGCGTGCATAGCACTTCCGCTTATGTAAACCCCGTACGCTTGCCTCTGGACAGTCTGTCGAGGACAGCTGGCGAGGTAAGACACTGTCACGTACGCACTACAACTTTTCTTCACTTATTTAGCTTTCCATAGTCAATTTAGTTTACCGGTTAACCTTTCCCTGTGTATGTTTTTGCCAGACATTTTCCCCAGCATTATACTTCCGCTTTATTAATTTATTGCGCCCTTGTGGCATTCTTAAATTAATCGAGGAGAAGAAGTAGAAAGATGTCAGAGAGGTCACAAGACCCACACAACTTGAATCAGGCGCCATCCGCCTATGTTTATGGTGTTTCGTTGTAACTTCTGCATTATTGCTATGTGCAATTTCAAGGGCTTTGTTTTTATGTATGTATTTGAGGGTAATTTTCTTGTTTAAATATTTTACGGCAACATCACATACAACCATGTGGCCGACCGAAGACAAGTCTTTGTATACACCATCTTTGTGTTTTGAGAGCTTGTTTATGTAACATTGTATGTGCAATATTTTACTAAGGGTTCTATGTTAAATTTTTGTCAGGGTTCCGTGTAATTTCACATAAATTGATGTTTTTTGTACTTGACCACGCAGTCATGTTAATGTTTGATTTTACCGCCATAAAGCATGTCTGTAACCACATCAATCGTAACGAGAATAATTTTCTCAGCAAGAATAATATTTTGTCTGAATTTAATTTGCTGTTTCACGAAGAAATATTGCAATTTCAACTGCACCACGTGGTCCGCTACGAAATTCATCCAGCGGCATCTGCGCCATCTAAACTTATTTTCACACATGTGTGTGTTTATTGTGAATACTCATCTCATATCCCATCTTGTTTCATGTATCTTTGAGGGTTTACGTAATTTTGTAATTAGTGTACAGTGCAATTATTCCCGTCCTAGTTGGCTCTGTGTATAGGTCATCACCACACTACCCACGTGCTGTAGGGCGAGCCCCGACGAGTTTGCATTAGTGATGCCGAGTAATCACACGTATTAATATGTATCAATGGTTTCATTTGTAATTCACAGTGTCCTGTCTTCAGGGAAAAACCGTCGGTCCACCCTAGTGGCTGTCGGCCCTCTTCCCTTGTGAAGGCTGTCTTTCACATACTGCGATGAGATCATCCATCTAGGCATGCGCTAGATTAATTGTGGACTGGGGAGCACCCAAGTGGAGTTAGCAAGACACGACTGAGTGTATCATTAATTTCATGGCACATTGATTTGTACGCACAGTATCAATAAAAATAAGTCTTACAGTGAACTTACCTCTTGTATTCAGTAGTGACAGTGTCCTAGCCACATATATTATATTAAGTGTTTATTTCAAATGATGTTTAGTAAAAGTTTAGTATTGCCTACGTGTTTGTAAGTACGCATGGGTGAGACAGACACACAGAACCCACAGCATCCCTGAGAACCCTGAGTCTCAATAGTGCAGTGATTGGGAAGCACTGCTGGTGCCCATATCACCAGTAAGCATTTGTGTCATCTTTTGTCTCATGTCTCACCAGACAGCGTCACCTTTTATTTACGCTCACAGCCTGCTAGGCCCCTGCATCGAACGGAGGGCCTGTAATTCATTGCTATTTCATTTGGTCTTTTCCTCTGATGTATCTTTTGTGTTCACCTCAAGCTGGTTCAGACGAGGCATCAAGTAATTTGATTTGCACCTCAAGGCTTTTGTACTGTTATTGTTTACTGTGACATTGGTTTCTAGTGCCTTGCATGATTTAATGTGTTTTTTTTATGTGAAGTAAATGCTGTGTCGTTCTTGAATTAAAAGGGCATATGGTCACCCTTATTTCTTGTGCTCAAGCAATTAATTCCCCCTTGTACTTTTATTTAGCGTGCTCTGCAATAGACAACAGGAGAGAACAGTTTGGTGGTTATACATAATCAATTTAAGTAGTTATGTGGTAACGTCATGCCCTGGTACCCTGGGATCTCCATTTAAAAATCCAATACCTGAAAATGCTAACTCCTACTTAACGCCAATAACAAAGAAGCGCCTCACAACATGTGGCTTACTCCAACTCCGACCAACATCTCAAGAGTAAATATGAGTATAGTGGAGAGTGTAATGTGAAAGGAACAGTGCTATGTTTGTGTGCATGCTGGCCCGGCACAGTAACACAGTGGACTCCCTATCCACCATTTTTCAGGGGACTGTCAAAAAATTTCCATAAATGCAGGATTTCAATAGATAAGGTAGGTAACATTTTGTCGAGAGCGAGGTCATTAGAGACGGTGCAAGTTGCACAGGGAAGAGGGATTGGGGAAGGATTGGGAAGGAATTGGCCAGGGCCTTTGTTTGGGACTCATCACAGCATTCGCCTGGAGTGATTTCGTAAAACCATGGAAAACCGAAATCAGGATGTCCAGACTGGAAAATGAACCCAGGTCCTCCTGAATGTGAGTCCAGTGAGTTACCACTGCATCACCCCGCTCGGTTTCAATAGATAAGGATTCTGAAATGTACATCAATAAAATACAACTCCTCCTCATTAGACTTCATGTTGAGTATAATGAGAGCTGTTCATTAACTGCAAATAGAGTTTAACTGGTACACAATACAAATGGGAATTTAAAAAAAAAAAATAGTATTACTGTATTAGTATTACTGTAAATAATACATTAAAAAAACTTTTCACCTCAACTTGTTTAAATAAAGAATATAACAACTCAAAATACAGTATATAATTGATTGTAATCCAACACTCAATGCAAGCTGACCTAAAACTTTCAAACCCTCTGAAATGAAAATTATGTTACCGAATGCAAGCCAGATTTTGAATTTCAGCACACACTCAATCAGCTGAGAGCATGCAGAGAGATTATCAACCTGCAGTGTGTTCATGATGGGCAAGATAGAGTAGGGGAAGTGGTGGGAGGAGTGAAACAATGTACCTCTCCATGCTGTTATATGTTGGTAACACCTTGTGCACGTGGCAAATGTTTGTCTTTTAAAGTGACTGATTATATTTCACTACAAAAAAATGGTTTTTTTTTAGTGAGACAGAAACGAATGAATAAGGTAATTAGAATTTATTTCTTCACTGTCTTTAATAATTAATTACTCAAAACCACGTCCTATGATTTTCCCATCCATTTACACCTGTCGTGAGTTACGCTGCACTCGGGCTTGGTGCTTAATAATTAGACGACAAAGGTGTTGAATAGACCCTGACAGGATATCAGTTTATTCAAAAGATGCATGTCTATTGAAATTAATTAATATTAATCTTCTGATTTCGCCGCAGGAAGTAACTGATAATGTACTTTACACTTGGTAATACAAGTTGTTGACATTAAAACAACATTTTCTGATGACAAGGGGAGGTGAATGTTATGGGCTTATCATTTTATTCATGAAAATGCTGTCTATTGAGTTAAATTAATATATTGTTTTAAAATCATGTTGACTTTATGCCAGATACAATTAAACACCCACTTTAAGGGAAAAAACCACCTTTGTTTGCAAAAGAAAACATCTTTGCAAATCTTAATTCCTCATTAAAATGTATTGCGTAACATTTTCAGGCAAAATCATTTACTTTGAAGTACTAGTGATGATAGGTGCAACTATTTTGAGTGATGGATAATCTTAACGTTTCTACAATTGCCAGTAAGTGCACGCAGCCAACAGGACACACTTATTTTGGTTCAACAACATTCCCCTCTCAAAGGCATGTAAGGGGAGGAAGAAAGGTATGCAGCTAAAAGAGAGAGAGAGAGAGAGAACAAATGGTCACCATACTGGTTGCTAGGTAACTGCTTCCCCTCTCGTCAGCCGTGTAAGTGGAGGGAGCAAGCTACTCCAGACATGCACCACGCCACAGAGCAGTGATGAATGACGGCGTGCATGATGTATTTCACATTCAGTTACTAAAATTTAGCATAAACAACGAGCATAAAAACAATTGCTGTAGGAAATCTTAGGTAACGAATCAAAAGATATTTAGATTGACGAAATATCTGATAAACAATAAAAGCTGGTAGATTTATCATTATTTATCCCAGTTTTGCTGGGACCACTGAAAATCAACTGCGCTTTCGGTGCATAGAGAGTCCACTGTACCGAGGGTGTACCGAGTGTAATGAGTATTGTAAACATCTCTATGCTTGGCCTATTCCTGGAAATGTGCAGTATGAGCATAACAGGGAGTACACATCCGCATATGTGTTCTGTGTTTCTATGTCCTTGCCAGAAGCTGGGAAACCACACATTAGACATGGAAAGGAAAGTTTGCCCATGCAGTGAGAATAATGGGGCCAGCAGACAGAACTTAGGCGCAACCACTGCGCTATGAGGACAGTGCACCACGGTACTTTGCATTAGCCTGGCTGGTGAGATGGCCTGCTATGTAGAGTGCTACTATCATAAAAACACAGGGACAGTGCCAATCAAGGTGAGCACCTATCCTTTATGCATGGATTTTTTCACATGTGAGGTATTTCACTCCATGTAAATGTTCAGATGGAATGGAGATGAAATTGGAGTTGTCTCTTGTGCTGCAAGCATCTGGGAACCACACCTCAGAGTTACGGTTGCCTACTGTTGTACTCACCTACCAGAAGGAGACAAATGTAGCACAAAACGGCTCTAGAGGGCTCCAGACAGGCTGGATCACACTCTCACAGACACGACAGGCCACCATCTTACCATGATGACGCAGGCACTGAAGACACCCCCAACTGGTACATTCTTGTGAGCGATGGGGGTCCCTATGCATCCCAGGGGACATAAATGGACAGTCGAGAGCGGTCCTGGTCGACATGGTGACAACTCACAACTGCATCACTCCCTACCTTGTGCCCAACAACCAGCTGATGCTGGAGCCAAGGCTGCTCTGCCTCACCTCCAGGTGCCCCCAAAAAGAGATACGAGGTGGTACTGCCCTCACCATCTAGATCTGAGACCTGATCACCATCGCCACTGCCCTTGTGGTGGAGGAACTGTGAGAGGATGACATTCTGGGTCAGCCTTGGCTATGCAAACTAGATGGCAATATTGAGGTAAGCAAGGGCTGATGCCATGCTGCCAGCTGATGTATTGCATCAAGACCTCCTTCCCTTTCCCTTTACAGGGGTTTGTTGCTGAATGAGTTTAGTCATGTGGTCCCATCTGAACTTGCAACATTGTTTGAGAATGTGTTAAATCAACATCCCATAGTTTTTGCATTATCGGATATGCTACTCCATACCAACACTAAGCACTATCTAATGTAGCAGGCATCCTGGACCAGGTCGCGAACATGCTTAGGGATAGGGTGAGTGAGCCTAGCCTTCAAGCCTGCAAACAAGTTACCTGTGAACACACCTCTCCACCCTCCCCCTCCCCCCAATGATAAAAATCTTGGTCACGTTAGCAGGGCTAGGACAGACTAAGATTTTTTCCACTCTAGACCTAAAGTCAAGCTTTTGGCAAATTGCTGTGAGGCCAAAGGATAGACCCAAGTCTGAATTCATCATATTGGACAGGCAGTGGTTCCAGTTTTGTCCAATGCCTTTTGGTCTACAGGACGCTCCTACAAAATTCCAGTGCTGGGCCACTACATCTGCCTATTCACAGGGGCATAACTGAACTGCATCTTGGCATGGACATAGTCATGGAAGGAGCATGCCCACCACCTTACACTGGCTGCAGAATGACATTCCAGACTTCACCGTTGTTGAGTTGCCTTTCACTGACAGACTCTCACTGAAGTAGCCATACCACTTGACAGATGCAGCACAGCATGCCTCTGTTGAACTGAAGTGCAAGTTCTGCAAATGCCCACTCCGACTTCTCCCCCCGCTTCTATATGGATGCAAGTCAAGATGGTTTGGGTGCCATCAATTGAGCAATAAAGGTGAACTTTCGTGACTGACTATGCAAGTGTAAAATTTGGGGAGGCCTAGAAGAACTACAACAAGAATGAGCACGAATGTTTCACAGTCACATGGGTGCTGAAGCGCTACTGCCACTTTCTGAAGGGCAGTGAGTTCACAGTATGGACAGACAACCAGTGTTTACTCTAGTTAATGAAAGTGCAGGGGTGGAAGTCTAAATTCACTGGTTGGACATAGCACATCACTCGATGAACTTGGTTGTTAAACACATCCCCAGCAAGTACAACAATCTGACCAACAAGCTTTCCTGCCATACGAACCCGGGCAGCAAAGCACATGACAAGACCACCTGAGATGAAATCCTACCCCCCACCCTGCCACCAGGTGATCAGGGATCAATCTTCAAGCCCACCCACAGAAGCATTGTGTGCAATGGTGCAGGCTGATCTGGGTCATGCATTCAACAAGGTGTAGCAGGGGATACTTGAAGCACAGGAGTTGGGCGTGTTCACACACAACAAATGGACTGCATGTGCAACCAATCACTTAGAACACCACCGACTGATTGAGGGCATCCTCTAGTATCAAGCATGCCACATCAACATCTCCCTGGAGACTGTTCATTCGGTCACAGATTTGCACAATCATGTACGATCTGCACCACGATGACACCTTGGCAGGCTATCTGGGCACCAATGAGACAAGGCGAACACTTTCACTGGCCAGGTATCAACAAGGAAACACATTAGTATATGCACACATGCAAGCAATGCCAGACATGGAAGATCCATTACAGTGATGGCATACAACAACAGCATCTAAGAGAGCCTATGGAACTGTTTGACTTTGTCACTTCCAACATTACGGACCCCTACCCCAAGACTGCCAAGGGTACACAGTTGATCATCTTCGTAACCAACCTTTTCACACAGTAAGTGAAAGCCTACCACATTTGTGACACACAGAACAGCACAATTGCACAGCTGCAAGAATCTTGAGTTCTTTCACTGGTGGGGTTACAGGATGCCCAGCGAGACTGTAAATTGAATTTTCCATACATTTCCTTCTTTTTCATTGGAAATCTTGTACCAAAAAAAAGTTGTATAAGAAACTATCAAGTACCTACAATAAGTCATGCAGGTTATCTGTGAACGTTTCTGTTGTACATAAATCTGGTTTCATGATACAGCGGCATAAGGACAACAAATCTCAACAGTTTCACTATAAGGCAACACTTGGTCGGCAACAATAGTTATCTCAGACTATGCGGCCACATATTTTAGGGTGTATACTTTACTACTGACACGGAGAGTGTACTTGTAGACCATAACCAGGAAAAAATTACATTCAAAACTTGGGTAATGCCTGTGCAGTTGTTGCAAGAATGGCACCTACAGAGGCCAAGTCAACTAGGAGTGTAGTGTGAAGAGGAGCTGAAGGAAGATCCCGTACAGCAAGGGGAGAGGCTATAGCATGATAGGGACACTGCATGTGCTTATCAGGCAGCTTACATAGCAGATAAAACACGTACCACCTCCAGCCATCCCTCCATGTTGCAACTGTGGCAGCTTGTGTATATGCACACATACCACCTAACAGAGAAGAAAGGTTTGCTTGGAATTAGCACCATGCTAGACTGGACCCAGGACTATAGTGTACTGCACAGATATATCTTCTTACCTCATGCAACTCAGCTACAGGAAGCCACAAAAACTCCACCGAGACTACCTGCGTACCATGAATGATCCAGTTGAAGCATGCCAAATTAAACACAGACAACCCCACCCAGCCCGGTGGCCAAAGGTGTAATATGAACCTGTACACTGTGTTTGCAACTCCTGCCTGCACTGGTGGTACACTGAGAGACATGGTCAATATGTCCATTACAGCTACGAGGTTTTCTGAATTTCTGCCCAAAAGTTCCACGTCCTGAGGCACCAGGTTTTCTATCTCCCCTCACCTATGCTGGGATACAGTGTGACCTAGGCTGTACACTGGTCACACCTACTGGCTTTGCAGGCTTCCCTTCAGGGAATTCTCTGCCCATTATTGAGCAGCCTTTGTCACACCTGAAAACACCAGAGAAGCCTTGGTTCTACTGACCAGACATTCCTTTGAGCACCTCCACTTTCCACTGTGTGGTAGATGAGGCAGACAATGAACAATACCCAAGTGGTGTTGCTGGTGAGCCACAGGATGCACGTGTCACAGACATTTCAGAGAGAGAGAGAGAGAGAGAGAGAGAGAGAACCTGTGATGAGGAGGAACAAAAGCAAGCGACATATGACACGAGTCAACCCCCACTTCCACACAGGCTTAGTGGAGCATGGAGAATCCTCGCACAGCACAGAGATGACACCTCATCCCATGCCTGACATTGGGTGACATGATGCCAAGACACTAAAGTCTATGCACTTACTGCTATCTGCAGGCGCACAGCTGTTGTAATCCGCACCTCCTCCTTTCTCATGTTACACACAAACCAACAACCTCTGACATCACACAGTCCCTATATGTCAAGATGTGTGTTTTGGTCGCCTCTTGTGACAGTCTAGCAGGGGTGTGGGGGGGTGTGGGAGGGAGGCATCTGAAATCTCACCTCGTCCCTTAACTGGTGAAAGCCCCAAAATCCCATCATGGGTTGCTCACGCATGAGATGCACGACAAGCATTGCACTTAATGTGTGTGCTTAATGTGTGTGATGCATGTGTCAGTACGTATTGCATGTTATGCCAAAATTATGCCCAGCAGGCTAAATTATGAAGTGTTGAAGGGTTCTTTGTTAGCTTGTAAGTGATTTCATGTATCTGTTCTGTTTGTACACTTTAATGCATGTGTTTATAAATTACTGTGTTAATGTTCTGTCTCCTGTACAGAACCACCTCTTCCAACACAGGGCACATGCTCTGCTTTCAATAGCCACTGGTCAGTCTTTTTTCTGAGCTCAAGCAAGGCAGATGCATGCTGTGAGGTCTGCACGGGCCTCATATTTTACTTTCACTAATACTGTAATTCTGTTTGCGTAATTTGTTTAAATTATTTTACTTACCAGCCAGCTAGGTCTTTCTGACAAATGGAGGGCCTACATTAATAGAGGGAGGTTAATTTCCATGTCATATGACCTTTTCCACTGACGTAACTTTAATGTTCACCTCAACCTGGTTAAGACAAGGCATCAAGTAATTTAACTTGTGCCTCAGTGTACTGTTATAATTTATTGTGACATTGATTTGTAATGCCTTGTGCAATTTAATGTTTTCTTTTGTGTAGTAAACATTGGATGGCTCTCGATGTAAGGTGCACATGGTCACCCTTATTTATTGTGCTTAAGTAATTAAGTTCTACCTTGCAGCTACTTGCATTCAACATGTTCCATGGTCAACAGTAGGACAGAAGAGTTTTGTTGTTATTTGGCATCAATTTAAGTAGCCATGTGGTGACATCACGACCCTAGTAAGAATCTGTACTCTCGACATGGCTGTGTGCAAAATAATGACATAGTCTGCAATTTCCATTTACAATTCCAACACCTGAAAACACTACCTCCTACTTGATGCCAATAACCTCGTACAAGAGGTTCTAAAAATATTCACATATTCTGACATAATGGTCACAGAACTTAATGGGTTCATAATATTTTTAAGGATCTAAATTCTACAAGTGAACCAAATGAAATCCATAGAAAGCCATATCTATACCAATATAGTAAAGAGGTAATGTAAATTTGTTTGTTTATTTGTTTGTATGTAATGGCTAATCTCGGAAATTACAAAACCAATTCTTATAATTCATTCACTGTTACAAACCTACATTATTCCAGATGGACATAGACTATGTTTAATTTTAAAAAAAATTCCTTGAGAAATTTCAAAATTTGTAAAACCAAGTCGGAGAAAAATTAGCTATTTGGTTGCTTCCTAAGCATGCTTTACGAAAACTACAGGGCCGATTTTTATCATTCTTTCACTGTTAGAAAGCTACATTCTTCCAGATGGACATATGCACATATCAAATGGGACCACAGAGGCCCAGTGGGTACAGTATAGTAAAGTAGGGCTGCAGTGGCCCAGTGTCTAGAGCACTCTCAAGTGGGACCACGGTGGCCCAGTGATTAGAGCAATCCCAAGTGGGGCCACAGTGGCTCAATGGATAGAAAGATTTTAAGTGGGGCCGCATTGGCTGAGTGGCTAGAGCGATCCCAAGTGGTGCAGCAGCGGCCCAATGGATAGAAAGATCTCAAGTAGGGCCGCAGTGGCCCTGTGGCTAGAGGATCCCAAGTAGTGGCTCAGTGGCTAGAGCACTTTCAAGTGGGGTCGCAGTGGCTCAGTGCATAGAAATATATCAAGTAGGGCCATAGAGACCCAGTGGCTAGAGCGATTCCAAGTGGCGCCTCAGTGGATAGAGAGATCTAAAGTGAGGCCACAGTGGCCTAGTAGCTAGAGCGATCTCAAGTGGGTCCACAGTGGCCCAGTAGCTAGAGTGATCTCAAGTGGGGCTGCAGTGGCCCAGTGGATAGAGCAATCCCAAGTGGGGACGCAGTGGCTCAGTGGCTAGAGCACTCTCAAGTGAAGGCCACAGTGGCTCAGTAGATAGAAATATTTCAAGTGGGGCTGCAGTGGCTCAGTAGATCTTAATATTATATTGATATTATAAATTTGCAAGTAGTCGCGGATAGTCATAGGTAGTCATGTGTAGTCGCTAGTGGTCACAGGTAGTCTTAGATAGTCGCAGATAGTCATGAGTAGTCACAGGTAGTCATAGAAAGTCATGGGTAGTCACAGGTATTCACAGATAATCAAGGGTAGTCACAAGTAGTCACGGGTAGTTACTGGTAGTTGCAGGTAGTTACGGGTAGTCACATATGTAGGTATGTATTTCAATAACTCCATAAAACCTGAGAGAAGCGATGGCGGGTTGCTAGTTACTGTATTTTGGCGTGTATAGGCAACACATTTTTACAAAAAAATGACTACAAAAAGTGGGGTATAGTTTATATACAATATATTGGCATAAAAAAATTTTCCAGCAATTTTCTTCCAAAAACATGTTTAGAAATTTGTCAACATACAGTACATTATAATGTTTTAACTCTTAAAGAAAGGAAGGAAAGAAAGGGAAGGAATTTAAATAAAGGAGGGGGGAGACTTGTGCAGTTATTTGTTTACTCACATTCATAAACAAAATAACCACCATATCACTTGTGTAAAATGTAAACATGTTGGAGCTCGGCCACAGATGTTGTAAATGAGAAAATCATTTTCTTGCTGTACAAGAGAAAGATATCTTACATAGTTTGCATGCCCGCCATGGCTCTACAAGAGCACATTCATAAACACCATTTTATGTAACACATTGCTGTGGTTTTGCTTTCTCAAGTCACGTTACCATCTGTGGAATTGTAATTGTGATATGTATATTCGTAAACATTGCAACATAACATTACCTTTGTACAGAATCGTGACTTCAGAATACTTACAGAAATACAAAAATTCAGTGCGGCCTATACTTTAAATATTAACTATCCCTAATTTTTCATCAAAAACTTCTGGTGCAGAATATATAAACACACGCAGCCTATACACACCAAAATATGGTAGTTTATAAGACACTAAAAATTATTGATACATGAAAATATTTATAAAGAGAACTTCACATTATTTAAGGAACTCAAACCAAAATCAATAAATGTTTTATTTTCATTGTAATACAGTTAATTTTATCAAATAATTGGAATCCCAGAAGGATAAAAATTACTGTATCGATAAGGTACTGATATCAGGAATCTAAAGTTGGTTTTTGCCAGGCAAAGCATCAATGCAGACAAGGATAAAATAACAAATAATATTTTGACATAAAAAAGTGATGACGATTGGGCATTTCTTAAAAATGGGGTATTGAGAGCCAATTACATAAAATAGGAGGGATATAAGCGAGTGATATCTGCCTTTCATGCTATCCCCCTTCATTTTATCATAGTCAAGGTTATTGCAGCAGACATTGAAGAGTATTATAAAGACCACTCATATTCTATATAACTTGATTTACAAGCTAGAAGTCTTGAAGTGAAAGTTGAAAATTTCTGCCCAGCTTGGAGTCGAAATCATACAACCCCATTAAACATCCAGTTGCTCGGTCAGACTTACACAACACATTATATCCATGTAAGCAATGTACATAAACAGGAGCTTACCAGATTCTGTAAGAGCGTTGATGGACACAGTATAGATGCTCGAGGCATAACCATCCAGGTTGCAGTTGTCATTTCTCAGGCCTCCATTCCCCACAGCCCAAACGTAAATTGCTCCTTTGCCACTTCTTCCCTGCAAAATTTGATTCAGTCCATTACTTTTATATTGCAGTGCATACTTTTCTATATCAATACAAAAAATATTTCTGTATATATTATGTTATTAAAAATTCTTTTATCTGGAAGGTATAAATTACCTTGTACATGTGAATCCAAAACTGGGTTTCCTTAGTAGTTCAGTGCAGGTTTAAATTTAGTAGCCACTTTAATAAAAACTACACACATTTTAAATGTTAAGTTCTTCATAAAAAATTTTTTAATGTAACAACATTTATGTGCGTAAGTTTTATGTACATGCTTTCTGAAATAAATTATATAAAATGGCAACATAAAAAAATGGGGTCCAGTATAAACATGATGAGCTTGGGTAATGAATGAGTAAAATTAATTTAATAACTTTTAAGAAATTTTCATCACATGGTCAAGAAGTTACGTTTTGTTCTGTTTTTAGCATACTTTCCGAAGGAAAGAAAGTATTACGAGATCACTTTCCTGTCTGTGTGTATGTGTCCCCTCCACTTCAATTTTTGAACATCTAATGTTTTTGACCTTGCAGAGCATGTACTTCAAAATGGTGGCCACTTTAATATTTAGGGTGATATGTCATATCTCGGAAACCATTCAACGAATTTAAACCAAATTTTGTATGCTGGCAGCTCAAGTTGTAAGGATTGAATTCAGAGATGATTATTGTTGGTCCACCGTTTTGTCAGATAGCATCACATGAAAAAATTAAGCTTTTACGTTATATCTCGAAAATTATTCAACCAATTTTTGCCAAATTTGGCACGTGGTACTATGATAGGCCACATAAATGTAAGCAATTGAACTTAATCAAGCACTTATTTTACAAAATGGTGGCCAAATTAATATTTTTAGGTTTATTTGGTATAAGTATCATACCATTTCACCAATTTCAACCAAATTTTCTATGCTGACATTATCTATTACAAGCTTCATATAAACAAAAAAACAACCCCTTTTGTCCACCATTTCGTAAGATAGCGCTATATAAATTTATAAAGTTTTTGTATAATATCTTTGGAACCAATGGACACATTGCTAACAAATTTGGCAAACAGGTAGTACTGTGGCAGATTGTATGTACAAATGGGTTTCAAGTATGTCAGACACTTTGTGACCGGATGTCAGACATTTTGTGATGGGATGTCCATCACAAGTATTTTAAATGTGGAAAAAGTGCAAAGAAAGGTCTCTTTTTAGATAACTGTGAATGCCTGCGGAGGCGTGAGTGACGACCTGCACGACTGTTATGTGTAGTGGGTTGCACGCGTACAGGCGCTCCTTGTGGAAGCACACCCTGAGAAATCATTAGCTGTCCGAAGTTTGTGCCACTCAGAATATACTGGCAACTTGTTTAGTAGAAAAGAGGGCACTGCCTGTATAGGGTGCGCTGAGGTACAAGTCACAAAGGAGCATGAGAGTGGGGGTTTGCTCTGCATATATATTGAGGTGCACAAGCTGCCTCTAGGAGAATTCCCCAGCTGGTGTGCTGGTGCTCTTGAGTGAGTGTTGTCCGCCCAGAGTAACGCCGAAATCCAGCCAGCATGCTGGTACTCTGTGGTGAGTAGTGTCCGCCCAGAGTATCTACAAGTTGAGGAGCCTTCGAACAACGAGCTAAGTACTAATGGAATCTTCGAACTTAGAAAATATTCATGATGTGGGGACTTTGAATATTTCTGCGAGGAGACTACGAGGGGTGATAGTTTTTGGTCAGCCGAGATCGGGACTTAGACTTTTTTTCGAAGAGTGGTGATTTGGACTTAGTGGTTTTTTCTTGCCATTAGGAGTTGGTGATAGAATTTTTCTGGGAAGCGCGCTTAATGACTGATTATGGAGGAAGGCACCCCTGGACTTCATGTTTTTCCCGTGCGCTTGCAAGATTAAGACTTTGTTTTTGGCTATGTCCTGTGTGGGACTTAGTTGGTTTTCTACGATGAGAAAGAGTAAAAACTTTGTATATTTTGAGCTCGCATGTAAACTTGTTTATTTGTGGATTCCCTGCATCGGTTGTATGAGGAGCGGCCATGTTGGAGTTTAGCCCTAGCAAAAAGCTTTTAATTTGAGTAAACATTATTGTGAAGATCCTAACGTGTGTTTCCCAGTGTACCTCCCGAAGTTATGTGTGTGCTGAAGGTTAGCTGCATGACCAGCATTGCACTTTGTGACAGTTTCTCGTTTAGGCTTATAAGAAGGAACTCTGGCAGCATAATTGGAAAGGTTGGAAGTATTATTCTTTGTAATTAGACATTGTAAATGAAAGAACTGGAACTTTTGGGGAGGGAGGGAGAGAGAATGGCTGATGGATGGTGTGTTTGGAGAGTAGTTAGTGCTGAAGTAGGCAGCCTTCATGAAAGTGTTGGTGGGGACAATATCCTCGGCCTGCTTTGGTTGTGTGGTGAGTGTGTTGGTGTGAGTTCACGGGCAAGCTGCCATGCAAGCGTATGGTGGGGAGAGTATCCCCAGCCTGATGAATCGTGTGGAGGTAAATATGGAGAGTGTTGTGGAGTATTTGGTGGGAAATTTCATGGGTTTGTTCCTGAGTATTTTTAAGGGCGAAACAATTAAAAAAAAGCCAAAAAATAAGAGACCAATACCTCAGCGGGGCCTTTTACATTCTATTTTAAAGGAGTTGGTTTTATTTGAAATTTGTTTGTGTAATCACCCTCCGTGGTGAAGTATGCAAGTGTAATAGTGAATTTATTTAAAGGCAAGAATTTGAAGGTATCCCTCGGGGTAGTAGTCATGTGGACTTGTAGGAGTACCCGAGAGGAAAGGTTTTAAAAGAGTTGTTTTTAAATGTTAGTAAAGGTAGAGAGAGAGATATGTAAAGGGGCCATTAAATGGTGCTTGTGGTTACCCTTAATGAAGTTATATTGGGAGAACTCCTGACAGAGGGAGTTTACTGTAAAAGTAAATGGATTTGGAGTGTTTACAAGTATCTCAGCATTGTAAAATATTGGTTGGTGTCAGCACACTTAAGGTGCTCATGTTTTTAGATATTTATGTTGTGTGTGTGTGTGTGTGCGTGCGTGTTTTTTTTTTTTTTTTTTTTTCGAAAGGGTTTAAAAATCATGGTTTTGAAACCCGCAGTTGTAAGGCAGGTCAATAGTATTTTAAGTAGAGTTTTCGTGTTTTAATGTGTTTATAGAATTTTCTAAAACTGTTGTAAAAAGCAAGGCCCAAGGTATGGGAGTTTTTAAAGGTGTTTGCAAAAGGAAAGTACGTTATCGGCAAATACAGGTGGAGAACAACATGGTACTATATTTGGAGATCAAATAAATGTTATTTAACAGGAATTCTAAGGTTTGTATGGTATCAGTAGTTTCCTCCTCTCCAGAAAAAAGTGTGTGTGAACAAAGTTAACAGCTATTTTATCAACAAATACACCATCTTTTGCTGACACGTTTCAGTTAACCCTTCCTACTCCGATTCCTTTGATTTTAGGTAGATAGGCGGGTTTGGTAGTTTGAGTTGTGACTCAGGAACTGCGGTGACTGGGCCACAACTTATTTTCAAAATGGTGGCAATCTAGTTATTTTTGCACAGAAAGCTATATCTACGAAACCATGTAATCAGTTCCAACTTAACATTGTATGTTGAAAGTATATATAACAAACTTCAAATGTGTTTATTTTGTCCTCCATTTTGTAAGATAGTGCCAGGTGAATAAATAAAGCTTTAATGTCTCATATCTTGGAAAACAACTGACCGATTCCTTCCAAATATGAAAAACAAGTAATTCTGCGGTAGGTGACATTAGCTGATAAGTTTTAGGTATGTTCAACATTTATTAGCCTACTTTCCAAAGTAAAGAAAGACCTATGAGATTACTTTCCTGTCTGTGCAACTGTGTTTGTGTATGTGTGTGTATGAGTATGTGTCTGTGTTCATCTTTGCATGTGTGTTCACCATTTCAATTTCTAAATACATGAACCAAATGTTACCAAAATTCTGACTTTTATCGTTTTCAACCACATTGGAATTGTACTTTCAAAATGGTGGCCATTATAAAATTTGGCATGAAACGTCATCATATTTCGGGAACCATTCAAACAATTTAAACCAAATTTTGTATGCTGGCACACCATCAAGTAAGCATTAAATTTTAAGATGTATATTTTTAGTGGTTTGTCATATAGGAAAATATCACTAAATGAAGAAATAGAGATTTTTCATTATATCTCGAAAACTATTAAACCAATCTTGCCAAATTAGGCAGGTAAGTAATACCATAATAGGCCAAGTAAATGAACATGATTAAACTTTATTAGATGATTATTTTCAAAATGGCATTGAAACTAATATTTCATGTTTAATTTGGTATATCTACCTTACCATTTAATCAACTTCAACCAAATTTTATATACTGAAAATCTCTATTACACAAATCATATATACATACACATAACCACTTTTGTCAGCCATTTTGGAAGAAAGTACCATACAAATAAATAAAATGCTTTTCATACCTCTGTAATAAATTTACTGATTCCTAACAAATTTGGCAAACAAGTACTACTCATGCAGATGACAAGTGATATGTTTTATGCACATTAGGCACTTATTTTCAAAATGGCAGTCATATATCCATATTTAGCTTACACTATATCACTGAAACCCTGTAATCAATTCCAAATCAATTTTGTATGTTGGCAGTAGATATTACAAATATCAACTGTATATACACAAAGCAACTTTTATAATCAATTTTGTAAGACTGCGCTACGTGAATAAATAAAGTTTTTATGCCATATATCAGGAAACAATTGATAGATGCCTATCAAATGGGGCAAACAATTAGTACTGCAGCAGGTGGTGTAAACCGGTATGTTTTAAGTAGGTCAGACACTTATTTTCAAAATTATGGCTACAAATATTTTAGCTCATTGTATGTATCAACAAAACAAATCCCGACTTAACTTTGTATGCTGGCAATACCTATTACAACACTCAGATGTATCTATGCAGAGCCTCATTTCACTGCCATTTTGTAAGACAGCCCAACCAATAAAAAAATTAAAGTTTTATCTCATATCTTGAGAAACAATTGACCCATTTTTATCAAAATTGGCAAAGATGATGTATTGTGTTAGGCCATGTTAAAATTGATGGGTGCCCCTCTTGGGCTTTACTGGCTAAGAGGTTGTTACGCTGACTACCCTCTCGATTACGGATATGAGAGGGGAATCATCCCCATAGTGAGGCGGAATGATGTGATTTCCCTGCCAGGGAACTTCAGCATCCTCACGACTAAGGCTGTCAAAATGTGGGATGTCAGTGGTCCCAGGGATATGAATGAGGTGTCAGTCGGTGATTATTCAAGGGTGATGATGGCGGTGGATGATCTGGCCTATGGGACAAGGTTTATCCACAGTGGCCTCATCAGCCGACGTGCGGGGACAAAGTTGGTCGGGCTTTGATTTGCCTGGGGTTCAGGGACAACCTTTGGTGGGAGTCGAACCCTGACTATTTTCCCAAATGTCAACTTTATGGTGCAGAAGTTTGGCAGATCTTCAGTGGATGGGTGTCAAACCCGTATCAATTTGCCGGAGGCTAATTTAATGATGCTAGAGGGGGCTGGGGTTACCTAAACAGGGAGTACCTGACGGTCTGGAGTAGGTATAGGTGACACAACCTATGATTATTCCGGGGAAGTATCCTTCAGTTCGTTGTCGTCTGGTGGACACCAGCCTAGCCAATGCTCTAATGGGCCCTCATGTGTAGGTGGTATTATGGTGTTGTAATACAGGGGCAGATTAGCAGGGTCACTAGGTAACAACTCTATTGGATTTGAGTTTACTAAAAACTGTCTGTAGTAGGCTGTCTACCTAGGGTACATCTCTCATGGCACCTCTGGCAGCTCCTAATTCTACAGTGTTTGGTGGTGCATTGATATAAGGGCTTTCTACCTTTCTGTGGATGTAGCAGTCCTAGGTGAAATCGACTTTACAATTGTTCCCAAGGACCTGCTGTGTGATGGGCAGTCAAGGTATCGAGTTGTGTGTCGAGCAATGGCTGAAGATGCACTGAAAACCCAGAAGCAGCTGCATGCCCCTTTTGGGCTTAAATGCCAATTCCTTCCAGGCATTTAAGCACGAAAGGGGAATGCAGCTGTTTCTGGGTTTTCAGTGCATCCTCAGCCATTGCTCGACACACGACTCTATACCTTTACTAACCATCACAACCGAGTTAAACAAACCAACCATCAGGTTAACCTGCCTGCTGGTTTATTAGTCTACAAAAACCAACTAAAACCTGATTATCAGTATGCAATTTGAACTTTCCATTTCTAAATAATCACTGAACTTTTCCATACCAAATATGGCAGTGAGCACTTCTTTCTCATATGCAGAAAACTTCTGCTCGGCTGGAATAAGAAGTCTGCTTGCATAAGCAATGGTAACCAAATTATAACTATCCCTCAGACAAAGTACTGCACATAGTGCTATGGAACTGGCATCAACTTGAAGAAAAAAAGGTTTTTTAAAGTGGGGTATATGTAATACTGGAGGCACAGATAGTTTCTCCTTTAGTTGACAAAAAACATGGTCCCGTTCACCTCCCCAGACAAAATCTACGCCTTTCCTTTTAATGCATTTTATGGTTCAGAGGTTTTTCCAAAGTCAGGAATAAACTTTGAGTAAAACCTGACCATCCCAAGGAAACGTTGAACCTCTCTCAAGTTCTTAGATGCAAGGAAATTCACTATGGATTGGATCTTCTTGGGAACCATTATCAGTTTCCTGTTGGACAGTACAAACGCTAGGTCTAATAATTGCAGATATTAATTTACACACTTGAATAGAACCACACAGAAATATTAGCAAAGTAACTAAGCTACGATTATGGTAGGGGACACACAGTGTTTCTATTCACGTAATATTTATTATGCCTACAGGAAATATGGTGGTAAGGCCTACCTAAATAGATAAAATTTAAGAGCTAGCTACAATAATAATATTAATTACTATAATGAGCTGGAAAATAGGCAAAGGCAAGCCTGATGAAATAATTAATTTTAAAAAATTGCAAAAAGCTACGTGATGCAATTTACAGCATTTGACGTTAAAAGGGGTTTTGTCCAGGGGGGATGCTAATCACGCAACGACGTGCTACTGTGGGAGTCAAAGAAATTTGACTGTGGTAAAGGGGTACTAGGTACAGATGTTTGGATTACCATGTGGAGAGAGTGCTGAACCTGGTGGTCAGCTGGTGTGGATGAGCCTTGTACAAGCTGAAGGGTTGGAGTGCTGGCGGCCTTCTCAAACTGCTCGCTGGAGAGAATGCTGCCTTCCCAAGCAGCGGGCTGGAGTTCAAGCCATATTGCAGACCACTGGAGAGGAGAGAGAGTCTTTGTAGACTAAGGAGAGTCTTCGCAGACTGGGTTAGGCTCGCAAACCTATTCGGCCGGCGAGCCCGGCATCTCTGCTGGACCAGGGTGCTGGACCTCTATTTATAATTGAAAAACTCAGCATCAGCGATTCTTCGGGTACAGGAGTTAGCGTAGCCTTCCAGTGCAGGGGTCTGTTTATTGGGGTGCACATTTCTTATCTCGTTGCTTGGACACATCTCTCTGAGGCTGCTGAATGTGACATCACAAGGTCACAGGTGTACTGCCATCTCGGGGATTGATTGGAACTGCTTCCACGGCTAACCGAAGGGTAGTGGATTTTCAAAATTATTTATGTTATTCGTAGGGGTGGCACTTGCATGCGGGATTCTGGGCGGGCAATGCATTTCATAATTAATCAAGTGTATTGTTATGTAGTCGGCTGTCCAGTGCTTGGCGTCTGTTTGCTCGACACGTGAAATCATTGTTGCTACTGTTTGTGATTTGTCTCGAGCTCAGGTAGCTCATAGATGGGGCGAACTCGCCCGTAGACAGTGCATCTGCGCTGCGCAGCATGTTGGCATGCAGCACCCTTAATAATGAGTTTACAGTTATAATTTTCGTAGTCAGTTGGTAACCCCTCCTATATCAAAATAGAAGCTGCTAAAGGGTATGAAAGGTGGCTAGTATACTAACATGGCACACAGAATATGAAAAAGAATTTATGGTGAAGTCATATGAGGTGTTGCTGGCAAATGTTCATAGAGTGCATTTGTTGGGTTTGTTAATGGCTCATGTTGTGCAAGTTTTAAGTTGGCTTGCAGAAACCAACATTGTCAAAAAAATAAATAGTTGCTTAGAAATTGGCTGAATGGATTTACGTGGCACGCAGGCAGAAAACGAATGGAAACAAAGTAAAACATTGATTACATTATGTTATACATAATTTCTTTTGGCAGGTTACACTTCGTAAACAAAGCTTGAAAAATACAAACATTGGTAAGATGTATCTCTAGGTGAACACAAGATTTTTAAATGGTTTTACATTGGCTTAGTAAGCAAGCAATCTGAAGTTACTTAGGTATACAATGCATAATAAGAAAGAGTCTAAATGGATAACAGTCTGTGTGTTGCAAAGGGGAAAGTTATATTTAGCCAGTACTGTATTGTACACTGCGAGCTCAATGTTCAATGCTCTTCCCTGGGATAACTGATTTGTAAACTGAGCTACTACTCAATGATATGACTGGTTCACATCACTGACCACCAAACACAAAATCTACATACAGCTTATTTATTGTGGTAAAAAACAAGTTCTTTGCCAGTTTAAGTAAATCAGGCATCAAAAACGTCTTATTTGAAACATCAGAAACCATTATTTTAATGTGGGATGAAAGGGTTAACTGAACAGAACTAAGTACTAATAGTAGTACTACATTAAAACAATATAAATGTTTTTTAAATGACAGGTAAGCTGCAAGGAAAGCAAAAAAGGTATTGTGAAAATGATTAACTAAGAGAAAATTTCTCAGGAAGATTATTAGGCAAAACACATTAGGTAATGTAGTCTGGCTAGTACAGGTAATAGGCAACAACAGTGCCTTCCCTCTTCTAGGCAAACATGAGGTAGGCTGATAGGCTTAGACCTTGACTGACTCTAGTTAGCTTACAAGCTGCAATAAACACAAACTTTCAGGCAGTTAGTCTGACATTATATAGGTATACAATATGGGCAGAAATTTGTATAGTACAAGAGAGTCCCATTATAGGGAGATATCACGGTTCCAGGTTCAATCCTTGCTGTAAGAGTGTCCTCGCTATTCCAGAATTAGACAGATTTTGATACTCAGTAGGGCTTACTACTTAAAAATTGCCCTAAAATTGCTCTTAAATTGTGTTCAAATCACCATAACATAAAAATTTCCTATTATATGATAATTGATTGCATGAAAATGAGCAGAAAAACTGACTGCGCCATGTAAGTATAGCCACTCAGCCTGCAATCATTTGCTTGGCCTACGCAGCATTGTCCCGCAATCAGTTGCCCGGCCTATGCAGCATTTCACACTATCGCTTATTCGGCTGCTGAAGCACTGCCCTGCAAGTGATAACTACCCGTCACAGCTCTGCATGACCGCCTCAAATCAAATACCCGTATTTACTGGCATAATTCTCGCACATATTTTACAGGATTTTAGTACAAAAATTAGGGTGCGTGAATTATGCAAAGAATCGCCAAGACATGTGCATGTAAACATTAAAATGGGGTCTACTGTAAGTAATCCCTTGCCAACCACGGGGGATACATTTTTTAAAAACGCAGCCCTTTATTTATTAATAATAAATATGAAAATACATATTCAGAATTAAATCACTCGTGTGCTTGGGGCTAGCAGTGAAAACATTGCTGTGTGCACAGCTGGGCGTTGGGCGAGCGCCTAGATCTTCTGTAGTGTGGCTGGGCGAGCGCCTAGATCCTCAGCAGCGGAGCCGGGCACTGCGACCTGCCACTCTTGCTCAGCCCTAGATCCTCGGGCGGGGCAGCTATCGGTCGGTCGGTCGCTACAAAATTACTCTGGCGCGGCAGTGGCGGCCACCGCCTGTCACTGCCATTTTAACAGGTCCGGTTCACTTCGTAACAGCGGCCCACTTCTCTGTTGCCATGTTCCTCTGCATACGTAATTACCTGAAGTTTAAATGGAGCAGTTTGACTGGCATATTTACCCATTATGCATTCGTATTAAACAAAAATTAATATAAATGTAAACTATTCCCTCCGCATTAAAAAAACCACCCACGTACAAATAAACTCCGTGATTGATTTTGTTCACATGTTTACTGCGCAGGCACAGCAGACAGAAATCAATAACGGGACCAGTGACCTTGAAGTGTCAGCAACCTGGCGCGGTCGAACAAAGCGTGTGCCTGTTAGCATTACATGCCTCGTTGAGAGAAACATGCTGCGTGAAATATGAAAGGAAAAGTTTTTCCCCTTAATTTGGCACCATAAAAACAGGAGCATAAATTGTGCCAGTGCAAGACTCATGCCAGTAAATATGGCAGTCACAGTAAAATTATAGCTTTTCAACTAACAAAGCCTGCATGGTGTGAGACTTACTCAAAACCAACAAAAATTCAAGAAAACTTTATAAAAATAGATTAAAATAAAGTTTGTTATAGCACAGCGATAAAATGTAGTAGTAGTTGTGTCCCTATCTTTAATTTGCATGCCACAGTATGGGGGAAAAAAACCAGCGAAAATCTGTTAATATGTAGCTGTATTCAATTCCAGCTATCGCTTGGACTATTATGTTTAAATTAAATTTATTTTCATTTAACAATAACATTCGACCCACATATGCCAAGTTGTTTGAAACCAAACACAGTTGACAGCACAATTATCATGAATGACTACGGAAAAGCAGAACTGGTTCATGAAAATGGTGTCAAAGTAGAAAGGGGAGGATTCTATTTATAGAACAATGCTCTTGGTTTGTAAGAGAGAGTGGTTAGGAGGCAAGGTGGAAGAATGTGACACATGAGAGCGGCACAAGATACTTAGGGAAATGAGGTGGCGGGGCAAAGGAGTGGAGTTACGGCAGACAGATAACAAAAGCGCACTTCACACAGCCACGAGACCCGCCGCAAGCATGCTTCACACCATCTCGCCGCACATATTTCAACTCAATAAATTAAAATTTTTCATCGAATATTTTTGCGATTTTTTGGCAGTTCCTCAAAAAGACATTTACCCGTGTTCTCACAATTGCCGTGCTCACTACAACGGGATTCTACTGTAATGCCAGGGGTTTTATCACAGAGTCTGGCAGTAAGAAACTAGGCTAGTGCACACATATAGTGAAGCTAACAAGGCTATTGGACAACAATATGAATGGATAAAGAACTGGAGAATTACACCTTTATACAACTGAGCATACTGTGCAATGGTGCATAGTATGATACATATTAAAGGAATATTTTTTTTTTGGTTGCGTTTTTTCTCATGAGTAATTGTTTTTCCATATTTTAAATGTTTTGGTAGTAGAAATGTTATGTTTATTTGCAGTATATTGCACTTTTTCAAAAGTCATAGTTTAATTTGAGTTGGGCAACAGTGATGAAGGTGGTTAGGTGTTTTTTTTTCTCTGACTATTATTTTTGATGCAATTTTGTTAGCATGGAAAAGTAGATACGACAGGGTTCACCCAAGTGTCTGGAGGATGCTTTGTTTTAATTGGTGCTAGTTTTGCGCAATGCCCATATTATGTAATTATGGTAGTGCAATACAATATGCAGCAGCCAATGGAAATGAAGGATGGGGTGGGATAATAGCTGAGGGCACAATCTACGCCTCAGAGATATGAACTGATCGTTCTCGGAGCAAGATGCGAGTGACTACATGTAACCTCCACCTGCACCACCCATGACTGTCTCTCTTATTCATCTCATTTATGAAGAACATATTTCTACAAAATTCTTTGTGCCATTGAAGGAGGTCAATAGGGTACCATGAGGAAACGGGCCCTTCTGACTTAAAGTTATCTGTCTGGCTTATTGTTTTGTAAATGTTTTATGTGTCTGCTGTATAAAGCTTGTGAAAATGCAAAATTATCAATAAACTTCCATGGAAATGTAATGAATGGTTTCATTTGTTTTTTGTAATGACACCTTTATTCAAGAACTTGTTTCTCATGCTATTGTTCCAAATGTGTGAGTCAAGCTGATGCTTGCTCGCTTGGTTAGACAACAACTGCAACATTCATAACTAAAGCACAAATTCTCAGTCTTAGGGGTATTGGCTTGCTTATTGATTCATTGCTTTTAACTGGGTTTTCTACTTAAAAAAAAACTCAGGGGGCTTTCTTGAAACACATGCTGACACATCCTAGGTTTTTACTAAGGTACAAAAAGGCTTTACTAAGGTACAAAAAGGCATCTAATTATGGTTAATATATCCTGGGAAATTTACTCTTCACAAACACTGCAGTGAGGGCTGATTCTGCTGTGTTGTGGGACTCGCAATGGGCGTGGAGTTGCGGGGTCAACACCACACACCAAGTCTGTAGGGGGATGCTATCAGCAGGTGATTAGTTAGAAAGCTACAGTAGCACACAAGAGTCTTTAATGCTGTAGTGGGACAGCGGTAGGCTGGGGAGTGGCACCAAGGCATCAAATAATAATTCATCAGCTTCCCCGTGATGACAGCTCAGCAGGTGCGCCATGGCAGGTGACATATTTGAGGCAACACATACTATAGGCTGGTGGGTGGCGACTACTCTGAAACAGATGGTGGTGTGTCAAGGATCCATGGCACGAAGTTCGTGGCCTTGGGCTGCAGCAAGGAAGCACCTTGATGGTGGATAGGTTTCTCCTCTTTACGAGGCACCTGGGTTGGTGCAGCATCTGGAGAAGGGAGAAAATCTGGCCCTGTGAAGGCCAGAGTTATCCACTCCCTGGCTGACGATTGGCTCACCAGAGTGGAAATGTGGCATTTCTTCTCCATCCCAGTTGTCACTGGAACTGGTGTGGACAGACACTGTGGTTTTGGTGAGGGTGGCTGCATGACAGATATGATGACAGGCCCTCCCTACGGGAAGCAATGTGATGGCCCTGTTGGGGCAACTTACAATGGAAGCGACAGCAGGTAAAGTGTGGGGTCTCAAGCACTGGTTCAGCCGCCTTATTGATGTGGGTCATGTGTATTTTGCAGACGTTTCTGAACTCGCCTTCTATCCACAAAGTGTTTCCCCATCTTTCTTGCACAAGAGTAGGGCTCTTCCACTTTGGATGGAAACCAGCATATAAATGGGCTGCCTTGCTACTGAGTAACATACACCTTCCTTCTTTTACCTGTAGAACTGGCTTTTGAGAAGGCATTGAGTACTTCTTGCTCAAGTAATGAGCCTAGTTCTAGTAGGCCTTCTCTATGCATTTAAAGCTTTCTCTCCTAATTTCTTCAACTTGGGACATTTCACTGGGTTGAGCTCCCAAGCCCAGTCTTTGGGTCTCTGCAGGGAGTGGTCAAGCAGCAGCTCACTTGGTGAGGCACCCAATGCCTCATTATGTCTTCGGTGAAGTGAGAACAGGATATTCGGGAGGTAGCTATCCCACTGTCAATGGTCATCTTGCATGTGACTATGGAGACTTTTTCTAATTTCTTGATTATGCCTTACAGTAGAGTAGGGTTACCCTGCGGGTAGTAATGGGGATCGTCCAGGGTTATACACCCCAACGATGACAAGCAGCTTCTCACACAGTTCTAGTGAATTGGGTGATGTTGTCATTCATAATCAAGATGTAGCTGGGATAACCCCATCGCAGGAAGAACTCCTCCATAACATTTACTATTATTTGGGAGTCATCAGCCTTGGAAAGGGGAAATGCCTCGACTCACCATGAGAAGAAGGAGGTACTGCTTCCCCTTGCACAAACATGGATATAGTCATATTAAATCCAAAGCTACTTGTGTCCAGGGTCGGGACAGGCAACGAGGGATGTTTGCTGAACTTAAGGCTCTGTGGGCTTTTGTGGTCGCACAGACTTGGCATTATTTGAACATAGGCTTCAACATTGTAGCTTACACCTTCCCAGGTATACCTCTTGGTGACTTCACAGAAAGTTTCCTTTACCCCAGGGTGCACCGCATAGGTTTGCTTATGGTAGTAGTAGCAGAGATCTGCCCTCAAACAGTGTGGTGCCCATAGCTTCCAATCTTGTGAAACAGCATGCAGGTGGGACCAGACGTAACCCTCTTCTTCTTTATATTTGTTAGCCTGGCAAGCCATCAGCCCTCAGATTTCAGGATCTCTCTGTTGTTGTTTGAATACTGCCCTGCTGAGTTTCACTTCTACGATCTGCACATAGGTTTCAACCGTCGTTTTGGTAGAGGAGGGCAGATCTGTGGGGGGGAGAGGTCACCCTCTCCCAGTCTTTCAGTCCTTGTGTGTCTTACTCCATGTTAGGTGCATGTGAGAAGGCTACAGGTAATTTGTTTAACTTCCCGGGACTATGTTGGTTGGTTGGTTCCAATGCTTCCCCTTCTAGTCCCTTGACTGGTGTACTTCTACCATGTTATGGATTTCTTCTTCGCGGCCTCTATGTAAAAACACCCTTGATGACAATCTATAGTGGCTTATTGCTAGGGCCACCTGTTTTTCATGAAAGTATTTACGCTCTGACTAGACTTCAATATCCTACGTGCACACTGGGATCGTTCCTTTGGTTACTGGCCGCCTGGCTTTGTGTGAAGACAGTCTGTTACATGAGTAAGCCAATCAGAATTAAGTTTGTTCGATACTGACCATCTGTGATTGGCAAACAGAAAGATAAAATGCGTAACAATTCAAGTAATCCAATCACAAAAGTTATTCTGAACTAAAGTGTTTTGGAACACAACTTCCTGAAATCTTTTTGCCAAAAACAGATGCAGCTACTTATTGCTCAGAGAGCCAGGATTGTCCAAGAATGGCTGCCTTTCTGAGCAGTTCAGTTATGTGAAAGTTGGCTGGTACTGGTTAGTCAGACAACTTAAGGTCAAGCAGTATGGTCGCCTCTGTTTTCAAATGGGCCTCTTCTTGGACCATATAAATTATTCCAGTCCCAGATGTCGGGACCAGGTTGCCATATTCTGATGGTAATTCTGACTTGCCGAGGATAAAATTGACATTGGCCATGGTGTCTAGGGTGGCCAGGATTTCTCTTCCACCTACTGTCACAAGGATGCACAATGGCCTTTTCCTGGAGGATGGCCACACATAGGGCCTTACTTACTTGGCCAGGGCTTCAGGCCATTTGGTCATCCTGGCCGGCCCGTTTCCCAAATGGACTGATCTGTCAGGGGTCAACATAGTTGTAAATGGACTCTCTGTCTTATATTTAAGTTCATTTCAAATTCTAGTACACATGGTACCATAATGATGTAAAATAGGAAATATGCTGTGAAAACACATTTATAACTGTCGCATTAGTTGTAACAGCTTTGATGCCATAGCACTGATGATGTCGGCATGCATTCTACAGTAAATTATGCTATTATTTACATTAAAGCATTAATTTACATTCATAACATTTAAAATTACACATTTAACATTAAACTTCTTGCTAAACAGTTACTGAAAGTGTGTCACATTTATAAATTCCACTGATCAGAATTTACAGTTAAGTACTAAACTGTTTGATGGTATGGAACATTAGAATACCATGGTAACTCCTGTATGTAGGGCTGCCTGTGCCAGTTTCCCTGGGCCATCCACTTTCACACCATTGTCTTTTGGCCCCCACGACGCACTGAACACATCCACTTTGTCCAGGCCGTAGATGAGGGCAGCCGCTTCCTGCATGTCCGTGACAGATCCTTCCAGCAGCCTCACGCCTGCCACACCACAAACACTGCCTTATACAGTCACATTACTCGAGTAAATGAGATTCACATCATGTGACTAGCAAGAAGTGTATATTGTGAACTTTTAAAAAGCACTACCTTGTGACGTTTATGACACAAAATTATAGTGAGTATAATATTTAATGTCATCACTCATGACTCATAAGAGTTAAATATTTATATGCCTGTTAAAAATTATTGTATTTCTGAAGTGAAATGTTAGTATTCCAAAACAAACATGTAAATTTAGTCATTTAGGAATAACATTGCCAGCAGTGGTTTTTAATTTTCACATGTTCTAAACTATCAGTACAAAATATGCAGTTCAGTTGCCATCCCTGGGCAGTGATGAAGGTCAGTTGTTATATACTTGCACACTGTGTTGGGGAGAAGCTGTTGACACAGGAAAGAATGAGCAGCTGGGCCAGCATGAAAAGGCTTGGTGCACCACAATGATGAAGAGGATTCAGCATGTGTTGCAGACTACCACTACCCTCAAAAAATTGTGAGCTTCAATATTTTCTATACATAAAGTGAATATCAACATCAGACAATGAGCTTGCTGCATAACTAAATTGTAATTGGACAACAGTCCTGGCTGGTTGCCATTATCACAGACTGTAAACTGGTAATGGACAGCCAGAAATTTTGGTTGAGTTTATATGAAAATGGTTATTTAAAGTGGCCACTTACAAACATGATACTTAAAAGACAGCCAAATTTTAACATATCTTAGGTCTGCTCGCAAGGATATTGAGAAATACTGACCTCATGATTAATTTGACTTAAGTGGTTTTAAATGATGAACTCACCATAATTGCTATGAAACAATCTCTCATGTATACAAGTAAATAAAATAGAAGTGTCTGTCTGTACTCTTCCACTTTTAATTATTTTTTCATATAGGATAATTGATTACTAAGCCATACATAATGTTAATTTGTTTCACATCTGTCTGTCTGTCTGTCCAACTGGATTTAACTCAAAAACCACTGAATGTAATGACATAAAATTTACATAGTCTTTGTTTCATCGAGATATCTCAAACGGTTCCAAAAATATGATGGTGATCAAGGATGTACATAGGTACTAGATTAAACTTTTCTTAGGAATACTGCATAAAAAAAGCATTGTTAAAAACAAAGTTCTGCCATTTCTCCTTTCTTTTTTGTCTAAGGGCTGTCCTCCTTTCCTTCCCAAGAGCCGTAGTGGCCCAGTGAGGCAGTAGTGGCTTAGTAGATAGAACTATATCAAGTGGGGTCGCAGTGGCTCAGTGAGAGTGATCCCAAGGGGGGCCACAGTGGCCCAGTGGCTAGAGCTATTCAAAGTTGGGCCGGCGTGTATTAGTGGATAGAAATATATCAAGTGGGGCTGCAGTGGCTCAGTGGTTAGATTGATCCCAAGGGGGCTTCAGTGGCACAGTGGCTAGAGCGTTTCGAACTGGGTCCGCAGTGTCTTAGTGGATAGAAATATATCAAGTGGGGTCTCAGTGGATAGAAATATATCAAGTGGGGTCGCAGTGGCTCAGTGGCTAGAGCGATCCTAAGGGGGGCCACAGTGACCCAGTGGCTATAGCAATCCCAAAGGGGGCTGCAGTGGCTTAGTGGATAGAACTATATCAAGTGGGGCTGCAGTGACCCAGTGGACAGTATTATATCAAATGGGGCAGCAGTGACCCAGTGTCTAGAGCGATTCCAAGTGGGGCCTTAGAGGCTCAGTGGATAGAGCTAAGTCGCAGTGTCAGCTAGTTCTTTATAAATGTGAACATATTACGGTTTTGATGAACTGTTATAATAACAATATGAAGAACTTTCTTTGTAAACCTCACCAGTTGACAACTTCATATCATCTTTGTCTACAGCTGAGACATTGTCACCATAGCAAGAACTTTGTTTGCTTAGGCATCATGCAAAATAACGATCTTCAAACCCTTAGTGATAATTTGCGTTGAAAAGATGTCAAATAATGATAAATGTTTCAAAAAAGTATAAAGTGAAACAGATTGTAAATTAAATGTAATGAATATTCTATGGGTAAACCCATAAAAATTTTTTAATTCACCTACTGGTTTTTTTATAAAACAGTGGTAGGCACGTTCCGACAGTTTACATTGTTATTGATTGTGTAAACGAGCATGTCTAGGAATTCCAGAGTGTCGGAGCATAAGGAGACCTGAGTTTTCACCTGTTATACAAGGTAAGAAAGGATATCGCTTTAACTTGCTAAAAACTTCTTTATTATTTTGGGTATTTTTATATGAATATCATTTGTTCATCCCTTTATTCATTTGATAGGTTTTTAAAGCTTTATATAGTATTAAAATAAAAATATTATTAACGTTTTTTGATTTCAGAACTGAAGTATTATATAGAGATGGGACATTAGATACTTCAATACCTCTATAGTGGTCTGCGACGCCCATTTCGATACTTTTATTCTATATTTTTTATCAACACGTGTACACAGCATGGTCTGCCATTTTCCCTATTGTCACAAAGCAACACCGTTTATTTCTGTTCTACAGTTTACTAGTTTCTGAAAGCCCATGAAGTGTTGTATTTATTAAATGATTCAGCTATTTATTTCGTATCGATGGCAGAGAAACTTGTATTAAGAATTGCAACAGAACAGCATGTATTCAGGAGTTGTAAATAGGAATTACAAACAGTAAGTCAAGTGTATTGTAAATAAAGTCTTTTTAAATAGTTATTAGAATGTTTGATATGTACGTGGCTAAAAAAAACAACATTTCAACTCTGTTTTGCATTGTAAAAATACCAAATTTACTGTATAGAAAACAAACTTCGTCAAAAATATTTACATCCCGAATGTGTTTAATGTTCAAATTGGAACGAACTACATATTTATAGTGTTTTCTTTCAGTGAGGTTGAAACTTGACAGGTTATATAATAATTTGAATATTTCATTCATACAAGCAAATTTCCCTCTCGTTCATTAAAACAATATGTAATTCAATGTGATAAAGTCTCGTAAGAAGAGGTATAAAACAATGCGATTCATGAAAGACATTAAATTAAAGTCTCTCCCAACCACACCCAATCCACTGGCAATAAAATAAACGGAGCCCCAGCAGTATGACTTTGCCATATAACAAAAATATGGTAGGTTGGAATGGTAACCTACATTGATGATAGCATTTGTTTACACTATTGTTTTATTCAAACACAGAGCAGCTGTGGCACAAGGATTCATTGTTGCCTGCCGTATTACGTTTCTGTAACTCAAAATTTAGTGAACTTATGTTCAATATTCTGAATGCAAGTACATATTTCAATTTTTTACATGTCATTTGTGTTTACAACTGGTATTTCATATTTTTTTACATGTTTTGTATGTGTACAATCTGTGAAAACAACCAACGCAAAACAAAGAGAATAATAAATTTATCTTACTTCGGATGGAGGAAAAATTCCTATTGTTGGTTTTTATCTACCGATAAACAATTCCCAACATTTCCTCTATCTAACTTAATCCATAAAAAATTTAATGGTTGTAAAAAAAAAAAAAAAAAAAAAAGGTAAGCTTTCTTAGTTCGAAAGTTGACATGCCTGATGTGTTTTTAGTATTATATAAATATTTATAATTTTTTAACACTTGAAAAGCTTACATTTGACGCTAAGTTATATAAATTTCAAATTTGTTTCCATCATCTGTAATATTGTCTTGCATGATTTTTCTTTGATTTTAAACTTTACCATAAATTTTTTTGAGAACAATGAAAATGTAGTTTACAAAAATTTGATTGCAGTGTTGAAAAATTTTTTCTCAAGAGTATCAAGTATAGAAAGTATCGCGGGTATCGAGCTAAAAGGTGTATTGAGTATAGAAAACATGGTATCGTCCCACATCTAGTTTTATACAATTTAATTACATACATGCAAAATCAAATTTCATTTTTTTTCTTATTTATATCTGAATGGCAGTCCAGTTAGTTTTGTGGCAAATCAAACAGAAAATATTTTGAAAGAGCACTTATGAAAACAATAAATACCATTTGCCATAATGAAAGCAGGGTTTCAGATACAGCAGACACATGATCACTTTTTACTTCAAATGTGAAGTTAACCTAATCACCACCTAGGCCCTACCTAGTAATGCTTGTTCATGATGTGAATAGTTTTGAAACCAACATTTGAAAATATTCATTTCCTTACTGTGAACAATAATCTTGCAAATTTTGAGTGCCCAGCCAATGCAAAATTACAACATGAGGATTGCCAAGGTATTTAAAAATATGTACATCAATATTAGCTTAAATGAATTTCTTCTCCTCTTGAGCTCAAATTGCAGACCTGGCGACTGGTCCACCTAATCCCAAAGACATAGTACACACCAGTATAACCTCACTACAGAAAATACATACATTGGTTCACAGTTTAACCATCCCCTTCTCAGTGCACCCTCAATGACAGTATTTTAATACAAACACTAACTCCGTATCTATTGTAGTGACTGACAGCACATTACAACAAGAAATTATCAATACAAACTAACGAGCTTTTTTTCCTCTATATGGACCCAAATAATTTTGATAACGTTGTTAAAAGGTTGGTGTTGATGTCTCATTGATACAATATCATTAGAGATGTAACTAGAAATAAATAAATAAATGCAATACTAGTGAGACAATTATAAATACACACTCACTTTACCTAGGACTCAAACACAGAACGTTAGTGTGCAACCAACTACAACATGGAGGTAGTAGGGATTCGGAACATCAACTTTGATAGTACAGAAGAACTTCTCTATTACGACTCAACTCCTCATGGTTCCCGAGAATAGAATCGTAAATTGAGGGGGGTGGGGAAGGGGGTCGTAATAAGAAATTTGGAACATTTTGGGCAGATTTTGACCCATCCCTAACCCCTATGCCACCAAACTTGCCATTTTTTTAATGAAGTTCATGTTCAATCGTCTCTAACGCATAAAAAAAAAACTTTTTAAATTAAGTATAAATGCATTGCATATTTTAATAGCTGGACTTCTCCTGATTAATTTGATACCCAAGAAAGGCATTTTGGAGCACCCCTTGTTGTAAAAAAAGAAGCCTAAACACAGTATGACATGGTCATTGAAAGTGTGTAAAAAGATTAGACTATATATTATTAAAATATAAAGTTATTATTAAAGATCTATTACACAGGTCTCGTGGGCCATACATCGCTATGAGGCACGTAGCGATCAAAAAGTTTAGGTGGCGTTGCACAATATGTGTGTGTGCGAGTAGTGCTCTCGCTTTGGTCTGGCCGTTTCATTGCTAGAAAATCTGATGTATTATGCACAAAGCAGTAATTGAAAACATGGTTCAAGATGCCTTACGTTTGAAGTAAAACACTGCATTTTATTTCTTGATAATAGATATGAAGATACATTATTTAGATTAAATCACTCATGTGCTGCAGCTAGCAGCGAATACATTGTTTTGTGTACGTAGCTGGGCGAACGCCTAGATCCTTTGCAGCGCCGCCAGGCGCGGCAGCATAATGCTGTCGCTCAGGCCTAGATCCTCTGGCTGGGCTGTGAAGTAGGCGGCCCTGGCACGAGCATCATGCTCGTGTCTGGCCGCCCGAATGCTGCCCAGCTGTTGCTCATACCAGGGCTGACAGCCTCGCACAGCTGTCAATCGATTGCTACAAGATTACTCGTGGGCGGCGACAGGCCAGCGCCCCTGCCATTGTTATTGCTGGTGTTGGGAAAACATGCTGATAGATGCTATTCATGTCAATGTGTTGAATTTCTATGAAATTTAGGCAGCATGTTGGCCTCTGTACTGGTACAATGAGGCCCAGCAACGTTTACAGGAATACAAAAATTTGGTGCGGCCTACTTGAAATATTAATTGACACGAATTTTTCATGAAAAAATTCTGATGTGGCATATACACGCACACGGCCTAACTTGCCAAAAGGGAGGGGTAAGGCAGAGGCGGCGGTACGGTACGTACAGTACATGACTAGATAAAGAATTTTCAACCCGGCCTGCAACACCCTCCCCCCCTCCCCACAAATACCACAGTCCTCTTCCTGTGGCGATGCGTGCAGGGGGCAGTAGTGGCGTTGATCTCCCCAATAAAGGGGGAGGGGGGTCCGGGGCCCTCCCTTGGGAAAATTTGGATTTCAAGGTGCAAAATGGTGCCATTTAAACATTTTTTCGTACCTAAATATAAAATACACCGCTTGTAAAAATATTAATATTTTTTAACATAAAATTTGACCGAGTGAAAAATATTACAAAGATACCTTCACCAAACTTGGAACATTGTCCACTCAAAATCAATATTATTTTAATACTCTTCGACAGTGAGGTATTTACATACGGAGAAATTTTATTTGTGCAGAAGTGTAGAAACGAAAAATGATTATTTGTTTGTGTAAAGATGGAAAGCAGTCAACTCTATTTTTACCAAATTCTTTAAGAGACAAAAACAAATTTATGTGAACTTCAGAACGCTCGTGTTTTTGAACAGCATTGCACAAATTGTTAAGGTCACAATATCCATTGCAATGCATGTGTTAACATCCTTTGAAAACAATAAACATGGCCAGCAAAACAATTTTGTTTAGATTGTTACATCCAGCTAACCACGAGTGTTTCTGATGAACATTTTTTTTTTGTAAATTACGTACAAAATTACCTTTCTTGCGTGTTATCATGATCATAAGTTCAGGCGTCGGCCTACCATCTTTTATGATGTCACATCTTTTCTGAAAAGTGAAAGCACTGCTGGAAAAATGCTTCACTCGTAATCCACACACACCACACTTACATCCACATGTTTCTGTTGCACTCATTCTGTCTACATGGTTCTCAGTCTCACACAGTAATTTTATAATTTTTATAGGGTATACAGCGTGCACAAATATTCTCAGCACCAAAACTAAATTAAATAAGGACAATACGATTTGTGTTGTGCACGCGAACTTGCCCACACATCGATCTAGTTACTGTAAACTACACCATGCCAACTGTCTGCGGCTAGGCCAGTTTTGGCTATATCTGCTTCAGTTCAGTGAAGAAAGCACTACCATTGTAGCTTCTAACACAGGTTGACGTAGCCATAAGCCCCCGCCCTCTCCGGGCCGTCTTCCTACCCTGCCATCCCTCCGTCAGCCGGAAAACCATTGCGACAGTTTACCTGCTGAAAGCATTACTTACACTGCTTCCAAACATCTTGGTTTTGCTAGCCAACGAACAAGTTGTTTTCTTATAATCTACAGTGTTGTTTCCTGAGTATAATGTGTACCGCATGAGTGAAAATATACCTTAAAGTATATATAAGTTATAATTTAATATTTATTTTAAATATAACATTGTCAGGAAACTGTCTGGGCAAGCACTGCTTGTCTTGCTTGACCTAACGAGACGCCACTGTCCTCTTCTCACTTGAAGTAATTTATTGCTTCATGCTGCTTGGAACAACAATTGTCAAAGTTTTGAGCGATATGTGTGACCACTAACATCAGTAAAGGCCAGTTTTCCATAGACTGAAAATCGTGGATAATAGAAACTTTTACTGCCGTTGAAGAATAGGTCTACAAAAACAAATCCATGAATAACTGAAACCGCGTTGTGTTTGAAGATACGGTGGTTGGTGAGGGATTACTGTATCTATTTTTAGATGTGCCTTAAATTCTCGACTTTTTCGATCCAAACTTTTCACGGTTCCTCATTGGGTCTTAATAGAAGGGTTTTAGTGTAATCGGTCTAATGGTTTGGTATACTGGGATTATCAACTTCAAATATTTTTAAGGACATTATTTTGAACCCAAGTGTATACGTCACTTAAAACATGTTACGATTTTATGGCCTACCGTAACACTACTTGTCTGCAGAATTTGGTGGAAATAGCTTGACCGGTTCCCAGACATGGCATAAAATCTTTATTTGCTCATTTGGTTCTTTCATACAAAACATCCTAAACAGGCTCCATATAGGTATATATAACGCTTTTATAGATACGCAAATAGTATGTCAAATTATTGAATAAATTTGATAAACTTATAAAAATAATTTATACTCCACCATTATGAAAAACATGTCCCACAAAATTAAATTGTGTAAGTTTTCATGGCCCACTGTATTATTACTTGTGTGGAAAATTTTGTGGGAATTCGATGATTTGTTCCCGAGATATGACATAAATGATGAATTTTATCATGTAGCACATTTTTACAGATAGGTGGCAACAGATTATCTCTATAAACATATTTGATGCTTCTAATGGATACTCTCAGTATAAAAAATTTAATTGAAATAGGTTAAATTGTTTAATATAAATGATAAGATGGCAAGATGGCCAACACAGACGGACTACAGGTTGTGCTGTTCTTTATTTAAGGTTGTTTTGGCTTGTGATTAGTTCTAGCAATAGGTTTAAATATAGGTGGAGTAGTAGTTTGAGGTATAATTAGAGTTTTAAGAGTTAAGATTAGAGTTTTATGTGGTAAATAGTTATAAGGAGGGAGTAGTGTCCGATTGTGTGCACGAGGCCGAGGCCTTTGTTATTGTATGAGTGAAAAGGGTGTACGGTGTAAGTTAGGCTAGTTAAGAAAGTGTATGTATACGTATATATTTGGTGTATGCTATAAGGGAGAGTTGTTTTAGTTTTAAGTTAGTTAAACTATTTTTTTTAAGAGAAAGGGTAAAAAAAAAAAATGGTAGGGAGGTGTAAGTGTAGGGGCTGTGGAAAGGTGTGGAGAAGGTTAGATAGTGGCGTGCAGTGCGACCAGTGTGGCGGCTGGTACCATGTTAGCTGTATAGGGATCAGGGAGGAGGAGCTGGAATCACTACAGGAACATGAGTGGAAGTGTGAGGAATGTGCTGAGGGAAAGGGTTTAGTGGCAGAGGTAGGGAACAAATTGAGAGTAGAGAAGGAAACGCAAATAAGTGGAGAAGGTGCAAACTGGATTTGGGATATGCTGAGGAGAAGCTTTGTAGAGGGTGTGCCAGTGCCAATGGAAGGGGCTAAGGAGGAGAGGTGGAAAGGGGAGATGGTAGATTTGATGAGCAGGAAAGAGAGGGAAATTATGCATAGGATTGAGAGGATGGAGGAAAAGGTCAGGAATCAGATGGGTAAGAGAAGAGTAGAAATGAGGGTGGATAAGTTAGAGGAGGAGTTGGAAAATGTAAAGGGGGTGCTAAGGAAAATGAAAGCCAGTCCACAGGAGGAAAAGCTGAGTAGAGAGGAAGAGTTAGGCAGAATGCAAGTAGGGCTGCAGAAGGAACTGCAGGAGGAAAGGTAGAAGAGGAGAGAGGCAGAGATAGAGGTGGTAAGATTAAGGAGGAGGATAGATGAGTTGGAGGCAGTAGAAAGGGATAAGACAGTAAGAGACATAAGACAGCAAATAAGGTCAGAGGAGCAAGAAATAGTAGCAAGGGATAAGGTGATGGTAGTAGGCAGGAAGCAATCAGGAATAGAGGAACGGGAATCAGAAAGCAGGGAACAGGCATTGGTAGAAGGTAGGAAGCAGTATGCTGAGGCTTGCAAGTGTGCGATTAGCAAAGACCAGCAAGTAGGACAAAGTAGACAGTTCAGGGCCATAGGGGAAAGAGGAGGGCTGGCCAAAGGGAGGGAAACAAGGGTGCTGCAGGAGGCCGGAGACAAGGATAGGCAGGTGGTTGAAAGAGCCACAAAGCAGGAATAGGTTGTAGGAAGGGAGCCAGAGGTAGTTTTTCTAGGCAGCTCTATTGTAAAGGGGGTGGAGCTGAGGAATATCAGGAAGGAAATGACATATAAAGCAGCTTTTGGGGGGGCAAATACCAGGGATTTGGAGGAAAGGGTTAGTGGTATGAAAGGTAGCAGGGTGGCAAAGGTCGTTCTCATTCATTCAGGGGGAAATGACCTGGCTCATAGGGAGGTGGGGCAGGAGGTAGAGCGGGACCTCAGGGGATTGCTGAGGAAAGTGCGGGAGAAGTTTTCTGGAGCTAGGGCAGTAGTCAGGGGCGTGCTGGTTAGGAAAGGAGTATCCTATAGAAAGGCAGTGGCTGCGAGTGGGGTATATGAGAGGGTGTGTAGGGATTTGGGGGCTACATTTATAGATAGTAGGAAATGGGTAGGCTGGGAAAGTGTAGAGAGGGACCAGGTTCACCTGACCGAACAGGGAAAGAGGATTCTAGGTGACCTGCTAGGTAGAGAAGTAGCTGGCTGCATGGAGAGGGTCAGGGCAGAGCAGCAGTTGTTGAAATAGCAATCAGTTAGAAGCAAGGAAATGGAAAGGGATAGAAATGGAGGAAAGCAATGTAGGATGGTAAAGCAGAGTACTAGTATAAAGACAATGGTGGTGAACTGTAGGAGTTTGTACAACAAGCTGGAGGGCTTCTGGGGAAAGGTTGAAGGATATGGGGCGGATATAGTGGTAACTGTGGAGACTTGGTTGACTGAGGAAGTACTGGACATAGAGTGTAGGCAGGATGAGTTCACCATCGTCAGAAGAGACAGGGATGGGAGAGGAGGAGGAATAATGGTGTGTGTAAGGAAAGGGCTAAAAGGGGCGGTAGAATGGGTTAGTGAGGATGTCGAGGTAATGGAAATTAAATTGAGTGGTAGTAGTAATAGGAGTATTACTTTGCTGGCAGTGTATAGACCACCAGGACAGGGATGGCAGGCAATTGAGATGATCAAGGAGAGGGTCGATAGACTAAAGGACAGGCAGTGGGTTGTTGTAGCAGGGGATTTGAATATGCCAGGGGTCAAATGGGTATAGGGTGCAGAAGGAATGGGTAGCATAATGCAGAGAATGGCAGCACAGTTAGTCAACAGAGGATTAGTCCAGATAGTAGAAACATCTACGAGATGGAATGAGGAGGGTGTTGGGTCAGTGCTGGATGTAGTGTTGGTCAGATCTAGGAATGCTGTAGTTGGTGCAATAGTATTGGATGGTATAAGCGACCATCATATTCCGGTTGTAGAAATTGGGAGTGGCAGGATGAGAGAAGTGCAAATGGCAGAAAGGTTGGTGTGGCAGTATGGGAGAGGAGACAAGAAGGGGGCAGAAATCTTCCTGAGAGACAGGTTTAAAAAATGGTCTATGGAGGCAGGTGTAGAGAGGTTGTGGAGGGAGTTTAGAAGATTAATGGAGGTTATGTTGGAGAAATTTGAGCCAATGAAAAGGTTACGGACTGGGGGAGATCCCCCATATTATGGACAGAAGATTTTGAAAATGAAGAAGAAGTGCAGAAAATTACATGCCAAGTGGAGAAATGAAGGGATGATAAGATCTAAAGAAATGATGAAACAAATGGGTAGGGAGCTTGAAAGGAAGATCAAACAGGCAAAGAATGTATTTCTGGGGAACATGGTGGAAGAAGGAAAAGGCAAGGAATGGGGGAAATTGTTAAGGTATGTTAGGTTGTTAAGGGGTGGAGAGGAAGGGATCCTTCTGCTAACAGGAAGGGATGGTAGGCATGCGACAAATGACCAAGAAAAATCGGAGATGCTGCAAGGATAGTACTTGTCAGTGTTTTGAGGCAAAGGAGGGTTGGAATAGGGGGACAAACAGGGTTCGGGGGGTGTATAGTGAGTTTAAGATGAGGGAGTGGGGGATAGAAAAGGTAATTAGAGGTTTGGAGAGCAGTAAGGCAGGGGGACCAGATGGGATAGGAAACGTAGCACTAAAGTTTGGTGGCAAGGAGTTGGTGAAATATTTAGAAGTGCTGTTTAAAAAGTCCTTAAGAGAGGGTAAGTTACCAAAAGATTGGAAGGATGCTATGGTGGTACCTATACACAAGAGGGAGAGGATAGGGGGAGGGCCTAGCAGCTACAGACCAGTGAGTCTCACATCAAGTACAGAAAAAGTAATGGAGAGGCTGATGGTGCAGTATGTGGTGAGGGTAATGAACAATAGGAATTGGTTGGAGTAGTCCCAGCATGGTTTCAGGAGGGATTACTCATGTGAGACTCAGCTGGCTGGGTTATTAGACGATCTGGTGCAGGTAGTTAATGAGGGGAAGCAGGTGGATGCCTGCTTCATAGATTTTGAGAAGGCATTCGATAAGGTGCCCCATGGAACATTGATGAGGAAAGTGGAGGCGCTGATACCAGACAGGAGGATAGTGGAATGGATAGGGGACTTTCTCAGGGGGCGAAGGCAGAGGGTGAAAGTGGGGGAGGCAATATCGGAGGAAGAGGAGGTTACGTCAGGGGTACCACAGGGAAGCGTGCTGGGTCCTTTGTTATTTACCATAATGGTAAATGACATGGGTTTGGGGATTAGAGGAAAAATCAGATTGTTTGCAGATGATTGTGTTGTATGTGCTGAGGTGGGAGAGGGGGGCGGAAATTTGCAGGTGGACATTGATAAGATATGGTTGTGGACCAGAAAAAATAAAATGAAGATAAATGTAAGAAAAACTAAGGTAATGAGGTTCACAAGGAAGAAGATGATAAGCAGGGACATGTACAGATGGGAGGGACAAGAGATAGAAGAAGCACCAGAATATAACTATCTAGGGATTGTACTGCAGGGAGACCTCAGGTGGAAAAAAACAGGTAGAGAGGGTAGTAGCAAAGGGAAGAAGGGCTCTGGGTATGCTGGGAAGGGTGCTGAATGGAGTCAGCTGTGAGGTGAAGGAGAAGGCATATGGCACAATGGTACAGCCAATGTTAGAATATGCTGCAGCAGTATGGGACCCATATGTGGAGGTGGAGATGCGAGAACTGGAAAAGGTGCAGAGAAAGGCAGCAAGATGGGTGAAGGGTAGGTGGAGAAGGCAAGGGCAGGATGATGAGGAAGAAGGGAACTATAGGCCATCAGTGATGATGAAAGAAATGGGGTGGAGCTCATTGTAGGACAGGAGGAAATTTGAACGGTTAGTCAGGATGTACAGGATGGTGAATGAAGAGGGAGGATGGGGAGGGCTACACTGCAAATTAAGTAAGGGGGTGTTTAGGGGAAGAGGAAACAACAGTGAGAAGCTTCAGAGGGTGTGGAGGAGAACGGAGTGGGGTATGCAGTCCATGCTTGTGAGGTCTGTGAGGGAGTGGAATGTGTTGAGGAAGGAATTGGTATCTGTGAGAGGGGTTGATAAATTCAGGAAGGGAGTTAATTGGGTCAGTGAGAGTTGAGAGAGCTCGCCACCGGGCGGTAGCCTAATTGCGAGTGTATGTATGTATGTATGTTGCATTTATTATAAATTTATCTCAATTATTAACATAGCAACCATACCGTAAATAAAAGTCAAACACACTTTAAACATGGGTGGTCTACTGTAGCACTACTAGTGCAAAAAGTTTGGTGGGAATCTGTTGATTGGTCTCAGACATGACAAAAAAGCTCAATTTTATTATGTGGTGGTATCTTCATTACTGGAGAACAAAACAGAGATTTATTTCCACATTCTATGTTTGTCATAGGCACTGTTACATATTAAGTCAGTTCTAATTGTTTGGGACATGTGGTATACGGACATAAAATATTCACATTGCTGTGATTTTTAAAATATGTTTGTGACTACCTCCTCAAGTAATATAAATTTAGCTGGAACACAAAAGTATAACTTGTCGCCTGAATTTAGTGGGTATTGGTTAATAGTTCCCCAATATAAGGAACAAAAACTTAATTTTTCATGTTGTGCTATCTTCTAAAAAATGATGGACAAGTGTGTTTATGTATTTACTCATTTGATGCATGCATAGATACTGTCAGTATACAAAGTTAGGTGCAAATTGGTTAATGTGGCTTGGCTGCAAGTGAGGGGCGGAGTACACCAGATTTGAGAGAAATCCTAATTCATGGCTAGAAATTTAGAAAAGGTGTAGATAATTCCCATAGGTGCCAGCTCATCTATGCACAGGTGGGCACATGGACTCTTCTTCTCAGGGCAGCAGCAGGTCGACAGCCACGTGGCGGACCCCTCACCAGCACAATTTTAGCAGAATAAAGTTCAGATTAAGAGAAAAGTACAAGTTACACAAATTACACTGTCCATGTAATTGAGCACGTGGTACTGGAGTGCGTAAGATTCCTAAGGTTCTTACAGCAAGTAATAAAAGAACTATGACTCAGGTACACTGAAAATGTATATTGAGGAAACAAAAGCACATTTACAGTCCAACATATACTGACCTTTGCCTAAAGCGGGCATGGCAATTGGGCTTGCCTTCGGATGAAACAGTTGAAAATACTGTTAAGCACGTGGTGATTTTAAATGCAATAAATTCTCTGGGGCCGCAGGTCTGACAAAGAGTAGAACACGTACGCGAGGAGAACAAATATATGCACAAGGTTCCGGTACACTAATAACTTACTGTTTCAGCTAAGATGAGTAGACAAAATGGTTGGAAATTCCCCGTGCCGCAAAACACATGTATCCTCATTGGCCCACTGGTCTAGACTGAATATGGTGGCTCAGAGATCCCGTTACCTGGCGGAGATCTCCTGCTAGCATCGAGAAGGAATTTACATAAATCAAACAACTGAACAAATGTACAGAGGAAAACACTCAACAGCACAAAACAAGATCCGGAGGAATCATGAGAATAATTTCAACATAAGAAATAAATTACTTAAAGTCCACAGTTCTTGTTGCTATGCACGTCGGAAAAATAAGAATTACACGGAAAATTCAGAATGGGCTGGCAAAGCATGTAGAAAATCATTAGAAAATAAAACAAGATATTTGACACTTCAATAGGCACTCAAAAGGTCAATATTAAATTTAAACAATAATTTAATATTACATTAGAGAATTTGAATTTGGGCATGTGGTTGGCAGACGCCGGAACTAACGAGATAAGTTACTTTACATATTAACATAATCTGAGAAAAAGGAATATTCCCTTTCCAAACAAAACAAATATGACACAAACACTGTAATAATATATTATTAATTATGAGTTTCACAAGTCTGTGATTAATAAATATACTTAACCCACGTGGCTTTTCACATTTAGGCTATTTATGCCTCACATATGGGGAGCAAGTGGGAGATAACTCTTTCCCTGTTATTATTTGACTCTGCTTTCAGGGTCACACACGAAAATAGCACTATGCACTCGCTGAGCTGAGTTCTATCTTGGTACCATGGATCTAGTAGGTCAGAAACCATTCAAAAGATCTGTTCTCGCATGAACGACCTATGTGGCTTGTACACTGAACGCACAGCCATGTATGGCTGGTGCATGAGCAGAGCAGCAGTAGACTGCATCCCGAGCAGGACAGTGAGGTGATGTTAAATGCCCCCCCCCCCCCCCCCTTTTCACAAGGAGATCACTGGTGCAATGCAGAGACCTCTAGTAGTGCTAGTCATGCTGAAGTGCAGCAGGAGGTGGGGCGGTGCAAGAAGCACTGCCTCAGCCTGTAAGTATGGAATGGCTAGTTCCTTACCTCGTAAGACGTCTCAGGTGGCTGCTGACGGCGTCGAGGACGTAGGGCATCCAAAGTGGCTGCAGGTGCCCTTGACACAGGGTCTACAGGAGGGCGCATGTCAGTAGCATGGGTTGGCATGCCTGAGCCCTGACTGGCGTGAGTTTGGTGCCTGAAGCGGGGCAGTCGCCCGCTGTGTAGTTGTGAGCGGGCCAGGCAGTGATAGACCGACGAACAGGTGGTGGCGGTGGAAAAGCTACTCCCATCTCCCTGCGGGGCCTATTGCCACTCGTTGCTGTTGGGTACAGAGGTGACACCTCCTCCCACACATCGTTGATGAGCTTTGCCGCTGACCACTGAACCTCAGCGGTGACGGGTAACTGCTCAGCGGCTGGGAAGCTGCAAAAGTAGTGGGGTGACGATTCCCCTCCCCACATGTCACTGATATCGTGATGATGATGGACTTCTACCTTTGGCGTTGCTCTAGCTTGCATTAGATTGCAAGACATCACTCACTTCTGCCTCGGCAGCACTACCTGGGTTTCAGTCATGTTTCTCACTAGCGTCCTCTTGGATGACAGATGGGTGTGGTTCGTCAACATCGTCAGGAATGGAAGTAGCGTGAATATCATCCCTGTGGATGCTACACCTTTTCCTCAGCCCTGATTGCACCAAACTTGATGTTTGACTGATTTTCTCCAGAACCCTGTGCAGTCCGGACCATTTAGGGGAGATCACGCACAAAACCTCTGTTTGGCTGTTGACAGGTGGTGCACACGTATGTAAACAAAGTAACTTGGTAACAAGGGCTTAGGTGGTCACTTGATTTCGGGCAGACATTTCTGAACATAACGTTTTTAGTTTTTGCGCACTTCGTGATGACACAGCCTTCTTTCCCCTTCCCTTACCTCAGAGTCTGCAGCATCTGGGTTCGAGTCCAGTGCACGGCAGGCTAACTCTCCTGGGAGTGTGCCAGGCCTGCGCCATACAACAACTCAGCAGGAGATTTCCCGGTGGCTTCGTTGGTGTGGTTACGTCTGGTACGTGCTGCGCCTACGTTGTATGATCTTCGCAGATTCTTAAATGCAGTTGTACTGTTATCTGTTGATTCCAAGATAAGGTCGGGTTCGTACGTGCATGATAACTGTCGGTAGTGAGGTACTCAACGTGCCACTCAGTACACAAATCTCTCCAGCATGGTCCTGAAAACTGGGTAGCACTGTCACTTAGGAGTGTTTTGGCATAACCCCAGCGGGGAAAAAACTCCTTTCTTAGGGTGGCAGCAATGTGAAGTATACATGCACTCGGCAATTAATACAATTCGCCCCATCATGTAAACTGATAGTTACCACAAGTATGAAACACTTTCTGTCTGATAAACATGGGTATGGTCCCATGAAGTCTAGGGCGATTGCTTCAAAAGGACATTGTGGTAGCATCGGCTGCTGTAGTGCATTGCTGTCCGACCTACATGTCTTGTAAACATTACACATATGGTATTTGTGAACATACTCTTTAACCTCTTTTGTGAGGCCGAGCCACAAATATGACAATGTAATGTTACACACAGTTTGTGCTGCACCGGGGTGTCCAGACAGGACATTTCTATGGGTGATGTGAATGACAGTAATGCGCATCCCTGGCAGTACATAGAGGCACCACCAACCTCCTGACCGGCTGTTGTTACATGTCTCGAGACAATTGTTAATTACTATCCACCCTTCTAACATTTCCTGCTTGCACTGGGCTTTTATTTCTTTTACCTCAGCGGACATCTGTTGTTGGTTTAATACAAACATGTAAAGATTGTCTGCACACATTTCTGCTAGCAGGCTTTGCTGTGGATGTTTGGCTGCAAATTGTTGCAACACTACTGGAGTTCTGTTGTTATTCTCTGGAGATAGGACGGTCAACCACTCCTCTTCATCTACTGCTGTTTCTTTTTCATTCAGGGAGTGTGACAAGGCATCAGCTAGCTGATTATCTTTGCTGGGCACGTGGTCAACAACAAAGTTAAAATTTTGTAGCAACATTGACTATCTCCATTTTGTGTAGCCACAACAAGCAACGGTTATCTGTCCTCAGCGTGAAACACCTGTACGCCTGATGTACGCTGTACTGTTTTATGGCCCAGATGGTCGCCAAACATTCACATTCGTTTACATCATAGCGCTTTTCAGTGTTGCCAAGTTTGGCACTGGAGTAGTCAATAACATAATTATCTTGACTATTGCTCTACTGAACAACACCGCACCGATGCCTTCCTGGCTGGCATCTGTTTATAAATACAGGTGACGGGTTGTGTCAATACATGCAAGGGCTTGGCACTGTGAGAAATGTTACTTTTCCTCAAACGCATATTTCATGTTGGTATCCCATTTGTACTTCTTAGCAGGCGAGAGCATTTTAGTGAACGGAGCTGTGATTACTGCGAAATCTTGCACGTACTACCTGAGCAAGTTTATTAGGCCAAGGAATTTTTGTAATCTTTTCCGCGTAGTGGGCACTGGATACTCTTGAACGATGACTAATTGTTCTTGCGTGGGACGGTTTTCTTCTCCGTCGACAACGTGGCCAAGATATTTTATGCTGGTTTCCCTATGCTGCACTTGTAATCAGCACAGGTTAAGCCATTGTACACTAGTCGTTCCAAAACAATAGCTAGGTGTCGCAAGTGGTCTTCCCACATCTCTGACCACATGACCACGTCATCTAAGTAAACCATTGTGAAATCACTAATTCTTCCATCAAGGACTTTCACCATCATACTCTAAAAAGTAGACAGGGTGCATATAAGCCCAAAGGGCATGGTGCAGAACTAGTATTGGTGGCCGTCTGGTGCCATAAAAGCCTTTTGTACCTGTCCTCCGGTTTTACTGGAATCTTCCAAAATCCACTTTTCAGGTCAAAGGATGACAAAATTTACGCTTTGCCGAGGATGTTGAGAGCAGTGTTTATACTGATCAATGACGGTGGGACACTTTCTGTTATTTTATCTATGGTCTTAAAATCAATACTAAACAGCCAACCTCCATCTTTATTCGGCGCTAACATAATAGCAGAATTGTACCTGCTTTCTGATGGCTCAGTTACTCCGTCAAGTATCATTTCCTCAATTTGGCGGTTCATGACGTTCAGATGGTGTGCATCGAAATCTGTAGGAGAAGTCCAGAACGGATCATTGTGAATTATTTTGATCTCATGTTTGGCAACAGTGGTAAGTTTAAGTGGGTCAGACGGTGCAAAAACATCGTTTCTCTTATTTAATAGCTTTCAAAGGCTGCATGATATTTGGCCAGAATGCCATAGTCAAAGGCATTTAGCATTGCTGGCTGTACATTAACCTCGATATGTCTGACTTGCTTACCAAAATTAATCCTAACCCTAAAAATCTCTACAATTATTTCCTGATCGATAAACCAAGGTACTCCAAAGATAATGTCCTCGTGAATTTCCTTTGAGACTAAGGTGGGGACACACATTTCAATGTTCTTAAATGCAATTCTTTCTACAGAACCAGCCCCAGTGCCAAACTGGCCACCCAGGTTTCAAGGAGACGCTACGCACCACTGGATAATGCTACATATGGGACGGCATGAGATGAGATGTTTGACAGTATGTCACAAGCTGTGAGGCATGCTGTTGACAAAAAGCCTACCAATTACCCAAACAGGTAGGAAAGCCACGATTGTCCCGCTCCCTGTGGATGCACTCAGCAGTGGACCTAATGGGACCGTACCCCCAGAGCACCCGAGTCAACCATTATCTTCTGGTGGTAACAGCCTAGTTTTCAAGCTAGGTTGAAACCTTCCCTCTACCAAGGCAGGAAGCAAGGGGCATGATCTGCAAATTCAAAACCAAAATATTCCTATGTCAGAGATACACCCAGGTGATCTTGATGGAGGACTAGTTGCCACCAATGCCAGCATTCCGCCTCTTTGGAAACGTAAGATACCAGAAGAGTGGAATACAGCATCAAAGGAATAGTCATACAACTTTCTCCATTGTCCGCCGTCACCCTCGCCTAGTAATTCCAGTGAGAAGAGATGCCAGCCGGCAACGCAAGCAAGTTGCCCCCTAAGTGAGCGGTAGATTCTGCCCGCGCACAAGGAAACTACCCCATTTCCAACCTTCCACAAGAGATTGCAGCCAATGTTGCACCCCCCCCCCCCCCCCCCCATGAAGGGAGAAGCCACCCTGCCAAAGGCACACGATGACCGAAGAAACCAGAATGCACCCCTGACCAGGTGTATAAAAGGCCATGCACTGCTGAGGAACAGTAGTCTAACCTAACTCAGAAGCTTGGCTTAGGACAAGTCGTGTTAAGACTTTCTGCTCTCTGTTCCTCCCTGTGAGGAACCCCCAGTGACGTTACAGTGACCAATACCCAACATCTTCAAGCAAGCATTGCAGCCCCAAAGAGTTGACGTTCCCTCTCCTGACATTGCCATCAGGGCCTCGAGGAGTAAGAGGGATCTTTCCTGTGAGTCGGAAATTTGATTGGCAGCAGGCATGAAGGGAAGAAAGTGTGCCAAGAGGGAATTAAAGTTGCAAAGTCTGAGAAACTCCATAAATTCATGGAGATCTTGCATTACTTCCCTCATCCCTCCGAGCACAAGGGCGAGATGTGATTTCTGTTTTTGTTGTGGCGAGAGCTGGGGTTTCAGATGTGGCTGCTGTGGTGTGTATGGACTTTCTGAGTGCCTGTGCATAAGAGAACTGGGAACTGGGATTGTATTTTCCTTGAAGTAAAGGTTCTGACGTGGTCCATGGATGACGCAGGAACTGGCTTTGAAGTTGTTTTTGTGGCCTTGGATGCTTGTCGTTTCTGGACCAGATCCAGGAACTTACACAGGCTTTCGATAGTGCAGAATGTTCCCCTAAATAATTACTGCATTTTGGTGTTGTGGCTGGTTGAATGCAGGAACCCGCTGGATGTGACTGAGCGCAGTGTGGGCAGGAGGGCGGCATCGAGCAGAAGTTTTTTTTATGCCCCAAGGACAGGCAATTACGACACTGTGCCATGTCCTGCAGTCTCTTTCTGTATAGATGTGGGGGGGGGGGGGGTGAACTGTGGTCATATTGATCTTTGTAACCTTGTGGAGTGGGAGCAGATTGGTGTTTTGCTTGGCGGTCATGCAAAATAATCGTTGCGGCTCCAACGTGAATTGTTCTGGGTTGTTAGTGTCAGGGATCTTTTTTTTAATTGGTAAATGTGTAGTACATTGTAGCCGGCGCTGATAAGATCTTGTCTAATCTCTTCAATGTGAGAAGTTTCTGGGAGGTCAAATACCACCTTCTGGGGAGCTTCGGAGATCTGGCTAAATGTGAAAAAGTAAAACCTGTTGATTGAGAGCATTTGTTTTGCTGCCTTATGGTGTTCCACGTTTGTGGCAATGATGTGTATGCCCTGCCTCGTGTATAAGAATGAGAAGCCATCCCTTCTTATTGCTCTGAGTTTTTGAGTCAGAAGGTAGTGTTTGGTGATGTCAGGCACCACTGTTCGGAACTGTTGTGTTTTTTGTTTTTGTTTGTTGTCAGTGACCGGCTGAATGCATGCGGGTAGTTGGCCTGAAGGGCTGGGGTTGGAAGTTACTGAGGCCGACCTCTTACAGCAAGGAAAAACCAATTTTTAACCAGAATAGAGGATTTTGGTGCCCCTGGCGACACCTGGCAGAGACGCTTGTTCTCCTGTGTGGCTTGTTGATCGTCAATTCCAGTATTTTTATTGCCTTTCCGCTTCGGAATCTGAAATTCAGTTTCCATTTCCATCGCAGGTATTTGTGGTTGGGAGGAAGCTTGGGTGCTCAGTGGTGTCATTGAAGCTGGGAGATTTTGTGAAGCCAAGTCTTCATGGTGGGAAGGCCTTTTAGAAAGAGTTGTTTCGAAAGTGGACTCTTGGGATTTTGCCAGAGCATTTCAAGAACTCCAGGAAGAGCAAGTCAAGGTCTGTAGGACCTGTTGATGCATCATACATCCCTCCCCCCAACCCCCCCAGTTCATCACCAAGGGAGCAGGACGGGAGGGCCATCTGGAATGATCACGAAGTTTTGTTACTTTGTAACAAAAACAAGTGTGCCTATTCGCTGCATCATACCCTGACCACTGACCTCTGCGGACTAGGTTCAAAATAACCCAGCTAACTAGAATCACTTACTGGGCCGACCAGAGTACTCTGGTGTGGTGTTGCAAATCTAAGGTGAAGTTGACTTGCTGAGGAGCACAATAACTACTGCCTGTCACAACGATGGCCCAGGGTGATGTGGGCTAGGAGCAGGTGCAGTAGTGATACTCTTTTATGTTGTTTCTTAGCTGCTGCGGCAGCGGCAGACATTCTCCATCTCTCTCTGTTGCGCAGACATTCTCTGTCTCTCTCTGTTGCATGGACTCTGTGTTCCTTCTCTCTTCACACTTCAAAGGATAAGGGTACGGGAGTGCCATGCTGTGGCTGCGTTTTGTCGTCTATTTACTTTTGCATGAACTCTTCATGTTACATTGCTTTATTTATTTTGTCAGTGTTTGAACTCAAGTGGGGAAACTGAGCAGTGTGCCACTGCCTCTTTTCATTAAAGCAAGCAGTCTTACATAGTGAAGTTTAACATTTAGTTTACTAACATAATCACATTGTGGATTTGGAAAAGAAAAGCAAAATACATAGAGGCTGCACACGGAATAGTACGACTCTGGGGAATCATAAAAATGATGACTATTAGGTAATTAATAAAAACAAAAGTGCCACACAAGAACCACACTCGATCGGTTTGTGTCAGCTAAAGCTCTGCTGTGACCACCTGCATGGTAAGATAAGCTTGGCCCTACCCTTGGCCTCCTAGTATCGCACAGCAGGCTAAACCACTTGTGTAATTTAAAACAAAGCTAAGGGAAATAGCGAACTGAGTGCTTCCAGACTCAGCCCACTGTTTAAGAGTTGGCAAACTAGTGTTTTGTGGCAAGGCGTTAACTATTTTTAATGTTGTACATCACCACTACATCACTATAGAAAGAAGAGTGCTATGCACAACACAGTACTCTTGAAATAAATTAAAACTTATTTACAACAATATCAATTTCTTCTTGTAACTCTTTTTTATACATTTATAGAGTCTTTTGATTGCTGGCTAAAATGCTTCTACACATCAATTGCAAATTATTATTTTACAAATCATTTGAAAGTAAGCTATTACAAGTGCATTGATTTTACACAATTAGAACACTTTAAGCAAAAATTACAATATTAACTTTGACGTTAATTTAAAATAAATATTCTTTTATGGAAAATGCTTGATTCTACACAACACAAAACTATTAACAGGTTTCCATATATATTTCGATATAAACTAAGGTGTGTTACAGCTTTAAAGTCTATAAATAGCAACAGACCAACCTGTATCATTTCTCTGTCTTTGTTCACATGTTATACTGAGTTTTGTTTAGCTATTTACAAGCTGTTCTTGAAGTTAGTTATGTAATCTAGGAATGCAGTTGTAGCAACTACTACAATTAAGGCCTTCACCTTAAACACATCTCGACAGAGTAATAGACTCAGAAAATGTTTGTGATTACATAACTGCACTGGGTTGTCAGTGTACTAACGTGTACAGCCAAATATTTACTAGTAATAGCGTCTGGCGGCTATTTAAAAATTTTGGCAATTCGTTGCACTACACTCACTGGTGCAGTTTGCTGACTGTCCATGCTGGTCACCTGCTTTTTCTTGGAGGTACATAGGGCGGGATTGGCTATTTGAAGCAGGCTGGAGGCCGCCATGGTGTCTCTTTGTAGTGGCCAGGTTCAGGCTAGTGCACGTACATGGTGGCAGGATTCGCTGCTGGAGTTCGGCTTTCCTGGAACGGTTGTCTCGCTGCGTGGAGTTCTCTATTGCCATCAGGGGTCGCAGGACACATCAATCTGCACCCTCGGTTCCCACACGAGGTGCTGGATCCGGAGTCAGGGTATCAACAAGTGACTCTGGCCCATTGAATTCGCTGGGTGGTCCCCCTCTTCTTTTAGCTGTGGGGACCTGTTTCTCCCAGGTGTCGAGTGTCTCCGATGCCGTCAGGGGCCACGGGACACATTGGTTTGCCCCCTCGGTTGATGACTTCCCTTGACAGGAGAATGACCCAGAAAGGGCTGGGCCGCAGGCTGATCTATGTGAACCTCCTCACGTCCATGAAGACAGGGCCTCGGGATGGTCTCTGCATCTGATGCCTTCTCAGGTTCCCTCTGGCTCTGGGCTCCATCGGGCATCTCAGGTAAGTCCTCCTCACGTCCATGATGGTTGACATTAGGGACTGCCTCAGCATGGGCAGGCACAGGTGACCTGGAAAATGAAAACGAAGCAGTATATAGGGTTAATTAAAGTGACCTCAGGGTCAAGTGAGGCACGGGTCTCTGTCATGACTACTACTTCATCCAGAGCATTGGGCCTGGAAGTCGGCCGCGTCACTGGGCAGTGTTTGGAACTTGAAGGCTGCTGCCTCTGCATTGAGCGTAGACGTAGCAGCCATACCCTAGCACAATCTGGGGTGATCGCTGCTGCAGGTACCAGCTGTTTTACAGCCTGGGAGGCAGCCTTGTGGTCACTGGCAGTGGCAGCTCTGGTAGGTGCCTTCCTTGGGAAGAGCTGGTCCTCGACGCGTTGGCTGCTACGGCATCCATCATGGCAGAAACTTCGCTAAGGTGGCTGCCTGGAGCCGGTAATACTGGAGTGGCTCATCGATACGAAGGCTCTGGGCGCACTGTCAGTCTGACGGAGCTAGCAGTTGAAGTCTTTTGGGTGCCGGCAGTCAGATTTGGGTGCTGACGACTCTGGTCACGATGCAACGGGCTTCTCCAAGATACTTCTGTTGTGCTGGGGGTTCATCTTCCAGGGTGGCTGACAAACTTTCGATGGAAAGCAGATGGCGTAGATGGCAGCAATCATTCCAGTTCTTTGACTCTTGGCCGCTGGAATCCCATTCCTATTGATGTGGAAATGATGCTGCCTATCGCTGGTTGCTCTGTCCCGTCCGTCTTCGCAGGTTGTGACATCCATGCTTCCTTACAAGAATGAGGTGCGGCTAACTCCTCAATGTCATCTGGCATGTCGGATATCAGCGATTTATCCACACATTGTGTATGTTTTGAGGCACTTTCCAGGTAGGCGCACATCTGCCCTCTGGTTGCCTTCTATATGCGTTCTTGGTGGTCTTCCGCCCAATAAACATTGTCCTAGCATCTAATGACCTTGTAGAGGCCTTCCCATTTTCCAGCCAGGCCCATGCTGAACTGGTTATCCCCTCAGCTCAGGGGGGTGGCTGCCGAGTAGGACAGACTGTCCCATCTCAAAAGCTTGTATTCCAGTGCATGGGGAAGGGTACTTTTTGGAGATATACACATCTTGGTGGTCTCTGGCCTTCTCAACTCGTTCCTGGGCAGTGATGTGTATGGCTTTGGGTTGGTGTGTCTCTGCCAGCTCATGTTCCCACTGCCATTCTCCAGGACGTATGAGAATTATTCCCAACAATAGTTGAATAGGACTGAAGTCAACTGCTTCGTTTGTGCGATGGTGCAGAGTGAATAGAATTCTTGGGATGTGATGGTCCCAATGGCACTGGTCTTCTTTCAGGCTGAGGCATAGCACTTTTTGAGTAGGGCTGCATCATCCAGGTTTCTGCTCCCCATTCTTGAGATGTTAGCTGCCACTGCTTGCTATCGAACTGAGGTCCAATATTGGTTAGGATACTCTGTGGGTATCCCCAGCTTGGGAGAATCTCAGAATTGAATTTCTGTATAATATGATGAGTTTCCTGGCTCAGTAGTGGGAAGGCTTCTACCCCGTGGGAGAACATATCTGTTATGACCAGGATGTAATGGTTCCCTTTAGTGTTGCAAGGATAGGGTCCCATTAGGTCTGCTGCTACTTGTATCCACGGAGTATGTGGCTTCTGTAGTTTGGCAGTCAGTCGTCTGGCAAAATAGACCTTGTGTTGCAGCATTTTACACATTCGCTGAAGTGCTTAGAGACATCTTGACTCATGCTGTCCCAGATATATCTGACACTTATGTCGGCAAGCATTTACCAGATTCCAGGACGTCCTGCATTGGGATGTTCGGGAAAATGCCGGCAGATGTTGTTTCATATATCCCTTAGTACCCAGACTCTCCATTTGGCGCCAGGCTGGTGATTCCGAGACCACACTACAGTATCTCGAAGTATGAATCATTGCTGGTTTCAGCATAGAAGCTCCTTAACTTGTGGTCTTGTTGCTGATGATGCTCTATCTGGCTTCGGCTTAGCTGGAGTTGCAAAAGTCTTAGCAGTTCTTTGGGTAGGTATTCTAGAGAGTCTGGTGGTGTGATGTCTGCTTCTTCCTTGGATTTGGCCTCTTCACTCAGGTTAGGTTGTCTGGATTACGTGTCCGGGAGGTAGTTATCTTTGCCAGTGCAGTGTTAAACCTCAAAGTCAAATTCCGAAAGTAAAAGATCCTTTCTCCCGAGTTTTCTTTATTGTTGCGCGATTACCTAAACCACTTAAGCGCTTTGCCATCCATTCTCAAAATGAAGTGGGTGCCTTCTAGGTACATAGTAACAGAACTTCTGGATGGCCCAGATTACAGCAAGACATTCTTGTTCCTTTATGTGAGATACCTCTGCTCAGTCGCATTTAGCCTGGTGCTGGTGTATGTTATCACAAGAGGTTTGCTGTTTGGGTCCTCTTGGTACAGGATGGCTCCTAGACCGTTTTGGCAGGCATCTGTTTGCAGAATAAGGGGTTCCTCCCCTTGTGGTCTGTGCAGACTGTGTATTTCTTGGAAGTTTGTCTTGAGGGCCTCAAATGCAGCACAGTGTTCCGGCATCCACCGCAATCACACTTTTCTCCAACAGTGGGTGAAGTGGTGCCATTAAATCTGCGATGTTGGGCATGAAGTCCCAGACCTTATTGCATAGTACCAAAAAGTGTCGCAGCAGTTTCTTCATGACCTTGTCTGGAGGGAGCAGCGGCTCAAATGGGCAGTACAATCTTACATCAGGGGGTTTTGAAGTGACGTAGGACTGGAGATTCTTGGCAAACAGTACACGCTAGGATCATGTGTCTGTAACCACTTCCAATGTTACGCCAGTGTGTCCTGTAGGCATGTGTCCCGACTCTTCAGTACTGCATGGAGTAAATGACATGCCCAAAGGGTTGAACCTTGTGTCCAAGATGGGGCAAAGTCAAAAGTAGGGTGCGCATCAAAGATGCAGAAATACGTCATGCATCAGTATGTATCTAATTTTGGATGACCAAAATGAAGGTTAAATAAATTCAATGACCAAAATCTCTCTCTGAAAGTTTGGAATGTGACAAGATTAAGTGTACTTTCAGTTACAAAAATGAAAATGAGTCTCATATTTTTTCTCTTTTAACTTTGGGATACATAATATTGATGTAGAATCCAACAACAAGATCCACGGTATTGCATATGGTTGCCAGGCCTTTGGTATAACCAGAAAGTAGCATCACTACGAGATGGCAATAATAGAGCTGCAATGGAATCAATACTACCCAGACAGAAATAATTGTGAAAATCTACCTAAAATACATCATGACCACTATAGATGTTACACGGCAGTAACAAAAACTGAACTGACAAACCAAGAAATAAAAGTCTGATGGGAAACCGAGTCACAAGAGCAAAGAATGGGAATACATACTTTATTTACCCAAAAATCAGCATCAGGTAGGAAGATGCCTTCCTACCTGATGCTGATCATTGAATGGGCTGCATTGGCAGCAGAGGTTTCCAGGCTGGCAGGCGGTGTTCGGCCGGCTTGCGGCGTGGAAGTGTGGCCTGGACAGCTACAGGAATATTATGAACAGTGCAGCCTGGTCCTGCACTTTGGCCACCACAAGCTTCGACCCCCCTTTTAGTGATGTCATTAATTACGAATATCTGATTGGCAATCACAATTCGACATTAGGCAAACATAGAGCTTCGAGAGGAGTGCAAGGTGTGTGTCCAGCTTGAAGCTGTGTTCTGTGCATATGAGGTTGTGACTTTCAGTAGTTTAATGAATTATCATTGGCCCAAGTTGGATTTTTATTGTTATCCTTCTGAATACTTCGGTATCCTGTGTTGCGAACATTTATGATCGACGAAGTGTGGATCAGACAGGTGAGGGGGTGGGGAGACGGTCCTTTAATAGCATATCCGTTTCGTGTTGGTGAGAAGAGAGAGTGAGACAGTCATGATAAGTTAAGTACACATACCTTGTAGTTGGGTAATTTTCTTGGAAACAAATTAATTTTAATGTATGTTTTTGATTGCATGTAATTTAATTTTTGGCAGGTTTGTGCCTTCTGTGGCTTCTTTTATAGATAAAAATGAGATTTATTAATTAATTGGCAGTAGTGAAGGCCTGAGTGAAATTTATAAAAGTTTTCTTAGAAGGATAAGATTTAATCTTGCTGGCAAAAATGACATTTGTAGAACATAAATTATTTACTTTTTGTTCACTAATCGTTATAAAACAAATTGTTTGCATTAAGGTGTAACCAAAATGAGAAATCATCCATGGTGACTAATATATTTGTAAACATTGTTACCAAATGGTAACCACTCTGGTATCTGGGTGGGTAGCACACAAGGGTGTTTTCTCTAACAATATTTTGCAACTTGTTAGCCAGAAAAAAAATTATTACAGATAACTGTAGTTTTGTGATGAAAATATTGGCGTATTGTAATCACAACATTGTATGGAGGAATAATTTTATTTTTGTTGTACAAATTCAATGATAAAAAATATATAATTAAAAGAGACCACTTCACATCTAAGATTTACCTTTCAATTTATTTTTTTTATTTTTTTTTACCTGTTTGTTAACCTTGTACAGGATGATTGTTTTCTCTCCCATATCAAGATTGCATGAGACTAGCTTGATGGAGGTGATGGTACAACATTTTTTCGGAACTGTGTGTTAGTCCGGGGATCATTTGAATACCACTTTTAGTAATGCAACCCACAGCCCTTAGACGAAGTGTCTAAAAAATGTTTTACTTGGCACTGGAAATGTTACATTAAACCAAATTTAAAAATATTTAATCTAAATAACTCACCTTGGACTTTCAGCCTAATCACATCTCATGAATTTGGCATCCCCTGATTACAACTTATTACTCTACTTCATTGAAACTGCATTTCTTTGGCCCCTGAATGCTTTCTGCAAGCTATTTGCGATTTTTAGACAATTTAAATCCACTCTCCAATTACCCACATTACTTTCAGTCACACCGTACTTTCAAGTAGCTTGACAGTTGTTTGTTTGCACTACATAATTTGCCACAGTAATTTTAAAGTTGACATAATAGCTGCGCCACAACACTTCTGACATTGTTTTTCGTGTCGTGCCTCACTTTTTGACCATATCCATTTTTCAATATAAAAAAAAATCACTTTTACAGTAGCGATATGGTACTCTTGACTCCAAAATAAAAACAATGCCATATTAGACACACTGCATAAGCAAAGTACACTACTATAGAACAGAGTATAGTAGCACACAGCACTCAGCAGTCAGCAGACATGAAAAATATCGGTAACTCGACTGCGGCAGGGCCAGTGGACTACTAGTGCTGTTGGTTCAGGTTCCGCCGCTTTGCTTGCGCCGTGACCTTGCCAACATCTGACTTATTATTATCGATGCATCTGACTTGTTTATGAACAACAGTTTCCTATCTGGTAGACATCAGTTCATGATTATAATGTGATCCCCTGCTTTTCGTTGCAGTAAATTTGGTAAAAACCATCACATAATTTTCAGGTGAATACGGAATGTTTAAAAATCACTTTCTATCAATGTATAATTTATTTGTGAGACTAAGTTTACTCATTTTCAATAAAATGGATTATTACCACCAAGTCTTTCAGTGCTGCTGCACATGAAAACGGATAATTCAAAGCATCCTTTGCTGCATAGAACATTATGCTGCTCTTAACCAGCAAAAATGTTTCTAACATCCTCCCTTAAGCTTAGATTTTGTTGCCTTATGCTTACAGAATAAATTAATGCAGATAAACATCTCACAAGCAATAGTAGGAGAGCTGGACTTATCCTTTTGGTGGCCCAGCAAAAGAATCCCGAACAATAAAGCATGAATACAGACACATTGTATTGGCATGGGACATCATAAGAGACTTGAATCACTTATCATCACTATTTTCTGAGATTATTTTCATGTACGAATGATATTGACAAGTACATGTTAATCCACTCCATACTTCTGCAAGAGCAGAATTCTAACAACCAAAACTATAATGTCATAGTATTCCTTACCTGCTAATTTGGTACTTTTTCAAATTAACTACTACACACTGCATAATTCAGTTATTCGTATTCTTGACTGTGTTGATAAATGAGTCTGACAAAAGTGAGATACTTGCTGTTCCAACTACAAAGCAGTTTACAAGCCTACCTCCAACCCTGGCTTCATATGCAATGCCGACACCACAGTAGCTGTTGTTCCCTGCAGCTACCATGATCGCAGCACAGTATGTACCATGACTATTGTCTGAAGATGTCATGTTCGGTGTTGGATCAAGGTCTTTCATCTCAAAATTGGACAGGTTACAACTCACAGAAGCATCCTATAAAGGCAAAGGAAAGACACCATCATTGGTTTAATAACAAAGCCATAACAGCTGTAAGTTCCAGCAATTTAAAAAATGAACCAAAAGAATGTTCATGGTAAAGTGAGTACTTTGGAAATCAACCTTTTAAAAATGTCACTGCCCCTACCTGGATGTTTGTTAACAGGTGCACTGAGTGGCATGTGCCCAGTAACGTAGGTAATGGTGAAGGAATTAGTTCAATAAACATATGCCAATACTACAATTATTAATTTTTCTTTCTATTTTTTTGACTGCATATAAGTGCACGAATGAGCAAATTTGTGAAATATTTAGTTTTCTAATAATTTCATAGTTTCCCTTGACTGCAGCATGAATAAAGTGATCAGGCCCATAGCAATGTTGATTTTATACATAGCAGAAGGATACACAATGTGCTTACAAGTAAATCTTGAGCAGGGCTTTCAAAAGTGCTCAGTTTACCAAGAATAGACTATATCAGGTTGTATCAGTTGAATTCAATTCAAAAACCAATTTGGATGCAGAAATTGTACTGGGCAGGATAATTTTGCAGTGATTGGCCATTGCCTTTTGCAGTATGAAAATTGACAACACAAACATCCAGTCCTGGGCCCACTAAGTAAAATTTTCAATATGCAAAACTTTTGCAAAAACGGTTAAGAATCAAACTGCTGGCCCACCAGTCATGTGTCCTGAGCACTATAATGAATGTCTGGAGAATTATACATTAAAGAGTATCCAAATCGCATGAATCTCTTATTTAACACAACTGATACAAATGCAAGGCCAAATATGTGCACAACTTTAACAAAGTCCCTATGAGCTTGGAAAACCTACACAAGTCAGCTTCCTGCTGCATGAGAAGTTAGAGTCTAATAATTAGTTTCATAAATTTATTATATAGGAATAAATAATAAAACAAAATTTATTTTGAAAGACGTTATAAAAAACTATACCAGTATAATATTAAAAAGTAAAAACCTTACACACTGAGATGACATCACTATATTGTATTCAGCCAGACCCAGACAAGACAAAAGCCATTAGAGAAATGCCAGATCCAAGTTATGTCACAGAGTTGCGGCAAATATTGGGTGTGACAAACTACTTACGGAAGTTCATCCCACAGTTATCTGAGATAATCCAACCATTAAGAGAATTGCTGAAAAATGGTAATGAGTGGATATGGGGTGACAAACAAAAGAAAGCCATGGAAACAATCAAGCAGGAACTTACGCAGCAGCCGACCCCAGCCCTTTACAGAAACGGGCCCCACTCAGGATTTCAGCGGATGCCTCATCATACAGCCTAGAGGCAGTGCTGGAACAGCATCAAGAAAACCAGTGGAAACCCATAATATATGCATCAAGGAGCCTGAGTGAAACAGAAACCAGATATGCCCAAATCGAGAAGGAAACTTTGATAGCCACTTGGGCGTGTGAGAAGTTTAAAAATACATATTAAGTACTTGTGTACAGATTCTCACAGACCACAATCTGCTGGTGACACTACTTGTATCCAAGCCCTTGCAGACCTAACAGCCAGACTTCAGAGCTTAGGGATGCGGTTGATGTGCTTCTCTTACACCATTCAGTACGTGATGGGCAGAGTATTCCACATACCAGATGCTCTTTCTCGGACCCCAATCGAGAAAGTAAATGATGAAGGGAAGGAGATCCTGGAAGAAAAATTGTGCATCCACAACATTATAGCGAAAACACCATTTTAAGACAAACGTTTAGCAGAGATCAAGGAGGCTCAAGATAGAGACCCAGAATGCCAGAAACTGAAGAAACATATCTGCCATGGATCCTGGTACAAGGACTCCATATACTGGTCTGTGAGAGGACTGCTGACATGCAATGAAGGGCTGATCATGAAAGGGACACCAATTTTGATTCCCACACAGCTACATCCAGAAATGTTGAAAAGGATACATGAAGGGCATATGGGAGTTGTAGAATGTTGTCGTCGGGAACACGAGTCAATGTGGTGGCCAACAAGTCTACTGAAGTGAAGTGGATGGTAGAAAACTGCCAGAAATGCATTGAACACAGGACATAAAAAGGAGAAACGCAAACTATCACCGCTACCGGGCAGACCTTGGAAGGTATTGATATAATAAAGCTCAAACAGAAGCAGTACCTAGTGATCTAAGATTACTATTCTAGGTTCTTGGAAGTGGTGACTCAGGACAAAACAACATCTAGGGCAGTGATAGTCACGATGAAGAATATTTTCGCCGGATGGAATTCCACAAATGGTTCGAACAGATGGGGGTACCCAGTTTACATCATTGGAATTCCAGGAGTTTGCCAAGGAATACGGGTTCAACCATAGGACATTTAGCCCATGATTTACACAGTCAAATGGTGAAGCTGAGAAAGTGGTAGACATTGCCAAATGCATTCTATCCAAATCAGAAGATCCTAAGCTTGGCCTCCACTCCTACAGATGTACACCTTTGGAGTCAGGTTTATCACCAGTTGAGCTGTTGTTCGGGCGGAATCTGAGAAATACATTACCTATGATACAGCCCCAGTTCCAATCTATTTGGGACACTGAAGCAGCTGTACAAGGTTTTAGGTGCAAAAATTTGGCACTTAAAGAGAGAAATAGAAAAATATATGATAGGAATAGCAAAGTCAAAGATCTGCCTATCCTAAAGGCTGGAGACCGAGTGTGGATCATCAACATGAGCTGTTATGGGAGAGTCCAGACTGTTGCAGAAGCATCAAGGTCATACATGGTAGTTACTGAAAAAAGGCTTGCTATGTAGGAACAAGAGGCAGCTTATAAAATTATGGGAAGGAACAGAGGAAGGGAAAACAGGCAGACTACAAAAACAGTTAGTAAAAGGGGAACTGTTACAACATCAGGTTCAAGCAAACAAAACGAACAAGATGAACAATAAGGGAGAAGTTACGAAGCAGGGAATCAATCCTAAGGATGAAACTTGTCCAGCAGGAGAGTGAGGGGAAACATTAAGCCTTACTGAAGAGATGCCATTTCTGGGATTTCCAGCAAAAGAGTGTGAAAGAAGTTTAGTGTCTTCAAATGCCAATAGAGGCACTGGTGAAAGATGCAGTAGTGATCAAGTTGTCAGAACTTGAAGTGGGAGAACAGTGAACAAACCTCGCAGAATAGATTTGTAGATGGAAGTGGGGTTATGCAAATACAGAGTTCACCAGTATTGAACTATACCTAGGAGTGTAATATGTAGTGCAAATAGTGAAGAAATAACAGATAAAGTTCTAGTGGAGGATTAGGTCTAGATGTAGTGTAGTAGCAGAATTGACTTAAATTAGTGAGACAAAAGTGAGAAAGAGTGATGTAGTGTAGGGATATTGGAGAAACAGAGGTTGGGGGGCATGAGCAATGGCTAGGATAGTGGTGAGTAAAACATGGTGGCCTATTGGTATGTACGACTAACACTACACCTACACACTGAGATGAAATCACTGTATTGTGAAATACAGTATACATCCCATGTCTTACGTATTTAACTCCAGAAGAAAGTGATAATTACCTCTAAGTACCTTTACATTACAGCCAAATTGCAGTATTGAACCCAGCCATCATAATTGACAATATGGCAACTCAGGGTGAACCAAAAGGACCAATGTTAAATCTTTTTTTAGGTGAGATAGTGATAAAAGGCCATCACATCCAGAGTCGGGTAACCAAAGAACTTTGCATGCATATGATACACATAACAAATGAAACACATGAAAAATACAGTTTGAGCTTCTGTTCTACTCTCATGTTATAACTTCAATCCAGGTTGTAGACAGTGTTAAAATATCAAATAAAGTTAAGTTTTGAAGATACTGAACAACTGCTCTTCACAGACTGAAAACTATCACACGTGGGAATTTCCATACATACATACATAGTTTGGTGTGATGTCTGCATTGGTGTGCATCAGCCCATCATCCAGGACAGATAATGTAACACCTCGCCCAGTCCAGCCAAGCTTCCATGCCGAGACCACATTCAGACCATGGCTCTGCAGCCGACGACTCTGCTGTGGGAAAGTGTAATGTTATAAGCACCTTCAAATGGACATGAGGTTAAAACACTGACAAAAATATCCTCCACAGGAGGTACACAGTTGTAAGAACTGTCAGAAAGGTTGCATGCCATAGCACAGATAAAAATGAAGAAAAATTTTAAAATCTCCACGTGATACATAAACATAAACAATACAACAAATTAAAAAATCCCACTGGATGTAAGAAAGAGAATATGTTGCTGACAGATGTACATCCTCCATCCTACAGTTGCTGAAAGTCATTGAAAAAGTTAGAAATGTGGCAAGACTGGTCAGACCTGTAGAAATCCAAAAATATATGCTGCACAATGATTAGAGTATTACAGGCATCATACACAGGTGAGGGTTCACCTCGAAGCAGGTGTCCCCAGGTGGCAAAGATGTGTCTGACCTGAAAGTTGGTTCAGCACAACATCCTCGCTGACCAAGCAAACATCAGCATCCATGCGAGTCAGAAATAGTTTAAAGTTTGTTGATTAGGGGAGAGATTGCCACTATCTCTCAAGCACTCCACATGTTATGGCATGTAGCAAACAGCACATCCCACATGGGTACCTGAAGGCCATAAAATGGCATGCTGTAGGATTACTTTGTTGCAGCATCAGCTACACCATTTCCAGGAATGCCCACATGACCAGGTTGTAGTGGGCTGAACCCGCCCTTAGCTAATGCCCGTGCGTGAACCCTGCATTACACAAAGTGCAGTTGGTGAGTCCCCAAACGAACAAGAATATAGGGCAACGCGAGGCTCATTGCGAGGCCAGATGTCTACTAGAAGCGTGAGGGCGCTGTCTGGACATCAGCCAGTGGCCAACCTCAAGAAGGGCAACAAAAGGGGTGTGCCGAACCGCCATTGCAATATGTCGAGGGACATAGCCTTCAGCATCTTATATGGTGAAATGGTTCCAGTGATACATCGTAAGGACATTAATTAGTTATCAAAGAGTGGCTATTACATAACTTTTAGTAGTAAATGTATTGCTCTCCTGTTTAGATATATTTATATGTTTTAAAGTGTTGTCTGTTGCGAGTTGTATTATATATGTGTGTGTGTGTGTGCGTGAGCATGCGTGCGTGCGTGTGTGTGTGTGTGTATATATATAAATATATATATAATATATATATATATATATATATATATATATATATATATATATATACACACACATACACACACACACACACTTAAAGGAGAACCCCACCTTTATATTCTACGAGTCCCTATTCCACTTAATGGCTCATACACCCAGATGGAGTTGCCTGCACAGTACTTTAGTATAATATTTATATTGGCTGACTTCTAAGTTAGTACATTGGTGGAGATGCTGAACCCTTCCCCCCTCTGCACCAAGCGAGTTACAGGAAGAAGTAATTATCAGACAGATTCAGTAGTAGAAAGCATGAGTATGCAAAGGAGAAAATCACCTTCCCCCATCTGCAATAGACAGCCCTGCCTGCCCACACATCAATTTAATTATAAAAATTAATTGCAGTCACAGGTTGGGAATTTTTCAGTATCACGCTAAAGGAATTCAGGTGTTTCAGAAATTAAATTTTGAAACCCCTGTATGCGACAGGCAAGTAGCAATAGTAATTGCGTAGGACAATTCATTCCAATTATAGTAATTAGTAGGTTGACAGTAATAGCCTTCAAGCACGACATATGGTAAGCCCGCATGCGAACAGGTGACGGCACAGCTACGTCAGCCGTCAACACAGCAAAATCCTTGCGGACAAAGTACTTTTGCGTACAATTATAGAATGTACAGGTGTATGCATCACGAGTGACGTAGTGCTAGCTGCATTAATACCCTCCATTCCACATCATATTCATTAGCGATTTTCATTTGATAAATATCGGGCGCAATCCGAGGTCAACAGTTTTGCACCTGAGTGACAAAACTAGCGATTACGTTGGGAAATGGACCCATAATAGAGCCAAAATGTGCGCCACTGCCCTGATGACAAATTCCAGGCAGAAAAAGGGCTTACAAGAAGACAGAAATTTCAACTGTAGTACAGATCCAGGAATCGTACGCAGTTGCAAGCAATGTGCCACGAGGGCATTGCATACAGGTACCTTTTTGATGCTCCTGCGCCTCGATAAAGCCCCAGATATCATAAAATAAGGAATATTCATGAGAATTTTGACCCACCATGCACAATAAATAGTAAAGTAGAGAACGTGTCATGGGCATAAGTACTAGTAGTAAGTTGAGGTATAAGTAATTAGCATACTAGTACATAATAAACTCAAGTAAGGGCTTTATAGTAGAAAAATTAAGTTAGTAATATAACAGTAATATAAGAATGATGTATTCAATTAGTACTTAGAAGCACAAAGGGGGTAGTTTGCATGTAAAAGATAAATAATTCTGCAATGTAGGACTTACAAATATCGTGAACTATAAAAGTTATTACTAATATCGTTAGATGAGTATATAGTTAATATGTAAATTATACAACTATGTTGAATTGCAACTTGAAATATAAAAATATAAAAATAGGATCTCAGATTATAGTAAATCATTTAACGAGCCAGACTGAGGTATTAAATAGTAAACTCAAGTGCACGAACGTGTATATTATAAGTTATGAAAAAGAGAAAATTCAATAAATTTCAAAAGATGTCATAATATTAAAACAATTTTAAATACAGCAAGCTGTATGGGTAAATTTTATATATGGTGGCTCGATAAAGCAAAAGTTTTATGACAGATGTAATAACATCAATTAACGGCATGACCACCCAGAGCTTAATATGAATTAAAATTAAAATATTAAATAATAGAAGGAAGTTTGTTTAGAATTGATCATTAAGAAGAGATAATATAATAATATTAGAACTATTGAATATAAGAATATTGTAAAATAATAAAGTATTATATAAGAGGTAAGGAATCAGTCAACTTAGGGCAGAATCGTGTGTGCCAAAAAAGTGTGCAGGCACACGCCAAAATCACGGCCAGTGTTACTGCCTCTTCCATGTTGACATAACACAGTCTTCACCCGCTACAAGGTGCCTACAGATAAACAACTTAAGTGCCCTTATGCTCATGTACCACCAATTTCTTTTGTATCGAAAGAAGAACTGGATGAAGTAATGACCGAGATCACAAGGTTGTCAGTATGCTCATCAAATCGGAACTCATAAGACACCTTTGCTGAAATCCCCACCTGATAAAGCATGGAGCTTGTAAAAGACCATAAAATCACTGCATTAATTGAGTTAACTCAAACAGCTAACTCTCTGCACAGGTCATGAAAGCACAGTCAAAAAATGCATCTTCCTTAGATTCATCTTTATAAAAACTAGTAAAAACTTTAAATAAAGAAAATTAAGTGTCAGAGAATATTCTGTGATACATTAATGGCTGTGTAGCTGACTTGGAAAAGTCTGTTGAGTCAAACCAGACCAAAGTTCGTTACATTAACCATTGTTTTGATGTCATGCTCACTGTCCCTCTGGGGAGGGAGACCACTGCTGCTCCGCTTATGCACCGGGCATGCACGTCCGTGCGCCTGGTGCATGGGTCATCTCTGCCATTCGTGCAAGAACGAGTCACTGAACCAGATCACGACCTGCCTGACCCCCTGTTTCCAAGAGTAAACTCAGTGTTTTGTGTGTGCAGTGCAAATATAATGAGTGTCCCATAAACCAGAGTTTCAAATTAACAAGGGAAAGTGTAATCTCCCTTTTGCTTCTCTTAAGTGAGACATAATTAGCCTGAGAGTGTGAAGCCACGTGGCTTTGGAATCATTACAGAACACGAGCTAAAGACACTCAAAATTCATTTCTTAATTTTCTAGAGTTGATGATGTCTTTTGTTTGTTTAAAAGGGCAATATTTAATTCTTTGAGTTATATTAAATGTAACACATAAATATCCTGGCAGTTCCAGCTTCCTCTATGCCAATTGCCCAGAGCTTAAATTCTTTTTGAGTAAAATATTATACCGTATTTTCATAATTTCATTTACATGTTTCAAAGTGTTAATGTATATTCTATGTAAATCTTTAAACCGCCTCCATGTACCTTGCTGGCCCATTCTGGCTTGTTTTCGTAATTATCATTTACCGACAGTAAGCATATATAAAGACTCTGGGACTCTTATTAACAGATTTAACTTATCGGAAATCTCTTGAAATTTCCTCCAGTGTTTCTTATCTGTTTTACAGCAACAATATAATGTACTGATTATAAATTGTACATTTATTAAATATTTCTCTCAGCGTTGGTGGGAGATCTCTTGCAAGGCAGCCAGATATTTCCTCTGCCATCTTCAGTCCTGATCCTGCGGGCCTAGGGAATGCACATGTGCCGCATTGCAGGAGCCTTCAACATTTTGTCTACTCATTTAGCTGCAATAGTGTAAGTTAATATACTGGAACCTTTTTATTTTGTTTGCTCCTCCTGTGCTCATGTTCCTATCTCCGTCAGACTTGCGGCCCTGGAGATTTATTCACCTTAATTTAATTTTACGTATGGAACTGTATTTTTTACCACTTCGGCCAATGGCAGGCCAAATTGCCATGTCCATTTCAGGCTAAGGTCTGTGTATTGTGTAATAAGTATACTGCTGCTTTTGCCAATATATCTGCTTATTGACACTAGTCATGTTCATTATTTCTCATACGTAGGTACCTTCGGGACCTGGCCCACTTCAGGTAACCTACGTTTTACAAGTGTTTATTGACTGTGTTAATTTGAACGTAACTTTACTTTCTCTAACTAAATGTGTACTTGTGAGGCTGTCAACCTGCTACTGCCCTAAGAATTAGAGTCACGTGCTCACCCATGCGTAGATGAACAGGCATCCTACCAATATTCAACAACTTATTTCATAAACTTTCTAACCATGAACCAGGGTTTGTATAAAATCTGGTGCATCTCGCCCCTCACCAATGTCCAAACCACGTTATATGGCATCCAACGTGGGGCAATTTTTGGTCAAAAAATTCAATGCAAAAGTCATTTTCTAGACATTAAATGATGCAGCAGCTTGTGTGGCTTAAATACGCATGTCGTACGAAAAGTGCACATAATGAGAAAAATGTGTTCACAAAAATCACCATTGTATGGGAAAATCACTTGGGAATAGTGAAACTGCCACCATTTTGTGTGCATAACGACCCCCCTGTGTCTGAAGGGCTGGAGTTACCCATGACGCCACAGTGTGCCTGCTTCCTGGTGTTTGTGCATGCGTAGTCCAGTTTGGGCGCGTGCTAACGACTTCCCCCCCCCTCTGACCGTGTGACCCGGTCCAGGTCCTGGAAGCCCTCGTGCACGTAGGCCCGCAAACAACTGTGGCCGCGAATAACCGCAACATGGAGTTCACACCACCTGTGTGGAACGCAAGCAAGATGTGCGAGTTGTGCGGAAAAACTGTGACATTGGACTCATACGTGATTTTTGATCTGCAAGCATCCATCTTCCACTGCTTACCTCAAGAGTGAAGTGTGCTGTTTACCCCGGCGATTACATCTACAGCCAAGGTAACATGCTGCTCGCACTGTTTGTGCAACGATGCCAGCAATAACACTGAAGCACGAACTACAACTTCGCAAAGGTTAGTCGCAGCCTGTCAGCATCTAGTCAACATGTAGCATAATTTTCACTCGCCTCATTGTTCATCGTCTACATTTTCTAGTCATCAGTGTTATGTATTTTCTGTGTTGTATTTATTCGTTGTTTTGATATTGAGCATAATCACTTGGCATCCTTTTTCATTATTTATTCACCATGTTGTTTTTCATTGTTTTGTAACATGTTTTGTACACTCAAATCATGTACACTTTACTCACGCAACAAGTCATCAGGTCAATCACTCATTGCAACTTCATACTACTGCAAGTGCCAGTCATGAATCATAGTGTCATTTGTTTGCAAACATTGTGCTCCTGATATGTTACTTCGCAAGTGCTATACGTCTGGCTTATCCACTCACTATAGGGTACGAGAGATATTCGGTGGGTATAACAAGCCCTCTTCTACACCCGACATCATCATACATTCAGCTCATTCACTCATTCACTCAGGATCGAGTTCAAGAGATAATCATTTGGTATGGCTAGTCCCCCTCTGCACCTCATACCCTCATCAACCGCTTGTATGCAGAGATAATCTGTGGGTAGGCAATCCCCCCTTTGCACATGGAACTCATAACTGGCTTCGAGAGTTCATTGATAAGCGTAACCAGCTCCCCTCTGCACCTAATATATCTTTAGTCTATGGGCAGGAGGGATGGTAATGGGTATTTTCATAAGATAAGAACAGGGTATACCTGTTCCTTCTCAATACCTGTTACTGATAACAGGTATTGGAAATACTCGCCATCTCTAATTGGAATGAACATGAAAATACTGTTGATGACAGCTCTGTTTACTTTGCTGCTAGCTAGTTTTGGCACAATTTTGTTGATAGTTCTTGTAATATAAATGATTCAGTGAGCCTGTTTTGCATACTGAAATTCATGATGTGATTTCTTAGTTACCCTTTTGTCAAAATCAAAGCTAAAATGTTACCACAATATTTGTTAGGTATAAATATTGGTTCACTTCAGTGTAATGTATGTTCATCATACTAATTATTAATGTCAGTTTTCGTGAAGATTTCTCATCTGTGATTTTTGTATTTGTAAATGAAAGGCTGTTTTCTTGTTGAATCTTGAATGTGCAACATTTTTGTATAAAAATGTTTGGCGGTTTTCTTGTTAAACACCTGAACCTGCAATTGTATTACAAAATAAAATTCTGAGAATTTTGTCAGTGTTAGTATCGATTGTGAAAGTGCTTGCTCACATCTCATTTAACCGTCAAATATCGTGGCCGTGTCTTAACTCAAAAGTGTGCTCACTCTCACTTGCCATCTCACTCTGGCACACACTGCCTCACTCTAGCGAATTGAGACCTATACCCTCTGTAAGCCTTCTGCATTATTTCTCTCGCAGAAAAGGTAATGAATAGTGAAAGATAAAATATTGTTGGCCTTTCACTTTCCTCGAATAAAAGTACAGTATTTTATGAAATAGTTACTTATTTTAATTAATTACATTTTTCATTTTTCTATGATCAAAAACATAATTGCTATGTGCAAATCACAGTATTTAATAATATGCACTAAATTAACCTAAATAAAACGTGAACATAATATCATAATTCATTATGTTCAATATCAAACAGAATATTATTATTACACATTCCACAATCGCAATGATTAAGTAAAGTCAATAAAATATTTCTAATATTACATTAGAAACAACAAAATATATTTCTGGATATTTGAGGTTACACTTGAAAACAACATGGCTGTCAGAGAGGGTGCACGAGTGAGCACTAAGTGTACATCATTGTTCAATCTCCCTCTCGCGTTCTCTCCTCCGAGTTGGGATAGCAGAGATGACTCTCTGTGACGTCAAGAGTGAGCGAGAGAGTACTCTCTAAGTGAATTGGGACATGGCCCGTATTTCCTACTGTCCAGCCAACATAACCTCTTTCAGTACTCATTGGGCAAACACATTCAATCATAACCTAATTATTTTGGGTACGTTCTGTTGGTGTTTATGTAATAGAAATGATACAGTTGCCTGGTTTCGTGTACTAAAATTTATGTTGTGATTTTTTAACTAGCCTTTTGTTAGCATCAAACCTAAAATGTTACCAAAATATCCATTAGGTATAAAAATTGGTTCACTTCAGCATAATAAATATTTCACCATAATAATTATTAATGTCGGTTTTCATTATACATATTAATTTGCAACTGTCTTTATTTTCAAATGAAAGGCTGTTACACAGTACCCCTAAAAGATTATATTACAAATAAAGTGAAAATCATTCAAAATTATTTGATGCTTATACTTATTTGCCACAAGGTACTTCATATACAAATTGTTAAAAATCATCCTAATAACTAAAATTCATTGTACACAAAGGTTAAGAAAAGAGGTTATGTTTTCACATAAAAGTGTAGGATTTTTATTTTCCAATTTGTCCCATGTAATTATCTATATTATATTACTGTTTCCATCACATATTTTAAGAAAACATAATTTGTAATAAAAATATTTCGTGAATAACCTAGTCCTATTATATATATTCAGTGCTTAAGTTAACAATGAAGCAGACTTGGTTAAGTACTACTTATATGTGTAAATAAGCAATGTTTTTTTGACTATGAATACTTGAGAAATAAGTAACACTTATTTCATGACTATGAATACATGATAATCAGTATGCTTCATGAAGCATTACTTAATGCTATAAATATAAGCAATACTTTGACACTGTCTAGTTAGACACGCGGCGAACTGTGACACAATAACTTACTGTAGGTGGGCACCAGCAGTGTTTTCCCAGTCACCGCACTGTTGAAAATCAGGGTTCTCAGGGATGCTGGGGGTTCTGTGTGGCTGTCTCACCCGAGCTTACTTACGAATAATTTTGCATTACTAAACAACATTACTAAACTTTTATAAAACAATGGGAAGAGGTAGCTGTCATTACAAAGAAACACTTGGTGCACTGTACTACTTGCTTTTATTGTACCACTCATACAAAAAAAAGTGCCAGGAATTCATTTTATGGATTACACTCAGACGTGTCTAGCTAACTCCGTTTGGGTGCTCCCCAGCCTGCAATTAATCTAGCGCACTCCTAGATGGATGACTTCTGTGTGGTGTTAGAAAACACAATCTTCACAAGGGAAAGGGTCGACAGCTGCTAGGGTGGAGTGACGATTTTCCCTGAAGATAGGGCGCAGAGAATTAGAAGATGAACAAAATGAACAATGCTGAAAAACACGTGTGATTATTTGGCATCACTAATGCGAACTCGTCGGGGCTCGTCTTGCTGCACTTGGTTAGTGAAGTGATGGCCTATACACATAGCCGGCTAGGACGGAAATAATGTCACTGTACCAATTACACATGATGATATAAATACACTTGAAAGATCATAGGGCATGACATGAATAGTCACAATAAACACGCAAGCGTGCAAAAATATGATTAGATAGCGCAGGTGCCGCTGCATAACAGTTGCAGTGGAGCACGTGGTGCAGGTGCAATTTCAGTATTTCTCTGCAAAGACAGCAGATTCCGGTCAGACAAAATATTATTTCCGTAGAGAAAAATATACATTTGCATATTAAATTGGTTTTGGACTTGTAGCATGCCGGTTAGCAAGAAAATCAGACATTGACATGACCGTGTGGTCAAACATACAAAGCATCAATTACATAAAAATTACACTGAACCCTGAATACAAATTACATAGAACCCTGAAATAAATTGTGGCGCACATGATATTACACAACTAAACTCTCAAAGCGCATGGATGGCATGGACATTGACTTGCCGGCTGTTAACCACATTGTCGCAAGTGATGTGGGCGTAAAACAATTAAACATGAAAATACCCTTAAATACATACACAGAATTAAAGTCCTTAAAATTGCACACAGCAATAATACAGAAATTACAATTAAATGCCTTTAGCATAGGTGGATGGCGCCTGATTCAAGTTGCACAGGCTGCATGGCCTCTCCAACATCTTTTCTCCCTTTTCCTCATTTATATTTCAAAAAACCGCAAGGGCACAAATTATTAAGTTAAGCAGAAGCATAACGCTGGGGAAAATATCTAGCAAAACGTATTCAAGCAAAGGTTAACTGATATACTAAGGATGAACTATGGTAATCTATATCAGTGCAACAAGTTTGAAGTGCGTACGAGACAAAATCTTACATCGCCAGATATCCTACAACAACTGCACCGAGGCTATTGTCTCACGGACCTACCATGGCTGCCTACGGGGTTCACATAAGTGGAAGTGCTATGCACGCCGAGTAAAACATTTTTCATATTTGAAAATAAATATCACAAAAGTAATTTAGATATAGTTTTACATTTTAGATTTTTGTTATTAATTTTCTGTGTTATTTGAATGTGTCTTTATTATGGTATTCATGCCGGAATAGTAATGTTCTTAATTTTCACGCTGTACACATTTTGAATTCATAACCAAACATTGTGCAATCATTATAAACATACATTTTCAAACACAAAACATTTTGACCCTGGAAGAAAAACAAAAGACACATTTTACACTGTAAATTAATATTCCGTTACAGGGAAGTTCCAACTGGAGCCTCTTTGCACACATGCATGCCCACGTGTCACATGAGTGGTGAACACCATCATGGGCTTAACGCTGCTGGCTGTTAGCCGGCATCAAACGACCCCTCCCTCGAAGGCCAAGATGGTGCGAGCAACTCAATATTACTCTGGCAGGCTCTACCAGGCTGTGAACCGGGTCCTTCGGTTAAGGGCAAAGGAAGCATGGCTTCAGAAGCCTTCTTACTCTGTGGCATTTGCAGGGAGTGGGGGTGTAGGCTGGAACCGTATTTTGGGGATGTAGCGGTGAATCACCTCGCCTCTCACGAGCGGTGCATCGTGTTGTGTTGACAGCTGACATCACATTCACTTTCCTACTAAACTCCCCAAACCCTTTGAAACTTTCTTGCCCTACTAGGCTATCCCCTGGGAATGCTGGAAAACCTCTGAAAGGTGTGACATTTACACTTGTGGTATTATTGTTTACATTTTCACTTTGGTTACAACCATATTGATTGGTGCCCTGGGGAAACCCCTTAAAACTTGGATCACTGGCATTGGTTGTGTTATGACTTACGTGTACACTATGGTTACCACTTTTATTATTATTGCACATGAAACCCTTGAAACTTCTTAGGTTGGTTACACTGTTATTTGCCTCTGCAGGGAAGCCCTAAAACAGTATTGCACTACTACTCTCTTCTCCCACTTGTGCGTGTCTCCTCCCTGTTTGGTGTGGATTGTTCTGGTGGTACGAAACCCCTAAATAACATTATGTTGGCAGAACTGTTATTTATGTTTTCTGGGCCAGTTGTTCCCATACTAGTGTTGTTGTTTACATTAGTGCACATGTAGACAGTTTCCTGTGTACTTCCTGGTATGCTACACCACGCTCGCCAAGGTACTGGACGTAATGGCATCTCCTTGCCTCTCTTCCCTGCAGGTGAGCAGGCTATACGCAGGTCATCATGGTGCCGTTTCATGACAAGTCTTGGTCCTAACTTCACTAAGAACGTAGAATTTCCCAGTTTTTCTACAACTCTCATTGGCCCTGTCCACCTAGGTGCCAGTCCTGCACAATATATTTTCATCCCGGCCAATAGTAAGTTTCCTCTACTGTACACGAACATCCCTGGCCGTAATTCCAGTGGTGATTTCCTACTCTCTGGTACCCATGTGTTGCAATATTTTTCCTGACTTTCCCTGGCCCCTGTATGGATCTGTTGTTAGTGTACTACGACTTCCTTAGGTGGTACCGAGGGAGTTTTCTCTTGGTTCTCCAGGCACGCGCAACTTATGGCCTTGGACCATTTCTGCCAGAGTTCTCCCGGTGGCCACATTTACCTGGTTTCAGATGCAAAACATTACTTCAGGAATTAACTCTGTCAACCTGGTATGATCTCCGCCTAGCCGAATTCTCAACTGAATTTTTATATCTTGATTCTGGCGCTCGGTCGGGTTCACTCAGGGTTGGTAAGCTGAGGTGGTACAGTGTTCTGCTCCCCACTTCGTGCAATAATCTCTCCACTTTCTCCCCACAAACTGGGTGCCATTATCGGTCAGCAAAAATTCTGGATAACCCCAACTCGGAAAAAATTCTGTCTGCATTATCTGGGCAACTGTGTGTGTGCATACATTACTTACAGGAAACGCTTCGGTCCATCTTGTAAACAAATCTGTAACAACAATCAAAAACTTCTTTCCGCTTGTGGTGTGGGGATAAGGGCCCATGATATCAAGTGCTACAGTTTTTTGAACGGCTCAGTTGGCAGCATCGGTTGTTGTGGAGCATCACCATCTGATCTCTGCAGCTTCCAGGTATTGCACGTGACACAACTTTGTACATATTTACGTACATCCCCTTGAATTCCTGACCAATGAAAGAATTTTTGCACGTTCCTGCATGTCTGCTTGGTACCTGGATGCCTGTATTCTAAGCTGTCATGCCCGTACTTTAACATAAGTTAACGTGTGTCCTTCGGTATGTAGGTTCGCCACCTGGTGCAATTACTGGAGGGTTTCACCTGGATCTCTCTGTCTACAACTCTCCAATGCTTAGAATACTGTGTGGCACAGTGTTGTTGGCGTTGTGCAGCATATGGGGAATTTTCCTGTGCTGCGTGAACCTCCCTTAATACGTCACAGATGTTCAACAAGACAAGTTCATCGGGTGGTGAGGCGACAATGTTTTGCAAAACAAAAGTTGGTGTGCCTGTTGTCGGGGTGGTACAGCAGGATGGTAGCGCCTCTTCCAATTCTGTGTAGTCTGTTACCATTAAGTTTGGACAGGGGTTTCGGGACATTGCGTCCATGAGCTCATTGGTTTTCCCCGCCATGTGTTCTACCTTGAAATCAAATTCTTGGAGCAGCAAGGCCCAGCGGGCAAGTTTGCTTTTCCCGTTATGCATGCCCTCTAACCACATCAGACAGCGGTTATCTGTTTTCAGCGTAAACTGCCTCCCTAACAGATACAGCCGGTACTTCCTTAGTGCATGCACAATTTTTAAACACTCTTGCTCATTGACATAGTATTTGCACTCTGCCTCGCCAAACTTTTTGCACTGTAGTAATTCAGGATGTGCTTTTCCCCATGTTCTCCCACTTGGTATAACAACGTGCCAATGCCGTCTGGCTCGCATCGGTCTAAACGACAACAGGTAACTCTGGCCTAAACCTGGCTAGTGGTTCGCAATTTTGAAAAGCAAGCTTGATTTTACGGAATCCCTGGTCGGCTTGATGTGTCCACACAAATTTACGCTTTTCATACAACAATTCTGTCAATGGTGCAGTTATCACAGAAAAATTTGGGACGAACTCCCTTAGCCAATTTATCAAGCCAAAAAATTTTCTAACTTGTTTACGTGATGTGGGTGTGGGTTTGTTTTGAATTTCCCATATGTGTTGTTCCGGTTCGTGTCCGTTCCCTGTTACATAGTGTCCCAAAAACTCCATCTTATTCATGCCCAACTTACATTTGTTAACTGTGCACGTAAGTTTGTTACATTTGAGCCATTCACACACAAGGCTCAGGTGGTGCAAATGTTTCTCCCAGCTTTTCGACCAAACAAATTCATCATCAAGATAGGCCATCGCAAAGTCTCCTGTGTACCCATCTAGTACATTTACCATTAAATTCTGAAAGTTGGCGTGGTGAAGGATGTTTTTTCTGGTCCGGGGGGCGAATATGCACTTGCCAATATCCGGATTTCAGATCTAAAGAGGTGAAAACAGTAACTGGTCCTAGTGTTGACAAAGTGTCCTTTATATTGATTACTGGAGGTGGCATATTTACAGTTATCTTGTTTAGAGGATAAAAATCAACACACAATCTCCATTCACCGTCCTTTTTAGGGGCAAGAGTAATGCCTGAGTTGTAGAGACTTTGCATGGGTTCAATCACATTGTCATTGAGCATCTCACATACCTGCTGATTGATGACATGCCGGAAGAAAATACCTGGGTCTCGTGGCTTGGAGTACACCGGGTCCTCGTGCGTCGTGATGATGGCATGGTTGATGACATTGGTGCGCTGCAGCTTCCCATCAGTGTGGAACACACTGGCATACTGGTCCAGCAGGTGTTGCAGACGTTGTAGATGCTGTTCGGGCACCTCATGCATGAATTCAGCAAGCGGCACGGCAGCTGTTGTCGTCAACGGCGTTGCTCCCACAGCGTAGTGTCAACCTTCCATGTGTCCCCCATGTGCAGATGGTTGAGATGCGGTTCAGTTACAGCTTGGTTGTCAATTAGCCACCGCAAACCCAAAATCATCTCGCACAAGTCCGGCACGATGTATACATCACATTTTGTACGGAGCTCACGTACTTCTACGGTTACGTGCATGACGCTTTTTGCCTCGGCCTGTTGGTTGGTTGTGACCAACTACAGACAACGTGGCGGCACTGTTGTTATCACCTGGATTAGGCCCTCCTACACAAAATTATGACTTGCTGCAGTGTAAATGACAGCGATCATATTTTTACCCTCGAATTCAACATTGATCCCCAATGCATGTACAGTACTGTCACTAACCTGGAACACTTTGGCACTATCGGCTGGACTACATAGCTGATATTTGCATGGAGTGACTCGAGCACTGTACTTGCTTGATCCAGCATGAACAAGAGTGGTCTGTCTTCCCCAGAAATCGTATTAAGAAAATAAGAGAGTTGACTGAAGGAATTGAATGGTGGCATATGACATCTAAATCCTGCTGATCTGCCCTCATGAGGATGTACTATTGAACACATTAGTGGGAGGGACCAACTTGGCTGTATGGAAGTGAGAATTTTTGGCCGAAGTTATCCTATTCGTGTGTTGAAGTATGAAGTATGTAAGAAGAAGCTGAAGAAGACATCAGTTTTTCTCTTACCTTGCCCAAAGATTATGGTTGATTGTAATAGTAATTCAACATATATTAACAGACTGTTGGAATGATTGCATGGCGGTTGTGTTTCAAGCACAACACATTGTATGAAACTGAGAAGCAGTTCAGACCATTATCAGTGAATGAACTGAAGTATACTGAGGGTGCAGTGTTATGGCTTGTGCAAGAAAAAGCTTTCTCTTCCTTGGAAGATTCCCGAATCTGTATGCTGTGTCCTTGTAGAGATGAAGCAGGGTTCATTCGTGTCAAAACCAGGCTGACTGAAAGGGATTATGAGTATGCGTTTACCACCCCAGTTGTACTTCCTCAGGACCATCCAGTTGTTAAGTGTTTAGTCTGCCAATACCACATCAAGGTAAAGCATGTTGGTGCTCTCATCCAGTGGGGCATGTTGCGAGAAAAGTTTTAGATTGTGAAGGGAAGACAACTGACCCTTAGTATTGTGAAGAATTGTACTGTCTGCCGTCGTTATGTGTGCAACAGTTTTGATGTTGTGTCACCACCACTTCTGCCGTCCAGAGTGAATGATACATCAGTCTTTGAAGTTGGTAGTATAGATTATTCTGGCCTCCCCATAATAAGAGGAGGAAAAAAGGTCTGAATTGCCTTGTTTACTTGTGGAATATATAGGGCTGTACATTTGGAGATTGTCACCTCCCTGAGTACTAACACCTTCCTGTTGGCCTTATGGAAGTTTATTGCACGTAGAGGAAGACCAAGTGTGATTTATAGCGACAATGCCACTTGTTTCCAAGGGAGAGAGAATGCTCTCGAAACTCTCGATTGCGATGAAATTCAGGTGTACTGCTCTATTCAGAGGATCCAATGGAGGTATAACCCACCAGCTGCATCATGGTGGGGTGGACTCTACGAAAGGATGGTCCAGACAGTCAAGCAACTTATTTGACAGATTCTGGGGAGAGCTTCATTGACATTGAATGAGCTGAATACCATTCTCTGTGAATGTGAGAGTCTTGTGAATTCGAGACCCATTATCGTTACTTCAGAGACTAATCATGATCCTATAGCTTTGACACCAGCTGCCTTCCTCCAGGATCTCCCAACATAGTGGCACGTTGGATGTTGGTGAAATTGAGGCGAGAAGCTTACAGCACTGCATGCACTATCAACATAAGCTGATGAAACCATTGAGAACTAGGTTCCTCCCGGAATATTTGGGAAGCATAAAATGAACCCACCAAAAGCAGACTTGAGAATCAGCAGTTGGAGAAGCAGTGTTTATTGGATCTGATGACAACAAAAGGATAAGCTAGCCTCTTGGTCATATCGAAGGCATCATTCATGGGCGTAATGGAAAACCCAGAATTTTTCAAATGAGAACTTCTACACGGATGATGATTCACACTCTGCAGTGCGTGCTTCCTTTGGAGGTAGACATGGGGCCTGCTGAACCTGGAGTTGATGAAACTGAAGATAACAAAGGTGGGGTAGCTCAGGTTTCTGATAGTCCCAATTGTCCAGCAACCATTACTTATGATGAACTTCGTCAGACACAATGTGGAAGGCTGATTCAAGTTCCCTATCGGTTGAATCTATAATGGTGTTTTTTTTATAAATGGGTTGAGTCAATAATCTAGTTCTTGTCAAAATTAGGTGGGAGGAATGTGAAGGACGAAAGATAGTATATAAAATCTCTATTCTCCTTGAAAAGTTGTTTGCAATTGATGTGAGTCTTTCAGAAAGTGAATTATGTTGTTCTATGGTTGTTTGGGGAGAATATAGATGTTGAATAAAAACAGCTGTTGTGTATTTTATTCATAAAAACTTTACCTCTCATCACATAATTTTAAGGGTCTTTATTACCACTGTCCGATAAAGTGCTGAATAAAAGTTATCAGCTAGATAGCCCAAAAATGTGTATTACGACTTGCTGATACTGCCTATTCGGCAGTCTATCAAGTATAAAGCTATCAGGTACCTCTTCCACCTGATAGCTATCTATCAGCATGTCAAATAGTGTCCTTGAGCAATATGGCGACAGATGGTAGGAGCCAAATTGTTTTGACAGCAATTCCGATGATCAGGTTTTGGATGAAATGTTTCGCTGCACTAGAAATGCAAAGGTGACACACATTTCAAATAACTTACCTTTTCCATCCATGTATTTGCATCAATTTTTTTATTTTCTACAATTGTATTTTCTAACGGAATTAAGTTTACTAGTCCGGTGAAATGCCATTGCGAATGAGTTCTGTTCCATCAAAATGTATGTATATGCGAGAATTTGTTGCTAGTGTTATAGAAATATTATTTATCCAGTACATTATTTTTGTATTTCATTAAATATAGATCATCGTAGGTGCCTTTTTGGAACAGTCACCTCAGTTAAGTGAATTCACACCTGTCTGCCACTTCGTAAAAGTGTTGTGTGCTGACTTATTCAATTTAAACTTAACAATTTGAATACTACTTTGGGTTCTGTTTATTTCATTGGTGGGGAGGGGAACTAAAGTTTTACGTCTTTCGTGAAATGAGATTGTTTTGCGGTTCTCCTTACGAGAGAGTGGTGATTGAACTCACATTGTTTTGATGTAACAGTGGAAAAGTTTATTTGTACAGAAATATCATTCAATTTACTGTAACTCAAAAGTTTTAACTTCATCGGAAGAACTGTATACGATTAATGTGTCACTATCCATACCTATGCGAGAAATATTCAACACATAAATAACATTGCATTTTTTTTATGTACTGAACTTCACTAAAAGGGTGTTTATTTAGGACATGTACATTTGAAAACATCCCGCAAGAACAAAACACAATAAATACGTCACTGGTAAACCAATGTATGAAATGCACAATGTAAACATGTTCGACAAATTTAACTTTCCATGTACAAATCATTAGATATTCAATACAATAAATTAGGGTAAAACAAGGTTACTTTAACGCCCAAATACATTTAGAATATTCTAACAAAAATTTAAGAAAACAATATTTATAAAACTGTGTTTCACAAACAGCACTTGTTCTTGCTGGGAATCAGTCTTTTCCATCGTGTCTTGCCCAGTAACCTCTCAATACATTTTCAAATATTCTAACAACAATTTAAGAAAACATTATTTATAAAACATGCAAAAACTTCAATGCTGTAATTTACAGACACCACTCGTTTTCGCTGGGAATCAGTCTTTCCCAATAATCTCTCGACACATTTTCAAATATCCTAACAACAATTTAAGAACACATTATTAATAAAAGACGCAAACAGTCTTCAATGCTTTAATTCACAGACCACATTCGTTTTTTATGGGAATCAGTCTTTCCCATCTTGTCTTGCCCAGTAACCTCTTAAAACATTTTTAACAGAAAAAGCACGTATGAAAGTCGTCAACATCACTTTTGTCCATAGAAGACTAAAACAGAGTCAATGTCGCCAATGCAACTAACCTAACTGTTACTATATTTTGAGTCCTAATGGTGATTTCTATTGCCAACAAACAGAAAAAAATACCAGGTATGGTCCAAACTTTCTGATCACTTGCTGATAGCTATTTGTGTGCTATCAGGTGGTCGTAATACACAAAGAGCTGGTAACACACTACTGATAGCCTTGTCAGCTGATAGTTATTCAGCACTTATATCAGATGGTGGTAATATAGGCTCTAAACCCATAAATGACAGCTGCTATGGAATAAAATGTCAGAAAACATGTGCTCTGAACATTATTCATATACAGGAGCGACAATAACATTGAATCTCACTGCAAAACACTTTGGTAGTACATATTCGTATGACCCGAGACCAGATAGGATTAGAGTTAACTTGAAAATATATGTCACACTTACCAGATACCACTGCTGGGGATAAAATGGATCATTAAAATGCAGGTTATCTCCAACCACAGCATGATCATAAACCTGATCAGAGGGACGTAGTACAGCACACTCCGACTCACTTGCACAAGCTTCTGCACTACTTCGCTTGTGTCTACGGCGCAACAACTGCTGCTGGACCCAAGATGCCTGACAAAAAAAAATGAGTTGATGGTTCACACACAAAAACTGTAGTCTTTTCATTTGCAAGAGATATAAATAGTGTTTAAAAATTTCTGCATCTCACTTGAAGATGACACATCTTCAAAAAAATTTGTAAAGTAATATGTTAAAAATGTACATTTGATAAAACAAATGGGGCAGTTATTGAAGAAAAGCAATCTGATCCACAAAAATTTAGTAAAGAAATATATTTTAAAATAATATTTGTTGCAATGAAGATGATTGCGTCTCTTGCCTGTGGTAGGTACCTTTACTGTTTTCTATGCAGACAAACACAGCATTAAAGAATGAGCTTGAATAACCACCTTCTCCCCTCTCCTTCAGAAAAATATTTTTCTTCCAACATAAGCAATAAACCTTTACCATGACTATGCATTATCATCCCAATTTATACAACTTCGAAAAACTTAGTAAAACAATAAATGTTTTCAAATGAAACATATTTTGCTGTAACTGATTAACAAGTCACTCATTACTTCAATTAATTATGCTATACTTGCAAAAGAAAAAATATTGCGGAAAACATGATTTGTAACTGGAAAAAAAAAGTATGGCACAAAATTCACCATGAAATAATCAAAAACATAAGTCTGCACTTTTCACCCACTCCTAATTTATCAGTGAGAGATACATACATTTTACGACTCTCGGAGGGGGATTAAAACTATATCTGTGCAGATACAGATACTAAATATTAAATATTCGGAAATAGTAGCGTATATATGGGGGAAAAAGCACAATGTATTTTTATTGGAGCAGCTAAAGGGTCTGCAACTCGACTCGGATGTGCTTCGAAGCCTTCAAAACTGGATTGTCAAATGTACTCATGTGACAGATGCTCAACAGTTACAACCACTAACCTTTCATATACATAAATATGTTTCTGGGAACTGGTAGCCATATTGGTTTTACACGCATAGGGTATGAGAAATTGTAAATCTGTTGTTTTTATCTGTGTTTTTTTTAATTCATGTTAAATATCATGTATTAAATGGTGTGGAGCATCAAGCTTTATTCATTCATCAATATCATTTGTCAATTTCATTCTGCAGTACTATTACTCTTTCATTCCTCATTTTATGGTACACTAGGTATAGTTTACGTTATTTCATGCTAAAGTGCACTGGTAACTTGTGTTTTAGCATGTTCTGCTAGTGCTCTGATGGGGAAAATATTAGATATCACTTGTGATTGGCTGTTGGTCATGCAACATCTCAGGCTCTTTGAGCGAGCAGATTAGCGCATTGCCTCAGTTCTTCATTTGATGTGAATGGAGATATATTGTCTTCTCTCTCCTGACCTTCTTAGCATTCAATCTGGTATGTATTTTTTTTTTTATATTTTCGGTTCTTCCATTACATTTTGCTGGGTATTATTGGGTGTGCTCATAATTACGTATATAATCTGTAACATATTGTGCAGGACCCTTAGAGCTTTAAATTAACAGAACAGTAATTCAATATTTTTTTATTTGTCCTGCAGAGATCAAGATAAAGTATGCAATTAGGGGTGTGTCTGCGATCAGCAATCAAACTTCATCTTTAGCTGTACCATTGCTGGCTCCAGCTGAACTGCATATGTTGACATTGATACCATTTGCAGTATCGTTGACATCATTTCAGTCTCGTTCACCACAGTATATGAGTTTACTTCCCACAGTACCAAGGGTTCAAGATGTCATCCACCACTGTGACAGTGAGCTTCACACTCAAGAATCATCGCAGGTTCTAGGAATGTTAATGGAAATGGTTTCATGTATGCCAAAATGGCTCTCTGCCATTATTTAAAAACATATATAGCTTAAAATGAGGATGATTTCTCAAAAGTGGAAAGTTGAGTGAAGAGATTTGGGCGGCTTTTCACATTGAGTTCTTGAGAGCCGATGAGGGTGAAGTGAGGCAAGTTTGGAGCAGCACCAGAATGCAAGGGTGGGGGAAACATGACATCTCAGAGAAAACCCACCGACCAGCAGCATCATCCAGCGTGATTCCCACATACGAAAATCTGGGAGTGACCCCACCGGGTATCGAACCTGGTTCACCTAGGTGGGGGCGAGTAGTCTGGCTACTACACCACCGTGGCCCCATGTTCCAAAAGAGATGTGTTTTTTTTTTTGGCTTGCAAAAAAAAATTGTTGGCCAACTCATCAAAGGAGTACGAGATCAACGTCAAATCAAGTTTAACATTTGGCTGGAGTGTGACTATAAAAAGTCAAATCCTTTCGACAGATGTACAGACAAAAGAGCATTGAAGACTGCAATAGTACCCATGAGACTGATGAAATTGAAAAGGTCGTAAAATGATGTAGGCCTATAAGGAAAATATGCTATGCGGAAGAATGTACAAAAAGTGTGATTCGAGGTAGACACTGTCAGAAGTTAATGACCTGCAGATCTGATTCAACAAACTGGAATCACTACACACCTTATCTTACATGGAGCTGCTAGAATATATCAAGCAGAAGGTCGTCATAACAACCCAAAAAATATCAGCAACCACATGTACTCTAAGTGGGCAATTGTGACACATTTTGTGGAAGGTAATCATCCTGAGAAAGTTGACCACTGCTACAAAGCCCTCAAATCTAAATTTGATGTTTCCGAACTGGAATTCCTAACACCAATGAGTCAAATAAAATTCTTTGAGAAGAACAACACTGCTGTACCAGTCAATGTGAACTCATTCACCATCGAGGAGTATGAGTATGAGGAGTATGAAGAAAAATCAGATCATTTTCATTTGCTGCTGACCAGAAATGAAACTATGCATAACTACTACATAAAAAAAATGGCTTATGTGATTGTAACTGACAGCTCATTATGGTAAAATTTATATATCCAAGTGATACTTCACATTTTGTCATGCCCTGCCAAGAATTACAGGACACTCAGGCCAGCTGGGTGAAGATTGTAGACCACCAGTACTGAAATACAAGAATTACCACCAGATGAATAAATTATCAGTTGTGTATGTGAACTTGAGGCAATACTCAAAGACCTCAGCCACCCATATATATATATATATATATATATATATATATATATATATATATATATATATATATATATATATATATATATATATATATATATATATATATATATATATATATAATATATATTCATTCATTCCTCCCAGACGGATGAAGCGTATAGCTATTAAACCTTATGTAATTCTTGAATCACTCACCTTGTCACAGTCTAAAGAAACAGTACTAAATAGAGGTCCAGTTGCAGACAAGCACTTCATAGAACAATTGTGGATATGGGCAGTGTGGTCAAAGATATCTACGCCACTTTGAAAAAGATAACACTACTCACACCAGCTGAGAAAGTGTCTCTCACAAGGATGACGAGATGCTGTTGTTGCACTGTTCCATCCACGTACCAAAATTACAAGGCGAGGGATGATGACCACTTCACCAGGCAGTATATCGGGCCTGCATGCACCAGCTGCAATCTGCTATTCAGAAGACTGAAGAAACTTGTGTTCTTCCATAACTTGAGCTATGACAAGAATATTATCAGACAGTTGGTGTACAGTATGAAAAACATCATCATTCCCTACACAAGCGAGAACATGATCACATTTTCAAAACAGCTGGGCAACAATTTTTCCATTTAGGTTCATGGCATGCAGTCTCGCTTCTTTAGCCAAGTACCTGACCCGAAATAAATTTAACAATCCAATCAAGATTTTCAGTGCCAGCCAACTGCCCCTCATAAAGGATATTCCCGTATCATTACAATGATTCATCAGCCAGGTTGGACGAGCAGCAGTTGGGGCATTCTACTTCAGGCTGATGGACATAGATATCAGCAATGAAGACTATGCCCATACTTAGGCCATCTTGCAAGAGTTTGGTTGCACGACCCTGGGGAAGTATTCAGAGCTCTACCTTAAGATGGATGTCCTCCTGTCAGATGTTTTTTTAAATTTTTGGGATTTGTGTATTTCAATATACAGACTGGACTGAGCATACTATATCAACACACCAGGATTTGCATTTGATGGAATGCTGAAGATGACGGAGGTCGAGCTGGAACTTCTCACAGACTATAACTTCAACATATATACAAGATACAGTAGATTGCCAATCTGCAATGAACAACCCAAAAATGCCTGAGAGTTAAATTTTGAATGTCCACATACTGCAACCCCTCCTTCTTTATGCAAGAAAGTTGATATTGGCATGACATTTTTGTAGTTTGCACTTTGTTCTTCAACAATGCATCATCCAGAAAAAGATATGTTCTATTAAAAAAGCAGATGTCGGAAATTGATAATTGAGGTATATTTTGATATAATTGAGAATGGGAATGAAATCATTACACTTTAATTTAATTGTAATCCTTTACAAAAAATGTTCAAAAGTACAGCCTCCAGCTTCAATACTAGCTCTGCAATGATTTACTATTGCCCACTGTACACATTCAAAACTCCAGGTATGTGCTGTAGTAACTAAGCAGTTGCAAGCTCTTGGGTGACGAGTTCTTCCTCCGATTTAATTGGTCTCTTACACCAGGTTCTTCAAATTCCTGCACAAAATATAATCAATTGGGGTGAGGTTGGAAGAACAAGTAGGCAATGCAATGGGTGCACCACAGCTAATTCATTGTTCACCGAATCTACAGTTCAAATGCTCTCTGATGTCACTTAGAGAAATAATGATTTGCACAACCTTGTTGAAACCACAACTGATGTCAAATATTAAGAAGATTATCTTCAAGGAGCTCATGCAATTTCAATAGTAAACTGTTTTTGTAAACAATTACAGTTAAATTTAAAATTTAGGTAATGGTGTCATTCTCAATCACATCAAAACAAACCTCAATTATCAAATTTCCAAACTATAGTTATTTAATAAAACATGCCTCTTTTGTTGTCCGGAAATGCCTCTCAACCAAGCTACAGGTATCAAATGATGTGTGCACAATTTGAATTAAGCGTTGATGCGTACTGCTTATACCACTATTAAATACGATTACGACTCATTGCTTGTCACGTCAAGTATACTCTTACTTCAACCCACATGAGAGTCGATACCGCAAACCAATATACGGACGTTGTGCACCGCTTAAATCTACCAGGCAGCCGAACACGTGTTTTCAAGGTTGCGCACCAGTGAGCATGCCGCCTCCCCCCTCTTCCCTCGCTGAGTGCCTACAAGCTGTCAGCCACCTCGGGGTGCGGCCGAGTGCCACCGAAGATCCACGAAGCAGAATGCTGACGATAGGGTTTTCACCTCCCACGCAGACCTCACAGCAGAAGGACATCACATGCCCTCCCCATGCTTGCCGCTGCACCCTACAGTTCTAACTATATAAGTCCGTGCACGCCCGGGCTCCGGAGTCATTCGAGTTGCATTCTCTCGAGTTCACCCCAAGCACTCCTAAGTGCTGGGGCCTCCAGCGAACCTCAAGTCTCCAGCAGCCCTCGCGGCTGCTCCCTGCGATGACACCAGTCTTTGACAAACATCAAACACCATTACACCTTGCTACTACAACAAAGGAACTTTACCTTCTTTTTGTCTCTTCCAGACACTCGCAATTAGATAGTTTAGTTCAGTAGTAATTTAACCAGTCATCTAGTTCACCCTTTCCCTCAAGCCTAGGACCAGGTCGCCTACACCTGGCAAACATAGGTTACCTTCAGTACTCTGTCTGCTTGGTAGGAGATAGCACGGGTCACTGTGGTTATTGAATCCTCAATAAATACAGCTTTGTTCTCTATCCACACGCTTTTATTTCTAGAGTAATATCTACTCCGCCCGTTAGGAATAAATCGCACTGTGCACTGCCGACAGAAACCGGATACATTTTAAATCCAAATTATCTTTGACTGAGGAAACCCTTCTGGAGTCCTCCAGTCTTGAAACACACCCATTAGACGGCCGCCTGTTGCTTCATCACCCAAGCACTAGAGGGGGTATTGGCTTGGGTGTTGCGGCCTGGTCTTGACTGAATATCACATCCAGTAGAAAAAGCGGTGGCCCACATGGTTCGACGTCTCTGATCTGCCCGCTACAGTGGGGGATCGCCAGAGACATTGAGCTCGTGCTTCCAAGCAACTACTGGACAACACTATTATAGGAAATAGTTTCTTGTCCGTAGTGCACTACATTTATTGTTCAATGGCGAACCAAACTCTATGCCTTATAAAATAAGGCACGGCCGACGGTGTAGGGAAAAAATGATAGCTCATCTTGCTGGCAAGCAGCTGTCTGTCTACCTTAGCCCCTCCTAAACACAACTTAGCAAACGTTCTCGCCAGAAATGTTGTTGAAACCCGCACTTGGTCTAGTGCAGTAAAACCACGATGACTGTGCCGAACAGTCCATAACCAGGCACACGTCAGCGTCAGTAGCAATGTGTACCATAATTTCATAGGCAAACTACTGTGTGCAGGGGACAGTAATGACGTTGGTCTCCCTAATAAAGGGGAAGGGGGGTCTTTGGGTCCTCCCCCGGGAAAATTTGGATTTCAAGATGCAAAATGGTGCCATTTAAACATTTTTTCGTACGTAAATATAAACTACACAGCTCGTAAAAATATTAATATTTTTTAACATAAAATTTGCCCAAGTGAAAAATTAAATAAAAACAATATGATTCGTGTTGTGTGCACGAACTTGCTCATGCTCTAGTTACTGTAAACTACACGACGCCAACTGCCTGCGGCAAGGCCACCTTCGGCTATGTCTGTCTCAGTTTGGCGAAGAAAGCACAACCATTGTAGCTTCTAACACAGGTTAATGCAGCCATAAGCCCCTACCCGGGCGGTCTTCCTACCCTGCCGTCCCTCCGTCAGCCAGGAAACCATTGCGACCGCCTACCTGCTGAAAGCATTACGTGCAGCGCTTCCAAACATCTTGGTTTTGCTAGCCAACAAACAAGTTGTTTTCTTATAATGTACAGTATTGATTCCTGAGTAGAATGTGCACTGCATGAGTGAAAAGTTACCCTGAAGTAGGCTAAATATAAATTAGAAGTTAATATTTATTTTAAATATAACATTGTCAGGAAACTGTCTGGGCAAGCAGTGCTTGCCTTGCTTGCCCTAATGAGACGCCACTGGTCAGCGTGCTGCCTAGGCCATTCACTTGCAGGCCAAACTGAGTAAACGCACAGATGCAGTGCAAAGTGTGGCAGAGCCGAGCCGGCCTTCAGGTGGACAGTATATCACAGTCCCCAATTGTCATCAGTGATGAACTGAGTAGTGTTTGTGTAAGTGAGGTTATGGTGCCATGCACATTTGCCAAATTGGCTGATATGGTGTATGTTTATGGGGAGGTTTGCAAAGTTCCATTGAGATGTTACAAATTTACATGATGCATTATCCTGACAGGAAGCATCCAAATAAGAAAACTTTCATACTGGTCTTTCAATGCCTATGTGACACAGGACAGCTTCAACGAAAACATCATAATGCTGGACGAGATGTTTTAAAACACCCAGTTTTGAGGAACAAGTTCTTGATCAGGTTGCAGGACAATCCAAGACAAGCACCCATGCACTTGCATGTAACATGGGTGTCAGTAATTAGACAGTTTGGGAGGATTTAGTTGAGCAATAGTTGCACTCATTCTACCTACACAAAGTGCAGTTGCTAAGCCCAGTGTGCAATTACATTTTAATGCAAATTAATGACAATCCATACTTTGGTGAGATCCTACTGGGGGGTGATGAGGCTATGTTCACGAGAGATGGAATGTTTAATACCAAAAACAGTCATGTGGTGTGACCACAACCCAAATGAAACACATATTGGGTCACATCAACACCCCAGGTCTCCTGACTTAACACCCTTAAAATTTTTGTTGTGGGGTCACGTCAAAAGTCTTGTTTACCAAACACCCGTATAGAGTGAGGAGAACTTGACTGCAAGAATTCTTGCTGCCTGCATTGAAGTTCAACAAACACAGTGATTTTGACAGAATGCATAACAACATGTTGGCTGCAAATGCCTTACTTGCACATCAGAGGACGTCATTTCAACCAGTTCCTGTAAAGGTGAACTATGTTTCACATCTCTTTGTTTGTTAGTGCACTGCAATCAGCTGTTTTCCATCACATGTGGGTATTAGGGACTATAATCAGCTGTCCATCTGCAAGCCAGCTCCACTTCAACCCACACTTAATTGCCCAAGTAACATGCAGAATTCAAATTGTGCATGCATCATTTGATGCCTATAGCTCAGTAGAGAAGAGGCGTTTCGGACACATGCTCGTTATATCCAAATGTTTGTCTCTGCATGGCATATTACACCTTAAAATTATGCCCAGCAGTAATCAGCAGACAACACGAAACAGCAAAATGGGGCGGTCTGAGGAACTCACTGACTTTCAACGGGTTAGGTGGTCGAATGCTAACATACTTGTTTAAGATGTCCATGTGCAAAATTTCTACCCTCCTGAATATCCCTAGATCCACTGTTTCCAACATTATAGTGAAGTGGAAACATGAAAGGGCACGTACAACCCAAAAGTGTGCAGGCTGACCTCCCCTGTTGACCACCAGCGACTGTTGAGTGTTAAAAAGGGTCGTACAGCATAATCGTCATCATCCATCGCCACCATCACACAGGAATTCCAACCTGCATCATAATCTACTCCAAGCAAGGCATGAGGTGCCAAAACTTGGTTTCCATGTCTGAAAAGCTGCCCATAAACCTCACATCACACAGGCAAATGCCAAATGCCACTTCACATGGTGCAAGGAGCATCAAAACTTGATAATAGAATAGTGGAAAACCATTATGTGGACTGATGAATCATGGTATAAAAAGTGGCAATCCGATGGTAGGGAGTGGGTGAGACGAATGCCTGGTGAACAACATCTACCAGCCTGTATAATGCCAACTGTGAAATTTAGGAGTTATGAGGTTACAATGTGGCCATGGTTTTCCTGGAGGGGCTTGGCTCCCTTGTTGCTTTATGTGGCACTTTTATGACACATGTTTACATTGACATTTTAACAGCTTTCATATTGCGTACCCTCTACAACTAGTTCGAGGATGACAATTATGTCTTTCAAAATGACAGAGCACCCTTCTATACTGCAGGGTGTTTGAGGGAGTGGTTTGATGACAAAAATATTCCACTAATAGACTGGCCTGCACAGAGTCCAAATCTGAATTTGATACGTCTCCGAGATGTTTTGGAACACAGACTTTGTGCTTGACCACACTGACCTATATCGATACCTCGTGCTCTACGAAGAATGGGCTCCAGGAAACCTTCCACCACCTGATTGAAAGTATGCATGCAAAAGTACACACTCTCATCCGTGATAAGGGTGGGCCAACACCGCATTGACTGTCAGTGTTTCCAATGAAGGGCAGCCCAAACTTGTACATCATTTTCAGGTGTATGTCCGGATACTTTTGATCACATTGTACGTAGATGAAATTTCCATTGATATTTGCCCTGGGGGGTAGGGAGGATACGAGATATGTAAAGAGTATGGGAGTAATGGGGCCTCTAAAGCAAACCATACCAGCTCATACAGGGGAAATTTTACCTTAGACCACACACCCACCAATAGTGATGCGTGCTATAATTTCATGGGCAAGCTACTGTGTGCAGGTGGGGGGTCCGGGGGTCCTCCCCTGGGAAAATTTAGATTTTAAGGAGCAAAATGGTTCCATTTAAACATTTTTTCGTACCTAAACATAAAATTCACCGCTTGTAAAAATATTAATATTTTTTAACATAAAATTTGTCAGAGTAAAAACTATTACATAGATACCCCATCAAACCCGGAACCTTGTCCAATTAAAACAAGTAACTCAACATAATTGCCATTGTTTTCTGATTCTTTTGTCTCATCATGACCACGGAAAGGCAGTTCCTGTACACCCAAGAAACAAACAACATCTATTAAACGCTTCAAAATTTCTATGTTTCTTTTAACTTTTTCATTATGTCGTTGTGTGCTTAATTGTTTGTATCTATCTAGACCAAAATCAACTCTATTTCTACTAAATTCTTTAAGAGAGAAGAACTCATTTATGTGAACGTCAGAATGCTCGTATTTTTGAACAGTATTGCACAGATTGTTATGGTTACAATACCCAGTTGCAGTCCACGTGTTCACATCCTTTGAAAACAATAAACATGGCCAGCAAAACAGTTTGTTTAGATTGTTACATCCAGCTAACCACGACTTTTTCTGATACACTTTTTTTGGAAATGACGTACAAAATTACCTTTCTTGCATGTTGTCTTGATCATAAGTTAAGCTGTCAGCCTACCCTCTTTTATGATGTCACATCTTTCCTGAAAAGTGAAAGCACTGCCGAAAAAATGCTTCACTCGTAATCCACACACACCACACTTACATCCACATGTTTCGGTTGCACTCTCCTATCTACTCGGTTCTCAGTCTCACACAGTAATTTTATAATTTTTGTGCAGGGTATACATCGCGCACGAATATGTATAACATTCTTAGCACCAAAACTAAATTAAATAAAAGCAATACGATTTGTGTTGTGGGCACAAACTTGCCCACGCATCAATCTAGTTACTATAAACTACGCCACGCCTACTGCGTGCGGCTAGACCAGCTTCTGCTATGTCCGCTTCAGTTCGGTGAAGAAAGCACTAACATTGTACCTTCTAACACAGGTTTACGCAGCCATAAGCCCCCCACCCCTCCCCAGGCGGTATTCCTACCCTGCTACCCCTCCGTCGGCCGGGAAACCATTGCGACCGCCTACCTACTGAAAGCATTACTTATAGTGTTTCCAAATATCTTGGTTTTACTAGCCAACGAGTTGTTGTCTTATAATGTAGAGTATTGTTTCCAGAGTAGAATGTGTACCACATGAGTGAAAAGTTGTCTTGAAGTAAATATAAGTTAGAATTTAATATTTATTTTAAATGTAACACTGTCAGGAAACTGTCTAGGCAAGCACTGCTTGCCCAAACAAGAAACTACTAACACCCACCTATTTTTGATTAAGAATCACCTGCTGAAGTTTGTCTGTAGAGTTTGGTTCCATCCTGTCTATATGTATGTATCTTCAGCAAAACCCTCTTAAGATGTTTTCTTTTAACAAGTTTACCTGCTTAATAAGCTTTAAAAAGTTTGCACTTTTTCTATTACAAATACATAACTTTACCCTTTTAAGAAGTTTTCCTGCTTAATAAGCACTCATTTTTCAGTATTTTTCTGAAACTTCTTAACAGGGTTTCACAGTATATTTTTTTCCCCCATTTAGCATTTAGTTGACATACATTACTACATTATTTGGTCAGCTGACATTTTTAAAAAAAGTAGGTGTAGTATCTATTTTGCAGATCTTTATAACTTAATTCAGTTTTTCTGGGAGTAGGAACAAATTTTTAAAATGATCAATTTTCATTTAATATATGAAGCTAATAACATTCACATTAAATTTTGTGAGTAAACTTACATTTAAAGATTTGTGGATTGAATGTTATACATATAAATACTGTAGTTTTTTGGAATTAAATTGATATTTTAAATATTTTAATAGTTACAGTGTTCAAAGAGACCAGATATATTTTAGTTTAAGTCAAAGAGATAAAAAAATTAACAGAGTGTACAAACTTCTGAAATAAAACTAACAGGTATTTGCTGCTTGATAACTGATAGGCAATAATTGCCAATCAGTTATTTTGAAATATGTATTAAGTTCATTAAAGAGTTAAAAACATTAGTGTACATTTAGCAAACAAGATAAAATGGCAACACAATACAAAGAAAATGAGCTTGTTATCCTACAGGTAATACTAGAAATTTGATGATAATACTTCTGCTGAAATAGTAGCAAATGACAGCTGAAACTTTTAACTGGATACCTCATACATTTGTTTTATTATGTTGAAAATTATTTAAATACAATGTAGGATAAACCAAAAGTTTGTGAATTACCATCAAATGTTTTCTTCCCCAGTATAGAGAAGTGTGTATAATTTTAGCTGTAGTGCAATTTTTTATTTTTGTCTTTGGCATCGGTAGAATTGTATTGTACAAATAATTTCAGAGGAAATATATTTTTCCTTTGGACCAAAGTTGAAATGAGGTCGTCAACTAATTTTTAAGGCCATCCTATATTCAAAGTTGTCCTATACTTTGGTAAATAAAATAATTTTTGAAAAAAATTCAAAAATTCTCTTAGTATATTAAATTGTGTATAATCTATTTTGCACAAGAACACTGATTTTTAAGAAACCAGTTATGGTACTAATACATTTGTAACTATTTATTCAGCTACACAGGAATACAGTCAGAACGCAAGCAAAACTTAACAAGTCAATCTATATATATACATACAAATTGTAACATATCTTTTCAATTATTATTTCTCATATTCCCTCAGTGAACAAACAACTTAACTCTAGTACTAACTTGGACAAAACATTTACAAGAAAATTAAAGCAACAAACAACCTGTATAATGATGTAAGTAAAAATCTTCATAAATATAAGCTCATGAAAATAATTTATACATACAGCAAAATACTTTTACAGCTACGCAGCTTACCCTGTCATCACGGGATATTTGCCCTAGATGTGTATCAGATTTTCTCTTCTCACGAACTGGAACTTCAGGATGTTGGAAATGGTAAAAATCATCGCCTGGAAATAGCTTAACATATTTTACAGCCATTAATTTCAAAACTACATTAGCTGCCATTAATATAATAAAAATTTGTCACAGTTTATTGCTACAGAACACACACAAGTATTCTAAATAACACAATTTCTGATGGCTTTTGATGGCTAGCTTAGATTACAGTATTCAATTTCTGAGGTACATACCTTTGTGTGTGAAAAATACATAATGAAGGATGCATGCAAATGAAATGAAATCCACAGGGAATGGAAAACAAGGTATAATATGCAAATGATTATAATTTAAAAATGATAGTGCATGCCTAAATACAGCAGCACCCTCTAAACTGATGCGTAAAAGTATATAAATAGAGTACTGTTCAGGATCCAGACAAGTTTAGTTGTTCATTGTCAGTGAGCTATAAATATTCTTTCTGTAGTCAAAAGGGCATTTTTAAGCATGTTATGGAGTTTAATGGTAGGCTTGCCCAAAGTAAGATTTTCATACAGCAAAGTTGTCACTTATATAGGGCATAATCCTACGACTGTGATGTGAGCATTGAAGCAGTGGAATGAAGAGAACAGGACGAGATGAAAAATGTAGAAATGGACCACAAAATATGAAGACATCAAAGGACTACAGACATCTTGTCTGCATAGCAGTGATAGAACATTCAGCTTCATCTCTGGTGTTAGCAGAATACAGGAACAGAGTCTCTATGGCTCGACAGCATCTGCTTTGTAGAGAAATGTGTGATGCATTCCTTTGCGGAGGATTCCCTTAGACCTGTACCATTGATGCCACAGGCTACAGTAGGCTTGCAAACACACCCATTGGCATGCAGTGTGACAACATGTCATGTTCTCAAACATGTCTTGCTTCAAATTGGATTACAATAGCTACAATGCATTCAACAATATCAAGGTAAGAACCATCTCCCAGAATGCATTGTCCAGCATCATACTGCATTAACAATGGGTGTGATTGTTTAGGGAGCAATTAGGTATCATAGGCAATCCTGGCTGCTATGAATTGATCTGAGAGCATGACAGATTCCTTGCGAGAGTTTGATTCAGAGGCATGGTGTAAGCGTAAATGGACAATGCGGAGTCTAGTTTCGCCCACCACCTGCTGCTTGCTTCATCACAGGGTGAGGGGGGGTTGAGGGAGGTGGAAGAGTCGGCAAGTTAGTCATGGCTAACAGCTATCACTACAGAGAGGGTGAAAATGCAGCCGCAGGACGGAGGAAGGAAAGAGACCAAACATACTCTTTTCGGTTCAATACATAACAACCTTGCCATGTGCCTTATTTGCCACAGCTTCAGAATAACGTAGTTTATGAACAAAATTTTTTACAGTAATTTATCTACCACCTACCTGAAAACCCTCTATGAAAACAAAAATCATTGCACGAAAATGAGAATTTTGTTAACATTTTCCTCATAATATGTGACAAACTTGTCAACTGTTTGTCAGTCGAAATCTAAAACCCTGCACATCATAAATTTTGCAATATAAACCTAAATAATATAACCTTTGTAACGTTAAAGCAAAACAGTTTTATATTTTCAAATAAAATGAACGGTAAGACATATTTTAACAGCAATGCAATGTGGAAGTTAGAGGCTTTATACACCACGTAATCAATCCACCAAAATTGTGGGAAATGAGATTAGTGGTAAAAGGAATATTGATTGAAGTTGAAGGAGTACAACATTCGTGCTGATCTACATTGTAACATATATCTGCAAAATCTGCATAGATATTTTTATCTCTCCCAGACTACATCTACAAAACAGTTATTTATTTATTTATTTATTTGTACTGTCTTAGAAACTAACTATGCAGTAGTTGATGAAGGAACTGGTCATCAGAACAATGCACAAATGTTGAATTTAAAACTTGTAAATGACATGTAAGGTGTTTCCAGCCTGTTCATTATGCATGGTCAAGGTATCTCAGTAATAAAATGGAAATTACATGTCTTTTAAATTATGTGGATATACTGTATTTATAATCGAAAACAATGCACCATTTTCAGCCAGTATTTACTTGTGGTTCAGAAACATTCACTGTAAAAAATAGAAGGTACATTAAATAGAATTGTATGAGTAGTATGTAAGGTTTATACAAAAATAACACTACAAGCGACAGGACTAAACAATTCAATAACACAACAAAACAATTATATGATGTACTGCATTGAGTAATAAAAATTGCCTGATACTGTGATGCATGATGCTTTTGACGCTTAGAAAAACCGTACACCAAATGACTGACTTCGCCCCATCTGAATATGGCAAAGTTCTATGGGCAAGTCAACTCCAATTACGCATGGTAATGGAGGTGGGACACATGGGACTTCCAGACATTGACAGAGCCTCAACAGACCTCTAACTTTGTGCTCCCAGCGTTTACCGTCAACCAAAATCTCCAAGAAGTCGTCATGTCATTGCCCCTGCCCGAAAAAAAAATACAGCTCTACTTTGCAGCGCCCACTAGTGAAACAGAGCACAGTTCAAACTTCGTGCCGCTGTAGAAAGCAGGTATGGTTCATGTGTGTGACATCACAAGTTCCACCCCTAAGAGGCAGGGTTAAACTCCCCCGCACCCCTCCCAGCACCTATGGTCAGTAGGAATTAGTATAAAAGGACATCGCTGACCAGGCCTTGACAGTGGCTCATCATCCTCGAGGCTGTGAAGGCCGAGGACAAGACTAAGGGTGAAATCCCTTACCCGTTGCATTACTCAATCATGCCACACCCCTTGGCTGTGAAGGCCGGGGTATCCGGACAAGGGCTAGACGCCCTCAGCCACACCAGTAGCCAACCAGTGGTCAACGACGACACCACCCTCTCCTGAGGACGCCACCACCAGAAGGCATCCGCCACCGCAGCACCTCCAGCTTCCTGGGTCTTCATCACTTCAAATGGCTTCAGAACGTCGTCCTAACCCTCCTACCCCTCTACCTTTCCAGGTAAACCAGAGTCATTGTGATGTCTCTTAACGACAACCCTCGTAAGGCCTTAGCCCGGCCACACCTTTACCAGTTGGGTAAAGAACCTTGTTTGTTGATACACTACGAGGTCCCCTCTGGACAATCTCTAATTAAAGATATGATTTCCTGGGCTAGTTTCTGCTTCATTGAATGTGTCACAAACTTTAATGTGATCAGGTTGCCTTCACCTGAGTTGCATTAAAAAAAACATCTTCTGTTAATTGTATTCATAGTGAAAACTTGTGTTGAAATTAATTAATATAACAGTATTGATTTCACTTCACTGCATTGTTTTGCATATAAATTATGAATGTAATAAACTCCATATTCAACCAAGTGAATTCTAGGGTCTTCTCAATTCTAATTGTTAGTAACCTGTTTGCTTCCAAGTGTTTTGAGAACTAAGCTGAAATTAAGCAATTTTCATTTGATTACATAAGACAACGCCAGCTCCACAAACTAGCCACACAGCAAATACAAGAAACACCAAACTGTTTTCTGAGTTTGGCCACAGTAATTTTTTGTTCTGGGCAGATGAACCCATGGGGGACCACTAGCATTTTATACAGCTTGTGCACATTTTTATTACTGGTCATTAGAAAACAACAAAACATAACTTCTTAAAAATTAATTGCTTAGTTAAATTGAACAGCCTCTCAACAGAATACGTTAAAATTTAGGATGTGTTAAATGTGTGATAACCATACAGAAAATATTTAGTAGCTTTGTAAAATTGGCAAAATTAACTCAAGTAGGTTTAGTTTAACATTTACAAAAGTAAGCCTGGTGTAGTACATGTGGATGACACGGGATATCATAAGTAGCACAAAAGGCCCCCTAGTTGCAAACTCCCAAGGACCCACCATTACAGTGTAAAGTGCGAACGAAGGGTACAGTGGTAGCAAGGCCATGGCCTGGTGAGTAGGGAAAACGTACTGCTCCAGGCTGCAACAAATGTTGATGGTATGAAGCACAATGTTACACATCACAGCTGGTTCCCCTTTCCCCCTCCTGAGCAGTGTAGTTTCCCACCCCATCTGTCCATGTGGCCTGTTATTCACAGCCTGTCACTGCTACAATTCACTAGGTACTGTAGACTGAAACATGGACAAGTACACAAATTTGGAAATGACTGACATGGTCTTGGTGTATGGTGAAGTGAGAGGCAACTGCAGGGCATCTGCGCGAGTGCACAGCCAAAGATACTCTGCATGATGTCAGTCAAACCACCAGGCATTCGCACACCTTACACAGTGGCTACGAGAAACAGGCATGTTTCAGCGTCGATGTGGACCTGGTCAACCGAGAACCGTCCCCACTCCGTAGTTTGAAGAGGTGGTCTTAGAGAATGTAGCGCACAATGCTTCGACAAGCAGCTGCACAGTCGCGTGGAGAATGGATACATCGCATGGCACAGTATGGTGTGTTCTCCATGAACAGCTGCTGCAACCATACCATGTGCGTAGGGTACAAGCAATGGGTCCAGCAGATTGCGGCCCTCGGCTAGACTTTTGCAGGTGGTCCATGTGGCAGTGTGCAATTGATTGTGATTTCCCAGCTCTTGTAATGTTTACAGACGAAGCCACATTCACACAGGAAGGCTTTTGCAACAGTCGAAATGTCCACAATGTGGGATGATACCAACCCACATGCAACTGTAACATGAGGCTACCAGCACCACTTTGCCATTCACATTTTGGTCGTCATAGTGGAGTACAATGTTATTGGCCTATTCTTGCAGCCGAATCATGTAGCTGAATTTCAATATTATGATTTCCTGAAGTTCCATTTACCACAGTTACTGGAGAATGTTCCGCTTGCCATCATAGACCATATGTGGCTGCAACACCACAGTGCACCACCCCATTTCACCAGAATTGTGCATGACCGCCTGAACACAGCATATTCCACTCACTGGATAGGACAGGGTAGGCCTCATGCTTGGTCACCACGCTCCCTGAACCTTACGCTATTAGACTTCTAGCTGTGGGGATTTCTTAAGGCGTGTATGTACGAGACACCTGTGGCATCTGAAGAGGATCTGTTAACGAGGGCCTTGGCTGCCTGCGATCATGTGCGAGACACACCAGGAGTATTTCAACGCGTCCGCCAGTCTCTAATATGCCGGATGAACTACTGCATTGACATGGGCAGAGCACATTTCGAACATTTGTTGTGAACTTCGTTGTGGTATGCCACCGGCATAATCCGGAATGATTGCTGTGTATCATCTGTTGTGCTGACAGTGCCTTCCATACCAATGATGCATCGCTACGTCATGGTATTTACATGTGTTTACTCACATCAGTACAGAATCATGCTACTAGGCCCATTACGTCCCTATTACTACTCGCAACACTGACTGCATTGTACATCAGACATCATTACTGAACGCACCACACGTGTTTCTCACAATTACAGTTACAGTTAGGCAGTGCAACCAACATGCTTTCGTCTTTGTTTCGACACTGTTCTGCACAATCTGCCACCTACACAGCTATGTTACACTTTGGTGTAGCACATATCCTAATGCTATTCTGTTGTTTACGTGTTGGTTCCTGGTCATACTCATTTGGCAGGCAGTTAGCCTGCTTGCCTCTCACTAAGGCAAACTGGGTTCAATTCCCGGCTGGGTCACCCCCGGATGTTCACATGTGGGCATCATGCTGGATGATGCAGCTGGTCGGTGGGATTTCTTGAGTTTCTCCTGTTTACCCCACCCTTTCATTCCGGTGATGCTCCATACTGACCTCAGCTTTCAAGACAGTGCTGTTACGTACCGCCACTCTTTCTTCACGCATTCGACGGGGACTCCCCGCTGAATTTCTCCAGATGTGGGAAGGGATGCCTACTCACTAGGCCACGCTATTGCTATCGCTGTATCCTTCGTTTGCAATTTAACTGGAAACGGTGGGTCCTATAGAGTTGCAACTGAAGGGGGGGGTGGAGACTTATTTGCTACTTATGTAAACCTGCTTCATCCCATGGTATCCATAATCAATTTAACTTCATGGTGTACGTGTTGCTTGCAATCAAAGGGTGCCAACCCCTATTATTTACACTGTGGGGGTGTGTATGACAGACCATACCTACCACGTATCCAAGATCTTGGTTTACTTGCTCCATATACCAATTTATGTTCTTCTAACGCAAGTACTTTGCCTAATATCCCACGTAATGTCGTCGCCCACCAACTTTTAGGGACTTCTACAGCCCTTAATATTTGAAATGGACCATGGGTGTCCTGTGTCAATCTTCCTTTTTGCCAGTCACGAATCACTGCTGTTAAGGCAGTCATACAGAGAACTATTTTCTTTGCGAGATTGTATGTGTAGAGTCTTGTGCTTGCAACTGGATGTATTTGTATTGTCTACATAAAAGAAATGACCACCTAAGTGCAGTGCTACAGGCTAAGTATCTATTTTCTGCTCACAGAAATGTGCTATTTCCCCTGCAAGTTTTGCTGCTGATTTATGCTTTTAATTAATAAGAGCAGGTAGTATTATCATGTGACTATCTTTCACATGCGTATTCAGTAAATATTTTGTTGGTTTTGTCTAGAATTTCATTCATGGAAATTAAATGTCAAGCTATGAAGAAATATTGCATAGTTGACTGTGTGTATGAAAAAATTCCTATATAAATAACAATACAATTTCCTGCTTTTATCTTTTATTGGATGTTGCATCAATCAAAATATATTTTGATCCCGTCACTTAAGATTTCCTACAACAATCGTATTCAAGCTGTTATTTATGCAAACATCTAATAACTGGGTGTAAAACATGATTAACACACCATCATTTACCACTGCAGAACAGTTGGAAAGTCTGGCTGGCGCATATATATATATACACATACATACACACACACACGCGCGCACACACACACACACACCTTTTTTTGATTCCTTGATTCCTCTCTTTACATGCCTGGTGTGAGGGGCAATCAGTAGAGTACATGAAGTATTAAATAAAACTGGTCATGTGATCTCAGTTTAAGATGCACAGTTATCCTGTAAAATGCACAGCACCACAGAGCAGCCAAGTGTCGTCTGACCTCTAACATGGTGATCACAGCCAGGCGTATGCAACGGTAATCTGATCGCAGAAATTTTCTCAAGATTATCTATCACACTAAATAACTGCATCTGTTATCAGCAGTATTTCAAAGCAAATAGGTTTTCCCTGAAAATTTTAGGCAATATATTTAAATAAGGAATAATTTTTGCATAGATAATATTTATTTTGTGATTAAAGGTTGTTGTTTTCCCCGTAAAATTGGTGTTTAATCTTATTTGGCATCAAATCAACATGATTTTTAAAATAAATATTAATTTAACTCAATAGACAACATCATCTGAATAAAATTTTATGTCCAGAAGCATATAATTGAACTCCCTTGTCAGCAAAAATAGTTTGAGTATCGAGCGACTTCGGTTATGAAGCGTAAAGTTCATTTTCATTAGATTATTGCAAGGCACTCCGAGGATTTATATTAATTAATTTCAATATACACACGCCTTCTGAATAAACTGATATCCTGTAGGAGCCTATTTGACACACTTTTTGTCAAATAATGCATACCAATCCATTCGCGGTTTCTTCACTCCCTTTTTTAATCAAACCTTTGAAAAATCTCCCCATGTATGACATGTTTAGTTATTTCCAACATATGCCATATATCACAAGCGTTTTATACCTACTTGTGTTCATAAAAGTTACTTATATTTCTGTTAAAACTGAAATGTTATTCATAATTTATCTATAAATTACAATGCTTCATTTATAAATAGTTTGAATGAAAACAGGGAAAAATAGGTATGTTGGTAATGCCTAGTGAGAAATAGTTCTTCTACAAAATACTGTTACACTGAGTGTGCACAAATTTGGTGTCTTGTCCTTCGGTGTAATTTTTCAGACTTAGTTAAGCTTTTTTGTATTAGGTGGAGGAATATCCTGCAAGTAGAACTTCGCAGGGCTTCACAAAAGGCTGAAGTAACCGTGAATGGATAGTAAGCAGTGACCCCGAGAATAACATAACTCGCAATAGGCTTTAAGTGTATGGGAAAATTAAAGAACGTGGTTTTGAACAATTAATTATTGAAGACAGCAGATAAATTAATTTTAATAACATTATTTATTCTATTTTGTCTCAAAATCACACTTTGTTTAAGTGAAATAATATTAATTACTTCAACTATACATTTGCCACATGAGCACGTTATCGCCAATGTAAGTGTAGATGTGTGACTAAGAATGCGTCTGCTCTGGCTGTCCTTTGTGATATTTGGTAGAGCTCGTTTCATCACCTTACACAACTGGTGGGGAGTGAGCTAGTTGCCTATCAACCATCATAGCATCCTTGCACCTTCCCCCTGTGCACCAACCTGTTTGGAAGGGAAGGGGTATATTGTTTCACTCCTCCCGTTGCTGTGATTTCCCCTTCTCTGTCTCGCCAGCCGTGAACGCCCTGGCTGGTCTATAACCTCTCCGCCTGCTCTCAGCTGATGGAGTGAGCACAGCACATTAAAAATTCAGCTTGCATTCAGTGCCGGATTACAACAAATTGTATATGGTATTTTGTGAGGTCATATGCTTTGTTGAAATGAGTTGAAGTGAAATGATTTTTAATGTATTAATTACAATAATACTAATACAGTTATACTTTATTTAAAAATTCCCATTTTACTGTGTTCATTAGTTAACTTTATACACAGATAACGTACAGATATCTTTATACTCAATAAGAAGATTAGTAAGGTTAGAAGTTGTATTTTACTGACGCACATGTCAAACCCTCATGTACTGAAATTCTGTATGTATATAAATTTTTTGATAGTCGTCTGAAAAACATTACATCAGGTTTCGACTGTATCTATTTTTTGTACCAAATAAGAAAATCAAAATAGTAAACAGTCACTTCTCAGTAAATTTCATACACAAAAAAATTTAATGTACTGTGAGAGCCAGTACATAAATTTTCACCTAGTATCAAAAAGACAATTGTTTTAACTGTTTCTGTGAATACACTTTTCTTTTAAATACACATGCTCACACAAATGTTTGATGGTTAACTTATGTAAATAAACAATATTAACTGATCTGTGGTTGTGACCTTGCGACTGAGTGACAGTATAATGGTAATTTTCTATAGTCAAAGTGGTTGTATATACAATCCCAATCACATTTGGTACTATTTTTTTAATTCACCTGTATGCAGTTGTTCTGATTGCATGTTAAGTACACAAAAGAGAACAATTGATGCAGCTGGAACTATGCATTTAGAATACAAATATTATTAGTTAATCCATAAATTCATCTTTAAAGTTAACTTTTTTTTTTTAATTTTCTCTTGTTCAGAGATAAAAATAAATCTTTAGAAACACTAAACTCTATGGATGGAATGATAATCCTTGAAGACAGTTTTGACTGAAATTTGACAGAGAAATGGTACACAAATTATGGTTGAATACATAGCTATCCTGCAGAATTGTAAAAAAATACAGTGGAAGTCCGTTGTAATGATAGTTTATATCGGTACACAAAATTGTTGCTATAACGGACTTGCGTTATAAATAAATTTTTAAAATCCCATATTTACGAATTTTTTATTTGTGCTGTACATTAACTTTAATGGCACAACCCAAAAAAAGTAAAAAAAAACTGCTAATATAATTCATTAAAATAAAATTGATATGTCGTAACATTCAATCACTAGCGGAGAACAGACGTGAAGCATGAAAGGTTTAGACCGCAGGCAAGGTCAATGCATGCAGCTGTTTCCATGTGTAATATGTCGCTCAAGGCGATGAAGATGCATGCGATGTTATTATTTACAACTGTCACTTTGCATTTTTTTTAACTAAAATTAGCCTAAGTGAAGAAATTTTATTAGGTACAGTACTAAAAGTTAGCAAAAAAATCAGTCATGTTAGTGACTATAAAAATGCAGATTAATTAATGTGATAAACACTAATTAGCAAAATGTGCGATAGTTAAGCACCAAAATACACCAAAAAACTCTCACGATCACTCTTTCATGAAATAAGAAACAATTTTTGTTTGTTTTGCTTTAACTAAGCTTTCCCTTATGACAAAACGGCGGGACCTCTTGGAAAGCTAGTAACTCTCCAAATTTATACGTGGTATTTGCAGGTGTGGAACGCATTTAAGTAATTTACGCCTTTAAAATTTCTATATGTACTCGTATTATACTGTATGATAGTACAAAAATATTTCACAATCTCAAAATCGCCCGACAGGTTGCTATTTCAATTTACATGACGTTCCAATATTAGTATTTAAAAAAATAACATATTTCCTGAATATCATGAAACAAAAAAGTCCACAAATGTATATTCCGTACTATGAAATGGTAACTTTTGTAAATGATGTCATCCAAACAATTGCTGTGTGTAGTACCACATACAATGTATACCATATTTTGACATGAACAGGCTGCAGAAGCTTTTTTAAAGCCTGAGGTTTGTTCACGGTCTTAACTTTGAATAAAAAGTGTTAATAAAAAGTGTTAGGTAACCATTTATGATAACTTAAAATTATTTCTCTCGCTTTCGGTTTTCTTTAATGCATCGAAGTGTAAAAATTAATAGATTTGTAAAGTATTTACTTTCTTAACAATTTCACAGTTTCATTTGACCGAACGGATGAATGAAATGATGAGGCCCATAGAAATGTTAATTTTAAATAAGGCAAAGGCATACACAACGTGTATACAAGTAGATCTTAAGCAGGGCTTTCAAAAGTGCTAATTTTACCGTCAACAGCCTATAACATGGGTGACCCTGTGTGTGACCTTGTCTGGTGGTTTACAGCTGTGCTGGTATCAATCGCTTCAGTTCATTCTCTCTCTCTGTGTCATGCATGCTTCCCGCTTCACCGATAAACAAATGTGAGGCAGTGTTCCATTTTGTTTCTAGTTTCATTTTTCTTAGTTTGTGTCTAGCATTTTGTAAGGTTTGGTCAAAAACAATACAACGTTTAAACTGTCGAGCATATAATGCTGAATTATTTTGGTGTTATCATGATTTCAAAAATAAAAACTGATATGGCGGCAAATTGGTAATTTGCCAACTTTGAAGTTGACAAAACACAAATTACAAAAATACTTCGTAGATTTTGTAGACAAACAGGTCACATGACTACTTTGTTAACAAAAGGTGGCAACTGGAACATGGCCTCGTTATAATGGAAAATGAATGCGCGAGTTATTATGCAAAATTTTAGTTGATGGTTGTGGAATATGCAGGTGAACATCCAAAAAGAGCAGCTGATTGGCAATTTGGCATCGACGATAAAAATGTACGGTATTGTTGTGGGGGAAAAAACAATATGTTGTAAAAAATGCCCAAAAAAATGTGCGTTGCGAGACTAAATGTGTAAATACCCGGAACTGGAATACAGCAGTTTTATCATGTGTGCACCACTAGGAATAATGGATTTTCTGTCACCTCAGAAATGCCTCCGTTTGAAGTCAGAAAAATTGCAACAAACAAAAACATTCCCATAACAGAATTTAGGGCAGACGTTTGCCGGTGACTCAATTGAGCAATATGCCAGCAATCAGATTACCCAATTCTTAGCAGCTGTTCAGTGCAATAATAGCACGTATAAATAATTTACTTGTACTCTCAGGTCTATTCCCTAATGATAAGGGACCTTAGATGTAATTTTATCATGGCCAGAAATGTTTTACATTTTACCCATTTTTTCCCCCCCAAAAATTCTTGTGTACATAGAGCATCCCATATTTTTACATGAAAAAATGTGGTAATTTCCAATGATTGATTCAAAGAAGTTAAAGTAAAAACACACTAATCGGTAGGTAAATTTAAATTCGATTTTACTTTAGGGGCAGATATTCACATTGTGTTTTTCACTATTAGTTTTGCCCAATATTGAAACTTTCAGCTTTACGTCTACAGAAATACACAGTGGCGAGCGCACAACAGCAAGCACGTGAAATAGCACAGTTGAGTGCCATTGCCGGAATAGAAATCACGGTGCCATGGCACCAGTGTTGCCAACATGGAAAGATGTGAATTTGTTATAGTTCTAGCAAATTTCACTACATTCTGCTACACAACTTGACGCCGGCTAAGAGCCAACAATAGATAGGCAATGACAGCACTCGCCGCCCTCACTGACACGTGGGTAGCACGTGCGCTCAGCCACCACAATAATGGGCTTTCCCAACGGGAAACTATTTTAGTGCTATGTATTTTTATTTTGCAGGGTTAAATTTGTGCCAGTGTAACATGTCTTTCTTTTACTGTAAAATATGTGTAAAAATGTTCTTTTCATAATATTGCACCATGTTGGCTTTTGAAAGTTAAAGTGTGCACCACGCTGAAGAGCTGGACATTGATATTCAGGAGTGAACACCTTCAAAAGACTATTTCTTGATAATGATATTTCTGATTTTAAATTGCTTTAATAACTTTGTATTGAAAATAATTTAAGTGCCACTTCTTTTCACGAAATAACAATTTTCACTTGGCGTACATAGCACTTCCACTTGTGTGAACCCCGTAGGCAGCCATGGTAGGTCTGCGTGATCCCTGTCTCTGGGCAGTCATCCTAGGAGAGCTGATGAAGTAAGACGCTGTCACGTACGTACTTCATATTTTTGCACTGAGTTAGGTTTCAATAGACTTCAGGTAGTATACCGGTTAACCTTTGCTTTGCATACATTATGTCAGACATTACCAGCATTATGCTTCCGCTTAAATAATTATTCTGTGTCCTTGCAGCTTTTTGAAACTTAAATCTAGGGAAGGAGGAAAGATCTCGGAGAGGCCATGCAGCCCGCGCAACTTTGAATGAGGCGCCATCCGCCTATGTTAAAGGCTTTTTAACATTGTAATTTCTGCTTCATTGCCGGAAGCAGTATTAAAAGTAAATTTGTATGTACTGTATGTATTTTTAGGGTTTTGTCATGTTAAATTGTTTTACGGCCACATAATTTGCGACCACGTGGTTAACAGCCGCCAAGTTCGTATCTGTGCCATCCTTGCACTTAAAATGTTCTTGTTTGTAATTTTATGTGCACCATAATTTTCTCAGGGTTTATATATTGTTTCATTTAAGGGTTCATGTAATTTTTCCATGATTGATGCTTTTTGTAAATGACCATGCGACCTTTGCACATGTTTGATTTTCCACTACCAGGCACCCCAGATATGTTTGTATGCTCAAAATGCAACCAGAATAATTTCCTGAAGAGCACCGTAGCACCGTAATTTTGTCCGACAAATTGAAATGATTTTTACAGAAACTATTGCAAATTTCACCTGCACCACATGACCCGCTAAGAACTTCATCCAGCGGCATCTGCATCATTTAAGAATGCTTTCATGCACCTGCATGTTTATTGTGCCTATTTATATTGTGTCCCATGCTTAATTATTAATATTTGTATAATTTGAATGGTGACATTATTTTTGTCCTAGCCTGCTAGGTGTATAGACCATCACCACACATCACGTGGTTAAGAGACATGTCGCAACGAGTATGCATGAGTGACGTACATAATCACACATGTTAGTGTTCATGTTCATACTTCATGTTCCATCTCCAAGTGAAATCTGCATGCAGTCCATCACAGTGGCTGTAGACCCCTTACCCTGTGAAGATTGTGCTCTCATGCACCACCGAGGAATCATCCAACACGGAGTGCGCTAGTTGAATCAGGAGCTGGAGGAATCACCCACCGGAGTTAGCTAGTCATGCCCAAGAGTAAGTATAAATCAGTATTGCCACGATTTGTAATAAGCGGAAAAATAAAAGCAATTCTCAGCGTACAAAATATGTTTATCTGTAGCATCAGAACCCAGCAAACTCCCACTTTATACAATGTTTTTCATAAATTTCTAGTAATGCAAAAGTGTTTGTAAAGACGCTTGGGTGTGACGGACACACAGAACCCACAGCATCCTTGAGAACCCTGAGTCTCAAAGTGCAGTGTCTGGGAAACACCGCTGGTGCCCATCAATCAGTAAGTAATTAGTGTCCTCGTTCGTCTCGTGTCTCACCCGACGGATTCGTACTATTTCTTTATTTTACTTTACTTTAATTCTGTGCAAAACGCACCTGGCCTGAGATACCAAGCCTGTACAGCCAAAAATACAATCAATCTTGAAAAACAACGAAGAGCATGAACAAACATGACAACAAAATCTCCAAAATGCAAAGTATCCAAAAATCGTAAGTCCAATAAATTCGCTAAATGGTCAAACGGCACACACACAAAATGACGTCGCAACCTCAGGACTGAGATCCAAAAATTATAATCATCATAGACAGCGGCTACAGAAGAATTACTACACAACTATTAATCGGAGAAAAAACTTACCTTTATGGTAACAGGTGATACAATCAAAAGAGTGAAGATATCAGGCATTTAATGCATAATAAAGATCAATTCTGAACATTCCAATGTCTTCAGCACAGTGATGGTGGTATAGGCAGTAGTTAGTGGTAGGTGCTGAATCATGTGGTCATCACACAAAAATAGTATATATGTTGACACCGTCTGGTGAGACACGAGATGAACGATGACACGTGCCAATGAAATGATTATCTCGGTCATGACTAGCCAATTCTGCTTGTGTGCTCCCCAGCCCGTAATTAATCTAGCGCACACCTAAATGGATGATCTCACCAAGGTGCGTGAAAGCACAGCCATCACAAGGGAAGAGGACCGACAGCTGCTAGGGTGGACTGACGGTTTTTCCCTGAAGACATGATACGGTGAATTACAAATTAAAACCCGTAATACACATTAACACACGTGATTACTCGGCATCACTAACGCAAACTCGTCAGGGCTCACCCTCCAGCACGTGGTTAGTGTGGTGACAGCCTATACACATAGCCGGCTAGGACGGGAATAATTGCACCGTGCACTAATTACACACGAAATAAGGTGGGGGATGAGATGAATATTCATAATAAACACACACATGTGTGAAAACAAGCTTAAGTGGCGCGGATGCCTCTGGATGAAGTTCATAGCAGACCACGTGGTGCAGGTGAAATTGCAATATTTCTACGTGGAAACGGCAAACTAAATTCAGATAAAATATTATTCGTATTGAGCAAGTGATTCTCTTTACGATAAGCATTGTTACAGGTTTGTAACATGCCAAATGGCGGTGAAATCAAACATTACTGTGACACCGTTGTCAAGTACAAAAAGCATAAATTTACGTGAAAAATACATTTCTCCCTGAATAAAACTGACATAGAACCCTAAAATATATGATTGCACATACAATGTTATATAAATAAGCTCTTAAAACGCAATGATGGCGTATGCAAAGGCTTAGCTTCGGTCGGCCATGTGGTTAAACGTGATGTTGCCGTAAAATATTCAAACATGAAAATTACCCTCAAATACATACATAAAAATAAAGCTCTTAAAATTGCATGTAGCAATTATGCAGAAGTTACTATGAAATGCCATAAACATAGGCAGATGGCACCTGATTCAAAATGAGCGGATCGCGAGACCTCTCCGACATATTTTTCCTCCTCCTCCTCCTCGATTAAGTTAAAAATGCCACAAGGGCGTAAGAATTAGTAAAGCGGTAGCATAATGCTGGGGAAAATGTCTGGCAAAAACATACGCAAGCAAAGATTAACCGGTAAACTACATTGACTATGGAAACCTAAATCAGTGAACAAAAGTTGTAGTGCATACGTGACAGTGTCTAACCTCGCCAGCTCTCGTCGACAGACTGTCCAGATACAAGCATCACACAGACCTACCATGGCCGCCTACGGGGTTCACATAAACAGAAGTGCTATGCATGCGAAGTGAAATATTTTATATTGAAAATAAAATCGCACAAATTAAATTAGATATTGTTTTACATTTCTAGAATTTTGTTATGAATTTCAATATTATTTTACTGTCTCTTTGTGATGGCGTTCATGCCGGAATATTAAGTGTTCTTAATCTCGGTGCCGCGGGCACTTTGAATATTCATAACCAAAGAATTAAAACTAGTACAAACACTTTACATTTTAAGACATATTAAACACTGTAAAGACAATATAACACATTTTACCCTGAAATTAACATTTATAGGAAAGTTCAAAATTATCAGCCTCTTTGCGCATGTGCAAAACACGTGACACGTGAGCGCCATCATGGGCTCTAGCGCCGCTGGCTGTTAGCCGGCGTCAATGATTAAAAAATTAGAACAATATTTAAACACTAGCCCATTAAAAATAATGTTTAAGCTTTAAAAAGAAAACCTCCCTTTGCTCGTATAGTTTTAAACAACTAATGGCTTATTACTTCTTTGGTTTGGAGAGGGGATACCAACAGCATGCTAAAAAGTCGCTACATTATCTCTGTTTATCACTTGTCTCCGCTTTGTTTAAATTTTGCTACGTGTAGCAGAATTCCACTATGGTTGGCAACACTGTGTGGCGCTGCTACGTCTGCGTGCTGCCAACTTGTGGCAACAATGTTGCCATGTTTCACGAAATTAACCTACGGAAACCAAAACCTTTTCTTACATTTTTTTTGTTAACAAAAACATTTCTTCTTCCTGCAATGTTTTTGAAGGAAACTGCTGAGTGCTGCTGTTTAAGCTATCATTATAACGAAAATAAGCCCACTCTGCATTTGTTATTACTGACTCATTTTCTCACCAAGTATATGGGCAATTGACTGTGCTGATAAAAGTAATTGTTATAGCTGACTTTTCGTTATAAAGCACACTCATTACATCAGACTTCCACTGTAATATGGAAAATAAAGGTTTCAGAAGGAGGTGGGCGGCGGGATGAAGATTCTTACAGGGTGGCACTTCAATTAGCACCAGCCCTGAGTAAGTGTACATCCTTATGGAATCTTTTAGTAACATGTAAAAGAGAAGATGGCAGAGTTGTCAGTATTCATTTCACTGCTTACCTATAATTGCCTCCATTCATTCACAGAAACATACAGCATAGCTATATCAAGTTTTGGAACATCTTGTCCCAAATAATAAATTCTAACAAGGTTCCATTTACTGTATTTCTAACATACACAGCTAACACACAAATACTTTATAATGAATTCTTTATATTCCCTTTTAACGAAAACTATTTTAGTCATCACTTGCATCTTAAATTTAAATTTACAAAATATGCTGTCAAAATCTCTCCCACAATGAAAAGCCATAATCAGTTTTATGTACGAACATAAGTAAACATGTTCACCAATCATAGACGTGGCCACAGCTGGCCTGTGTCCTGGTAACAGGTGGTCCCATTCCAAGGACCCAGGTGCTATCACCTTAATTTAACTGGCCATGGCTAGAGCAGATGTATCTGGAATATTTCTTTTAAGGTCACTGAAGTCCATCTTCCTCTATTACAACACAAAAATCAATAAAAACAAAAAAAAAATGTGAGCTTTGCTTTCTATTAATTACGTGTTTGGGGCTGTAAACCACAGGTGATAACATTAGTGTTTTGACGCTCCTAATGGGCGGCCACTCGGAGCACCAGCTGAGAACAGGATGCCAAACTGAGGTCAACATTTTTTTTAAGTTGTTTTAAACATTCCTGTTTAAAATTTAATTTCTTTTTAATTCAGAAATATTGCACAGATGGTGTACAAAGTTGGATAACCTAAACAGTATCACTTTCTTTGTAACATGAACATTTTAGCCAGATACTAAAATGTCTCCTCTTCCTTTACCTCACCAAACGCATTATCCTCTACCTGCCTAGGCCTGCAGACACAACCAACATCAGTTCATTATTTGTTACATTGTTTGTTGCATTTAGTTCTAAACCATTTTTTAATTACAGTGTATGGTGTTTTGAAATGTAAAATGTGGTATATTGGTAACTTATATAAAATGTCAGACAAAAATAAGCCTTTAGAGGAAAAAAACAAACGTCTAATTTTAAAAGTTTCATTGCAGTGCTTCTAGAGGTGAAAGGACCGAGCAAGAAGAGTTAAGAGATACTGATACTAAACATTAGTCACATGATGTCAATACATCATCAACTGCATCAGCTAAAGTCATTTGAATTATTCATAATGATAATGTCATAACGAAAGAGGATCCCTGGGTAGGGTGGAAACATAATGGAATATACTGCTGTAGAAATTTTTTATGAAAACTATTGAGTAAATCCACTTATAATTTTTTAGTTAATATGGTACCCCAAAATTGTTATTGTTGCAAAAATTGTAGTAAACATGGTTACCTGATTATCTGTATTATAATAGGTCTTTAAAACAGTAGGTCTGAAGCGTTCAGTTTTGAGGTTTTTATGTCCATTTATTCACACTGAACATTTTAATTACAAGGTGTAAATTGTTTTCTTGCATTATAATTTTTAAATGCTGCCTATCATAACATAATAAAACATACAAGTGATAAACTATAAATCAAATATAACAACCCTCACCTATGAGTAAAATTCTCAAGTTACTTATCAAAGAGAGTATAAGTACATTATGTTACACCACCCATGTTAAAAAGAAGTGGTTGCAGGAATACTGTCATACTTATGTACATTAGTTATTTCTCCTGGGTGATGGGGCCTCTAAAGTAGTCCATACCAGCCCACATGGGGTGAAAAATTTACCTTGGGCTGCCCCTGCCAATCCTTTGCATATCCAAACCACCCCGTGGCCACACCTATGGCACATAACTATTTGCAATATAATACAGCTAGCATAATAAACACTAAACCACAGTTGCTTCAAGTTCTGTGCACATTCTGTTAATTAATGTTATCTTAACTTGCTTGTAGGCAGAACTTAAGTAAACACGTTGACAAATTAAGGCAAGCTTTACTGAGCCAAAAAGTAACTCGGAACACAAAGACAAGCTGTAATATAAAGTGTGACAATCCAATGACAAACTGCGGAAGGTCATTGGGTATTGATTTTCATAAAGGATCAATTTTAATAGTTTTGTGTGTATGATAAAATTTGTGGTTACTGAACAGCAAGTTAGTGTTCACAGACGGCCAGCATACATAATCTGTTGATGGAGAGTTGAACATCTAGCAAGGGGAAGAATTAATCAAAACTGTCAAAATGCTTTGTTTACACATATTGCAAGGTATATCACAGGATTGTTAGAAATCTAAATGTTAATATTCTACATTTACAAAACGTTATCATCATTCCTCATATGAGTGAGAAAATACTGGACAATTGTTTTTCCATTCAGTTCGTAGACACCTTCAGATTCATGGCACACAGTCTTGCTTTCCTGGCTGAGTAGCTAACACAAAATAAATTTCACAACACAGCCAATTTCTTCAGCCAACTGCCCCTTGACATTCGCAAAAGGGTATTCCCATACATTTACAGTGATTTTTCGGCCAAGTTGTACGAGCCAGTTGGCAGAAATTACAAGTAGCAGCTGACCCCACAAGAAGCATTCTACTTCAGGCTGATGGACACTCATCAGCGATGAAGACTACATTCACACCTTGGCTATCTTGAGAGAGATTTTTTTTAAAGATTAATTTTGAAAATACTCACTTTACCATGAACAATGTATATCAGAAAGCATCTCTTCAATAGGAATATACTTTGTGGGAACAATAACAAAAACACTGAACTACATATGTGGTTTAAGTAAGAACCAAGTGAACCTAGTACCCAGCACTTAGTAAATAGCTATTAGAATTTGACAGGTGACGCATCACCCCAGGTCCAACAACTGTGGACAATACTACATTCGTAAGCAAAAGATATGTATCATTACAACATAGCAGCAAAGTATCAACACTCACAGTGGAAAATCACGAAATGTGAGGAAATCTGCCCTATAGGCTATAATACATAAACCAAAAATTTATTTCATACAGAGGTATTTCTGCACAATTCACCAGAGTAGGGAGATTGTCAGCTAAACAGCAAGTCATGGATGAGCTTATGAAATGTTTCTATTATTATAGATAGCCACTGGTAATACTTCCCCATTCAACCACCTGTCTCTATAACAGCAAAAGCTTCCACAAATGTGTGAAATATTTCACAAAAGCCATCCATACTAGATTTCTCATCCTGATAACAGAATTCCAAATTTAAAGCCGGCCACAATGAGTGATCAATTCTTGGAAATCACACGATAACATACACACTTTCACCATGGCAGTAGTAACTTTGAAAAACAGAGAAACCCAAACTGGTCTAAGACAGGTTACACTCAATGAAAATAATGTTGGCACATATTTCAGGTGTAACACACCTGTAAACTGTAAAACTATGAAAGCACAATTTCGCAAAGCTTATAGTACATTTTCACTAACTTTTTTGATGTAATTGAAACCATATTTTTCAGCCACGCTCCGAGCTATGTTCTCCCCACCATGCACTTTAACTGCAAAATGATTGGTCCATAAAACCTCTGCCCTTGCTCTACAAATTAAGCATAGAATCTGCAGCCAAAAGCTTCCCATATCAAGGTATTCTACTGACTGACCTCTCAGCATACGGAAAAGGGCAGTGACAAAACCATAATCTTAGCTGTGACAGCTTGACCACATCCTGCCTTATCAGCTACCACAGCGTAAGATATCTGCTACGCAACGGTGCACAACACAGTACCCGCAATGCCTAGATTTACGTTACTAAGCTGCTCTACATGCTCTGGAGATCTGAGTTAAACACTAATAGTAAAAGCATTAGTTTCACAAAGCTTAACTTCCATGAGACAACCATATGATATTTTCTTGAAACACATGTTTGTCAAAACATGCTTCAGTCTGCCAAGTTGCACAATTTTCTCAACTGAGTGCTTGATAAGTGATCAAGTATTTAGGTACAAAAACTCAAATGGCTGCAGCAGAGATCGTGTTTCTCACACAATTTCCCTTCCCAAACAAGGTTAATGAAAGTAGTTCACAGTTTTCCTACTTTCCACATCATCTACGCTAAGAATAAATTTACACTGCTAAAGGTTTGGTAAATAAATGCTGTAATTACTACAACTCTCCACAGAAGACAAGTTTCCAATTGAATTATCTAATGACGCTCCAAATCAAATACTGATTTAAGTATTTCTTTGAAGTACCTTCATACTATTGTACATGTCTATTTCAACTAAAATATCTAAGAGTTTATTACCAGCCATTTATAAAAAACAACCATACAACAACGCGCAAACTCTCTCGAAAATGCAACAACTTCATACCAACATCAAGAATTTGTACTATTATCCACAGTGATTCCATATAGCTTAATTGTGACCCTTGTCTTTCATTTTTTTTAAATCCTCAATTTTTAAAATACAGTACCAACTTGTTCCTCTTACATTTGTGTGCCTTTGTACACCATTTCCAGTTTTACTGCAAGTATAAAGCCACAACATTGCTGGGACATGTCAGGAAAGAGCATTTAGTGCTTTTCCATATAGCACTACCAGAAAACAACTACAGAATTTGTAAGGTACTCAAACCAGCTCAAGATTAATACAAAATTACTTTAAAAATTCAATGTGCGTGCACGCACGCATGTACGCACACACACATATGTATATATATAATGCAAATGAAAAGTGGGAAACAGTTAGTTAATGACTAATGTAATTAATAGGGATAGGTCAATACTACATTTTCTCGATACTCAGTACCAGTTTCGATACCAAAACATTCTCATGATACTTGATACCAATACTTTTCTCCATACTAAATTAAAATTGTCGTGAACACAAACCAACATGGCCAAGAAAATTGCTAATTTTACTAGTATCGTTGACACACACTGAAACTATAAAAACCCACATTACACTGGAAACAAATGGTGGACGGGTTGTAACCCAAACCTCCTTAACCAACGATAAGCCAACACGGTCTCATTCAATTCTATATATACACATTTCCACAGTAAAAGCTGTAATGAAACTTCAGAGGAAAATTATAGCTCAGTACACACTTATTTTGCAATTTCGTAGTATTTTTATTTTATTTTGAGACTTCAAGGAAATTACTGAAATGTTAAATAAATATTGTAATTATCTGATACACCCATATCAGAAAATTATGGCATATTATTTTTGTGAATATTTAAAAATGCAGTTCCATTAGATAATTATTGTATGCGTGGGATGTACAAGAACTACTCAATCTGCTTGCTTGTGCCTAACGGTGCTCGCTCGTAACTCTCTAACTGCTTTTATTGTATCTGAAATATATACCATAAAAGTGATTAATGGGATAAAAATGAAATGAAAAATTTTGGTGCAGCATATCATTGTGGTATGTATTGGGTGTACAATAACTACTCACGTTGCTCACACACCTAGCAGCACTCACTCGCAACTCTCGACACATTTTTATTGTACCGTCAACCGGGGTGAGATTGGTCCTGCAGAGTGACAATGTTCCACCTCGGGTAATTTGACATATATTTTTCCCTTCGCACAGTCAGTGGGAAAATTTGGATTGTGGGGGATCTCATGAGTTGTAGGACATATGTTGGTCACACTGACACAGCTATTTGAGTATCAAGGAGATTTCACTTAAAGCAGCACTCATTTGTTTTGTGTTGTTTTTTTTTGGCGGAAACAACAGTTGAAAACTTTGACATGTGAGACTAGCAAGGAAAGTCGAAAAAAATTCTGGTAAGTACACACTTGCTTTATAGTATGCTAATAAAGAATCAGTAAGTATTTAATAAATTAAATCTCAATATTCTTTAATAATTAACAAATAAATAACTAAGTCGATTTTGAGGTTGAAAAGGGGCGACTTTGGTCCTGGAACAAGTTACCCCATTTTAGGTTAACTAGGTACTCTCAGTCTCATATAATGTGGCGAGATTTTGACAGTCAGTGAGTGGCAACTTGACATATACGAAACAAAGTGTCGTTTACAAAATTGTGTATCAGCTGATGCACGAATGAAGAAAAGTTAATATTAAGTTGGCTATTCTGAGTTCACTGGCGATACACTTCAGACAAGTAAAAAATATGCGATAAGAAAGAGTTCCATATTAATTAATATATTTTATTTTATGTGGTCACACAACAGCAGTTGTGTTACTAATCTTCATGCTAAAGTAGTAAAATATAAGTGTTCAAATTGAAATGCACAATAAAACGATTCATAGCTGGATGAAACGCGACTTCAAACCTTAGATCTTTTCATGTCGTATTCCCACTGTCCATCCATGCTTTCCATATGCTTGATATTAATTCCAAAAGCCTACACAAATATTGCACGGTAATATTGAATTATTGTTTCAAATAATTTGACAAAATATATTTCAAATTCGTGTTGTTTTAAAACAGTAATAGGAGAAAAATCAAGTTTTAAACAGTAGGATCTAGAGGCTGTGAACCTGCTGCTATATGTTGGTACAGCACGTGGCTCACATGCTTTACCATGTCATTAGCATCATCTGTGTGCTCTTTCTCGAACCTAACCAGGAATAAATAGGTTTCGTACGAACAGATACCAATAATTTTATTTTTCTGCGAGCTCTGCATAATTTTTAAAGTAACATACATTTCATGTACGGCAATTTTGATTACTAGTAATTTCTATTGGGCTCGTAAATTGTCCGTCTATGTCCTAAACACACCATGTTCTTTTCTGGAAACCAATTTCCTTGTCTTCATGTAGTGTCCAATTGATGGACCAGCTGATGGCGAAAGGATACATACACTAAAAGTAAACATTTGTCAAACTGTTGCCATCTTATATGAGACAGACAGTAAAACAAGGAAATTAGATAAATTGGAGTTCATAATTATATCAAATCATATTTAATTGACTTTATAAACCTGAATTTATAAATAAGAATAGATTCTTTCCTTGTTTCACGTTACCAGTACGTACCTACCATCCCTAAGAAGTACAAACATGTCATTGGATCTTATCCCTATATAAGCTACCAAGCTGAAACACTGAAAAAATGCCTAGAAGACATCAGATCTAATGGCCTCTTTCAACGCAAAGTTTCTAAAGAGTATGGTATTCCTCACCGTACAATAATAAACAAGTTGAAAGATCAGTGCAGCTCTTATTGGTGGGCCAACTGTGTTTACTATGCAGAAATAGGAGGGTTTCGCAAACCATCTGTTGAAACTTGCAGAATTTAGATTTCCTGTCACTGAAAAAGACTTGAGTTTCTGTGTTACGAATTACTTCGTGAAGACTGGCACAGTTGTCCCTAAATTTAAAAATAACATGCCCCAGTAGCAAATTGGGTTAAATCCTTTATAGATCAACATCCCATTCTAACTACTCGTTTTGCTTCTAACATAAAAAGAGTGCGAGCTGCTGTCAGCAAAGAAATGATAGAAGAATACCAAGACAATTTGGCGAAGGAAATTGAAAATGTTCTGATGCCGGCTCACAGCTAGCAGCATTAAGACCATGACAGCATTCACCACTCACGTGACACGTGGGTACGCACGTGCGCAAACAGGCCATAACCTGGACTTTCCAGTAATGGGATATTTAATTAAAGTGTAAAACATGTCTTTTATTTTATTTGAGGATTCAAGTGTTTTAAACTGTTAAAATTGTATGTTCCAAAAGTGTTTCACAATGTTTGGTTAAATTTCAAAATGTGTACTGCGCGAAGAATAAGGATGTTATTATTCCGGCATACACGCGTCCATAACGAACAATCAGCGAACACAGAAAATTCACAATTTAAAAGTTTAATATACACATGTATGCAAATTATTTATGTTTTTGTCAGGCATTACCCAGCATTATGTTTCCGCTTAACTTAATAATTTGGAGCCCTTGTGGCTTTTTAGAACTTAAACGAGAGGAGGAGAAAATATCGAAGAGGTTACGTGGCACGCACAACTTGTAAATCAGGCACCATCCACCTACACTAAAGGCTTTACATGGTAATTTCTGTTTAATTGTTGCATGCTAAACTAAGGGCTATGTATGTATTTCACTGTATTTTTCATCTTTAATTGTGTTACGGCCACTTCGCCCATGGCCACGCGGTCAGATATTGCCAAGTCCGTATCTGCACCATCCATGCACTTTAAGGGTATATTTGTGTAATATCATGTGTGCTATATTTGATTTCAGGTTTCTATGTAATATTTTATTCAGGGTTCACTGTACTTCATGTGATTGATGCTTTTGTATGTATGACCATGTGGTCTTTTTCACGTTTGATTTTCCAGCCATCAGGCGTACTATTAGTCTCTAAATGCTTAAATCTTCAGGGGAATAATTTTCCCAACACCGCTAACACTTTGTCCTGTAACAATTTGCTGAATTTTATGAAAACTCTTGCAATTCCACCTTCACCACATGGTCTGCTTCACATTGTATCCAGCGGCATCCGCGCCATCTAAACATACTTTCACGCATCTATGTGTTTATTGTACCCATGCATGTCGTGTCCCATACTGTATCATCCGTATTTGTGTAATTTGTGTTATTTGTACGGTGACATTATTTCTGTCCTAGACGGCTATGTGTAAAGACCGTCACCACACTCATCACAAGCTAGGAGACATGTCTAGATGAGTCCGCCAAATAATCACACATGTTTAATGCTCATCTTGTAATTCTCCATGTTCTGTCTCCAGAAAAAACCTTCAGTCCACGCTAGCAGCTGTAGACCTCTTTCCTTGTGAGGGCTGTGTTTTCAAACACCCCGGAGAAATTATCCATGTAGGAGTGCGCTAGGGTAATTGCGAGCTCGGGGTAAGAGCCCAATGGAATTCACTAGACACATCCGAGTTCTTAATCACTACATCATTTTTCTGGCACAAGTTTTTTAATTGGAGAGCAATTAATGGTATGTGTTCAGTGTAAACCTGTGCGTTTACTTGTAGCGTCAGAACAGCAAATCTTCCGCCTATTTTTCAGTGATAAAATGTTTAGTATTGATCAGTGTTTTGTAAAGATGCTTGGGTGAGATGGACACACAGAACCCACAGCATCCCTGAGTCTCAATAGTGCGGTGTCTGGGAAACACAGCTGGCTCCCATCTTCAGTAAGTAAATTTTGTCATCATTGGTTTCGTGTCTCACCCAACGGCGTCAGTTCCAACAACACACATATTGAACTATGATGAAACAAACCTGCAAGATGATCCAGGTCTAAAACATGTCTGTTGTCGCAGAGACCCAAGTATTTGGATCATATCTGTAACAAAACAAAATCGTCTATTTCAGTAATGTTATCAGACAGTGTCTGTGGGGAACTGATGCCCCGGTACGTTGTAAACAAGGGAGAGCATATGTGGGACACCTGGACACTACATGAACCCAAATATATATATTTCCATTACAACAGAACTAGCAGTGACTGGTTCGACAATTACACATTTGAGGACTAGTTTATGAAGCTGATGTTGCCAAGATTGAAACGTCTGGATGGTCCAAAAGTAATAGTTGGTGACAATCTTGCTTCCCATTTAGTGAAACAGTTCAAGCTTGTGAGGATCTTAATATTCATTTTATATGCCTGCCCCCAACTCAACGAATATCACAGCCATTAGATATCACAGTTTTTAGACCTGTGAAAGTGGCCTAGCAAAAAATTCTCTCACAATGGCGAAATACCAAGAGTGGTAGCAGAATATTTGGAATCCCAAAAGATGTATTCCCATCTCTTGTAAAGAAGTTAATGGAAGAAATACGTATCTCCTAATGTGAAGGAAAATCTGATTTCATGTTTCAGGAAATGCAATATCCGTCCAGTGAACAAGCAAGAATTTTTGGCCAGATTTCAAAGCCTCAAAAAGGTTGACATGAATACCATATGCAGTGCATTTCTGAAACATTTACTGGCGCAACGTAAACATATTGAAGGAGAAAAAACTGGAAAGCAAAGAAATAAGAAACTAAGAGTGCCTGCTGGGCAAAGTATTGCAGTTGAAGATTTTAGAAATGACCCTGAAAGAAAAACCAAAGAGAAAACCTGTAGGTCCTAAGCAACCAATAGTTTTGACTGAAAGTGATGAATCAGGTGAATCCAAAGAAATGGAACTGGGATCCGACAATGAAAGTGAAACCTTCAGCAATGAAAAGATTCAATACTCGAATCATGAAACTTCATTCTCTTTGATAGTCCATCAGAAGAAAGAGTTGAAAAAAAATTTTACAACTGTTCGTTACAATGGAGAAGAGTATCCAGAGATCATCCAGAAACTACCTGCCGATGATGAAAAAGGACCCACTGTTTGTTAGCTGTAAGGAGAAGTCTGTGAATAGTTTGAAATGGTCTAAGAAAGAAGATGCTCTAGAATATGAATGGGAGGATGTACTATGAAAAATTGCACCTCCTAAACTTTTAAGTAAAAGGGGATTCGTCAGTGTACCAGAATTAGATTCTTTTGTTTAAATAGGATTTTAATGGATTCACAATTTGTCAAGTAGTGAAACCTTTGTTAAACGTGTTCCATTTGTTCATATGAAACATTAAGTAGGTAGCAGTACCTGTATTTAAAAAAGTGTTTGTTTGTCTTTCCAAGATTATGTTCGGCATTTTCAACCCTTTTTAATGTATTTTTTCATTTTAAAAAATTGTTTTTGGAGAATTTTGTTAAAAATAAAACCAGCCTTGCCTATTACAAAGGGTGACATTGGTCCAGAGCAAAATAGCCACCTATAAAAATAGTATTCACAATGTGGACCAAATTCATCCCAAGTCTGGGTGAGATTGTGCCACATTTTTAATAATTTTTTATATGGAAACTGATAGTTCAAACTTTGTCTGTTACATACGAGTTCCTTCCTGCATACCTTAATATTGACACATACCAACATGCTGCGCTGTGAGAATGCGCACTCTATGGATGACTTCGCCCCATCTACGAGCCCCGTGCGCTCAGGGGTAAAATATATATAAGCGGCAAACCAAATTTAATGTATCGAGCTAGAAAACCCCACAAGCCTGGGTAGCCGATTACATCATTGTAAATTTCGTGCATAATTACAATCCAGGGGTTCTAATTTGTAGTCGCCTCCACGCGGGGCGATAATAAATGAGTGACGCTCCTGCACCCTCGATAACCCGCCCCCATGTCCTGGAGAACTGCTGATATGAGAAAAATTAGTATAAAAGGAAGTCCAGCATCCTGCACCAGCAGATGTGCCGGGCTCTGCGGCCAAAGAGGACGCGAGCCACCCCAGTTTGTAAAGACTTCCTGCTCCTTGAGTCTGCTCAAGACTCTCTGCTTACCTACCTTAAGTCTGCCAAAGACTTTCTCCTTACCTTGAGTGTGCCCAAGACTCCTCTTACCTATCCTCAGTCTGTCCAAGACTCTTTCCTGTCGAGTCCAACCAAGGACTTTCTAATCCTACCTTAACCCAACCTACCCTGAGTCTGTCCAAAGACGACTCTTAAGGCTCCTAATAAGTCTGTAAATGACTCTCTCTCCTCTCCGTGACCTCCACTGAAGATCAGCCTACTTCAGCCACTTGAGAGCCAGCTACGCCTTCATCAGGTAACCTTCTCCTTAAACCCCGTTAGCCTCTTACCCCAGTCAAATTCCCATGACTCAGCGGTAATGAGCCGGCACATTGAGTACCTAACCTGAGAAACTTCAGATTACATGAGCACGCTGTAAGTTGCGTTGCTATAGTTTTGAGAGATTTTTATAGTCGCTGTAAAATTGCGTTTCTATAGATTCTTTGACCCGAGGATTTATTCCTTTTATTTCCAGGCTCGCCTTCGCCTAAATATTACAACATTCACATAACCCACATAATTGTTTAAGTGTTTAGTCTCACAGAATTAAATTACATTATTGTTTTGTTTTCTGTAATAGCCGGGACTCTCCAGGGCGAAACCCCCACAATAAACATCACATCCAATTTAATTGTCTGTGTTCAGTTATTTAGTAATTATAGCATATCTCCTCTACTTTGGTATTGTGTAAAAGTGTGTGAATCTAGTTGTCAGATGTACAGGAGAAGGGGAGGTATTCAAAGTAGACAGCAACGCAAGGAACGTAGTGCCTTAGCTTGAATTACGGTTAGTTCTAAATCTGAGGACTACCCCCACCCAGAGTGTCACTACCACGTTTCGCGACCGATCTCCCCTTTCACACCACTCGAAATCACCACCCCACTTGATCACCTCCTTGGTGCTCACTGGCCAGGGTATTCGATGACTGAATACGAGGTCCAGATTAAATTACTATCCCTGGAGGATAGTACTATTCAAGGTCTGTAAAATAGGAGATTGTTTTTCCTCAATATTCGGAATTGAGCCAAACTCGTCATTACAACCAAACCATTAAAGATAATGGCACAAAACTTTTAGTGTTTGGGAAAAAACATTACCAGACACCTATCGGAGGTCTTGTTTCATTTTATCTTGTGCACTCCTCTTGCAATAAAATAAAATATCGCTATGTTTTGTGTGCTTGTGTTATCGTAGTTAAAATGTTTTTCAGTTATACGGTAAGGTTTTGTAAGCATATGAAATGCAGTTAAGTATTAAAATTTAATATTTTTGCTAAGTTAACAGTCATAGACTTAACAGAATTGTAAAAACAAGTTTCAAAATAATGCAAGAATGCAGTGACGTATGATGAGCTAACTTAAAAATATAGAAACCAAAATGACTATGGCCACACATTTACAATGGTGTTATTTTTAATACGTTCATATACAGTAGCAGAATACGAAGAGGTAATTTCAGTTAAAATCAAAGATCCTTCCAGGGAAATATTAACATGTTTTAAGAATATAGTGTGTTTAAAATATAGCTTTTTCAAGCAGAGAGACAAACACGTACAGAGAGACAAACACACTCAAGGAAAGTATGTCATAATTAAATAAAAATGTAATAAAATAAAATTGAGTTAACTCCTAACATTTATTTAAAGTTACTTTTGAAATGGACTAAGAATAGTGTAACAGCAACTTCATGTAATATTCTTGTGGTCTTCATTTGTAATTCAAGAACAGTCACTATATTTAAGACAACTTTGCTGAAAATCTATCTCTACAGAACAGCATTGTTAAAAATTCTCATCATTTAACAGAGATTTTTATAGAAATTTACCATTTATATATGCAAATCAGATCCGTTACGATGGAAAATGGAACCGATTACCATACAATAAAATACAAAGCTATCCGTGATTGCCATAGCTTCGTGTGAAACAATGCCAAGGATACACGAAGCCTTCTTAACCGCCATAAAATGAAAAAAGTTTGTTCTTGTACCTTTTAAAACTTTTGCGTCTCAAACGCTGTAATTTAATACATCACAATATAGCACAAACACTATGTAACAGATGGCATCTTCAAACACTTCAACCATACGGAAGATTGTAAATGTGTCTATTATTGTAAATAGTATTAACAACACTCGTAAAGTATTGGCATGCATAGGACTATGGTCAATGAGCAGGGCGCTAGGTTACGAACTTTTTTATCCGTGTTAAAATCCCACTTCAAGACAAAATGGACACAAAATATTTCATCTATTTCTGTTATACAGTGCAATATCCTCATTTAGACTATTCACGGTAAAGTGAGCACTTTTGAAAGCCCTCTCATTTGGAATAATAGTCAATAAATGTGTTTTATTTTAGCCCTCAATGTTAACTTCCGAGTATGGTGGAATATATAATTATATAAAATTACCTGAAAAAATTCAATTAAAATGTTAATTTACACAAATTTCGGAAACATGTTCCGATTTTCCAAGACTGACTTGTTTTAAATAAATGTTATTGTTAGTATAGGCACAAACAAAAAGGCATATAACAATATAAAATTTTTATAATACTTTTTCTTTTCAGCACACTGTGAATTTAATTTACTCATAATTAATTCACAAAAATATTTACATCAACTTCGTGGTAAATTTTTGTGGTATAGATTGTTACGAAGATGGTAAACGTGAATAATTTGCATTCAAAACTTACAGCTACTGATGTTTCCAACGTGCTAATAATGTGAATGTCGCAAAGAACTAATTGAAACACCAAACTCAAACCACAACACAATCATCTGTATTTTTATTTGTGTTCTATCGATTATTACTGTTTGTAAAGTTGTTGAAATAAATTTAGATTGTATATATGAACAGCAGTTCGAAATTTAAGAATTTATTGTAAAAACCTACATTTGTTCAAATTGTGATTTTTAAAATCCAGAAACCCAGGGGACTATTAAAATCTCCAGATCTGGGGGGGGGGGGGGGGACCATGAGTGGCAGTACTGCCTATAGCAAATATAAGCAATTTTTGGAATACCACATTGCATGTCACTGTAAAATAATTTAAAAGACACCGGGAAAGTCCCGTAAATTCAAGGAAAGTCCGTTTCTGAGAAAAAATGTGTCCCCATAATATTACAGAGGTTTCTGGATACATTTTTACCAGTACTTTTCCGTAGTTCTATGGAAAACTTTTCAATATGGTAGTATTACTTCATTGTTCAATTTGAAAGAAAACCATTCCCTGTCAGTTCGGAATCAAAAACCAGAAGTAGAAAACAATAGCAAGAAACATTGTTATGAGCCTGGAGTTCACGAAAACAATTATAATGCTGCTGAAAGTTATTTTAGTGTCTATTATAGCTGCCCAAATGATTTGGGGATTGTTAGATATTGATACCAGAAATAATTGTCCTCCAAAACTTGTTTCAAAACACAACATTTTCTTCTAAGTGTTTAGAGCAGATGCAAGATGTATCTGGGTTGAATTTGTCTTCTTTTCTACATATAAAGATCCATTCCGTTTACCGCGCATCCTTCGGAAATCTATGATGAGAAATTAAATGGCAGTGCAATTTCGTGTTATCTAACCTATGTTGCAAATTGCAACAGCACACATTGTACCAAGCACCATACAGTCTCCTCATACAACAGAAAATACGTGGCCATCGTCAAAACAACAAACAGCTTGCTCGCACGGGAACTAATGCCTCAAGGAATGCAGGCCGGGCTGCCTGGGAGGGCTGCAGGTTACGTCACGCCTCTGCCCTTCGCCTATATGGCACTTCTTGGGCCACCCTCTCCTTTTACATACCTTGAGTACTACTTCCTGTAACATCCCAGCTAGGCAACCAGCTAAAACAACTAGTAATGTCAAACTTCAGTTGGGTACATTTTAATTCTGGTTACACACCCAGAAGGTACCGTACTCCCAAAGTTCTGTCCAATAAAGTTAGCATCTAGAAAAGTTGATATGGGTTCAACTCCCAGCCCAACCAGATAACCGACCATGCGAAGCACTCCCTCTCCCGATTTGTTCCTACGCGACAACCTACTCGTCCGGTTAAGATCTCCTCTGCCAGAACACACACCCCCACCTCCGCGACCAACTAACCACCCTCTCATTCCATTCACCCGGGATCACTGGCATCCCGCATATTGGCTACCCTTACAGTGGAGGAGGATAGAGCTCCCTAGACAGGCAACCACTTCCATCCGCCACACTCTGGGGTTTGACTCCCCTTAAGCCTGAAGTAATCCTATCTACAAACAGCCTAATATTTTTTACCACCCCATCCGAACACGCAGGTCCAGTAAACCCAGTATTAACCGCCAAGGTAGTCCCAGTTAGGCTCTGAGAAGGAGTCAGTTATTCCTCTACTTTATAAGGTAGAAACCCCAAGTAGCACATGCGTCAATACTATATTAATCATTTTTACTATGCTTTTCCTACATTTCTGGTATCAGTTACAACAGCTGAAATGTAAATAAAACCAGAAAACAGACCAATCTCACCCCGATTGACGGTACCTCAATTATATACCACAAAAGCAAATTTTGTTAATAATAATTGTGGTATGTTAGGGTTGCCTAAAAACACCTCAAGGTGCTTGCAGCTGTGTGAATATTATGCTATGAATGAAATATTGTATGCTATGGTAAACTTGTACTTTTAAAATAGAATAACTTCTAAAAAAAAACCATTTGTCTGATCTCGACCCACATACGCTTTTTGGAACACTTGAAGAAGTTTTGGAATGCTTGCTGCCAGTGGAGATAATTATGGTATGCATTTAAACGTTTCTGTTGATATTTTGTGAACCATTGAACCTAGGTCAAATTTTACGGGTGCATTAGAATGCCTGAATATGCAGATTAAATTATGGTACTTTTGCAGAACTATTGTACACATTCCAAAAGTTATGGTACACTCATACCATAATTATGGAATCAGAAAAAGTGTGTTGAATGATTGAATTATGGTATGCTTTTGAAAGTATTGTACGTATTCCAAAAGTACCATACATGGCACAAAAAAATGGGTGTTAAAATTTCATACTTTTGGATATTCTCATGCGATACTCGATACTATAAAGTATTGGGGGTATCGAGGATCCCATCCCTAGTAATTTTTGCTGGGTAAATCAAGAAGATTTTTCAACGAGCCAAAAGGTTAATTTAAAGTTAACAGCTAAAAATTTATCCGGTGATTTGTGAGCAGCATGGCTGTTACAACCTTAAAGCAATTGCTTAAGCTGAGCATCCATCACTGCGGTAGTCAGAACACATTTAAAAGAGAAGTCTAGCTGTATTTCACAAACGCTCCAGCAGGATGGAAAGTTCCTATTCTCCATTTAATACAAATGTATGATTTTGAATTGCAGGCAGATGAGCTGGACAAATAACTCAAAGCATTCAGAAGTAACATAGTCACCTAAAGGAAGACAGTCAAATTTGCAAAGTAAATGATCAAGAAACTCTGACGACATTCTCATTGACCATGTGATCCACAGTAACATACATGTCACACTGCTGTACACACAACTTATTTTCGAAGAAAAAAAATCCATCTGCCTGTAACAGCAGAAAAATTTTGCATATAAATCTAGGTAGATGGGGCTTAACATCCGACAGCGATGTCATTAGAAACGAAACTGCATAAAAGCACTTCTTGAATCCAGTGTGGATTCTTGTCAGTAATGCTGGTCAACTGAAATTAAGTAAGGCCATCTTGGAATTTCATACAATAAAAGATTATCAAAAAACACCAAAAAGAAGCAAATCATTTTTACCTATATGGTAGGCATACAAAGTAATTTATGAATCGCTTCAAAAACTTAAGAAAAATTTTTTTAATACAAAAAAAATGTCTAACAGTCAAAACTGCAAAGCAGTAACATTAAATCAATTCATTTGTAAACCTCAACTAAATCTGCAATGGAAATACAGTAAGAACACATACTTAATCAAATCAAATAGGACAGTAAAGGAACTAGATGTAGTACTGTTACAAATTGTGCAGTGTAGATGAAATGAAAGAACTTTATTAAATTTTGTATGTATTTTATTTGCAGTGCCACAAAAAAAATTAGACAGCTTTTCCTATCACACTTTTACTCAGTTGCAATCCCCTATAAAATTTATTTACTACTGAATTCCTATTGACATGAACCAATTTAATAAATAATTAGTTCTGCTACATATTCTAATTCTCTCAATCAGTCCAGATTCATTGATGTAAGCATTATCTACCACTTCCACTCTGACACACTCACCCAAGAGAATGCTGGCAACTCGACACAACTGCCACTTGCCGAACCCACCAGAACTCACATTGGGTACCACCAACACAGTCAAGAACTCTCTCTGAAGTGAGGGGAATTTTATTATACCTATATAAATCCTTCATGAATAATTCCAACCCCAGATGACTGAACGAGCCAATTCCACATTTTCTGGAATGTGTTGATCACTGTCAGGCACAAGATGTCAATCACCAAACCATGTTATATCTCCTCTCCCCACAGCCTGCACTACATCGTCCTTGTTCAGCATGGAGGCACGAGTCTCGCAGACCACCAGCCGGCAACAAATTCATCGCAAGAGGGTGGAAGATATGGGAGACGACCAGCTCACAACAGAATTTAACACCATTCCCAATTTATTATTTAAAATATGTGAATGTCTACACACACACATGCAATTGTGCACACACAAATTATTGACATTTTGTAGTATATGGTATTTCTTACAGAGCTATACTATATCTCCAATATCAGTTACGGTTATTTTTATAGGTACTTACGCTACGGCCAAGCTTGCAACCTGGTCAATGCGACCAGAGGACTTCGCAACCAAGTTATGCGGCCAGCGCACCCAGCCGTGCTAGGACGACTGGTCGTGCCAACTTGAGTCTCAAGGATGTGTTATTAGCCAAAGTAATGAAATTATATAATATGAAAAAGCATAAATTAAGACGCTAGTGTTCAGCCTTATTTATTTCTCAATTTAATGTAGTACTATGTATCAACTTTAATCCACAGCATCAATGTTCTCTCTCTGTTTGTGTATTCAGTGTTTCATGTTCCACGGTTGTGGCCTCACACTTATTTAGTTGAACAATGACTCTGTGTTGAACATAGTAAAGTTGTTAATGACATAGGAAAAGTAGTTCCATGTCGTAATGCTGAATTAAAGTTAGGTAAACATTTGTATCCAAAGGGTTTCTTTTGCTTTCTATATTTTTAATGCACATTAGTGTAAAAATTAACACATTTTTTATATACTGTAAGGCTATCAATTTCCTAATTTCACAGTTTCACTTGTCCAGTGTATTAATGAAGTGAACAGGCCTGGCAGTGGTAATTTTACATAAGATGGAACAATACATAAAGTGCATAAGACGAGACACCAAGCAGGGCTTTCAAGTGCTCAGTTTATCGCAAACAGCCTTTAAATGGTAGTATCACCACCACTGCCAACTACTAATGTTACCTCGACTTGATGATAATGTTGACTAGCTAGAAAGAGGGCTGCAAGGCATAGGGATTGCTGGAGTAAACCCCAAAGAATGCTGCATAATAGTTACTGTGTGTGTGAAACCCCAACTATTGGAATTTGATATCATCCCCATATTATTATATTCCAGTGTTTCTTATGAGGCTACAGACTTCTGTAGATCAGCAAAGCTTGTCTGTGCAAGATGTCACATGGCATGTAAGCTATTTTCCTAGTATCCAACTATGTTGGAAGATACAGTATGTTGGAAGTCCTTTACCATCTGCAGTTATCCTATTCTGGTACCTAACCTGCCCAAATCCCCACAAGGCAAATGCTTACTTCAATTACGTTTTTTTATAGGGGTCTTTTAATGCAAGCTATATTAGCCAATTTCCCATACAGTTCCCCTTTTTCATCTTCCATGATGTCAAAACCCTTCACAGATTGGAGAGATTGTTCTGGAGAAACAAACTGCGAGACCCTTAGGCCATTTCACATCTCACATCACCTGAACGTTAGTAAACTGCATACCCAAGTCCAAGAACTGCTGATCCTTCGCATTCAAGAACAGCCAAGCTACCCCAGAAGCAGTTTCTTACTACCAGCTAGATGAGATGCCCAAATGTGAACTGCAAAAAAAAAAATTTTAAATTTCCTAGTAATCAGAACCTGATGCACTGGGAATATCACTTCCACAATACAGAGTCTCAGCACTCAATGTCAGTATTGTGCGCTCATATCAGTATACTGAGTGAATCACGTGAAAACTTCGTGTCCCCTACTCTTCACCACAATAGAGTTCCAATTCCTAGGTGCATTGTGACGATATGTGGATCGCCACTGTAAATTTTGTAGTATTTTGGAGAGAGGTCAGTAGTGTTATAAAATAATTTTTATATCTTCCAGTTTTATTGTATTTTAATGGCCGGTCATATTTAATCTTGTTACCATACTTTAATAATGAGATGGTAAATAATTACGTATGTTTTATATGCATTTGTATGCTAATTTAAATTGCAGTTGTAGTGCCACATTGTAATGAAATACAACAGTGTGGTGTTAGAGAGGCGAGGTGCATGACGTCAGATGGTCTGCGATTATGGTTGCGTGCACAGGTCAGGTGATGGCGAGCTGTCCGTGTGCATGTGTCAGAGGAGATGGCTGCGCCTTGCAGTGTTAGGTGAGTCCGGGGCCACAGCTGGAAGTGGCTGCACCCGTGTCGGGTTGCATGAATGTTCGCCATGGTGAGCTTGGGCCGCGAGGATGATTAAAAACTTAAACAGCGGTCCCGGGAGTGAAAGAATTACGAGTACGCAATGCCTGCAAGAAAAGTGTTCATGAATAAGACTGGCAGTAACGCAAATGAAATTTTGTATGTTAAATTTTGCCTTAGGCTTGCGACAACACGCGGCAGACAACTGCCGCGTGCAGATAACTGCACCCGACAAAATTGCAATAAACTCCATGTTAGCGGACACACAATTTTTGTATTGCATACAGTGGCGAAGGAAATGTCAGCTCGTTGGATTTGCCAATGTGGTGAGGGAAAGCTGTTAAACTTTCAAAGGCACTTGTGAATTTTTCATGCTTGGGTGGACGGTACTTTTTTAATAACATGTGCGGTAACGGAAAAACCTGATAGAAATTTTTCGCAATATATAGGATCGCATATCAGTTGCATAAAGCCGATCAATTTTGTTGTCAGACTGCCTATGTAAAATGCATTTTGCAAGCTCGCTATTGGAATCTTGTAAACACTGTTGCACATGTCAAGGTGGTTAATGTGCTTGACTCTCAAACTTTTCCGGATGTCGTGTAAAAAGAAGAAAGTGGTGTTACGCAAAATTTTACCAGTGTGGAGATTACCGAGAATCGTGCATGAGGAAGCGACAAGTGCCAAGAAGCCTTTTTAGGGCAAGTTGGGAGCCCATGTGACAGATCATTGGAAGCGAAACCAGTAAGTCTATATGGGAGGATGCCGACGTGGTGAGGTTTGTCGCCATTCATCTCTGCTAAGGCCCTCAGAAGGGGCTACTGCGCAGGTATTTATAAATTATGCCACTCAGTGCCCAGTTCGGCATGAGAAAGTTGCAACATTGTGCGAACATTGAAATGTTGGTGAACATGCCCCTTTTTTTACCCGGCGGTATTTAAAAAAAAATACATTTTGTATAAATTGTAGGAGCTTGTTTTATGCACTGAAAGACATTGCTTAGTCATTTAGAGACGCGAAGTCATAAATTTAATGCCAAAATATTCGTGTTGAGTCAGACTGTCAAGGGCTGTCGCATACATCACTATGAAACGTGTGCGTGCGTGCGTGTGTGTGTGATCTTACATGTGTAATAACTTTTGACATGAAGCGTTCAGTAAACAGTCAATAAGAAATCTCGTTTGATGAGAATATTATTTTCCGACCTCAAATCATGCTAACTAATGGTGAAAGCTCTGCTATTAAGATGGTGTTTGTCATGTTATGAAATGGTAGCTCTGTATCATTTTCTCACAGTCAGTGGGATCTTCAAGTGAAGTATCATCCCTCTCCCCCTATGGGAGCAGTAGGTTAGGAATAAGTTGCAAGTGAGGCAGCTTCAACATTTCCTGACGTGTAAATTCGATACATTAATTGTGTCAACTTTCCTATCCCGGCAACATATTGAAACAATTTATCGAATTAGCATCATAAACATGAGGATTCACAACGGAAATGTATTTTATTAGTGTGTGTTCATTTTTTCGAGATGTCATTTTTTATGAGAAACAGTGTATTTTGTGTTTATTTCACAATTTTGCACGCTGCAAAAAAGATGTATCTCTATGGATGAATATTGGAAGGAATGTTGGCCCTATATTTTCGGGGAGACACAATACCCGTCCGGTATTTCGGACATTTCCATTACCCAAAATACTGCCCAAAATTTTAGGTAACCGACCACCCCTACCAATTGGTAACTTCTCCATATGCTCTTAGCTGAAGGAGTGTGCACGGGACATTCAAAATTTGACTTTCATTTGGTGTCATATTTTCATTTTCAGAGGGTTTGAAAGTGTTAGGTCAGCTTGCATTTGGTGTCGGATTACCATCAATTATATACTGTACTAGCGACCCGCCCCAGCTTCGCACCGGTGCAATTAAGATAAAAAAACTGCTTAACCCAGCGTTAATTAGGTTGAGTAAACTCTCCTAAAGCATTAAAAAAAAGTACATTATAATTTAATAAATAATTTATAATTTAAAGCTTTTTTGCTATTTTTATTTGATTTTTTTTTTACTTTTTTATAATTTTTCCTATTAATATACATTATATTACAATGCAATTTATCTGATAGAAGTATTTAATATGTTATTGGCTAAGACATTCTCTGTAGACAATGTTTGACGTCCTGTTATTGTTTGGTAGCAAAATGTACTGTTTCTCGGGACTTCCAACTCGTGATAAACCAACATATAGTTGGCCATGGGAAAAACTCTCTTTTCGTAGGTTGATTCCAACCAAAGAGAAAGTTTGACCCTGGGACTTATTAATAGTAATCGCGAACAATGTTTTTACGGGAAATTGTAATTGTTTGAAAGATATTGGCAAATCCGTGGGAATCATGGGAATCCTCGGGATGTTTGCCAGCTGGCCGACTGCTGGACCGGTGAGGATGGTCGCGACAATCAAATTTTCTTTCAAGTCTTTAATGAGCAATCTTGTGCCATTACACATATTAGGAGGGCTTATATTCCTTAAAAGCATGATAGGAGTACAGACTTTTAACGATAGTTCGAGAGGTGGCAAGCCAGAAGGATTAAGCGAATTTAGAAAATCTTGAGGAAAGTGGACGACATCGTCAACATTGGTGACTGTGTCAATCGACTTATAGGTTTTGACTTGGCCGGGGACTCTCTGTATAATGAGATTGTTAATTCCATTGACAGTGTCGTTCCTAGGCGATACTATTGCTCTGGAACACAAGTGAAAGTCTCTTTCTAGTAAATTTTCGAGGCCCGGATATACTGCTTCTATAAGATGATGCAGACTGTGGACTATTTGACCTAATGTCTCCTTTAAAATGATTTCAGCAGAATTAGTGCCCAAATTTAGAGAAGGAAAAACTCCAAGTCTGAGCAATTGTTGTGGGAAATCTTTGTGTGTTTCTCCACCAAGATAGGCTCTCATATTCGTTCGCAAATTTAGGTGTTGAATAGAACTCCATAAGGGAGATTTAAGACATGCTTTGATGATATCTGCACGCGTCCCTTTTGTAACTACAGGGAGTGTCTGCCGAAAATCCCCAGCAAACACAAAAGTAACTCCCCCCATAATGGCAGTAGAGCTTCTAAGGTCCTTTAACGTTCGATCCACAGCTTCAACATGGGCTCTGTGACTCATCGTACATTCATCCCACATTATCAGTGCCGCGTCCTGTAACAATTTGCCAAGAGGGCCGTTTTTGCGTATAGAACATACGGATTGTTGGTCCAGAGATACTGATAATGGAAGTTTGAATATGGAATGTGCAGTTTTCCCATTACTTAATAGAGTAGCAGCGATTCCTGAAGAAGCGACTGCCAGAGCTATTTTTTGCAGACTGTCTAACCTTTGCCAGTAATAAATTGGACAGGAATGTCTTTCCTGTGCCTCCTGGGGCATCCAAAAAAATATTTTGCCTTTGTTATTCATCACACTATCAATTATTGTATTAAACACTTGCAATTGATCCGAGACTAATTTTGGCAAATTTTCGTTGACAAAATCATTCAAATCACTGGCATTGTACTGACGTACCAGCATTGTATCTATTGAATCATTTTGTGAGTGAATAGGAGACGGTAATCCGAAATCACTTAAACTTTTTTCATTTAATTCCAAAAGCTTATTTTCTATATCTATCAAGCCTTCATTGTACATGTCGTCATTGAATTGCAAAGTTAAATCCTGATTTTGCTGTCGTATTCTGTGTCTGATGTCTTCACAAAAATCATCTTTGAAGCTATCCCACAATTTTAAAGGTTCAGAAGGCTGACACGGCATGGCCTTGCTGCGCGGCATGCTTTATTGATATTGTATTATCTCTTTAACCATATGTCCAAATAATATGCAGTAAAAAGCAAAAATCACATGTATTTAGTAATGGTGCCGATAAACGTGCTTATTTTTATAAGGATTAATAAATTGTTGATAATATGACCAGTTAAACATCATTTAACAATTTTAATTATTTTTATTAAATGATACATTTTTAAACTCACGACTTCTTTTGAATGTAATGTCCGAATTGAATAATTCAAAAAGTAATATACAGGTACTGAACCAGTCTTGAATGTGAAGTAATTAATTTTTATAAGGATTAATACCAAGGTATAAATAAAGTACCTTTTCTAGCGGCGGCATTTTAATTCAGTTTTTAAAATAAAAAAATAGTTGTGACATAACTATAATAGTTAGACATATGGTATCGAGACACTTTTTGTAGATAATGATGTGTTCTGCAAAGCCGTAGTACATTATTTTGTTCCGTCATCAATAGTTTTCGCAGCGCACGCAATGTAAGGAATTTTATAGGTCATTTATTTACACTTTGGGTTACATTATTGGAGTTTTAGTAGGGATCCCTATTGATTTTTAAAATAAATATAGCCTATGACAGACACTCAATGATAACGTGGCATTCTACTGGTGAAAGAATTTTTAAAATCAGATGAGTAGTTTCGAAGATTACCTCCTACATCCAAACACACAAAGTTACACACACTACCTCTTTATAATAATAGTATATATTTTAAGATGTTATTTTCTTTATTTAAACGAGTTTAGGTGAAATATTTTTTCATGTATTATTTACAGTAATTTTTTTCTAAAATTTCAATTCTATTGTGGCTAAACTGTATTCACAGATAATATACAGCTCTTACTATACTCAACATTAAGTTTTATAAGGTTAAAAGTTGTATTTTATTGATGCATATGTCAGAAACTGTATCCACTGAAATCCCGCATGTATGGATATTTTTTTGGCAGTCCCCTGAATATCGAAAGATGAAGAGTCTACTGTATACCGTTACAAGTGGTCCCACCGAAGCGTAAAGTAGTGCTCGCCGAACCAGACTTTGTTCCCTGCTGGAAGGCGACTAGACCAGTACTGTACACTTGCTGAGCTCCAGTTCTGCGCAGACACTATGAATTTCTGCCATCAGGACGTGCCTAGCCTAGCGTCTGCCAAAATCACAATGGCAACGTGACGTGCCACCTGTCAAAGGCCATCATGTGTCAAGTTTATTCAAAAGATGCAGGTCTACTGAAATAAATTGATATAAATCCTCTGCTTTCCCCACAGGAAGTTTCTGAAAATAAACTTTAGCTTGGTAATATAAGTCGCTAGAAGTTCAAACTTGTGACAAGGGGTGCTTCTGGGCATATAAATTTTTATTCGTGAAGATGCTGTCCACCGAGTTAAATTAAAATTTAGTTTTAAAATCATGTTGATTTTATGCCACATACAATGAAACACCAACTTTACCCAGGAAAAAAGACATTTAATCACAAAAGAAAACATCTTTGCACATAATAATTCATTGTTAATATGTATTGTGTTTTTCAGGCAAAACCATTTGCTTTGAAATACCAGTGATGATAGGTACAACTATTTTGAGTGACATATCTTGATAAAATTTCTATGTTCGCTAGTAGCACTATCTGCTGTACATCTGGTGTGTTAAGGTAAGTATGTGCAGCTAAGAAAGAGGATATGCTGCTTCTTTTGCCAGGCAACAACTTACCCTCTCAAAGACAGGTAAGGCTAAGAGAGAGGGTGAGAGAGAGAATGCAGGGTCGCCATGCTGGTTGCTAAGTAACCACTTCCACTCTCATCAAGCTTGTAAGGGGAAGTAGTATGCCAGACTCGCATGTCGCACCACGCTGCAGACATGTTGTTGGGAAGACAAAGCATCGAAGAGCAGTAATACATGGTGGCGCACATGACTTATTTCACATCCAGTTACTAAGCATTTGCATTAACAACCAACTTAAAAACTATTATTGCGGGAAATTTTAGGCGACAGGATCGAAATATATTTTGATCGACGCAAAATCCGATAAATGATACAAACTGTAAGCTTTATCATTGTTTATATAGGAGTTTTGATGGGACCACTGAAAAGTAACTGTGGATACAATTTATCGGTACATGCATTTTCATTATGTGAGTCAAATGTATGTGCTTCACCTTAATACGGAAGAAAAATTTTAACAATTATGTTGGAGACAAAATATTTATTTTTGTGAAATTCTACACAAATGTTACAAATTTTCAGATTCAAAGTCTAGCTTGCGATAATGTAAAACATTAATGTAACACTCTTATTCCTAGTAGATCAAATATTCTATAACAATAATATTGCTGACAAAATAAAGGAATGTAACACTGCAAAAAGTTACCATTTCCTAGTTTTAATTGAGAATTTTTTAATAACATGGATGGACTCAGCACAAAATACACTTCTGCCACAGGTTTCATAAAATAGTTTACATTCGTGAACATACATGAAAGCCCTTCTTGCTGCTAGAAAAAATACATATTACACTTAAAATGCAAACAGAAGTATATGTATTTCTGATGTGGATGTAGTTTACACCCAAATAACACAGTAAATTTTAATGCTTATTGTGCACCTTTTACATACAAAATGTATTTTAAGCAACAAGATTTTAAGCTTGAAAAATTTTGTTTAGAGCAATGTATACATAAATGACAAATGTTAAGTGCTATAATAGGTGCTGTTAAAACAATTCTGATAAATTATTTAACATTTCAAAATAAATTTCACTTTTTGTTCACAAAATGTAACTTTAACGAGAGCCACAACTAAAAAGGACACAAATTTGTTTTCACTGGTAAATTGTGTAAAGTTTGAAGTTGAACACTGTAAGCAGTATAAATAAAATACTTATTCAAAAAGCAAAAAAAGTATCCTAAATAAAAGTAATACAGCTAACTTTTTTATTTACCCACATTAACATGTATTGTGAAGTAATTCTCTTATGTTTATGAACAAAAGTCTAGATGTTAAATAAACAATGTATAAAACACAACCTAAAGAAAAGGATCTAGAATGAGGCGGGGGGGGGGGGGGGGGGGACATCAAATGTACCACCATTGAAAGTTTGGAAATATTTTACAGACTAAATGAAACTCATGTATACGAAAAAATTGCTACTGAAAGTCTTGTCATAAATTTACACCATCTAGGGAACTGTGAACCCATTAACTTGGTAATCACTTTTCCAACAATTTCATACTTACACCACTGTTCCATGACAGTATAAAGGTCGTGCCAAGACTTCCCAAATAACATTAAAATCTAACATTCAGTTTTCAATGGAAATATGGACACACACAGTGATGATAGTACATTTAGTGCAGAAACACAGTACATGGAGACCACTTTACAGATTAGGTCAAAAATTTGAATGCAGCTTACTGCACATGAAAACAAATTTGTGGTGCATGAAAGGAATCTTGACATTAGCAAAAAGGATATTCAAATGTAATTCAGAAGTTTTAATTATCAATCACCAAGTACATATTTAATTTACAGTTATTTGGTTGATGAAAGACATATGCAGGTAAGAAAAATTAACCTGCTATGAAAATGCTCCCGAATATATTTTAATACACAGTTATTTGTTAAAAATCAAAATTTATCCCCTCCCAATGGTTCGGCAATTATACTTTTATCACGTAAGCTGCTGAAGGAAAGAAACTTAACAGGTAGTGAGCAAAGAAAAACCTTCACATAGGTTATGATGGTTAACCAAGTAATACTTATTCAAGTCCTCATTCTAGCAAAGGACATTAAATATTTCCTTTCTTTTAATCAAACTAGTTTTTTTAAATATCTCATAACAGAACGTATCAAAATATTCCACCAGCCATCCAAAGTCAAATTTCTGCATAAACCACATTCATACTGACAAGAGTAATTTTGCCAAAACCACTTTGTCAAAAATGTATTCAGCTACATGTATATTGTATGTGTATATTATGAAACTGTCAATATCAAAGATCAATAAAATACCAGTGCTTTCACAAATACACAACACTAACAGCATCCAGTAGTAATGCTAACAATCAAAAGTAAGCAAAGTAAGTCTCACCTCACTATCTTAATTCTAATGATGCCATCACATAACATTGCACACATGAAAGTATACACACATTCCATTTACTTTTTTAAGGAAAAACCTAGGACAAAACTTTAAATGCAAAGCAGTAGAGACTGTTCTCTTCATAAACATGCCAACATATCATCCCTACATGCTATACACTATCAGAGCAGTGAACAAGTTTCAAAATTTTAAGAGCACTTTTAATATCAACACTATATTCTGTAGGAATTGGAAAACAATGCCATACTGAAAACAGCACCCCAAAACTAAAACATTCAATACTGATACCAATTCAGCCAAATTAAATAAGACAAATGATTTACAACACTCCACAGACTACTTACAGGTCTTTAACATTTTCTACTCAAAATATTGCCACAAAAATCTAACCACCCATAACTATTCGTTATCCTTGAAGGAGTACAACATTTGACACCAATATAAACATCTGTCCAATGCACATCAAACAAAGTCATGACTGATCCTATAAAACTAAACAGTGGAAACTAAAATGAGAAAATACAGAATTTTGCCTTCCATAAAAAGGCCTTGTCTCAATTAGATCCATTTTATACGATGGTCACAATGAAGCGCACTCAAATGTCAACAGTAAGCTTCCAGCAAATATCACCCACATTACCCATTTGTTCCTACTTTGCAGAAGAGACTGTCTGCAGAAAAATCTGTCAAGATGACAGCAAATCTGCTGCCACCACACACACGAGTCACACAGCACAGATGGAAATCTAAAGAACATGAAAAAAACAAGAGCAAAGAAGTGTCAGCAACCAATGAACCTACTATCTACACCAAATTTAGCTTTCTAAACTGGTAGCTCCACCACAGCATACATTCTACAATAAATGTTTTGTGAAGTGGCAGACTCTTATTATTGGGATAACTTCAATTCCTGGGAGAAAAAAAACTGATTTCAATTGATTTTTACACTAATGCAGTAGTGACAGTTATTTGTAACCAGAGAATCACACACACATTAATTTTACATTTTGTCAAACAGCCAACAGTAATTTTTAAGGATAAATAAAGATATTTATCTGTTTATTCAGTTTACACATTTCTTTGTTAGCTGCTTTCTACCTGCAATTTTACTTAAACAGAGCAGTAAAACATGGAATTTTGATGTTATCTATCAACAGAAGTTAATTTTCTGAGTTCACATTCATTTTATTAAATGGATCACTAAGCACTGTAAAAATTTAGGTGTTAAAATTTGTGTGGGAATTTTTGGTTCCTTCCTTAAAGATTTACATTATTTGACTCATTCTCTTGATATTTTTAGCTGTGTGGCACAAGAGCACAGCGGTACGGCTGACAGTTTTCAAGTGCAGCTGGGACAAGTTGGGTAGATTAACGTTCTGTGTATGTAGTCAGTGTGACCATGTGGAGAGCTGGTGGTAGGAGACATGGTTGTATGTTAATACTGCCTTGTTATACATATAATCAAACATGACTCTGGCATCGTGTAAAGTATGGACAGTAACATGACAAAGCATATATTGGGCCTTCCACACGGAATAGGAGAGCAGTAAGAGACATGAGAAATGTTGACAGCATAGCATAGGCATTGGGTGCTGTAGCACTTCAGAATATAATATAGACGTAGTTGGGTACAAATGCACTAACGAAGCTCTGAAAATATGAGAGGAGCAGGAGAACCCCAAAAATCAAAATTACCATGTGATATCCACTTTTGGCCAAATTGCAATAAATTAAGGAACTGGTGGTAAGGTAATATTTATGGCAGCATGAATAAACAATAGGTACGCATCACTGCTTTTACTTTCATCACTGGGTTTCATGAGTTTTGGTAAATAGTTATTTTTGTTGATTTCCATTTTCAACCACAGTGAGGTATATAAGTTTCTTACGATGAGCACAACAACTTGAATTAAGTAAAAATTATATATGGCTGCTGCAGAAGAATTAATATACTAAACAAATTAAAATATGTGTATTCTTGTTGTCTCTTGATGGAAAAAAAAAATAATATCCATAAGGTGCTTAAAACCAAACCAATCTGTTACCAATGAAAAGTCAAACAATTTTTGTTTGTAATTTTACAAACACCCATAAAATTACCCACCATTCTATTTCTTACCAGGTACCTTAGTGATAAGTAAAAAAAATGCAGATTTAAGCAATGTTTACTGTATGGTACTGTGTTGAAGTTTGCAACAACTGACACTATTATTAAGGCCCGGTTCCACCACACGAGATAATATTTTATCGAGATTAAGTGCCAAATTATCTCGATTATCTGTATTTTATGTTTCACCACGCACCTTACCTCAATTTTCTCTGTACATATAGACAAAATATTTGAACCGCAGATTTTGTATTGGAATAAAATTGTAAAACATAAACAAATACATTAGACTATCCGCAAAGCAGTTTGGAAAGTGATAGAGAATTATTATTTGCAGATTATTAGCATAACAAACAGTAATAAAGACATAATCTGGAAATTGTAGTAAAATTAATGCAAGAGAATACAGAAAAATTTTGATGTATAGAAACTAGCTTGGGAAATAGTAATTGCAGTGTTATTTCTTTTCTATATACAACAATGTTAATAATGTTAATATATATTTAATATTGCCAGATTCTTGCAGTTTAAGTTTATTTGCTGCATGTGATTTGATAAACATTAATGCACTCAATTTGAGGTTATGAATTCAGGTCTGGATGTAAAACATATTAACGATAAAAAATTTAAAAAATAATCAATTTTATACACGTTAATGATCAAAAATTCCAAAAATAATCCATTTTATGAGCTATGCAACAAACTATAATTTGGCCATAAAAATAACACTAACTTATGAAACATATATTTAAGCCTGTATTTTCTGAGGTTTAGTTTTCACCATACAGCATTTATTCCAACATGTTTTTCTAAATAAGTATATTTCTTTAAATAAGTACTAATTACCCTTTAGAAAAGTATGTTCTAAGTAAAATAACATTTAAACCACCAATGATATTACACATCGTGTTGATAGAACATTTCAAAAAAGCTAATTTTCACATATTTTAGATTATGCTCATACTTTCCGTTACTACTTCTAACAAACAGTTTTTTCTTTGCTATACGTGTTTCTGTTGCTTTTCTTCATGAAAATACCATCTTGAATATTAAAAAATATTCACTTTACTAAACGTAAAATACCAAACATTTTCTATTGACTAAGCCAGCGAAGTAGAACATCACAATTAAGTCAGAATATCTAGATAATTTTAATGAGATATTCTTGATGGCAGATAATACGTGGTGAAACATTCTCAACATTATCGAGATAAAAATCAAAGTTAAACATCTCATCCGGATAAAATAATCTCGATGTTCCAAAAAGTTAATCTTCGTTGACGAAACCAGCCCTAAATGGACTACAAGTGTCAATTTTCTTATCCTTCCTGTGTATCTTTGTATTCTGTAGAATTACAGGTTGATTCTTACTGCCAAATTTAAAGTTGAGTCTTTTGGTTACAATGGCCCCTAATCATTGTGAAATGGTGAAGATCTTTAAATATAAAATTATTCTGCTGCCTTTTTTTTACAGGCGAGCTATTTTCATTATTTTATTCTTTCACAATTCAGAAATTTCCAATAACACTTCCTCACTCCCCTTTTTTTCACTGTTTTACAGTTGAACTAATTTTTATGCTTTATTTTTCCAAATAAAACTGACGTATGTGTGATTTTTCAGCCACTCAAGCTCTCAGTGTGCTGAAAATATACTGTGAGAAAATTTTTTATTTTCCAGTTGCTGTTTCCTCCTTTGCATCTGTTCATATTTATGAACAAGTGTTGTTTGGAAATTGTATTATATTTACTTAAAAGTTCACTAGAACTTTTCCTATGGAATTTAAGGTAATTCACATCTAATTCAACTCTTCCATGTATCACTCAACTCTACCTTTTGAAGTAGACCATTTTCCAAACACATTTTTCATTTATGACTTGACTACCCTACATTAAACATTTTGTACAAATCATACGACAAAATCTCTGAACATTTAAATGTATTCCGAATCATTATTACAACATATATGTCTGCCAGTTTTTATGTACATTTAAACATAAAAACTAATTGCCAGGAAAAAATTTTAATTAAAATATAGAAGAGAAAGAAAAATGTAAGTCTTAGTTCTCTGTTAAAATCCTTTACAATAGACCAACCATCCACCAGCAAACATATATAAAAAATTTATCAAACTATTCAATGTATAGGACTTCAATCACAGATTTCCTTTTTAAGTTTCCACAAATCTCATTCCCCTGCAACAGTATTAAGTACAACACACATGCCATAAAGCAGCATGCTATACCACATACTGGGAATTAAAAGTTATCTAGAACACTAGAACACTTACTTGAAACATTAACTAGTGCACACTTAGCCAAACAAAAGCAATCACTGTAGGAACATGAGCATACCAGCTAGCACATGTCAACACACGGTGCTTCAACGTGGATCAAACTTGAGATTCAGTAAAATAAAAAAATTTAAAAAATAAAATTAAAAAAAAACAATATAATCAAACTAAAAAGCCAAATATATGGCATAAAAACATTTTAAGTATACTAACTCAAAAGTATCAATGGAACCTACTAATATCAAAACGGCATACATACTGTATAACCCAAACAAAAAATTGCTTTTTCCACTACCTATCACAGAAACTTATACAAATACAATATATAACAATTAAGGCAAAAATAGCACAGCGCACTTTATCTAAAATAATTTCCAAACCTGTTAAAACACAAAAAACTCAAAAGTACTGGTGATGCAAGACATGTTTAACATTGTACTTGAACATGAAACTGAGTACTAGTACTCAGCACTTCTGAGATGTAGCAGGAATACATAGGCCACATACTTTCTGTAAGTGTGCATGTCAACCACATTATACAAAAAAAAATTGCACACAGTAAAAAAATATGCATTTTTTTTAAATCACAATTTGCATTCAATAACTTAAGACTATTGCCAGATATTGATGTAACCCTCAAAATAAAGGACACAAATAAGCCGACATTGTGGGCCTGCAGCCAGCGGCCACTGCTCTATAGTGTGTGGTAGTTCTGCTCAGTGCGTGCCTTGTAGAACTTGAAGGCGACAAAACCAATGGCCAGGATGCCAAGACACAAGACAATTCCCCCTGTGAACAAACCCCAACATGCTGCATCATACTTCTGTTCTTGACAATTACAAGAGCTGACAGAGATTGCTACAAACATTTGAATATTGCTGCTGAACCATATGTAACACACCAATTCCTAAATGAAAAAGAGTAACCACTAGAACAAAATTTTCAGAGGTTCATATACATTGCAGATTACTTGAAGAAAACTACAGCTAATGTGTGACACAATGCTAGCCCAACAAATTCCCACAAGACAAAAAATAATTTAACGTGATTAACAGTACTATCTACCATTTTTCAGGGGACTGTCAAACAATTTCTATACATGCAGAATTTCAGTAGATTAGGAATCTGACATGTACATCAATAAAATAAAACTCCTTGCCTTATTAGACTTAATTTTGAGTATAATACGATAAGCGCATTAGCTGTGAATAAAGTTTAGTTAAAAAACACAATGAAAATAGGAATTTAAAAAAAAGATACTGTTTTAGTATTACTGTAAATAATTTTAAAAAAAAATCACTTCAACTCGTTTAAATCAAGAATATAACATCTCAAATTACAGTATATACTTGATCGTAATCCGACACCAAATGCAAGCCGACCTAAAACTTTCAAACACTATAAACATGAAAATATGACACCGAATGCTAGTCCAATTTTGAATGTCCCACACAAACTATCAGCTGAGAGTGTGCAGACAGGTTATTGATAGGATATTTTGTTCACAGCAGGCCAGTCTGAAAAGGGGAAGCGGCAGGAGGAGGAAATAATGTACCCTTCCATGCCACTACATGTTGGCGACCGGGGGCAAATGTCTGTCTTTCAAGCAATTATTTCACTGCAAAAATCTTTTAATTTTAGACATAACTAAGGCAATTAAAATTTATTTCCTCACCGTCTTTAATAATTAATGATTCAAACCACATCCTCTGATTTTCCCTGTCTTGAGTTACGCTGCACTCGGGCTTGATGTTTACCCATTATTCGTTGACAAAATGTGTTGAATAGGCCCATATACGACATCAGTGTATTCAAAAGATGCATGTTTATTCAAATAAATTAATATAAATCCTCCAATTTCCCTGCAGGAAGTTACTCAAAATGAACTTTACGCTTGGTAATACAAGTTACTCTATGTTCAAACAGTTTTTGGCAATAACGGGAGGTCAAGTATATGCTTCTAGGCATATAATTTTATTTCCAAAGATGCTTTCTATTGAGATAAAAATAAATGTATTGTTTTAAAATCATGTTGATTTTATGCCAGATACAATTAAACAAACTTTACTGGAAAAAACAACCTTTATTTACAAAATAAAACATCTTTGCAAATAATGATTCCTTGTTAAAATGTATTGTGTAACATTTTCAGGCAAAATCATTTGCTTTGAAATACTAGTGTTGATAGGTGCGACTATTTTGAGCGGGAAATCTTTGGCGACGGGACAGAAATATATTTTAATTGACGCAATTCAGAAACTATACAAGCGGGTATAGGAGTATTGCCGGGACCACTGAAAATTAACTGTGGATATGGTTTATCGGTACATGCATTTTCGGTACGAGAGTTGACTATACAATGAATCAACACAGCAACATTCTATTACCAATCTGATCACAAGTGCAATTAGGGTAACATTTGAAGTCTGTCTGTGTTCACGTCACTAAATACAGAAGTTGCATTCACTGCGATTACAGATGTCAGTTTGCTGTCTCACTATTGTATTCATTTTGAAATGTCCTTCACAGGTTCATGAAGGTAATGGTAGGCTGCAAACTTAGAATTAGCGTACCAACATAAACTAAATTTGTGATGTATGTTGTCATGAAAGATGCAATGCTTTGACTAATACCCAATTAATTTATGGATAAAGTTTTAGAGAAACTGAAATCCCATAGTACTTTTTATGTTATAGGCTTTCCCCATTAATTTATCATTTTTAATAACTGCAACATGGTCATGGAAGTTTGTTTTCCTTGTCAAGTCAGTGCACGTGAAGGATTGCTAGTCTTTGGAGTATTTTCACTGTTATGCTTTTTCATGTACATCAATAAACCATTGCATTACGACCACCTACCTAATATGGTGTAAGACCACCTTTAGCATTGCGGTCACTAGGCAAGGCATCAATTCAACAAGGTGGTGGAAGGTACCCAGGGGGTTTCTGATACCACAACAAGTCCTCCAGGTGGCATACACTGTGAGGCAATAGTTATGAAGCAGGAATCCGCTTCTCCACATCAAACCACAAACGTTCTTAGCCAGGCTATTTGGCAGCCAGGGCATTAATAAAAATTACTTGTTTGTTGTTTTATTGCATTCATTTGATTTATGTTACATACATAGTAGTATGTATATATTTGACAAATCAAGTCATGTTCCTCAAACCAGTCCTTCACAACCCTGGTAGTGTGGCATTGCACATTGTTCTGTTGGAAATTGCAGCTTCCAGAAACACTGTTGACATGAACAGATTATCTCGGTCCCGATTAACATTCAGATACCAGGCGGCTGTCAGGGATTGATGTACCAGAATAATGGCCCCCATGTTTCCCTTGGAAATTTTGCCCAGACCATCATCACACCTCCTTCTCCGACCAGTCTTTGCACAACAGTGCATCCAGATGCCATACCCTCTGATGGTAATCTGTGTGTGTACATACACTCAACTATCAATATGATGAATCAGAAATCAAGATTTATTACACCAGGCAACCATTTCAATCATCCACTGCCTTGTGTAGATAATTTTGTGCCCACCTCATGAACTGCTGTCAATGGCATGCAGTCAGCATTGGAGCACAGGGTCTTGTTTCCGCAGTTCCATCCACAGCATTGTATGAAGAATTGCGTGCTGTGAAACATTGTCTTGGTCACCAATGTTGTATCTCTGTGCAAATTCTCAAACTGAGGCCCCACAGTTGCTCTGAATAATACACAACAGCCTCTGTTGCCCTCTGGTACCAATAACACCCCATGGTCACACAAGGATGGACTGTCATTTCCCCTTCGTTTCACCACTTTTGATACATGCCATAACAGCAGCACGAGAGCAACCAAGAGCAATTTCAGAGATGATGGTACCAACGCACCCTGTCAACACTATCTGTCAAAATCTAATAGACATGCCACTTTTCCCATTCAGATGCCTCAGGCATTACTAACTGTGAGCCTGCGGACCTGCCGTATTTATACCATAGGCCAGCGCATCACATGTAACGCTCTTGTGAAAAAAAAGGTTTTCAGGTTGGGGTGATCATAATGCAATGGCTCATCAGTGTATGGTGTAACTATAAGTACAATGTATATATAAATTTACTTCTTTTACTTATTTTATACACTCAAACTTTGCAACCCTCTCGAAATAAAAACTACTTTTTGGGGAACCATGAGAAAAATTTAATGGCGAAAGCTTTTCCAATAACAACCCCTTTGAAATAACAACCCTTTTCTTGGGAACCATGAAAAGTCTTATAGGCTGTTCTTCACAGTAAAGTGAGCACAGGCCCTGGTTACCTTTCCAATTTTTATCCTCTAACAACCTTTTTAAATAAATATTGTCATGTAAGTAATAAACACAGTCTATATATTCCACCACACACAAAAGTTTACATCTAAGGCTAAAATAAAATATATTTATTGACTATTATTCCAAATGAGAAGAATTTCAAAAGTGTTCACTATACCACAAATAGCCTATAGAATTGAATGTTTAATGTATAGGGGTGCGATAAGTAAGAAATACTATTCCTCTGTCAATTCTGAATGAGTATATGGATACTGGAATCGCCCATCAAAGTCCCGTGAAACTTCAAATCTTGGTAAGTTCTACTAAACATATAGAATAATTTTATAATCACTTAAAAAAATTTTTTTAATACAGAGAAATTACATTTTGACGGAATCCAAAATTACATAAAAATTCTGTTTGCTGTAATTTACATGGCATTTTCATGAAGGTTACATGCAAACCGCAAATTCTTTAATTATATTCAATAATGTGATGCTCTGCTTTATTTCTAAGGGATGCACGTGAGAAACAGCACAATACAATTTAAATAGCATTACAGCATGCATAATACTAATGTTATAAACAGCATTTCCAAACCAAAAGTTAAGTTAATTTCTAACATCATGTATTTTAAAGTAAACAGCTCCACACAAAAATGTTTTATGTACTAGTTAAAGGTTGATGCATGACAGTTCCTGCCCTGGGTGACTTACTCAATGCTAGACGAGTCACGTCTCAAGGTGGCTTATTCTAATCTAAGCACGGGGGCCCGCCCAGTGTACAATATGGGCCTGGTGGGCCAGCGACTCGGTACCAAGACTGGCTCTACAACCTTTATATGGCAGGGTGCAGGCTTACGCTGTAGTGCAATAGGGCGACAAGGTGATTGGGTGCATGTCTGCACACTTTTGGTTCCCTCTACCGAAATTGCACTCGACTGGGGGGTGATAGACTCTGGTATGATAGCCGGCTGCGGTTCTGGCGTGCTGATAGGTCATATGCAAAATAGTGCCTCCTGCAATATAGGGTAGTGTCCTTCTGCGATCTTGGTGGGTGGCTTGAACAAGTCCACAGGCATAATGGTGGGTGCTGGTACGGTTAGACGTTTCAGTAGCGCAGCTTGCTTATGTGGACTAAGCAACCCTAACTCACTGGGAAGGATATGTAAGCCCCTGGGGATTTTTAGCTATAGCTCTCGCCTTCTTGACCAGTCTCTCAATTCCACCCCTACAGGTGACAGGCATTAGGCACAAAATCGGGCTGCAGGAGGTTGGCAATTGATGTGTCAGTGTCAACGTGTAGGTGCAAATTACTGCCGCCAACACCGCCTCACTCGCAACGACTACCAGGTAGAGACTGCACCACCAGTGAGCGGTGATGAGAGTTGAGCACCCTGGCTGGCAAGACTATCGCACTGGGAGTGTACCTAGTGTCATGGCTCTACAGTTCCTCCCACTTGGTGCAAGGAACGGGTGCCCTTCCAATAATGGTGAGGTGAGGGCCCAGTGTTCACTAGTCTCCCCGGTCTCCAAGAAGATCCCCTTCTTGGCACCAAAAAGTGAGCAGTGAGGTAGGGGTGCGACTTGAGCCGGCAAGCCAACTTCCAGGGGATAGTATACAAGTGTCATCGTTCCGCCGTTCACTGCCGGGGCAGAGAATGGGTGTCCTTCCAAGGATGTGCTGGTGTGTTGTTTGTGTGCATTCGGAAAAGCAAAACCCTCTACTGCTACGTCCACCAGCTCAGATATGACACAAGTAAGGAGTTTAGAGTGGAAATCAAGAGAACTGGTAAGATCAGTGTTTATTATCCCAAGGAAATAAACACAGAAGACAGAGGTGCTATCTCCTAATTCCCCATGGGCTATGCAGAAGGCAAACACCTATTGTACTACAGGGTAAAGCACCCTGTTCAAAGCTAGTGGGATAGACAGTAGCTGGTGCGTGTTTTAACCTTGGGGTAAGCTGTACACTCAGGTTGTCCATAAAGGGACCAAAAAGGTCCAAGTGTTTGGCTGTCAACGCCGTTGATTCTTCCTTCGGTTAGGCGTTGGAAAGGATTTTCGGCCCCACAAGGTGAGTGATGAAGTAAGGATAGGATTGAGCCTCGGCACCAAGAGCTGGAGGAATGAGGGTTCAGGAAAGGCGATCGAGAACTGTAGCAGAACTGATGATCCGGAGGCAGGATGCATCTCCTTATATACTCCTCGGCCATCACTTCTTTCACTGGCATAGATGTCTGGAGAGGGGGAAACATAAGGTGCAAACCTAGTGCCTAGATTCTCTGTGCGTGCGGCGTAGTGGAGAGTGGTGGGATCTAGGCATCATGCATGTGGCGGCATCTCGCGGCACACTGCTGTACTCGCCCCGAACCTCTTGCATGGTCTCGGTGGCTCATAGGGCAAAATAATAAATTATTATTGGGACATCTGTCCCGGCCCGGTACGTAAAACAATCTTGCAGGCTGTGGCGGCAGCGTGACTCTTAGACCAGCTGTTAGGAATGCAGTTATGCTGAAGAGTAGCAGTTATTTAGTATATACAAGACGTCATGCATCAAGGTATTGACTAATGTGAATAAAAAAACCCTTATGCTTTCACAGAACACTGAAGCATATCACTTGCACACTACAGGTGGTTCACGATAAAGTAAGAACTCTTGACATCAATGTATGAAAAAAATCAATGCCCATAACTGCATATATTTTAACATAAGCAATGACCACACTACTCACAGTTACATTGTAAGCAAACTACAAAAAGTAGTTCGTGTTTTAACGTCTTACTAATCATAAAGTTTAAAATGTTTGTCACCTGCTGTTCAATTTCTTTTCTCTGTATGCAAATAAGAATCAAATGTGGCACAATTCTAACACGTATATGTTTCTAATTCTTTTGCATCACCTGGCTGATGCAACATTCAAGTTAGTTTATTCTTTGATTTGTCTTTTTTTTTTTAGTGTCTGCGCTCCTGTGAAAACAGAATATAGCCGTTCACAACCAGCGTGACATTAAGTGTTGTTTCTTGTCCCAGAAATTCTTGATGAAACTTCACATAGTATGCTGACTTGGAAAATGTGCTAATTCATGCTATTTAAGTTGGTAAAAATTTTATACATCAAATAAACTTGAATGAGTGAGTGAAGAGATTTGGGCAGCTTTAAACACCAAGGTCCTGAGAACCGATGAGGGTGCGGCGAGGGGAGTATGGAGCCACACCAGAATGAAAGGGTGGGGGAAACAGGACATCCCCGAGAAAATCCACAAACCAGTAGCATCATCCAGCATGATTCCTACATGAGAAAATCTGGGAGCGACCCTGCCGGGAATCGAACTCACTTCGACTAGGTGGGCGCAAGTTGTCTACTACTAATACACTGCAGCCCCCCAAATAAACTTGAAGAAAATTCAGAAGTGTGTTCTGTTATATTTGCTGTGTGTGTTGCAATTACGAAAGCATAAATGTGTGTTATTTTGTATTTACGAGATTCCCATTTTAAGAGTTAATACCTCGGCACATACAGCACTTGTTTTGAAACAATAATGCCATGAAAATGTTTTATTCTGCACATGATACATTCCTTGAATGTAAGGAATATGATATAGTACTGTATCTGTCCAATGGTTTAATGTGTATAAGCTGATACATAAAACAGTAAGTACAACTAACCTTTAAAGTAATTAATTTAGGACAAAATTAGATACTGCATTAAAGGTGTGGATGCAGTTCTGTGAAATATATTGCCAACTAGGTATTGTGTTTTTCGTATTCTGGTGAAGTTCTTATCAGTAAAAACATTTTTGTGTGTTGCCTGCCTCTTCGTTGGGAGAAAGTTAAAATTAAACACAGCACAAAATACCTTACACACAAAATATATGTTTGACGTAGGTCGGAACCGAGACACAAGTCCATGATTTACTACATGAATGTAGGTGGTTTGCCGGCTGGGCATGGACTCTTGCCACGTTGGGACAGATGCTGCATATTTGGGCTTGTATGTGCTTGTTCAGGGATTTGAACCCTGGATTCCTAACATCAAAATGAATTGGTAACGAGAGGTAGATTAATGTGTAATTTTCAGTCAAGCCAATAAGGAGTACAAAGACCATCGTGGTATCAGCATCAAAAAGGACATTTGTAAAATGTCAAACTTATTACTGTGAATTACTACGTTATGGGGTTTTGCATGTGTACAGCAGTGGTCTCATAAGAATTCAGGTCGGCACACAGTCGTGGGGTGGTTAACACAATCCTGGGTCGACACCTTATCTTCGCAACTCCAGATCGAGCTGCTCGCTGCTGCGTTATCTGGCTGTGGTGGAGTGGTACCCAGGTAGTATTCGATGCTATTGGAAGGTATTTGGTCTGGAGGATATGTTGCTAGTATGGGATCTAATTCCAATAGGGTTTCTTGATATTGAATTATAATTGAATGTATCTCATGTGGTCTGTGCAACAATCTGGCGGGTGGTTCAAATAATTGTGGTGGTGTGTCAACTGTGATGGCTACTGTTTCGATTAGTTCGTTAAGTAAATTTTGTACATCAATCTTCTTAAGATATTGACACCAGCTTTACATGTATGGCATTATTATGCCTAATACAACTGTACTTGGGAAGTAGCAGGTATATAATGTATTCTGCTGTGTGATGATGTACACTTTACTTTCCAATGGGTTCGCACACAACAATATTCCTTCCCCGGCCATTCACCGCAGTGGATGGAAAGTATGGATGTAAGCGGCACCGTGGGACAGTGGACAATGCACTCATCTCTCCTATCCTCTGCCTTTTACAGTGATGGGTGGAGCAGGCAGATACTCTGGTCGCTTTATTCCACCAGTGAAAAGTGTAAGCCTGCCTTAAGGGCTGTTACTTGAGGCACCTGCTATTCCTTCAATATTAACTAATTAATTATAGCCCTAAGGGCTACTATGAAATAAGATAGAATATTATAGAAATACCTTAAGGGCATGTCGCAAGTACGATACACTTTAATTGAAAATAAAAGAGAGATATTAATTAGGTTCGCTTTTAATAAAAAGCTTAAAAGACAAATTGGGCTACACTCTCCTAATAATAATAATAAAAATAATAATAATAAATAATAATGATGATAAAATATTTAGTTTACAATTTAAAATTAAAATAATGGTTTGAATTTAACTCAGACAAAGGCATCCTGATGGTAAGTGAATAAAGTGTGTGTATGTAAATATAGGTGATCAAAATGAATACATTACGCCACAATTAAAATATTCCCTAAAGAGGAACTTGTTCTTAAGGAATCTAAATAAATTGAGTAAGCAGCACCAGAAAGGTGATTAAGAATAACGTGGTTATCACCAAGGAAGACCTGGCGAGAGGTTACCAAGGTACGGTTGGCGGCGTTGGCAGGGCCCTCTGGTGACAACGGTTCCGGAAGGTCGCTGGAGGCTGCCGAAGAGGCGAAAACCCTCTGGTAGATGGCAGGATCTACAGACCTGACTGTTGAGGACTTTCTGGAGGCTGCAGGTTACAGACGTGGTGTGAAGTTTTCTAGCTGCTAGCTTGCCCTGTTAAAAATATCTCTTGGCCATTACTGCGGGAGACGGGGTGCTACAGCTTACCCTTGTTGGCTAAAACCTTCCGCTGGCCATTACAGCAGTGAAGGTGCAGCAGACTGCCCTGAGGCCATTTTCTGGAGGTACTTTTACACTAATCTCTCCAGCTTGTTGGCACTCAGAAGGGTGAAGGGGAAAGCTGGCTCTGCCCTCTGGAGGTTGGACTTCTGATGTCGAACATGGGTGACTGAATTTTTACCTGCGTGGTGCTCGTCACGTGGCTGGAAGGTTTTGCTATATCTTGGCCTTCCCATGCATCATGGAGGCTGTGTGTAAATGCTCCAGCAGATAGCACTCTGCCTCTCCAATGGCAAAATTGTGATACACTGCTGCCATCCTGGAGAAGTAGTCAATTCAAACTTTTGAGTGGGGTGAGCCTTGCGACAGCTTCTCAACGTGTAGCAGTGCTAATTACGATCACATGTTAGAGTCTTAATTTGGGGGCTGTCACAAGGTGCTTTGTGTAGACATGAACCAGTCTCCCTTTCTTCGTTCCTTGATGAACTATGACTGGCCCATAAGTAGTAGTGCTTTCCAAGATGGGATGCAGTCGCAAGTAGAGTGTGCTTCCCAAAAGTGCAGAATGTGTCATGCGTCACATTTAACTTTTAAAAGCAAAATGTGGTTTTTTTCCTTAAGCAAATAGGTCTTGGCAAACAGTGTTCTGTACTTTAAATTTAAAAACTGTGTGGCTGGACAAATTTTCACGAAACTTGCATCAAGTGACAAATATTATTGTGAAAGTATGGTGAAAAAGTTTTGATCAATTCTGTTCAACTATTTATTTAGTTTCATGACAGCATGACAATAGTTTGCATTACTCGTAATATAATAGCAATGCCCACCATTTGCTCATGCATAGTTGTGTATTAAAATATTGATTTGTGAGGTACATTTATGCATTGTAATTCTACTCATAAATGATGTTCTTTGTTATTTAATAATTGTTTAAGGTATGTGTCTTCTGTATGAAGGAGTAAATACACCATATTATCTAAAAGCACATGCCTTTCTAATGAGTATGACATGTACGTATAATGGGAGTGTGTTTCAGCTTTTCACACTTTTGACACATGCCAACATGCTGCGCAGCGCAGATACGCGCTCTACGGGTGACTTCGCCCCATCTGCTAGTGACCCGAACTTGGGGCAAGTCGTTAACAGTGGCAAATATAATTTCACGTATTGAGCAAGGAGACTCCACGCGCTGGACAGCAGACTACATAAAAGTAATTAACGCGCTTAATTATGAAATCTACAGTCCGCCCAAAATTACGCATATAAGCGCCACCCCCATGAATAAATTAAATATTTTGATAATACACTATTCCACTATTAGCTGCAGAAGAAGTTACAGCAGACCTGAGAGATGGCAGAACCCCTGTGACCTTGTGATGATGTAACCCGCAATTATCCAGAAGAGGGGTTTAAATTCGCCTCCAAGCGGGGAGATAAGAAATGAGCGGCGCTCCCACAACCCCCGATAACCTACCCCTGTGTTGGAAGGCTACGCTACCCCCCGCAAGATCGCTGATCAGAAGATTTTTCGTACATAAGGAAATCAGGAACCACGCTCCAGCAGAGACGCTGGACTGGCCGGCCGAGTAGGTTTGCAAGCTCTCCCTGGTCTGCAGAAGGCTCTCTCCTCAGTCTGAGAAATGGCTGCACCTCCAGAAGTCTGCAACAAGTCTTCAAACTGCCACTGCAGACTGCAAAAACTGCAACATCCTGCAGCTTGGAAAAGGCTCGTCCATCACTGCAACCGCTAACCGTGAGGGCAGCATCCACGCCAGAGGTAATCTTACTCCTGCATGCTACACCCTTTACCCCAGTCAACTTCCATGACTCCGTGGTAGCAGGTCATCGAGTCATAGTTTACTTCCTGGAGAAACTCTAGTGAATCAGGTTATGCTGTGAACTGCGTACTTTACCGTATATTTTACCGTAGCTTATTTCCCTGCATTTTCTTTGAATTATTTACCAGGCTTACCTTCGCCTGTTGAATGCATTAAATAGTATTTATTAATTTGTTAGCTAGTTAGATTTTTTTCTGTAATTGATTAGCCGGCTTTCCTTTTTCATATTCACGTAATAAAATTTATGTCAAACTTATTTGTCCGATTACCATCATATTTACATTAGATCCTAATTCATTAATAATTCTAGTTATAAGCATTTTAGTAGTAAACCTGTATCAGGTATTGTAATTCCCACTGGTGGCTAGCTGTGTGGTACGCCGAACTCTACAAGGGCCGAAGCTTGCAGAAAGCCTTAGTCTGCAAACGACACTCTGAGCTCCTGGGTTTCTGGTGGATCTGCACTTACCTCCAGTGACGTCTCAATACCAGACAGCTCTTTCACATGTCAGGGCCTTGGGTGTGTCTGCATAAGCCACGCCCCCAGGACTCCACGTTTGCAGGGAGGTCACGAGACCGGACCAATGCTTAGTAAGAAAGGTGGAGTCCAGGGACGACGTCAGAGTAGGGAACGCCACACTCTAGAAAGGGCTCTCATAGCCAAGCCCGTTAAAGAGGACACAGGTAAAGTCGAACCTCAGACTCCAACAACTGAAGCAGTTCCTCGACCAATCTCCCCATTTATTTCCCTAGATCATTGGACCTCCTTGTATAAATATCTAAGCGCCTGCTGGCCAGAGAATGACCCAGAGGGAGATCAGCTTGCTGAGTAGGAACCTTCATTCCAAGTAGCCAGTGCTACCCCCGCTAATGCAGTCCCCGATCAGGCCCCTACCACTGCTAGTTTAATAAAGTTGGTATCCGGAAACCTCATACGGGTTCGACACCCGCCAGAGGTGGATCTACCCAACTTCTGCATAGTCAAACTAGTGTCTGGGAAAACTGTACCGGTTCGACTCCCGCCAAAGGCAGTCTGCAAACCACACGCGACATCTCCCGACACAAATTACATTCCCGCATATCAACCCACTCGTCCCATTCGAATAGCCCCAATTCCCCCAGCCAGGCCATTCAACTCCACCCCCATGACCGTTTAAACTCCATCACCATCTCACATCCACCGGGACAACGGACGTCCCAATTATTGGCAATCGTAGTAGTGAGGAAAATAGAACTCCCTGGGTGGGAAACTATCTCATTCTGCTTCATCTGGGGTTTGACTCCCCTAGATTCAGATAGTACCTTTCCATTAAGCGGCCACCCATGGTATCCATCCCTCCACAACCCGTCTGGCAAATAACGCTATCCAATCGCGCCGTTGTAGGCTTACCAAAGATCTTGATAGGGTAGTCAGCATCCTAACCACTTACCCGCGAGGTAAGGAACGCATCACTTTTTAAAGATGACGATTCAAGAAGTCTTTGCATTTTTTAATGGGGAAAAAGAATAATGTTCAACTCTTCTGTTATTCTGTTGGCAATCTAAATCAAACACTTTTTTTATGACCTTGATATGTTGAACACAGTCAAGGCATTAAATTATATATAAACAGAAAAAGACCCATTAACATGAGTCAATATCCACAAACCAATATAATTTACTGAATGTAACATGCACATGTTTATAGTGCTGATTACAATAGTAATTACTTTTTGTTGTTTAATGAGTATGCAGTAGCTATATGAGCTAGGTTATGCAAACACCAGCTGAAAGTCACATAGAAGTGGTTATTTTGAGAGGTACTCAGAAAGATACACAACAAACAGGCTGGAAGTAGAAACTTAGCAGGGCTTTCAAAAGTGCTCTTTTTTCTGTGAATAGCCTTTGGCACTGAATGACAGAGGCCCAATTTTAATAAAAATGTTAGGTACAATTTTCTGCAATTCTAAAGTTCACTGCTGACAGAAAATTGCAAGTCTGTATTATATCACACAATTGTAATAACAGAAAGGTATTTACAGCTTTTCTGGTTCAAAATATGCATCCGAGTACCAAGTTCAATGTTAAAATTTTGTCGTTCTGTTGGAACTCTTGCAGGATAGAAAACAAAGTGAGCAGCGATTAATAAACCTTAAAAAATTAACCCAATACTGTACATTAAAATTTACACAGACTACTAGCATGGCTAGTAATGTATTCAATGTACTGTATAACAAAAAAATATAATTTATGATATGAAAAAGAAACATTATGCTTTACTGCGACTAACATTTAATATGTTGCTGTTTCAACATAATTATTACCGGTCATCAAAAATATAATTAGCACGAGAACAAACTGCTGTATAATTTACAAGCAAATGTAAGTTTCATAATGGAACTGTAAAGAAAACGTAGGACAGAATGAAAGGTGTAAATTCTGTATTAGAATGGCAGAAGTTTATGTGTCATATTATTTATTTGGAGTTGTTACTATAGTCCATTCACACTTTCTTCTGCCTTTTAGAATTGAAAATTTGAAAAATCACCCTAGGCGTACTATGTGAACCTGTTTTTCCGATAACTTTTATTCCACAAATATTTAACACTGATTAACTTTAGAGTACTGTATTACTGAATAAATAAAACTTTAACTTAGTATCTTCCATAAATTGTAATATTTATTTCTTATTAAATATGAATTAACACCAGCAAGAGCAGCGACGTGTTGGCAATGGCCGGTAAGAAATAGTTCATAGTTATCATATTTTTTAACCCTGTTTTTATGTATACTATTTGTAAGTTAAACATTGCCAATTGATATATTTATATTATTAGGTAGCACTGACGGAAATACATTTCATTGCTGCAGTTAAAAATATCTGCACAAATTCCAGTGCGTAGACTGATGTTTTTTTTTTCCGACCAGAATGAAGGTTCATAAGCAAAGCAGTGTGTGTTGCTCTCTCTCATTCTCTCTTCTATCTGTCAGGAAGATTGTACCACCTGTGTAGGAAAGGTATACATTTTGTTATTTCTAATTTCAGCACATTTCATACTAATTACAGCAACAATAATGATGTTTGAGACTGTAATTTACAACTGAAACTAGATTTTACAGATATTTAGATGCAATGACATATTTCAGATGCGATGGCGGGACAAAGCTCGTTGCGCAACACTTACAAATCCAGCAGGTTGGCAGATGTGGTGTGGAAAGGAGAATCTAGAATTTGGTCAGTGTTCCCAATATGGTGGCGGTGGTTGATCATCTATTACCTCCATGGATTATACCCAGTCCATATGACTGGCAGTGGTGTGTCATAATACGGCGTGTTTCTGAACGAAGCGTCAAGTTCGTACTCGTGATTTTATACATCCTAGGCAAGTTACATATGTTAAATATGTTTCCACGGCACGGCAGGGTTAATTAATACACTGTAACTAGTTTTGTGATCGCTGCACGCGCAAGGGTGTAGCAGCCATTTCCGTTATGGCGACTGTGTTGTAATCGTTACACAGGTTTGTGGATTTCAAATATATGCAAAGTTTATATGTTTTAACCATGAACTGATGTTATGACGAAGTTAATTATTTATATTCACGTCTATTTATCACAATGTTGTACCTTCGCACTAGGTGTTTGAAACACAGTTGTGTAACGAGCTTACATTTCTATGATTTGAATGTCTGCCACTATCAACGAAATACTAGGCCCACCCAGATAAATTTAAATAAATAATAAAATAAACCTACAAATCAGTTAAATACCACTGCATGTAAATATTAGCGGGATGAACGTTACAGTAGGTGTATGTGTTTGCATGTTCACCAATATCTTTTAAGTTTGTTGATGCTACGTAGTACAATAAATAAGCAACACGAGTTGCGTGCTTGAATTTACTGTGTCGTTTCATTGGACTGGTTGTCCCTTCGTTTTAATTTTTATTCCAAACATATATTAATAACAACAGGTTAAATACTATTGTTGTTTCCGCCACAGTTGTAACAAACAACGCTGTGGCACAATATTGTGTATTATGTGTAACAAATGGTTAAAAAGCTGACCTAAATATTGTTATAGGTCTAAATAGTGAACATTCATAGGAAATGGTTTCTGCAATATGACATAATTCTTTGAACAGCTGTACACAGCAACCAATGCATTTGACAGTTATAAAAGTAGAAGTCACATGGCAGTGTTTATGTTTACGTGTAGCGGAAGGATACGTAATCAGTAACCAAAAGTACAAATTTGGCAGAGCTTCAGAAAAGGCCAAAGTTATCGAGAATCACCTATACCATTGTGTCCACCACACAGAGATCTACAAGGTGGTATAAAATGGTATTTCCCACAACCAATGGCTAAGAAGCTTTGAGCCATGCCAGCTCCTGATATGTCATCTGTTTTGAAAGGTGGCAAACAAGATCTTGCAACAAACTTTAGCATCTGAGATATTTGCAATTAAGTTTTAATTTCAAAGATGGTAGAAGTTGACAGGATTTTATTCTGGGGGGAGCCAAGATGATCAAAGACAACATGAAGTTAAAATAGTAATTCTACCTACATTTTTAATCACAATATATGATTGCATTTTTCTAAACTAATTTGTAAATAATTCCTATTATAATATTAAAGTAAATTACATTTTTTCATTAAATAGTTCAACTAAATTAGCTTATAGAAAGTGTGAAGTTTTTTAAATTTTCTGCATTGCTGGTACACGTAATAAAAAAAAATTAGTGAACAGAAGATAGGAATTTACTATATTACACAAAATTACTTTTTATATAAACCAAACCAAGTTTTCACGGAACAGGAAACAAATTAAAAATGACTGGAAAGAGGACTGTACATTATTACTATTGTACATGAAATATGTTTTTATAAAAATATCAAGTTCTCATGATACTCTAGCAAAAAATGTAACTTAAAATTACCTACAGTACGCCTACCACACACACCTAAAAAGTTATGCTAAGTATAACTACTACATTACCTGAAATTATTTATTTTACAAAACAAAGTTGTTTCCTTGATACACCAGCAAAATTATCCACAATTTATTCATCACTTACAAAATGTCGCGATAAATGGCTAACACAGCAAGTCTATTTAATCGCGATTCACACATCGCATTCTTAAATACGAGTGTCTTAGGTTAGAAAATGTTTTTTCTGCAGCGGCTGTTAAAACTGGATGAATAGCTAATATTCTTAAAACAATAAAAATATTTTAGAAACATCTTTTCACATGCTGCCTTGGCATCAACAGCAATTTTTGAGATATGTCTCTCACTTCCACGAGACTAATTTTCTTTCCATAATGCAGGATACATTGTAACGATTGTTTCTTTGTGAGATTGGAAGAGATACGTAAGTGCACTGGAAAAGTCATCAAGGTAAGAAACATACACTGATCAACGATAATTATTCCAGGGAAGTATATGGTACATTACAAAGGAGCTGTTTGCAATATGCATATACGAAGAACTTCCATTAATCTTCCAAAAACACTTAAATAACTGTGGCATGTTGCTTTCAGTTCTCTAGAAATTGAAACCTTTTGGGTGTGCAGTGCAACTACCCGCACGGGAAAAATGTTTCCATGTGTGTTACGCCTCTGAACCATCCACTTCTTTAATATATTTTTGTCTTTATGTAGTATTTTTCTTCCCTAGTTATTTCGGGGGGGGGGGGGGATGCCCATCCCCCCCCCTCTTAAATATGCCCCAGGAAGCTGATAGCGTGGCATGGCTAGTTTTACGATGTGGGATGATAACCTAATCCTTTTCATCTCTTTGTATTACTTTCTGATGAAGAAATGTTGTAACAATGATCAGTTCTAGGTTCATAGACTAAGAGCATCATCTTCAATAGCTGCAGACCTTGTGGTTGCATTATACTATTTTTCTCACTAACTGGATCCTCAAGGTTAAGTCTGTTAATAATGGCCCCCTCCGATATCCAGCGACTCATTTTCTTCTTGATACAGCTTCTCTTATAAGTCTGTCAGAATCAACATTTTCTTTATATTCCTATAAAATTTCTTGCAAGCTGTCATCAGTCGCTGCTATAGATAGTAAAACATAATATGCATGGTAACTTCTGTAACAATTTGTCACATATTTCCTGTTGTCAGAATTTTACAGCTGGGAATTTTTCAAGAGGCATATAAATCAATATTGAATGGATGCAGTATATTAGATCAAATTTGGTCTAATACATTTTTGTGTAGAAAACACTATATTCGGAGTCCTCAGAATTATGGATCCAACATGAGGAAAAAAAGGATGTCCCATTTTCCACGTTTGTACAGCACACATTTGGGAATCAACCATTTCAAGAAAAAGTATTTTTCATCCACCTTAAACATGCTAGACAACGACAGCCACGATTTTACAAAAGTTTGCAGAGAAGTTGTCGTGCAGAAGAGTTTGAAGAACTAAGACTGCCTGGATGTAACAGACTAGCATGTCTGTCTTTGAATGTTTGTACTGGTTTATTAATGATGTCCCATCAATAAAAACTTTTTTAATACTATTTTACAGACTAGCAAACTTTTAAAATTTTCAATCAGTAAAATGGATAAAAACTATTAAAACACGCGTAAACTGCCCGCTGCAATTTGACATACACTAATTTTCTTAACATTCACACATAATTTCCAGTAATAATATTTTATATAATCTAAAAATATACTTATTCCTTAACTTGGCAGAAATATTCAATAATTTAATATAACTTCCATACCCTATTTATATTCACATTTATACTATTATTATGCTTACCATAAAAGTATTAAAAATTCACTTTGTAATATATAAAATCCCTATTCTGCAGTGAATTAAATTAAAAAATGACATTTTAAACTTGGATATCAAAAATGTGCATATTCTCACATGTAAATTTTCAAACTAACAAAGTTTACAAATTTTTATTTAGAAAAACAAGCATTCCATTTTTTTCTGGATTAAGTCAGATAGAGGAAATGTGGGAATTGTTTATCGCCGGATTTAAAAAAACAATAGCAATTCTTCTGTTACCTGAAGTAAGATAAATTAATTATTCCGTTTGTTGTTTTGTCTTGGTCATTTTTACAGATTGTACACACACAAAAAACATAAAATAAATATGAAATACTGGTTGTAAACACAAATGGCACCTAAAAAATATAAATATGTACTGTACTTGCATTCAGAATAGCATTCAGAATACTATAAATAGATATAAATAATATATGATGAATAAAATAGATAACTAAATTTTGACAGTTCTAGAAAAGCAGCGCAGTCACAATGTATCCTTGTTAAACAGCTGCTCTGTCTATGAAGAAAAGACAAGTGTAAACAAAAGCAGTGATTACTGTAGCCTACCATTCCAACCTACCTTTTTTTTTCTTATGGCAAAGTCATACTAATGGGGCTCCGTTAATTTTATTGACAACGGATTGGATGGAGTTGGGAGAGACTTTAGTTTAACGTCTTTCATGAGACGGCGTTGTTATGCACCTCTTCTTACGAGACTATTATTTTTAATTACACACTGTTTTAACGGAAGAGATAAAAATTTGCTTGTTATTTTGTAAATTCATGATTTGGTAGGTATCAATTGTGAAGTTGTCGAAAGTCACTTGTTTAGCACTCGCATGAAAAATATTTTGATCTAAATTTAATGCTTAAAACGGACTTAATATTTCTGCAATTATCACCCGAATGCTACGAATACATTAATAAATAAGAAAATAATAAATTATTCAATAACGACTTTTAAATAATTGTGTTGCAGAATATATAAATAAAACACAACACTAACTTGCTTTTTAAAACATGCCTAGTGTATTTTATATACAGTTATTTGTTTTAAAAATCATTTCATTTATGCATTCACATATTTTTTAAAGTAAAAACAAACATGGCTCTGATTTTGTCATTTTGTATTTTTTTCTAACATCCTCTAGATACATAATATGAAATACCAAATTAATAAATACGTCACCATTTTTGTATACAAAATCGAGTCACGTGGTCTTTCTGTCAACAAAATCTGCCAATTCGGACACTGCCTCAAATTATTATATAACCTGTCAAGTTTTAACCTTACCGAAAGAAAACGCGATAAATATGTCATTAGTAGAAATTTGAATATTAAACATGCTTGGGATGTAAATAATTTAACGAAGTTAGTTTTCCATACAATAAACATGTTATTTTTACACTGCAAAACACAGTTGAAATAATGGTTTTCTAGGTCAGTACATTTCCAACATTTTAGTAACTGTTTCAAAATACGTTATACACTTACTTAACTGCAGAACAAAAATTAACGGTTCTGCTTCGTAACAATTGGGAAAATGTCGGACCAAGCCATTCACGTGTCAATAATATAACATTTAATGCATTGAACAAATGTATCTATATGCACGTTGCAATACTCAATCCTTCCGATATGTCCCAATATCTAAGTATCAAAGAATCAAATGTCCCGTCTGTAGTAAATATTTACTCAAAAATTTTTTCCAGTATCGGAATTCCGAAAAAATCAAGGCATTTTTGTAAAATTATAAAAGGGGTATGATTTCCCAACATTTTATGGGAAAAATTGTCAAAGTTGGCAAATCTGATTTTATTACATTGTTTCCTAGTATAACTAGTTTCCTACCAAAAATGCATGACATGTAAAATATTATGTCAGAAAATAGGCAATTCTAATTTGTAAATTGACCTTTGTCAATAGAAATTATTTGTATTGACGCATCACGCGTTTTTCAATAATGGTGATAACAAGACTTCAGTTCATTAGCATAACCCGCAGCGCATCTGATTCTACAAAGTATAAGTTGCCATTAATGACATGTGACGCTGCAAGATTGTACTATCTACCCTGCAAGAATGGATGTTCCAGCGAAGACTGTTTTAATCACCGGCCCGGCAAAGCTCTGCTCCTCAAGACAAGTACTACTAACCACCGCTAGATGGCACCACTAGTATGTTTCATCATTCGTCTGTCACATTCTTCCAGCCAGCCAGTGACATCACGCCGAGAGCTATACTTTTCGCTATCCCCACTCTGCAACCACCCCTTGCCCTCAAGGCACCAGCCAATGAGCACCAAGGCAGCAACCCGGCAGAGTACACTTAGAGCAGAAATTTGCATCGAGACCAGTCTTCAGTCATCCACCCCACACTCGTTGCCGGAAACTAAGCAGCAACAGTCTTCACAGTGCTAGCCGCCGAAGTCTCGCGAGTTTCATTCCTCGCTTAACCTACCTTCCCTTCACCACACCTTTGTGCCAGAAGGACAACCTCTCCTTAGCTCCATTGGACACATCCCATCTCACCTCGCTTAGTTTACCTAGCATTGTGCCAGACGCCATCTACACTATAGACACTGCGGCCCCTTTAGGGCAAAAATAGCATTAGGAATACAGTCTAGTTTAAATTGTTGTAACAGTGCTATTCTGCCCCACGTCCCAGGTAGCCTAGCAATGGGTCACCTCTACCCAGACTGCGTAACTTAGCTTCCCTGTCAAGCTCTTGCTAATTGCACATGGGAGTACGTCGCCACATGTTTTCTTACCGTAAAATGGAATAAACATTGGTTTGAAACTGATCCTTGAGTTCCACGATTCTTGTAGACATAGCATCTTGTTCCCAGTTGACCTCACCCTCGAGTGAAACGCAGGTGATCCCGGGGATTGCGACTCAAAACAATACACATTCTTGCTTACCCACAAGCACTCGTCTGGCCAACCTTTCTGCTTACCCTGGTAAATGAGTATACACAGGTATGCGGTCTCTGACTCACTTGTAGGTTTGGTACTCATTCTTTCCATCGTGCCTTAACGCCAGAGGGGACATTCCCTAGACTGGGAAGACACGAACAGAACAAACACCCATGTGTGAAACTGCAGACTGCGAGGCCAAATTTTTCTACTCACGGCACCTTAGTGCCGAGACTCAGATTGGGTAACCACTCTTCTGCAGCCAATCACGTGGCTCTACACCATAAAGTACCACTAAATCCTGCTTTTCATCTCTCTGACGTGAGAGGGTGTGCGACTCCAGATGCCTTTCTCCCGCCGGAGTGGCCTGAAGGAGAAGATCAAACAGGTGCTCATTTCCGCTGGGCGATTGCATGAGCTGATTCCCGCCCTTGTCGCTGAGTTAAGTCAACTTACGCCCAAGGACCAAGCTCAAGCCCTCTGATGCCTGCTCATCCTGGTCACACCGGAAGTCCCACCCAACCTGTTTCAGCCACCTACACGCCTGAGTAACGAAGTGCACCCGTGGCTCTAAGAGTACATCAGTATCCCCACTGACACAACACATGCAGCACATTTCTCAAACTTTGCACCCAGGACCAACCACACGTAACGTCAATCAGCCAAAACAACACCCTTGTACAGTCTCTGTCACCCAAGTGTACTACCCAAACCTCAAAGCCTGAGGGAAAGATTGTTCTGGCAGAACCAGACTTTGTGCACTGCCGAAAAAAAACCCGGCCAGTGCTCTATACAGGGAAAGCGCCAGCCCACATAAAGAGTAGTTTATTTCAGAAACCTCCTCATACAGGGTGCACTTGACTTAGCACACAAACAAAAATTTACTCTCCCACTTACACTTGATGTGCACTTAGTCGACAGGGCGTCACGCGTCAAAGTGTAGGCCAGGGAGACATTTTAAAATGTTTTTGGTGCCCAACGTAGGACATAACTGCTAAAGTTGCACAAGGTAGTTCGGATAAGTCAGCCGACCCATTTTAAGGCGCAAGCAGATTTGGAGTCCTCAAAACACCCCGTGGTGCCCAAGTTATCGCAACAATGTCAACAAACTGCCTTGACGAGCATGAGCGAGTGTACCAACTCAGCTGCAACCAAACATGTCCGCACGGGGATTAACAGGATTCAGTGTGCACACTGCCAACAATGGTACCACTACGCCTGCCTTGGCTGGGCAGATGAGCCACGCTACACAGATGGATTAGAATTCAGATGTGGGGATTGTCAGACAAGGCAGACTGTATTCTGCAACTGAGTTACTTGTCCTGGCTGCGGTTTGCACACAGTCAGATGCACACTGTGTAGCGGAACTTAACATCATGCATGTATTGGTTGGCCCAACGAACAGACTGGGCCTGGTCTACCAAGGCAAGGTTTGCAAAAGAGCCTCAGAATATTGACCATCTAATCTTGTACCAATTTCTCACCAAGGCAAATCACACTGCCTGCCAGAGTTTGCAGGTGGACCAGATGAGGATCCCCTCATTTTTACGGCAGAATGTGAAATTAACTCCAAGTGCACGCCATTCCCGAGAAACAGTAGGTATCCAGGACCCAGCTGAAACTGAAGGACAAGACCCCAGAATGGTGGAATAAGTACGGGGAGTTTGTGACAAACTGGAAGCAACTAAGCAGTTAGCTCACTCAGTACTATATGGGTGAAGAAGTTGTAGCTCGCTTAACAACCAAATTCTACAGCCGTACTCAAACACCAGGAGAAGAGGTAGAAGTATTTGCCAGGCAGAAGGTACAAATATATGGCAGATCTTCCCAGAGGTAGACAAAGAGGGCTGCGTTAGATTTCCCGTCAGCTACTACCCCATCTGTGTAACGAAAAAATGACCAGCAGGGCACGCAAAACGGAGAAGAATTTCTAGAAGCAGGATGAGCTAGACTGCCAACAGCAGGGTAGGGCGAAGGAGGAAGCAAGAGTGACAAGCCACGCGCCCTCCCCTACTCACTCAGGGAATTCATTCATGGACAACTCGCCACCTCGCCTCTCCACTACGCGGGACAAGAAGGAGCTGAGCGAACATAAGCTAACAAGGTCATGCCCGCATCCTCCCCTCCCAAGTGCTAGTATTTGCCTACATACCACTACAGCTGGGAATGCCTGCAGTGGCCTGCAGTGGCCTGCACCAAGCCCTGAACAAAAGGAAAAAGGGGATGCAAACTGTGCGCAGTGACCCACCCCAGACAGGTCAAATCAGATGAGCACACACCGAAAGGCAGAAAAAGGGTCAACCCTGACGTCCCACGACGATCACCTGCCCTTCAACCTCAAGCAGCACCACGATTGACCACGAAACCTATACAGCTGTTGCAGTTGTTGATCACTGAAGACCCACCAACCAAGGACAAATCAACGTAGAAGACCAGGAGTCAAGCCCAACGTACCAGACGCTGTAGGAGACTACTTTACGAGTCTGAAGTCGACTCGCAAGAATCGCTGAAATCTGTAACACGCCGGACAATGTTGAGGAGCCAGCCGAACCTCCCTTACGTAAGGAAGCATGGATGTTGCAACCTACAAAGATAGATGGGACAGAGCAACCAGCGACGGGCAGCATCGTTTCAGCACCGCCAGTAAGGGGTTCCCCCAGTCAAGAATTGAAGAATCACAACAATTGCTACATTCAACCCCATCAGCTTTCCAACAAAAGTTTGCCAGCCAACATGGAAGATGGACCCCCAGCACCACGGAAGTATCGTGGAGAAGCCCATTGGATTGTGAACATAATCAACACACACGTCTGACCGCCGTTACCCAGACAACTTAGACTACAAGCTTAATCAGACCGACGGCGCCACCAGAGCATTCTTCTCTGTGAGCTACCCGTGCACCATCAGCTCCAGCCAGCCACCTTAACGAAACTCCTGCTACAATGGACGTCACAGCAGTTGATGCCGCTGAGAAACTGCGTTCCCCTAGGGAGGCATCCACCAAAGTTGCTAGTGACCACAAGGCTGCCTCCCAGGTCATGGAACAGCTGGTACATGCAGCCGCAATCATCCCTGATTATGCTGCTATCCTAGCCGCAATGTCGAAACTCAATGCAGAGGCAGCAACCTTAAGAGTTTCAAATGCCGCCCAACGATGCAGCAAACTTCCTGGCCAACGCCCCGGACAAGTAGAAGACAACGTTGAGTCTAGTGTTGTGTGTGACCCTGAGATCATTGTTGCTAACCCTATATACTCTATAATCCTGTCACAATTTCCAGGTCACCTATGCTTGAACATGTCGAGGCAGTGACTACCGTCAACCAACATGGATGTGGGGAGGACATAGCATTGATGCCCGGTGCAAAACCAGAGTCAGACAAAACCTGCCATCACCACAGATGCAGAGAACGTTTTGAGACCCGACCTTCATGGACGTGAGAAGGTTCACGTGGACCAGACAGCAGCCCAGCAAACTCTGGGGCCCATTTTCTCCTGCCAAGGGAGACTAGCAGCTTCCGAGGGGGCAGGCCGACGTGCCCTGCAGCCCTTGATGGCAATGAGCGAAAGCTGAGACACTTAGGAAAAGCAGAACTCCACAGTTAGTAGAAGAGGGAGACTATGCAGTGTAGTCAATGGGCCAGAGTCAACCATCTATACTACGACTCCGGGCCTAGCACCGCCAGCAATATCCGAGGGGGCAGGTGGACAAACTCTGCGGCCCTCGACGGCAACGAGGGAGAGCTCCAAGCAACGAAATGACGGTTCCAGGCAAGCAGAGTTCCAGCAGTGAATCCAGCCGCTATGTACGTGCAAAGCCAGCCTGAACACCTGGCCACTACAGAGAAACGCCATGGCGACCACCCAACCGCTTGAAATGGCCAAACCCACCGTATGTACTGCCCAGAAAGAGGGGGTAAACAGCACGAATAATCAGTATGGTGCAACAGTGAGTAAGTGCAACAATTACTTAAGTTTTAAATAGCAGTATGAAGCTATCAGTTGACTGTACATGTCAGTACACCAAACGCCTTATTACCATTACATAATCACAAATATTTTCTGAGTCTATTTTCATGTGAAGAAACCTTAAGGTGATGGCCTTAATTGTAGTTGTGCTACACCTGCATCCCTAACTTAACCAACTTAAAAAACGACATGTAAATAGCTAAATTGCACTCAGCGTAGTACGTGAGCTGGCATCATGTGGATAAAAGGTGATAACAGAGAATTGTATGCGTAAAATCATCTAGACGTCAAAGTGTGAATAAAGTGTAAATACAAAGACTAAGAGATATGACAAGTTGGTCTGTTGCAAATGAGAGACTTTAAAGCTGCAACACACCATAGTTTATATACAGCTCTTTACGAGAGCCTGTGGAAATATTTGCATTGTATAGAATAAAGCATTTTCAAAATAGTTTTCTTTTCATTTAACGTAAAAGTTAAAAATAGAGTTTGTTATTCTTGCTATCTTGTGTCAATGCAATGCACTTAACCAAGACTTCCTTCAAATGTTTTATAAAACAATCTTTGCATTTGATGTATACAGTCAATTAAGCTTGCAACCAAAGGACTTTAAATGAATGGGGAAGGTTGCAAAAAGAAATTTATACTGTAAATATTTCAATTTGCTCTTAAAGAGGGAACTGTGTTGTGTATCTGCACCCTCCTATATTCTTATTAGGCGGTGACGTGCGAACAATAAATAATTTAAAACCGGCCACAAAACCACTCCTTTGCTAACTTTTAAACAGTGGGCTGAGCCTGGAAGAGCTCAGTTTGCTATTCACTTGGTTTCTTTGTAAATACACTGTAAGTAATTTGCCCACTGTGCAATACACTTAGAAGGCCAAGGGCAGGGCCAATCTTGTTTTACCGTGCAGACGGCCACAGCAGAGCATTAGCTGACACGCAGTGAACAATTGCAGTTCTTGCCTTTACGTGTTTTCTCTTAATATTCATACTCTTAATGATTTTCCCAAGGACATATTGTTCCGTGTGCAGCCTAGTGTTTGCTTTTTCTTTTCCATAGCCACACTGTGCTCTTGTAAGTAAACTAAACAAAGATCACTATGTAAGATTGCATGTCTTAATGAACAGAGGCTTGGAACATACCGTTCGGTTTCCTTTTGTGAGTCTAAACATGGACAAAAATAAATGAAGCATCACATGAAGAACTCGCACAAAAATTGATTTTAAAAAAGACAACTAACACCACCGCATCCTGCCACTCATGTAACCCTATCTTTTGAAGCGTGAAGAGAGAGAATGCCGAATCTCCATGCCACAGAGAGAGACAAATGATATCTACTGCCGCCAAAACTAAGAAACGGCATGGCCATTGACCCCCAGCAAACTGATTCTTCGCTTGCACAATCAAGTTTGTTCACAAGAGAAGTGGGGCACAAAGCAGAGAATGCACAGAGCACTGCTGTTACAGAAGAGCACCGGGAGAGAAAAAATTGCTGTTGAGAGGATACTTCGACATTCTCTCAAGGAATTTTTTTTCTACACCCAAGCCATCCCCTAATGAGATGGTACTAGCTGAGAGGAAGGTTGATTGCTCCTAAAGAATGAGCACTAAAATGTTCTGCTTGGGAGGAATTAGCTTCCATGTTTCCTCAGGGATGAGTTCTAATCTCATAACGCATGTTGCTCTGTCCCCACTGACACTCAGGACCAACCACAAGCAACGCCAATCAGCCAGAATCATGCCCTAGTACAAGCGGTCTCCATCAACCAGGTGTACCACCCAAGGCTCAAAACCTGAAGCAGAAGATTGTTTTGGCAGAACCAGACTTTGCGCCCTGCCGAAAAACTACCCAGCCAGTGCTCTATACAGGGAAGGCGCTGTAAAGCAGAAACCTCCACATACAGAATGTGCCCAACTTAGCACCCAAACAAAAATTTACTCCCCCACTTACACTTGACGTGCACTTAGTTGACAGGGTGTCACATGTCGGCATGTATTGTACAATTTTCTGAACCAGTAGTACAACATATCTTGTTTATTTCACTAGTACTACATTACTCACAAGCCCTCAAAATTATAAAAACCTCTCATGAAAAATTTGGTTCACTAAATATATTAACTTCTGCAATCTTACTACAGAATTATTAAGAACACTTTGTCTAGACGGCACATATTCTGGTCAAGCAATTCCACATTTCTGCAATAAATACATCTACTTCCAGAGTGACAAAGTTTAACTGCACAAGGTTCAACTGTAACTAAAACAAATTGATTCCAAAAATTACTTTTAAGCATATAACATATTCATAAAAGTTGCTCACAAAATTCATACCACTGGGTATATTGCTTACCCACAAAGCTGGGTCCGTCAAAGCGCCTGTCCTTAGATGGTGCTGCTGTTGGAGGTGATGAAGTGGTAGTGGCTGATACGACAGTTGACTTCGTTGGTATGCTAGTTGGGGTAGTGGGTGAAGGAGTCTCAGTAGTGTTGTGTGTAGGGGGAACGGTATTGGGTGTAGTAGTATTTGTGGGTGGTATGACAGTGACAGTTGCTGTAAAATTTGTGAATGCATCATTTGTAGTCGCAGTTGATGCTGGAACAAATATTACAAAGTGGTAAGGACAATTTTGCTGCATTAATGTTCAAAACAGAACTTCCATCCTTCTTTCTCAACACATCAGACAAAGTTTAAGATTAACAACTTTAATACACGTAAATAAAAACACATTAAAAGTTCATTTTTATTCAACGTACAATGAAAACAAAACCTGAAAATAGAACCAAGGTTAATTGCAATGACCATTACATTAAAAATAAATTAATATTAATTTACCTTCAACTTAATTTCTTTAACTTTTTTGTAAATAAAAATTAAATTTGTTTCAAGAATCAAGTGCGAATTTTGAACAATTGTTCACTCTAGCGATCGAACTGCCACCCGGGACCTGGCTGGCTTTGCTAAAACAAGCCCTCCCAGCTAGTATAGAAATGTGTTAATACCTCTGTGAGTATCCAATCTTAGCAAGTACAGCACACAATATTTTGTCACTTCATTTAATATTATTCCAAATTACGTTTTATTATATGAGTTAACAGAACAACCTTTGGTTATTTTAGTAGTTTATTGACATAGAGATCAAGTGTGATTATTTTTCATTTGTTTCTAGACTGTATTCAGTATATTTTATTTATTTTTCATTTCTTCCATAGAGGGTAATAAGAATTAAATGTTTATTAATAGTAATTACTAAATAAAATTATCCTGGTTGTCCATCTCATCAATTGCTGATTGGTGGAGATACATTTCATGGTCAAACAACAGCCAATCGGAGGACAGAAGACAACATAAGTAAGGCAGATGTAAACTAGAAATAAGCTTTCCCTTAGAACAGTTCTCACCACCTCCAAAGATGGATGTGGATAATTACAAGAGTTTTAATGATATAATAATTTGGAAGATAGGTAAATTTTATTAAACTAATTGCAGTAAAATTATTTTTTAAGGTAAATGTCTAATAACTTGAGACATGGCATCTCATTTCCTGAAAAACTTTCCGCTTACCCCAGCTAACTTGCCATTCTACGCACTGGAATGTAATGGTTCCTGCCCGCCTGACGGAAATGCGCAGTTATCGACCGGTAATAATAAAGAAGTTTAATTTTGCAATATACAATAAACTTTTGTTGAAGAACAATGCCTTACCTTACAAACTGCAACTGATGTGTGCTATGATGATCGATAAGTGACAGGCCACAGACAAAATGTGTCTTGAGGTACGTCACAGCTAGCCTGGCAAACACGCAGCTGCCTGGTGTGGCATTTCTCGGCAAACTGACAATGATTCCACCGTTTCACTGAAACCCCGCTGGGAGTGCCACTGTAGCCAGACAGCATGGGAGACGTGCGAGGTTCAAGAATAGACGGTGCCACATATGTTTAATTTCTAAGAAATGTAATGTTGATCCAAAACATACCATGTTTTTGATTGGTTGTCATTAAATTTCTTTCGTTACGCCCCAGATGTGGAGGGGGCGAGTCCACGAAAATTTGATGTATATAAGCCCTAGAGGCCGAATGCTCGTGTAGAAGCGGCTTCTGGGATCCGACCAAGTTAAGTGTATCTTTATATTGCTAGGGCCCTTCACGCCAGAAAATAGTAGAAAGACATTTGCACATCCATATTGGTAGTAAGTAATTTTTGTAAAAAAATATAAATTTATTGCAACCGATGAATGTTCATTTTAAAGTATTTTTAAAGGCTGTTACAAAATGGATTTTAAAGACAAAGTTGTTAGCCTTGGTAAAATCATAAAACCTGTAAGCCATGATAATATTCATGAAGGCAAAAATACTTAATATTTCACAAAGTAAAGTGCCATATAGTTACAAAATGTTTGTTAAAACGAGAAAGTTTCCCGGTGAGACATTTCTAAATAAAGGCTGTTTGAAACTTTGATGATACAATGTGCTTAGCCTTAATGAAATATAAAGACTAGAGTTTTGAGAATATCTCACGTAGACATTTTATATTTATGTCCCAGTCTAGCCAATGAGAGATGTATGCTTACGCACATATTACGTTAATTTACGTAACATGGCTAAAGTTTTTTGTATAAACTTTCCTGGAGAGACACGTAAATGAGAAGGCTGTTTTTCGTAAAGTTAAATGTTAGCATAAGAAAGTTAAAAATTTAAGGTGAGATTATTTTTAGTAAACGTTCACAAAATGACAAAACCCAATAATTATGAGAATTCCATTCCAATATTGTACAAGCTACCGTTTTAGACAGATTTGATTGTTTATGTCATGAAAAATAGAGCATGGTATGTTCTAGTCTGCAGTTTTTATAAAAAGAGTTTGAGAGGTCATATCTTACACTATATCTTGAATTAATTTATTAATTGAAAACTGTGCCCAACCTTAATGGTAATTTGTGAAAAGTCTGAAATGTATTAAACTATTTTACTAGGCAGCTATGGAGCAGAATTACATAAATACACAGATTTTTAATCTATTTAATATTCAGGGCCATAAAAGCACAGAAGAAAACAGTTGAGAAATGTCCTCTAGTGGATGATACAGAAACAACCACACCTGCAGATTAAACATATGTGATGCATGTCTGAAACAAATCTCATCAATGGCAAGTAAAAGTGTTACACGTGAGCAAGTGGGTAGTGAAGTAGAAAGGTCAACTGACAAGTGATGAAGAATCAAGCAAAGATGTGGCTTTACATGCATTAAATGACAGTGTAACATGTATAAGACAATCACCCATAAAAAAAGAGAAAAATTAGTACAGCAAAATATGAAAGAAAGAAAGAAAGTAATGCAAATATATTCTGTAAGTCAAGAAGCAATATTTAAAATCCCAGTATCAGAAGATGCAGTGATACAGAAGAAAAACTACGATGAAAAAATATTGGAACAATTGAAGGAGAAGTTTGAAGACTGCACAGAAGGAAGTATGAAAGTAAAATTTTTGACTATTTTACCCAAATACTGGTGTATTAGCAGAATACAGAAGGAATTCCCAAATGCAACAAACTACATAATAGGAACATCAAAGAAGTTAGTGAGGGAAAACAGACTAATGGCATCGCCAAATCCAAATCCTGGGAGAAATCTAGACCACAATAATGTTGAAACTTTTCAAAAGTTTTATAGAGATGACAGTGTAAGCAGAATGATGCCTGGAAAGAAGGGCTTTATAACACTGAACTGGCGATACCAAAGAACACAAACGAAAGACGCTTCTACTAAACAATCTGACCGAGGTACATGCCCTGTTCAAACAGGAGCATCTGGGTGTAAAAGTCAGTTTCTCCAAGTTTGCATCTCTACGTTCTAAACACATTCTGGCAGGATCAAGTGGAACACATACTGTATGCATATATCTCACACACCAAAATATGAAGTTGTTAATAGATGGATGTAATCTGACCAAACTAATGGAAAAACACAATCTATTAACTTACCACCATTATGTGGCTTGAATTATGTGTAATCCACCACAGGTTACATTTTTTTTCATGAGTGTACAGTGTCCAGGACCCGATAACTTACGAAAATCATTGGAGACTACATTTGAGGCAGAATCCCACTAAAACTGTATCATTCACGCATGCATATATCTCACACACCAAAATATGAAGTTGTTAATAGATGGATGTAATCTGACCAAACTAATGGAAAAACACAATCTATTAACTTACCACCATTATGTGGCTTGAATTATGTGTAATCCACCACAGGTTACATTTTTTTTCATGAGTGTACAGTGTCCAGGACCCGATAACTTACGAAAATCATTGGAGACTACATTTGAGGCAGAATCCCACTAAAACTGTATCATTCACGCAATGGATTGCATCAAAATTTTACACACTGGTAAAGTGCTAAATTGTTATAGTTACAAACTCACTCTTTCATCACATGTCAGCAAGGGAATCACCTTAATGATCTGAAAGATAATCTGGACATTGTTGAAGTATGAAGTAGTTGTTCTATGTGACTTGCAGAAAATTATTATTTCATTCTGCACTATGAAGTTCAGGGATTTTGTTGGGACAATGCACAGGCTACAGTTAATCCCTTTGCTATATACTACCATGATGTATCAACAAGGGAAATTATTTCTACAAACCTAACAATATTGGATTGTCTCCAACATGATACCATCACAGCGCATACTTTTCTGAAACACCTTGTTCCAGTTTTGAAAGAAAGTCACATTTTCTCAAATATATTACTTCTCTGATGGCTGTGCTGCTCAATATAAGAATATCACTAACTTCTTAAATTTGATGCATCATGTAGATGATTATGGAGTTTGAGCTGATTGGCACTTTTCTGCTACCTCCCATGGCAAGAATACATGTAATGGTCTAGGGGGAACATTGAAGTGGCTGGCAGCCAGAGCAAGTTTGCAGCATCCCTACGCAGACCAAATTATGACCCCAAGACAACTATTTGAATGGGCTGTAAGTAGCTTGCATAACATGAATTTTACTTATGTCACTCAGAAAGAGGTCAAGAATGAAGTGAAGTAGTTGTCTAAAAAGTGTGCAAATGCTAAACCAATTCCTGAAACGCAGAAGCTTCATGCCTTCCTACATGTGACGTCTCAGGATATTATTGTGAAGAGGTTTTCCAATGAAACGGTAGTAGGTGAAACTCACTCCATGAATGATTCAAAATGTACATTCTCTGTCAATGAAGTTGATGGATTTGTGACGTGTGTATGGTAGTGGGTGGTGGTTAAGGTGTGTGCTGAATGTACCTGAAAGTTCTCGTGATCACATTAGCTTCCTGCAACCACAAGGTCCCTCCCCATTGTACATATATCCCCAGCATCCAGACATTATGAACATTCCCATTGAAGATGTACTCACTACTGTAGATCCAAGAATTGCCACTGGAAAGACTTATGTTTTGACAGCCTTCAACACTAAGACCTCCGAGAACCAACTAAGGAAAAGGAAGTCGGGTCATTCCAAGCTTAGAGGTGTGACATTCAAAAGAAAGATTTCAAGTAACCTTCCTTAAAATTTTATGTAAAATATAAAATTTGATTGTTAGCATATTTTATTTAACTATAGTTACATGAACTGCTTCTTACTCTAAAGTTATACTACTCGGAATTACAAGGTATTTTGTTTGAATATCAAGCTTCTAAGTTTTTTACGGGTGTGACAGAAATGTTACCTCAATCTACATACTGCTAAATATGATTGAATATTTCTGTGAATTGAAGAAATAAAAAAAATTATCATTACATTAGTTGTAATAAGCAAGCACAAAAAAGTACTTATGCACAATTAAATATATAAAATGAAGATTTTTTTTTTTATGTCTGTTTTACTTTTCCTGACATTATGGGCATGAGACAGTTTCTTATGGGTGTGACTCAATACACTTTTGTGTAGTAAATAATACAAAAAACATCCTTAATTGAAATATCAACAATATAAGTAGATAAACCTTTACACTATATGATTTAACTTCACAAAAATATTTGGCTATTGACATTTTTCTACATTTTTTCATTTGAAAATACAAATGAATACCTGTCTCCAGCAATTTTTATGGTTGGTTCGATGCCGACTATCTGATCAAAGGTAACATACGTAACATCATTGTCATCCATCCTAAATAATTTGGAATTTTCTTTAGCACACATTTTAAGAGCCATCACTATTATTTCACCATCATCTTCAACATTTGCTTGACAAACACAAACATAATGATATTCTATATTCTTCTCTTTCCCAACTCCTATAAATTTCACCAACACACACTTCTATGTTTGAGGTTATTTATGATAGGTGGTGACAAAGTTTCAATGTCTTGTTCAGAACTTGATAGATCATTTGAATCAGAATATACTTCGCAATATCTTGGTTTTCCTTTTGTTTTGGTGTACGAGTAATCCAAAATATATCTTTCCAGTTTTGACGAATGTGTACGCCCCACTAAGACACTAAAATCATTGCGAAATTTGAAGTGATGTTTAGATTGCAGCTGTTGTATTGCAAGCACATTTTTCCATCTAGGTTCAACCTATTTGCTGGATTCTAAAATCAGATCGCTTGATACAAAGAGAATATGGATACCTCCAGGAATGGAAGGGAAGGAGGAGTACCTATAGACTCATGATGGGCACTATTAAATCAGAAATTAATAAAATAAAAATCTTTATCCAAAGGGTATGAACTTGATTATAGTATATATAGTCAAGCAAGCTTTCAGATTCTTGTTGAAGCGTTTGACTTGGTTTGCCTTGGGGAAATAAGGGCTAGATGTAAAATGTTTAACTGCCCAGCAAAAGCACATATCCTTGAAAACATATGAGAAATATTTCACATTGTCAATAAATACCTCCACGGGTGCACCGAACACCTTCCAGACCTGATCCGATAATGCCTTTACTATGGTAGTAGCCTTCATATTCCTTAACGGGATCAGAATCACAAACTTGGAAAATGTATCCAACACTAACAAAATGCAGATATTTCCCTTCGATTGTACTAACGGTCCAAAAATATGGAGATGTACAGTACTCCAAGGAATTTGCAGTACCACCTACATTAGTATGTTGCGCCTGCTTACACCTTCGACATAGGTCGTAAGATCTCACGAACAAAGACACATTGGATTTTAAACTACGCCAGGCAAAGTGGCTCAATATTTTGTGAAGGGGTCCTACTCACACCCAAATTGCCACCAAAAACTGAGCCATGAAAGTACGTTAACACCATCGGTCTAAGATGTTCAAGGACTACCAACTTGCACGCCCAACCGTTTTTTCCTGTATAATACAAGCAGCCCTTCTCCTTCACATACTGTATCAAACTGCCTCCCTTGAAATCCTTAATTTGTTGACAAAAACCTCCTCCCCCCGTGCCTTACGAATATGAAAAAACTCAGGATAATATTTTATGAGGCTTCCGGGACCTATTTTCCTTCCATTTCAAAATCATCAGGAGTGTACATTTGCGAGAGGGCATCAGCTACCCAAGTCTCTACACCTCTCACATGATGAACCTCTTAAAACGGAATCTGGATATACGAAAAACCCATCAACTCAGCTTTCCTAGTTGTTGGGGATGATTTAGTGTCTAGCTGAGGGCCTGGTTATCGGTATACACGTCACATTCCTCACACTCGATATAGGATGCAAATTTTTCGAGACCAAATATACAAGTTAAGGTTAACTTTTCATACGTTCCCAACTTCTGTTCACATTCCAAAAGACTCTGGCTAGCAAAGGCGAGTGGAGCTAGCCCTAGCTCAGTGCGCTGACTTAATACGGTTCCCAAAGCCAACAAAGAAGCATTAACCTCTACTATAAACCATTGTGTAAAATCAGGTAAATGCAATACTAGTGGGGTGGTCAGCCTGTTTTTTAACTCTACAAAGGCAGCTTCCTGCTCAGGGCCCCAGAAAAAATATATCCCTTTTTCCTTTAAATGGTTAAGAGGCGCCACATGTTCTGAAAAATGGTCAATAAACCTGGTATAGTAGACCAGGATTCCTAAAGATTTCTGAACTCTCTTGTATTTAAGTTAGTATCCTGATGTAGGGCTTAATCAAAAGTTTAAAAAGTGGTTTTTAAGATAAAAATAAGTTTCCAAACTTTTAGTTAAGTTTTTGGTTTAAGGTCATATCATGTAACCTTTAACCTTGACATGAGTATTTTTGAAAAATTTTGAAAAAAATTTGTGATTTAGTGTGTTTTTGGCTGTAAGCAACAAAGTTTAATTTTGGGATGGCCCTGAGATCAATAACTGTAGCATTCTTAATCTTAATGTGGTGAACTGCAGAAAAATACTAGCTTGACATTAATGGAAAATACAAAATTGGGTACAAATGCTAATTTTTTTAAGTTATACATGCATTAAACATTGATTGTATTCTTGGATAGAAATAAACACTGATTGTATTCTTGGATAGAAATATTTACTAATTACCATTACTTCAGGTTAGTGTGGCTGGGTAATTCCATGCATGAGTGAACCTTAACTAAAAAAATTTTAATTCAGTATTCTTCTCTGAAACTAGTATTAATTATACAATTATATGTATGTTTTTTTAGAAACATACTTATTTGGTATATTTGTATGTATTAATTTGTTTTACTTAGCGAATATGTGACTCCGCTATTAAGTCCATCATCAAAGTAAAATTGTAAGGCTTATTTTCAAGGAGGACAATAACACAGAAGACTCAGCTTTGAAATCACACACACACAATTATTGCAGGTAAATATATAATTATGTTACAGTACTGGTGAAAAACTTTTAGTACGTAGTTGTGCCACACTTGTAGTAAAAAAAGTAATAAAGTTTCTGTGTCTAGTGTCTAGTCTGAAATAGGAAGTGCAGAATTTTGTGAAAGTGAGGTTAGGATTGTGCTTGTCTTATTAAGCAGTTAATGATTGTTCACAAACTAATAAAAAAAGGTTCATTTTTAAATATATAAATGTGTCACACTCGTAATAATGAAACACCTTGGTTTGTTTACAGAAATAGTTAAAGTATTTAATTGTATTACCCTTACTTAACTTACCATAATTTTGTGTCTATCAGAGGCTGTCTGTGCTGAACATCCACAGTAATTTGACACTGTTGTAACTCTTTTAATTGGGATTAATAATTTATGTTTGAAGTATGGTATCACATTAAGTTGTAGGTGGACATGAAGATACTGGTTATAGTAGGCCTGCATAATGGTGTTGTGTTCCACTTTCAGGATGAATACCAGAGATTATGTAAGAAAATGGAAACAAAAGCAGAGAGATGATCCCGAAAAGTTGAAGGTTTATCTAGAAAAAGAACGAGAACGTGATAGGAAGAGAAGACAAAAGGCGAATGAAAATCTAAAACATGACAAAAAGAAGCTAAAGATAAAACAGAATGCTGAATGACAGAGAAGATGCAGACAAAGGAAGAAAATGAACAATTTTTGTAGCCAAAAGAAAACACTGTCTTCACCCTTAGGATCATACAAAAGTGTACAGACATTAGGCAAAGCTGTAAAGGAAGTTCAGAAAGTTTTGCCTGTTAGTCCAACAAAGAAATCTGCCGTTTTCGCAAGTTACTGATCACAGATGGTGTACACGATGTTTAAAATATTCTGTCTCAGAAGGCTAATCACAAAAAACAGGCTTGGAATGAGATAACTGAAGAATTAAAAGTAAAGGTGCAGCAGTTTTATGTGAGAGATGATGTAAGTCGTACAGTACCTGGCAGGAAAGATACCACTTCAGTTATTGAGCCTTCTACAGGAAAGAGAGTGACCAAGCAAAAGTCTCACATGATAATGATTGTGAAAGAGGCATTTAGTTTATTTAAGTCTGAAAATCCAGATGGAAACATCCATATCTCAAAATTCTACGAGCTTCGCCCTCAACATGTTTTTCCTTCATCACAGTTTCCTCACAATGTTTGCGTTTGCCGATACCATGCAAACTTTTACTTTATGCTAGAGGCAGTTAGCAATAAAATAAAAGATTTTCCTGCTACATCGCAAGATCTGTTAAGTAAAATGTATTGTGACACAGGTAGTGAAAACTGTATGATGGGATGCTGTACGACTTGTGAAGTCAGTATATTCAATTTACCTAGTACGCGGGGCATTAACTTTGAGAAAGAAGCAAGATGGAAACAGTAGGCAGCTGTAGCTGGACGGCCAAGGCTGGTGGAAACAGCAGGATCAATTGAAGATCTATTGAATGAAGTGCAGAAGCAATTACCATCATTTAAAATCCATTTTTTTGTTAAGCGTGTCCAGGCTGAGTATTTTGAAGAAAATAAGCTCTCTCCAGCCAAAGATGAAGTAGTTCTGCAGATAGATGTTGCTGAGAATTTCTCAGCAATGTATCAAGATGAAATTCAGTCCGTCCATTGGAACCATAACCAGATCACAAATTTCACATGTTGCTCCTGGCTCGGTGATGGTGAAAAAATGTGTTGTGCTGTAATAAGTGATGACGTATCTCATAACAAGTACTTTGTTTGGACTTTCCTTAACGCCATTATAACAGATTTATAAGAAACTCATCCAAACTTGTACTCTATTCTTCATTCACCATTTTGCGTGAACTACTGGAGATCATTTTGTGTGAACTAATGGAGAACTAATGAACTTTCTCTTCTCAGTGTCTTCCCTTCTGTATCCTGTGATCTTCAGTGACTGATGTTATTAGTGCTCGTCAGAGACTTCAATGTATTTGTCTTTGTTTGAACTAAGAGTGTTAACCTTATATGCGTTTAGAACACAGGGACGTTTTTGGGCCAGGGATTTGAGCAGCCAGCCCCACTTTCACACTTCAAGAATTTCGCTGGTGCTACAACTTGAAGATACTGCTCTGTGTCATTTTAGTTCTCCCTCCTATTTCCCTGTCTGTGCCTTCTCCTTACTACCCCACCCTCGCAACATGTTTTTTTTTTTTGTATTGGCCGAGATGAATCTATATAAGCTTGTGCATGGAAATTTTTCATCTGCCTTTATCTGCTGGTATATCTCTTTGCTTATAACTTGCTTCACTGTTACGGTCTCCTGCCATCATGAACTGCACAGCGCACATCCGCTTAGAATATTTTGATCGCCTTCTGGTGAACTAAACTTTCTGCACGATGCGGTATCTGATTGTATTCCAGATATTTTAGCAATTCGGCATGTACCAACTTTGTAATTGGAATTTAGGGTAAGCGACTAGTTTCCTAGATGCATTGACCCGTGTTTGTCAAAATTTCATGTTAGTTGCCGTGGCCAAATTGAATTTGGACTTACTTGTGTTCCGGGTCGTTGCCTCTTTTGATTGCTACTTGCTTGTTGAGATTATGGCTCTCATCAGATTTGTCACCATGACTTGCTCGTCTGAGTTCCCAGTATTTAATCAATTAGGTCGCTGAATGATTGATAGGGTTTTTGGAGTCTCTCATGGATATAAGTTGTCACAGAATTTTTTATTGCAGTGAAGGCTTTACTGAGCCCATCTGGCTGCCCTTCACTGAACGTGCTGGCACGCAGTTGATTGTTGGAATATGTTTGTATTTAAAATGTATAGTCATATTGGGGATATTATTAATGCACAATGAGTTTGCTGGCATGTGCGGTATTATTTAATTTTTCTACCTAGGTATATAAATGTGTTGGAACCACGTGGTTACTATATGCATTTTTAGTATGTATAATTATATACTATTTTGTAAATGAATTTGGGCAACAGCCCTACTTAAGATAAGAGAGAGGGTTTGTTAATTACCTTTTACGTCAATATGCATCTGAATGCTGGTACGAAGAGGAATATTCAGAGTAATAAAACTGTGACCCAGAGTTTGGCAGTGCTTGCTTGCATTAGGTAATGCTGTGTTAAAAATAAAGGAGGTCAAATTAGGTGGATGACTATCCATTTTAATTGCCTTTTTGTCAATGAATTCAATGGTGCGAAGTGTTTGCACTTTATAATTTATACACGACTAGATATTAATTTTGGTAACTAATTGTCAAGTTTACAGGCGTCGATTGAACTATTTTACTTAATATATTTTTGGAAACATAATCAATTCAAACATTCCACATTGGGGAGTATTTATACTTGCATTAAACAAGAAATTAATTTTTGCAAGAAGGTAGCTGATTATTCCAGCTAAGTGATTTGGTAATTGCTGGTTATAGTCTTGGTGTCTTGTTTATGAAATTGTTGTAAGAACATGTATTCCTTATTTCTCTTTAATCTTGCTATATATTGTTACAAAGTCATTTTCATGTAGCAGTAATTTTTTTGTTAGGATCCCTTAATTTCGGGACGCTCCCTATTTTTTTGTTATGATGCATTAGGGAATTTGAGTAATATTTGTAGGATTTTGGGAATTTTGAATTATATTGTTCTGGTATTTTTTTTGTTCAGATTGATCCTAGGCATGGTTCAGTTGTCATTTTGGGGTTAGATTTGCCCTTTTTATTTGTTCAGGTGCGAATCCTTCTTTTTGGTGTTTTGGGAAATGATTTAAAGACTTTAATTTTAATTGGGAATTTGGTTATAAATTTTGCAATGTCATTTTGCTTGTGTTTTGATGTTCATGCAGTGCAGGACTTTTACCTTTAAATAGTAGTCTTGGTTGGTTTGAATTTTTATTTAGTAATACCTTCTTTTCATAAATTCTTTTTATTAATTTCTGTATACAGAATCTTTAGTTGGTTTTTATTGGAAACTGTTTATAATTCGTTTTAACCCTTTTTCATTTTTGGGAAAGGTTTAGTCTAATAATTTCATCATGTTTAGGATGGGATTTAATTATTTTTAATGGGAGTTGGGATGTCAGAATGGTTAAGTAGTTTACTCTGTCATCTCGGGAAGATTCTTTGGCCTTGCGATCAATGGTTCCCGAGTTGTTACTGGAACTGTTTGCTCTTAGTGCAAAGCTAAGTCAGCCAATGCCCTCCTGGTAGCGACCAGCTCAGTTCCACTTCGTGTTTTCGCCGCTGTGCCGGCAAAGGCGTTATTATCCCGAACTGTTTTGTATCATCCTGCGGTGGTTACAAACTGTTTTTGTGCTGCACATGTGCCAAAAAGATCCCAGAGTGATTAGCCAACATTGACGTTTCGAGTCGACAGCTGTGCGTTTGTGGACCATAGTAGGGAAGAGGGGAGGAGTAGAGTAATGCTGTGGACTGCAAACAGAGTGTAAGGGGACAAGGGAGTGGCCTGCGGAGCCTTTGTTTGTGGACGACCGCACGTGTTCGAGGAGGGATGTGATTGGTTGAAGACCGACTGAGTGATCTGTGCAGTGACGCGAGGCGCTGTTTTGTGGTTGGAGTCCAGCTGTGGAGGGAGGTCAATTTTTAAAGAGACATAATAAAGTAAGGGAGGACAGTTTAGGAGGGAATCAAGCACAGTTGTCGGAGACAGTCAGAGGAGTTGCTGTCGAGGAGTCGTGCGGAGCAGTACACTCGAGACCGAGAAGTCATAGCTGGCAGGCCTGGAGGAGCCTGGTGGACCAGATAACATGTAGACGATTACAAAGATAAGTAATCTCTAGCACGTATTTGAAGTTTAACTTGTAGGGACTCCAGTAGACGGCATCAAGTTAAAATTTGAGTTTTAATAACTGTATGGTCTAAAAGCTAAATAAGTCTAAGGATAATTAAAACAACATCGGAGAGAGAAAATAAAATTTTTGGTTTATTTAATTTTGTGTCGATGCCAACGAGAGAGAATTTCAGTTGATTCGGTAGGTCAGGACTTGAGGAAATCAATGTCAAGAGTTTAATTTTTATCTGTGTAAATAGACGTCTTCCTCCCATCTTAAACTTGTGTCCAGTTGCATTAAATGTCCATGGTTAAGATAAAAACAGAAGTGTGTGAAGTATCACTAAGCACACACGTGGAAAGAATTGTTTAGATTATTTTTATCACTTGATTGGTGCAAGAGACCTAGACTGTTTTAAAGATCCGACGTGTTAGTGTTCTAATTTTAGAAGATTTAAGGAAACAGACTTTTAGTTGAACACAAAGTCTTTGTGTTTATATTTTTTGAAGGAAACCGATTTTTACAAGGTATTTGATATTTCAGATAAGTCAAAATTCTAGTCATGTAATTGTTTACTTATTCAAATAATAATTATTTTTAAATGGTAAGAACTTTGTAACAAACTAGAATTATTTAGTTGTATAGTAATTTTTTCAGATGTTATCAGTTTTGCTTATTAAAGGAATTACTTGTTATCTAAATATCTTCCATTTTTACAAGAAAGTTTTACTAAAATGTATATTTGTTTATTTACCCTGTCTAAAAGCTATATTTTTGTATACATTTTATTTATTTGGTTTTTAAATTAAATTGTGACATTACATTTCATATTTTATTTCTAAATGTTTAATTATACCCCCTCTTTTTTTTTTTTTGTAAACCTGGTGGTTTTGGAAACGATAATCTATGTGTGTATCAGTGAAACAATTGAATAGAACACTTACTTACTTGATTATCTGTTTTATGCAATTATTTATTCTCTATTACTAAAATTTTAAATTATTTTTCATTAGTTGTACACTTTTCAGTGATTACCTGTCTAAGATTGTGCAGTACCTCTTGCATGCAGAATAAAGTGTTTTTGAGCTCTACTATTTTGATGAAATGAATGTTAGTTTGAAAGTTTTGGGTTTCAAGGCCGCCCCAGTGTTTCAAGTGCCTTGTGGTAGAACGCCCTCAGAAGTTGAAACAGACCCTTAAGTTTTAACCAGTAGCCAGAAACAGAAATTAAAACTTATACTTATCCAAATACAGATGTTTTTGAGACGTCTAGGGAGGAGATGTAGGATGGTGACTCTTTATTTTATGCAGGGTTTATAGGCATTAATGTGCAGCTAAAGAGGAGCTGTGATGTACAGGTTTATGTGGAGCTGAAGGAGAGTGCCTCAACTAAAGATGTTTACCCCATAAAGAGAGTTCAGGGTTTAGTTATTTTTTAGTTAGTGAGCATTGAGTGTTTCCCTACATCTCCCTCCGCTACGAGTCTACGATTTCAGATGTTTTCAGTTATTTTAGCTTTTAAACTTGTTAAACGAAATTGATATAGTTTAAATGGAAATTATACAATGATTAATAATTAATGATTGATGACCCAAAAACCCCAACCTACCCTTCTCCCCATTTTCCTTTTTCCCTACTTTCTTTCCACCGCACTCGTTCACTGGAGCTCTCTGACCTAAACCACCTACACCGCCTAGAAATCTTCAGCTCGCCGCCACCTACAGCACAACTTCTAGAAGACCTCCCCCTGCAAAGCCTTTCAGAAGTCATCAGCCACCCTAAGTTGCTTGCCCCTGGAAACAACTACCCTGCACTTCCTTTAGGACGTGGGCCCCTTCAGGACACATGAGACAGTGTAGACAGGGAACCCGCTCTTTAACCACTGCACTGTTTGTGTTGCCAGTTGGGGACTAAGGTTTTACTCGGGGCCGGACAAGTGTGCCTAGACTGCAGATCACATTTAGATAAGGAACGATGCCCTTCACCAAAAGAGATGGGAAGGACATTAAGGAGAGGAATGCTACCTCTACCTACCAGTCTACCTGGAACTGCACCCAGCCCAGAAACGCACTTTGCTAATAGTCATCCTGGGAATGAGCTCAAATTGCCCGTAAATTGTTGGGGCTTAACATCTCTGCTCCCGCCCCTTCTTTGTTTCAGCCTCCTCGGAAGGTTCTTGGGACGCCGCATCCTGTGGTAGCAGTCTTCAGACGAGAAGAGAAGTTGCCCGTGGGTCTCCATACACCGGTATTCCAATCCCCGCCGAGATCAACCACCAGCAGTTTTTGGATCAGCAGCAATTCCAGCCACAGCAGTCCTTGGAGCAGCAGCCGTAACACCACCAGTAAACCCGCCATGCCTGCCAACCAACCCAGCATTGGATTAAATACGCTTCAGGCCCCAAAGCCAGCAGCCCCCCCCCCAAAGTCAGCAGCCCGACCAATAGCCAAGCCAATAGTGGACTTTGTTCCCAGCCGCCAATAGACCTGGCCCACATTATACTCTGGACGGGCTTCAGTACACACGTAAAGTCAGTCAAAACCACCCATAGTACGTGCACTTGACCTGCACTAACAAAGTCGCTGCTTTGAGACAGTGGGTCTCATTGCCCAGACCCAAATACTGTCATGCGTCAACTTTAAGGTTTATGACCTTTGTATAATTTCTTTTCTATTAACTCTTAACTTGCATGGTTTTGATTTTCATTTAGATACACATTGCTAAACTCATTTACAAAAACAATTAGGTTAGTATAACTCTTACAACATTTTGCATGATTTTTTTGAGTAAGTTGACTTCCAGCTGACAGCTAGTTTTTTGTGTGTATTTTGAGTGGGTCAAGTTTATTCATCTGGAGTGGCAGATTAATTATGTTTTTAGCTCTAAGTTGAGTTACAAGCTTACCACTCTTTATGCTCCAGTCTTCTGAGGGTACTTTTCATTATTACTATTTTAGTGCCACATGACCAATCCTTTTTGAGTGCCATTGGTACTCACGTTTGGACGAGTCCTCATTTTTTAACTAAGTGTCATCATGGAAGATTGCAGGACTCCTTGTTTAAAATCTGGTTTATTTCATGAAATTGATTTTGACAATCTTTTTTTTATTTAGAAATTAATTTACTTTGTTCTGAAAATTTGAGTGTTACCATTGCCATTTCTTCTGTATTTTTTAAGTTATAGTGGTTTGTCTTTTGTAGGGTCTTCTGTGTACTCACGTTTATTATTGTTTTAACTTTTTTTTTCAGGTTTGTTTCTTGTACTTTCGATACTTGTTTATTTTGGATTTTGTTTTAGTGTTGGTACATCATGGCTGTTCTCTAGTGAAAAGTGTGTGCTGTGTGGAGTTTGCAGGGTAGCTGTTTTCCCAAGTGTTGGCTGCAGAGTATGGCGCACTGTTCCCAGCTGCTTCTGATGAGTTCCACGTTGCTGACCTTCTGCTCAGTGAGACTGCAGCGTGGTACAATTTTTTTCTCTTCTGATTTAAGGTAATGTTTGGCTTTTTTTTCTTCTTATTTACTTACCTGACTGTTAATCTGTCGCTTCAAAATTTCTTTCGTGGCGTAACATTTTTGTTTATTAACTTTTGAATTAATCATTCTCAATATATACTTTTCTTGTGGTTCTCTTTTTTTTTTTTTTTTTTTTTTTAATTTGGTCTTGTGTTTCCGTACTTTGCATGTGTTGCGAGCAATTTTTTATTTTTTATTTTTATTATAGAGCTGTGGTATGGGACACATTTTCCATTCCATTTCCAATTAAATGTATTCTTTTGAATTTTATTTAGGTCTAACTGGTTGCCGGTAAATTTCAGTGGCATTGTTTTGTTGTAATTTGTGTGTTTCAGTGTGGAACTCGTCTAGTGTTGTTTTTCTTGGTTGTCAGTGGACTGGCCACCCATCAGCAGTTCAGGTCACACACTAGTTGCGGTCATGACTGCTTGCTTTTGTGCCAGCGCCAGTTTTGGATTAATATCCTTTTCTTTGGGCATGCCTGTTTTTTGGGGATGTGCGAAGTTTCTTGACACCCCGTTTATTTATTTGCTGCAGAATTTTGTCTTCCAATATGTTTTGACTCGTTTTTATTCCCTTTGTTATTTTTTGCCTGGTTGTCCTGGGTACTTGTACTTCCATTATTGTTCTGTCATTGCTTACAACTCTTGCAAGCTACCTTTGTTTTGGCTAATGTCTTGGTATCTTAACTTCTTGTCTTGTTATCATCTATTAATTGTGCGCGTTAACTTACATTTGGTTAAAATATTTTTATCTTAACTTATCTATTCTCTCGTATACTAATTTTTTTTCTAACCCGTGTCTCGTTTGAGGGCAGGAAAGTGTGCTGTTTTAAAATACATCACATCTATTTTATTATTGTGTCACTGTCAATTTTAAAAATTGTGAGTAATATTTAATGGCTAATTACCTTTGGTAAATAATAAATGTGACTATTAATGTTTTTATTATCTTTTTAAAAACCTAAGATTTATTTAATGTCCATTTGTTTGGTTTTATGATACAACTAAATGGTAAATATTTTATTTATTTATTTATTGAAGCACATGTAATGCGTTATTTACGTATTTAAGTTTATTTAATCATTGTTTAACAATATTTTATCATTTACATATTTTTCTCGTAACTTCGATTAAAATTTATTTTTGGTCTGTATTTTGAAAGCTACGCTTTTAATCCTGTCTTGCCTGCAGACCCATATTCCTTGAGAGATTGTTTCTCTACCAACCGGATGTGCAATGCTGTGTTGCGAATTCTTTGTTATTGTCTGTCGCTTCCCCTTCTACACTCTTTCCTGCTGAACATGCCAAGCTTAACCTCTTCCGCTGAAGCTTTTCAATTGCCGGCATAAGATGTTTCTCTGAGTTTGGCGAGCCCCTTCCTTGCTGGGGACTGACTACAACTAGGCAAGATTCAAATTTTTTCAACTGCCTTTTGGCCAGTGCCTATAGACACAATTCATTACATATAATCGACTAAGTCACAATGGGCATTTTAACTCTTTACTAAATATCTATTTTTTTTTTTTGTAAAAATGAACATGACTGTGAATTTGGACACCATAGTTGAAACTGACTGGTGAGAGTTGTATGATACTTAATGTCATTTGACTTCATAATCTAATTTGAAGTGATCTCATTTTTTTATTCTAATACCAACATTTGGATGCATCCCAGGAGTATTTAACTATTTTATTAAAATTATTTTTAAGTTCATGGTTAATGTTAATAATTTCATTACTGGATATCATTTGTTTTCCTATCCAGTTTGCCAAACATTTTTTTTTTAATTTTGTGTCATATCAGTCTTTATTATCATGTCATTATTTTGTTGTCTTGCGATATGTCTTTACTAAAATGGTTTTTCACGTTTCTATTTTCAAGGAAATTAAATAATTAATAAACCGAAGAAAAGAATAACACAATATACAACCAATGACAATTACAGTGTTTTAATTTATTTATTACTAAAGTAGTTCCCTCTGGGCTTTTGGCTGACCGCCGCTGTCAATCATTCCTGCTGCCCGTGCTGGGGGGAGGGGGGGAATAGCGAGTACGTCTGCCTGGAGGAGGGTAGGGTGGAGGTGGGTCACCCTCCCACAGAGTCGGATCACGCACATAACGGGAGTTCGTGGCAGGTGCCAGCTGCAGCGCTTAACAATACTAATATTCAAATATTCCATTTTAATTAGTGTCGGCAACAATACCTTGAGCTAGAACAACTAGCTGCAAATAAGTTTTAGGATAAGAAATTGGAACCACAGTCATAATTATGTTAATTGTTAGGTTTGTATACGTATTTTAACTGGTAATTTTGCAGTAGTAGGAGGAGGAAGCCACAGGGGTATTCAATTGAAATGACCCCAACTACTTCAGCTGAACCTAGTGTCTCTTTTATGGAGTGATAGTAGAAGAGATCCCTATAAAAGGGAAAATTACAGCTACCACAAAAGCTGCAGATGGAAGTAAATAACATTTTGGTTGTTGCTTGATAAATAGGATTAATCATAGACAGTCTCTTAAGGAAGCAATTTTAGGATATAACACTTAGATTTTTTGTTAGAAAAAAAAAAGAAATATTTGTAAATGAAATAAGTGATCTTGGTTCTCAGGGTTTTGCCTGTCGTAAAAAAAATGTATTCCAATTCAGCCAAGGCTTTAGTTTATTTAGAAGTGAGCCAGTCAAATTTGTTGAGCACAAGCATGAATGAAGTTGGAGATGAACTGTTCCATAGAACAAGAAGTAGGTGATGTGCTACTCTGTTGAATTTTGGATGGCAAGAACAGCGTGCAAGTAGTGTCAGGAGAGCAGAGTGTGCTCTCAGTTACTTGAAGAGATAATGCTGGCTGCTAAATCACACAAACTACTAACATCGACTGGATGCTTAGACTGTGTTTGTCCTGTGTCCTTTTAGAAAAGTTGGAATTTGGGATGGAGTCCCTGACCTCGTTTCTGGGTGAAATGTTGCTTCCCATTGGTCTAATGTACTCTTCCTTTATTGCTGGACTTCAGATGGGATGTTCCCCTGTGGACTATCGCCCTGCGCCTGGGTGGACAAAGCTGGCCAGGTAGAGGACAGATTGTGGAATTTAAGTTTCCAGATTGAGTTTACGTCACGAGATGTTTGCTCTCAACTTGGATGGATGTGGGGATGTCTACATTGTGGAAGTGTGCTGTGTTTTGGTTGCTGTCTCATTACAAGGAGTACTACTTTACTGTGCTGAAGAGGGTGGTATTTAACCAAACTAAGACCAGCCCCTGGGCAGAATTCAGAGCGCGCATGCATGTATGTGTATGTGTTAAACTGACTCTCTAAAGGTTGGAACTGTTCCTGTATCAATCTGGACACCAACCCCCCAGAAGCATGTGCTATCAAAAACTTAAATCTTACATGATTTTTATTATCATGCCTGAACTCCATGTTGTTTGTTATTGTTATAAGATTTAGGTGGTTTATGTTATTTATAGGAAATGTTGGGTGGGAGTTGTTAAAAAGGTCATTATGAACAAGATAGATGTTTGGAGCTCTTTAGAGAGTTAAAATGTTATGAATAGTGTAACTCTTTAGCTTAAAAAAGAATTTTACTCCCACTGTCAAAAGAGGGAGTTGTCAGTTTTTTCTGAACTTCGTGCTCTCTGACTGTGGAGTGAAAGACGACTGGCACAAGTTACCAAGTTTGTTCAAATAATTCATAATTCAATTTAAAAAAATTAAGAGATTAAGAGCTTGTCATCATAAATGATGTTAATAAAGCTTAGTAAAAAAACTTTTAAAACATTTTAGAAAATTGTGAGAAAAAAAGTAGTCACTTTTATTCGAAGATCAATCATCATTCTTTAAAAAAGTCAAAATCATACAACTATTTCCTAAGATTCTTATTCAGAAGGAATTGAAGGGCTGCAGGAAAAAACAATGAAAGTCCATCAAATCTTATCACAGAAAAACCAATATGAAAGTTTGAAACCTCATGGTGTAGAAAATATGCCAAGTTGTATCAATGTGCCTACACTATATTATTAGCCATGATTTTGTTAGTAAACACGCACGCACACCTACACGTGCACATACACACACACAATGATTCATGTGATATTTAACTTGTGGAAAAAACAACCTAATGAAGGTCCAGAGGATACATACTAGTGTATCCATATTACTCTAATTGTAGTTCCATGCGAATGGAGTCATGTATTCTCGGTTATATTGTTTATAGAATTCCACTTATTACACAATGAACAAATGGTCTAGACTCTAGAGGATATAATATTCACTGATATCATTGCACAGTTCATTACTTAAAATAACAAGTTTAGTCTCTCCAGTAATTTGTCACAAATGAAAAATACCTTACACTTCAACACAGCAATAACTTTCACACAACGATGACTTTAGATTGTTATAGAACATTTGTGTTTCTTTAGAGATGAATTTCTTTAAGTCCTGTAGGTCTCTGAAATTTTTTTTTAGACACTGATATTCGCTCTCTCTATAACTGTTCGGGATGATCAAATTCTTGTACACCTAATCCGAAGGCAGGCACAACTTGAATTCTGCTTTTTCGTGCTACTGTAACAGCAGGTTTAAACCAAGCTCCATTATATTGCTCACAGTAAGAAATTACCTGCGGGTCCCTTCTGTTAATTTCCAGTTCCTCAATTGCCCTAGTGGTGAAAGAACATTTACCTTTGAATTTAGGTTATAAAAACTTGTTCAAACCACTGAACAATGATTGTTCACATTCAATAACTCTAAGGGCTGGTTTCACCATGCGAGATAATGATAAATTATTGAGATTAACTGACGAATAATCTATATTACCTGTATGTTATGTTTCACCACGCACATTAATCTAGATTTTCCCTGAATATCTAGATAAAATATTAACCTGCTGATTTTGGTGGTTTAAGTCACATTATCAGGATTAAACTGTAAAACATAAACAAATACTTTGGGAAGGTGACGAGAGGGCAAAGTTAGTTCATCGAGAATAAAGGGAAAATCGCTCAGGCAATGTAAAATTTAATTTTTGAAGAAGAAAGTGATGACAAAGATTTTATATTGTTTGTTGTCCACGCTGGTTACATGAAAGAATAAATAATTTTTAACTTTATGATGAAGTACACCTTCGCCTTTCAAAACAGTTAGGCCTAGATATGTTTTGGAATGCATTGAAAATCAATTGGAGTATCCTACCGACAAATACGTTTACACGCAATTAATTATGAATGCTGAAATTAATATTCTGTAAAATCGCACTCTATGCCAGCATATTTTTAATAAATTTGTTTTTTTCCTGTATGTTATTTCATGCCTATTCTAGTAACTATTTGAACACGTTCGTCTGCATATGTTTTTCGTGCGTATGTTTTTTTATGTTATCCCACACCTCCTTCAAGTCGTCTGCTATCCTGTAGTGATCAAGAGATGTACAATTGAAACTATTCGCAATCGTCTGCCACTGTTTTGCTTTATTTTGTTGTGTCACAGCATCAGTTCGTTTATTTGCAATGATATTGAAATGTTACTAACTCAAACAAAATGTGTTCTTCGTGGGATGGAAAATTTCTGCTTTGCTGTCTCCTTACGACCACAATACCTTCCCGACTTGCCACACTTTCTCAAAATGATTTCTCCATACAAACTCATAGCAAAATCTCTACTGTTTACCAAGAGAAAATTGTGATTAAGTCAGAATATCGAGATAATTTTAACGGGATATTCTTTACAGCAATTAAATCTGGTGAAACATGCTCAACATTATCAAGATTAAAATTGAAGTTACACCTCTGATCTTGATAAAATGATCTCGATATTCCGAAAAGTTAATCTTCGTTGGTGAAACCAGCCCTAATTGGTAAGGGTTTAACCCTGGCATTCCTAAATACCTCTGACCATTCAGTAGGTAATTCTACGCTGGTCTTCTGATTGATGAAGCCAATGCTTCTGTCACATTCCGTGTAGGAAAGAACACAAAAGGGAAATATCACCTTAACACTAATATTTAGCCTGTGTCATGTTATAAACAACATGATACAAGAAACAGAAGAGTGTGTAGTTTTTGTTCTAACCACAGCACAAGTCACAAAAAGTGAGTTCTCTCACTTCTGAGTCAAGGAAATGGAAAATATGATACAGAATGGATGCAATTTCATCTGATCCTTTTCTGGAGATTGTTTCATTGCACACATAAAACATGGAATCATGTGTCTATAATGTATGGATGTTAAAAACAGTTGGTGCTTGTAATAAACATAATTTGTGGTTATGTTTGGTACTCAGGATTTTTTTGGTAGTCCATACAGATGGCTTCAGAGGTTGTGGTTTTTTGAGAATGAATTCTAGCATCATTTTTTTGCTTATAAAACATGTTTACAAAATGCAAGTGTAATTCATGCTGTTTATTTATATTAATTCTTGTATATCATTTTGTAACTTACGAATCTCTTCTCTATCTTTAAGGTTTCTAGTTTTTTTTTTTTTTTTTTTTTTTTCCCAGTTGCTGCTCATTTTATACTCACTGCACATGCTACATGTATCTGTTTTAGGGCAGCCAACCCAATGTTGTATTTTGTCACAAATACGTCTATATAAAAGCTGTACGACACATTAGTGGTTAGGTATTTCTCGAACATGTCATGCAGTTTTTTCACATTTAAGGTGTCGGGTAGATAACTCTTTTTACTATCACAAACTGTAATTTAACATGCGACCCTATAAAGATTGAATGTGTGTATGTATCTTTTCCATAGTGTTATCAAAAAGCTTGTGTGTGGTGTATTATTGTGACTTCCATGGGCATCTTCTATCACAATACCATTATTCATCAACATGGACTGCAGTGTTCGTACTCATCGGGGAGTGATGCAATGAAATGAAAACTTTGTAGCAAAGAGGCACTTCTGTTAAAACTCAGTTCTTAATAGTCCTTACCTCAAAAGAATAAGAGTAACTGTAAAGGTTATTTGAGTCATTCTTCTTGTTTCTAGGCCGATGCCTTTTAATCAAAGTTGAAGCAATTAATCCACCTAAATATTGGTTTTATTCATTCTAGTCTTTCATGATACTGAATTTTGCAATTATCGAATTTCTATCCTTGACAGTAATGTTTTCAAAACACTCGAGACGAGTACAGTGACAAGGAGGGTCCAATTCATGTTTTTGATCCAATAACCTCCCTAACCTTGAATGTTTCTTTGGTTGTTTACACATCATTGACTCTTCCAAGTCAATTTCTTTAATGAACTCCATTTCTTTCACGCAAAATTAACTCACTTTACTATCCTTACATAATATTCCCCACAATATTCCCAATAAATCATACATAATACTCTTAACACAAACAGTAAACATCCATAGAACAAAAGAACATGCAGGTAAGACAAATGAACATGGAGGTAAGAAAAAAACGTATTGTCAACCTTAGAATAAATTACCTCTATGTTCTCACAAGCTCTACCAAACATAAATGGACCCTCATCATTATTCTCCAGTACACTGGTGACACTCCTAGTTTTTCCCCAAACTCAGAGTTCCTAACATGTCTATATCTCAGTACCTTCATTGGTTTTTGCATTGGTTGTTTCAACAGTCAACTGCTTATTAGTTTTCCCAACAGATGGCATGGTTGGCCTGAAAAATTGTATTTTATGGACATTCATCCCCCCCCCCCACCCGCCATTCATATTATTGGGACTACCTCAAAGTCACCGTACAATGGTATAGGGATAACTGTTGGGTAATTTTTATTTGTGGAGTTCACAAATCATTGTAAGCAGGATAGTATAACAATGCTAATTTATTAATAAACATATTTTCCTTTTTTTCCCAGCTATTTAGTTGTTGTGTTTATATTTACCGCGAAAGTAAACTGGAAAGTCACAGCTCAGCTTAGTTCAGTCGATATACACAAGAAGTTTTTAAAGTGTGCCTTATTACATTAAAGAAAAATGAATGTCAATTTCAGATTAAACCTTCAATTTTATTTTTTTAATCTTCAAATGACACTTTCACAATCTTTCAGAAGTGTAGATACAAACACTGTCAGTTCAGCGATACAATAAAACAGCGTCACAGTAATACAGGACTGATAAATTCATTTAGCACTCGCATTACAAGGTGACCACACGCACCTCCTCACATCACAACCGGCAATAATTTGAACTCTTGTCTGGGGCCTCAACGCTTACTTCGGTCCCCAATCCTAGCTAAAAAACTAGAAATATGAATTCCCGGGGCTCACATCTTCCTATTGGCCAAAACTAACTACGTCGCAGTGAATACATCAAAGGTGTAGAACAAATTTTGCTTATGAAAGGGAAACTGCAAGCAAGGTGACACTGTGACACTCGAAACTTGAGAAACCAAATGCACTATGGATAACCACTCGAATTCAACTCAACTATTGATAAACTATTCCCGCTCCACCTGGCACCAAAGAAAAATTCATAACATTACGCTCACTTGCAAAACAATTAAATTAACCAAACATCTCAATTTAAAAAACATTATAAAAACTATAAAAATACACATATATCACAACATTACAATACCCTCCCCCCTCGGTTTGGGAGAGATTTTGAAGAAATCTTTCCCAAATCGAAACCTACCTTGAATGCAGCGACTCTGCAAATTACTGGGACCTTGTTCTTTACAAACAACTTAAGTTTGCAATTTAATAAACAAACTCAATCACATAACACAAAAAAATATTAATTTCATATGTTCAAGAAGATTCAAGAAAACAATACATATCAATTATTCACATTCACTCATAGTTAAGATTTTGGACAAATGTTCTTTTCTCAAAAAGTTTGGAAATTATTAAAAGTAACTGCAAAGTCATAAATTTAAAAAAATAATTCTAATTTTTAAAAAAAAATCTAATTAAAAGGCATGTATAAAAAAATACATCCTCAAACTAAGAAAAAACAATTCACAACATTATACACCTCCACTTCGAACATTCCATCAACTTTTCACAATATTATTTAACATCAACATTAACATCATCAAATTTTAAAATATGATTAATAGTATCTATACATATTAAAAATAATTTTTTTTTACCAAATCTTATTATGTTTGATTTTGACTAAACAGTTGCCATTATTTAATTTTTAAAGTTTTCAGCTATGGTTGAGGGTGTATATTGTGACGAAGATGAAAATTGTCTCAATTTTTTTTTGGATCTTCCTTCAGTTAGGTCTATTCCCTCCTTTTTTTTTGTTTGGAAGCCCTGAATTTCTCTGGGAAGCTCTTTATTATTTTTTGTTAGGATGCATTAGGTTATTGTATTTTTTTTGGTTGGGTTTTAGGATTTTAAAATTATTTGATTTGGTTAGGTTGATTCCTTCTTTGTTTTGTTTGGATGAAAGGGTTTTTTTTTTGGTAATAATTTAATTATTTTATTTTAATTGAGGTTTTGGTTATAATTTAAGAAAGTTGTTTTCTTCTGTTTTGGTGTTCGTTTACTTAGGACCTTTTTGACCTCAACATAGTAGTCATGTTTTTGTTTGGATTTTAACTTTTAGTGCTTGTTTAAAATGTTTAATTTTTTTTTTTTCTGTACAGAAGCCTTTACTTTTTTTTATTGGATGTCACTTATAATTGTTTTTACTTTTTGTGGCAGGTTAAGGTCTTATAATTTATTATGTTTGGATGGTTTTAAATTTATTATTTTTAAAGTTAGGATATTAGGTCTTCCCGGAAATAGTCCTAAGTTAGCTGCGGAAAATTCTAGTCGGTGCAGGACATGCTTTTCAAACTTGACACAAGCTGCGATCAGCATCGGCACTCTTTATATTGGTTGCAGCTCTGTTCCACCTTTTTTTTGCCATTTCGTCGCTAAGTGTGATCATCATTATAGGCTGTTCACAGTAAAGTGAGCACTTTGTTTTCTTTCTGTTTATGGGTACTAGCTAATTATTTTAAGTACGTACATATACGATTGGGTGACTTACAACACCTTCTTGTAACCCGTGCTATTGTTGCCGAAAAGCCACAAAGTGGTTCTTGTGTATCTCGCAGCAAACATTAGCATCCCCCCTCCCTCCCTTATCATTCACTTCCATTTTCAGGATTATGTTTTCACTTTAAATTTAAAGATCAGTATAAATAAAAGGCCAAATGATTTTGAGTTATTATTGTTCTTATAGGGCTTCTTAGTATAGTCCATTCACGCTTTCTTTGGCCTTCTGGAATTGAACCTTTGAAAAATCACCCTAGGCATATTATGTCAACCTGTTTTTCCAATAACTTGTATTCCACAAATAATTAACACTGTGATTAACTTTAGAGTACCGTATTATTGAATAAATGAAACTCTACTTTAGTATCTTCTATAACTAGTAATATTTATTTCGTACTAAATATGAATTAACAACAGCGAGAGCAGCGACATGTTAGCAATGGCCGGTAAGAAATAGTTCACAGTTACAACATGATTTTAACCTCCTTTTTATGTAAACTATTTGGAAGTAAAACGTGTCCAATTGATATATTTATATTGTTAGATAGCACTGACAGAAATACATTTCATTGCTGCAGTTAAAAATATCCGCGCAAATTCCTGTGTGTAGACTAGTGTTTTTTTTTCCATCCGGAATAAAGGATCAATAAGCGAAGCAGAGCGTGTCACTTTCTCTCGTTCTCTCGTGTCTTTTTTTTCTCTCTCGGGAAGATTGTACCTGTACCACCTGTGTAGGAAAGGAATACATTTTATTTCTAATTCCAGCACATTTCATACTAATTACAGCAACAATAATGACGTTTGAGATTATTATTTACAACTGAAACTAGATTTTATTGTTTAAATCCCTATTATATGTTATTTAGATGCAACAACATATTTTAGACGCAATGGCGGGGGACAGCTTGTTGCACGACACTTACAAATCCAGCAGGTTGGCAGAGGTAGTATGGAAAGGAGAATCTAGAATTTGGTCAGCGTTCCCAATATGGCGGCGGCGGGCGATTATACCCAGTACATACGACTGGCAGTGGTGTGGCGACGTGTCAATAACACTACGTGTTTCTGAACGAAGCGTCAAGTTCTTACTCGTGTTTTTTAAACAACCTAGGCATGTTGAAATGATGTGATAAATATGTGTTTCCACAGCAGAGTGAAATGTGTTGTGATTGATGCGTATGAAAGGGCGCAGTGGCTGCATTGTAATCGTTATGCAGGCCAGGTGTGTGTGTTGATTTCAAATATGTGCAAAATTTATATGTTTTAACCATGAACTGATTTGACAAAGTTAATTATTTACGTTCACGTCTGTTTATCACAACATTGTACCTTTGCGCTAGCTATTTGAAAAACTGTTGTGTAATGAGCTTACGTTTCTGTAATTTCAATGTCTGCAACAATCCCAACAAACTATACTAAACCCACCCAGATAAAACTAAATAACTACAAAATTAGCTTACAAACCAGTAAGTACCAATGCATGTAAATATTAGCGGAATAAATGTTATGGTAGGCCTATGTATTTGCATGTTCACTACTATCTTTTACATTTCTCGATGTACAATAAATAAGCGACACGAGTTACGTGCTTGAATTTACTGCGTCGTTTCGTTGGATTGGTTGTCCCATCGTTTTAGTTTTTATTCCAAACACATATTAATAACAACAGGTTAAATGCTACTGTTGTTTCCGCCACAGTTGTAACAAACACCGTTGTGGCAAAATATTAATATGTACTATATGTAACATGCTATATCGTGTGTAACAAATAGTTATAAAGCTGATCTAAATATTGTTATAGGCCTAAATAGTGAACATTCGTAGGAAATGGTTTCTGCAATATGACATGATTCTTTGAACAGCTGTAAACAGCAACCAACGCATTTGACAGTTATAAAAGTAGAAGTCACATGGCAGTGTTTATGTTTACGTGTAGCGGAAGGATACATAATCAGTAACCAAAAGTAGAAATTTTGCAGGGCTTTAGAAAAGGCCGAAGTTATCATGAATCAACTATAGCTGAGAGATTTGCACTCATCCTGTTTTGTAAAGGTGGTAGATATACCCTCTCACTGGTTTGAATGAGTTTATTAATGCTTGTTTCAGGCTTATTACCTAACCAGAGATTCATTGGCACCAATCTGTTCCCCTTTTTAACACTTTGATTTGGAGTAGCCCAGTATTGGTTTTTCAGTATTATTTATATAAGTGGGACACTTCCCCCCCTGCAACGATTTGGTTTCAGCACCATGTAGTGTTCGTTTATTTACTTTTTCTATTCCTCCCCATGGCAATTTGGTGTTTGGCCCGGGTATTGTAGGGTGTGAGGGTAGGTCGTGGTCGACAACTTCACCAACAATACCCGAGGGTATAGTGGTTTTTGATGTTGTTGAGTGCAGGGTGGTGGTGTTTGTGTGCTTGTTAGTCACTACTTTAGTAGATAATCAGAATAAGTGACTAAGCGATCAGATTATAAGAATTGTTGTTAAATTATTTGTGTTATTGTGCGACATAAGAAATAAAGACATCAGATTAGTAACATGTGCCATTTAGACTATTTGGTAGTAATTGAATTGGTCTGCTTCTATTTGCTTTTTTTTTTTTTTTTTTTTGTTGTTTTCATGATACTTGGTGATTACATGACAGGCATAGAAGGTGTGTAGTAATGTCTCCAGTGCGTAAGTTGCAAAGTCAGGTTAAAAAGACATTTGAGGTTAGTAGCCTTAAGGTAAGAATCGAGATGAGGAGTGAGCTTACTGACAGTGGTTTGGAGTCACAACTAGATCCACCAAAAGGGCTAGAAAATAATTAAGTCAAGGGAACAGAGAATTTGAATTCAGGTGCACATAATAATACCAAAATGGAAGGTAGCAGATTCTTTGCGGGTGCGGGTAGAGTATCTGCACCCCCCCCCCCCCTCCAACCAACTTTTTTTACTAGCTATGCATGCAGCTAATGGCTAGGGTGTTTTTTCAAAGGTTGATTTTCATAAGTCTGTTCCAGTCGTGAACTGACTATACATACCCAGTTGTTTGGTCAGCCAACCCTGATTTACATTGATAGTGGAGCAGCTATCTCTCTGGTGGACGAGAGATTAACCCCGGAGCAATATTGGAGAGAGACTGAAGCAAGCATGTTTACAGGTGTATCAGGTCAGCAATAGTCTATCTCTCACATGTTCAATTTAAAATTTGTACTTTATACAGTTCGGTAAAATCATCCTGTAAGAATTGTGACAGCTCCTATAAATGGTGTTATTCTGGGCTGACTTTTTACAAAGGTATCAGTATCAAGCTCAATTTATGTGTCATGTAAATGGGAGACACTTTTTGAGGGTAAATAATCCTAACCATGGTAAACCACTAATCTTGCTACAGATCAGGAAAGCAAAGAAAAATGGAAAGGTCAAAAATATCCCACAAAAATGTCAGGAGGCACAGGAAACCTCATCTCTTATCACTGACGCAGAAAAAGAAAGAGGAACAAATTTGTGGTTAGGGTGTGTCGTGGATGAAGACCATGTTAGGTTGGAGCCGCAAATTCATCAGTTGCTAGAATTTGATTTTACAGCCATTGATTTACCCACAGAAGTTCTCCTAGAGCTGTTAGTCCGTGTATATAGCAAGCAGTCAGTATTGGTACCCAATAGTATTTTGTGCAAAGGAACTTAGACTAGATTATGGGTAACTAATACATCTAGCAGTGAAGTCACTTTATCAAAAGGGATTAAGTTAGGAACCTTGTGTAAGTTTGAGGAAACAAACAAAACTCAAGTTAACACAGTCTCAGTCACAGAGAGGGTTAAAACGGATGATATTGATGAGGAAAAGTTAGATATTAACCCTAATCTGCTGCCTGAGCAAAGACTGGAGTTACGGAATCTGTTATAGAGGTATCATCAACGTTTTGGCTGGAAGCCTTGTCAGATAAGTAGGACAAAGGAAAAGGTGGTGAATCTAGATACAGATGATAGACCTGCAGTTACTTCAACCTCTTAAAGAGTGTCCCCATGTGAGAGGGAGGTAATACGTGACATAGGAGAAGAACATATCCAAAACTGTATTGTGAGGCCTGTTAGTACTAGTTTGTGTTCCCCAGTAGTACTAGTAAAAAGAAACAGAAGGTAAGTATAAAATGTGTGTGTGGACTACCGTTGAGTAAACACCATTCTGAAAGATGACAAGTACCCTTTGCACAGAATCAATGATTTCATGAGCCATCTGACTGGTGTGAGGTATTTCAGTCATTTGGGGATGAATGTAGGATACCACCCGTTGAGAGTGGCCGAGAAAGACCAAGAGAAAACCTCTTTCGTAACTCCTGAGGGAACCTTTTGTTTTCAAACATTGCCATTTGGACTAAGGACAGCCTCATCCATATTTCAAAGATACATGGATAAAACTTTGGCAGGGTTAAAATGGTGTTCATGTATGGTCTAATTGGACAATATACTAATAGCTGAGAACAGTTTTGAACATCATCTAGTCAGTTTAGAGCAAGACCTAAAAAGGTTCAAAGAGGTTAATTTAACCTTAAAGCCAGCCAAATGCTCCTCTGGTTACAAGGAAACCGAAGTGTTGGGACACATAGTTAGTAGTAAGGGTATTAAACCTCATCCCAATAAGATAAGAGCGGTCCAAGAATTCCCAAGACCTATAGATTCCAGAGGTGTGAGAAACTTTTTAGGCCTAGCTTCCTTTTATCATAAATTTATGTAACATTTTTCCTTGATTGAAAAGCCAATATCTAGTCTGCTAAAGAAAGACCAGAAATTTGAATGTGGTGAGGAACAGGAAAAACCATTTAGGGAATTGAAACTAAAGCTGATCTCATCCCCTATCTTAGTCCATTTTCAAGGAGACCCCATTGAGATTCATAGGTGGTAGCTCACAGGTTATCGGAACTATCATTATGCAAATATAAGAAGGGAAATTGCATCCGGTGGCCTACACAAGTCACACTTTGACACCAGCTGAGTTTAGGTATCCCATCACTAATATGGAATGTTTGGCTTTAGTTTATGCTTTCGATCAGTTCCAGCTATACATTTATTTGAAACCTTTTTCTGTAGTGACTGATAACCAAAGTTTGTGTTATCGGGATAAGCTCAAAATGAATGATCACAGTACTGGCCGAATAACCCGGTGGGCTCTAAAATGTTGGAGTACTCCTTTGACATCAAATACACCCGTGGTAAAAGTGGATAGTCTCAGTAGAAACCCTCTAGACCTAGGCATACAAAAAGATGAAGACAAGTGCAATGGGGTGGCCCCAGTTTGTTTCCTTTAATACAGGAAATTGAGAAACCCTCCCAACCAGAGTCAAAATTAAATAGGTTGGCTAAGAATGTCTGTATAAAACTAGGTATTTTATATAAGATAAATACAAGGCCATAAGGTAGGGAAAAATTGCTTGTGATCCCTAATCAACTAAATAATGAAATTTCGAGCGAGTGCCACGATAACCCTCTTGTGGGTGGACATCTAGGTATAGCAAGAACAGTGGACAAAATTAGGAGAAGGTATTAATGGAATGGGCTTTTAAATTTGTCAAGAATTATGTCAGAATAAGTGCAGATTGTCAAAGTAAAAACCGAACTAATATGAAGCCAGCAGATTCATTGCAGCCCATTCCGTCAGCCGAACTGTTTGACCGGATAAGTATTGATCTTTTGGGACCTTTAACAAAGACCACAAGAGGCAATAAGTATGCAATCACCTGTATTTACTATGGCATGAGATGGGCTGAGACCCGTGCCGTACTCACTGGAACAGCCCAGGAAGTAGCACAGATTTTGTTGGAAAATATGATCTGTAGGCACTCCACTCCAGGTTCAATTTTAAGTGATAGGGGTCAAGTTTTCAGGTCTGCGGTAGTGCGTGAACTGTTGAAACTAATGGATGTTCAGAGGACAATGACATCAGAGTATCGCCCTCAGTGTAATGAGGCAGTAGAAAGGTTACATGCCACCACCCTAACAACTATGATGTCTCAATACGTGTCTAGCAACCAGAGAGATTGGGACCAGGGTTTGCCCCTTGTCAAGTTCACTTACAACATAAGTAAGTGGGAGAGTACAGTTTGTTTTGTTAATAAATGTTACTTTGTTACCACTTAAAATCAAATTTAATAATCTGCGTACAAACTCTTTCCTGTCTGCATATTTCTCTGTGGTCTGTTGTGAATCAGCAGGGCTGTCAGATCTGCAAACATGATTTTTCTCTTCACTTGCTTATGCATCAGCTAATACAGGCTTTTGTATATGGGATGACGTTAGTTTCATTGGCTGTCATAAAAGTGCACTAGTTCTTGAGACAGACTGTCAAAGAATGGAGACAGAAAATACATAGTTATATAAAAATTAACAGATCCAGCACAAAACTGGGATTTTAAAAGAAATTACATTCTGGGAGAGTTAGAAGTCCAACCAGTAATTGACTACTTGCAAGTATCAAGAAACTGGAAATTTGGCATAAAAATGGAATATGGAAGACTATCAAAGAAAATTTTTTCTACTAGTCCAGATAATCAGTGTACAAGGAAGGGCCAGGGAGAGAATACAGAACTGGTAACAGGCAGCTCTTCCCCATACATGGGAGTAATGATAGCATGTGACCTTTGCTTTAACATAAGACATACAAGACATACATTTTATGTATGTATCTAACAAAATTATATACAACATGAATAACGTTTGTTCTGTCAAGCATGAAAAACTATTCAAAGTTCAGATTTATGTTTTGTAAGAACTGTTTTCACCACCAGTACAGTGGCACACGTTTTTCACACAGACATTCACACCAAATACACTTTTTCTTCCACAGTGTATTATTTATACCGACAGACCTTCAAAAAATTGTACATTTACACACATTGAACCCTTTGATAATTTGAATCAGTTGAAATCCAAACCTGTCCTTGAAAATCATCCAGGGATCATCCCCACTATCTTAATATCCCAAGTTTTTGGCAACCAAATGGTACAATACAGGAGCATCAAAAATAATGGTACGATTTCGAAAAATTGCAACCTCTAAACTATTTGACCAATTTTGTTGATTTTCACACTAAAATGTACACGAAGGATTGAAGTTTTTTTAAGTGTTTTCAATGACAATGAGAGTTCAGCAAGAATTTAGAAGACAGTATCTGGGTACCTACAGTAAAGAAATGAAACAAAAGTCGCCAGGACAGCTAAGAACTACCGAAGAGAAGATGGAACAGCTTAGTGTATCTTGTGTGCAGCCTTAAGAAGTCACTTGCCCATCGTAGTTTGGAGTTTGTCATTCCAAATACTATTGTGCAAAATGTTATTCATAAACATTTGAGAATTCATGTGGGCATGAAATTAAGCTGAAAGAGCGGTCCAAATATTTTACATTCATTGCTTCCATGTTAAATGAAATGGACACAGAAAGAATTGATGCAAATAGGGTTTTTACAATGATGAGGCAACTTTTTGCTTAATGGATGTGTTGTCATAATTGCAAAATTTAGTGAGCGCAGCAGCCAAACGCAACCCATGAGTAGTTTCGCAACACTGTGAACGTCTGGTATGGATTGAGGCATGATACGAGTTGTACAACCTTTTGTGTTCAGTGAAAAAACAATCACAGGCAACATTTGTCTGGACATGCTAGAGTGGTTTTTTTTTCAGACTGAGGACATTGAAAGGCAAAATGGAAACAGCGTAATCTACTAGCAAAATGGAGCATTGCCAATTGGAGCCTAGCCATGGCAGAGCCTTGCATGCGAGGTTTCCAAACAGTTGGATTGGGAGAGGGGGCTCTATTCCTTGTTTTCCTAGAAGCTTTGATTTTAACCCTCTAGATTTTTCTACTGGGTGTATGTGAACAACATTGTCTATCCTGTGAAAATGTAAGTTTTGGAGCATTTGCATCAGAATCGCTGCTAGCACTGAGAAAAAATGCCAACAGTGCTTCAGAATAAGATAATAGAGCTTGTGTTTTGCCTGGATATAGGCAGAGCTACAGAGCACATGGAAATATGCAAGAACCAACTAAATCAATTAAATAGTTTTGAAGAAGTGATTGTTTTAAAATTGTACCATTCTTTTTTGATGATCCACTGCTGCAAGTGTTGCCCATTTCACCATTAGTATACTAATAGTTTTCATCAGTCCTGTGAGCTCATTATCATAAACCCGCCTAAACCCCAAATCAGAACATTTTGAATCAGAAATCACAAAATTGAAGGAAGAAATTGCGCAACTTACATTACAAGCCAGACTCTCATTCACGCAGACAAACACAAAACACATTTGCTAGTTTTGACCAGCAATCATGATGGGTTCAAGTACCACATAACCATGGCTATTTTCATGGTAGTCAACCCCATCAGAGGTATAAGCAGACCAGACAACCAATAATTATTAAGGAATGTGTCACCAGTCCACACCAAGCTCAGGGAACATATCACTATCAGAGAGGCAGACCTAGTGTTCGTAGAGGGTCCTACCAAGGTAGAAACACACAACATGAAAGAAATGTTTCCCAGCAGAGCAATACGCACCAATACTACTACACGCGGACGTAACCAAGGTAGCACGAGGCCAGGATCTAGCCAGCTGCCAAAAAACTCCCAAACAAGGGGTTAAATCATATCTCTCCCTCCGATAAAAAGAACCACAAGGTTCAAGATGTGTGTAGAGCTATTTTTAATAAAGTCTCAAAACGATCCTATTCAGAAATTGTCAAATTCAATTTGCACAGCATCCTGAATATCATGAGCAGACCGTCCCCAAAACAGAAACAAGATAACAACATAAAACAAAATTTTTAAAAACAAATTAAGTCAACAATCTACTTCACGCCATCGGTATTGACAGAGAACGCAGTCAGAAGACAAAAACCTTCGTCTCAGCTAATTGTGCGTGCGTCGCCACCCGAGTAGCAGAAAAACAAACCAGATTTGCCGTCCCACCATGCGATTGGGGTCAACGTTGCCACACCGCCGCTTTGTGCACAGAAACGCAATGTTGCCAATTTGCAGCGTAATGTCAAGCGGACAGCAAAAAACACCGGACCATGTAGCCTTGCCCAAGACACTTGCGCCCTATGTTTTTATACAGGCTACAAAGTGCGTAATTGCACACTGTTTCCACAGGAAAATATTGAATTTTCCACAATTTTCAACAAGCGTCGCGAATGCATAAAACAATTTATCTAGCACAGGGCACACAAAACAGCGTCGTTGACAATGCTGAGTATTAGCATAACACGAGTCGTCAGGCCCGCGATGATGAGCCAAAGTTTCATAACTTTCTGAGCAGACCTGCACCTCAACCTAGAGTAAATCAACATTCGCGCCACACCACCACACTCAATTGTCAACATGCCGGCCTCCGCACTTCGACACCATGCGTTGTAAAAATAAAAGGAAGACAATACTATGCATTACTCGACACCAGGTGTTCCCGGAGTAGTGTGGCAAGCAAACTGATTTCGACACGATGCCAGCCTTTAACAGAAAACATTACCTTAGTCGGGCAACTTCAGTACTGGCGACACCTAATTTAAAACAATTAACTTATGCATTTCAGGCAACATTTATCCGCAGGACTTTTTAGTCGTGGACTATTTAAAACAAGATATAATATTAGGTGTCGACTTTATCAAGAAATATGATGCAATACCTATGTTGAAGCATAATATTCTTTTTATAAATGCCAACGACTCTTAACAAAATATTGCAGGTACAGATACACTCGATAGCAGCCACAAATGACACCGCTGCATCTATCGACCACTGTATCAATAAATTAGACAGCATTAAAAATGAACAGAACCAACAGTCTAAGATCAACAAAAGCTTAAGACAGCAAACAAAAGGCAACTATTACTAATATTATCAATAAGTATAAGGATAGGTTTGCAAATAGCATTTTGAAATTGACAGAAGCAAAAAATTTTGAAATTAAACTTGAACTTTATACACACAAACCTATAGCCACCAGGCCTTATCATATAAGCCCAAAAATTTGTGACAAATTATTGACACAGATTACGGACATGCAGAAGGCAGGTATTATTGAATAAGCTCAATCACCTTATTCCGTGCCACAGATTTTAGAAAGCAGGGTATTGTACTGACCCCCTTTTTAATTGCAAAATTATCATCATAAACAAAAACGGAGAACCACACTTCTTGCCAACAGGGAGATGCTACAGTATACTAACATTTAATTCACCAATTTCTGACCATCCTATACAGAATACGATACTTCCACCCTTGCAATGTGCGTAAAATATGTCATATGTAAATTAAATATTCCATTTACCATTTTTATCATACATAAATATTGTGGTCATGGAGTTTACAAAGGTGTGTACAAGCACCCCCAAAACTTGAGTTTGCAAATATTTTTAGTTAGAAATATCAGAAAGTTATTGTGATTGAGGAACAAATATATGACGTAATTTGTATAACATAGATCTTGCACCTTCGTAAACATGGTTGGTAATACTGTCCCACTTAATTAAAGAATGGAGGTTGCCACCTTATGTACATATGCAACTTTGTGACAGAAGTTGTAAATGATTTAAGACCAATTATTCAAGAGCACGTATAAATTAACAGAAAATGTCTTCTTGGAACACTCATTCGACAAATTCATGCCGACATTATGAAATTTTTTATGAGAGGAAATAGGTAGTACTTGCAAGTAATATTTACAAGTTCAGTACCTATTATTTCGTACAAATATAACAATGTTTTATTGACCAGCACCTGTACAATACTTCCAATTTATAACACCAGTAAGTATTTCTCTCATTACACACGTAAACAGTGTTTAATGGATGAAACAAACCATTTTTTCATTACAATCAATATAATAAAAAGTAAACTATTCTAGCAGATGCATTTGGTAAAGACTGTTCACGGTAAACTGATAACTTTTGAAAGCCCTACTTAAGATCTACGTGTATGAACTATATTTATTATTCAACCATAGGTAAAATTAACATTGTCACAAGCCTCGTCACATTATTCATGCATCAGTCGAGTGGAACTGTGACATTAGAAAAGTACTTATTTTACAAACCTACTAATTCATAAAAAAAAAAAAAAAAAAAAAAAAAATTATTAACACTTTTAATTCACTGTTAAAGCATGGAAATACTTTCCCTCCCACATTATCACCTTTACACCAGTTTAAAAATATGCAGGTAGGGACAGTGACTATTTTCTAAGGTTCATTTCGAAAGTACTCACTTTAAACCATGAACAGCCCTTACCTATGAAGCTGAAACGTTGCTCAAAGTGACACTTTCTAACCCTACTAACATCGATATACTCTCAAATATAATACTTTTTATGTATCGTCCTTATTACAGAAACATTTCTATGCCACTGATCAGAGCGTATTATTCAATTATGCATACACAACTGTAATGTACGGAAATATTAGTACTTGAATTTTTTTATAGTTAGAAAATTGGTTTTCTTCTCAACATTAAAGATACATAACACATTCACGTATAAGGCATTTTTTGGTCCAATTACTGTAAAACTGCATGTAATTTGAAGTATATGTCTTGTGAAACATTTGTTAATAATACAGAAAAAATTACACATATTGTTCCTTTTAATAGGCCTGAACATACCGTAAATGGTGCTTAACCCTTAGACCAGATTAAAGTAATAACTGTCACTTGAATTTTCACTCCACTTCTTTGCAATTATATTGAAGCACTGCTGTAAATAAACTACTTAATTGATAAATTAAAATATCATCAGGGTATTTCCCTTGTACCATATCATACAATATTTAGCAATAATAATTTCTGTACAACAATATAAAACCAATCAATATATTTGTATATAGAAATGCGCAGACTTATTTATATACATGTAACATGCCAAAATAAATACAAAATAATCATACTTACACTCATTTGGAGAATTTGTTGAATTCTCTATCACATTCTGATCATTAAATGTTCACTGGTTGCTGTAAAACACAATTTATGTTACATTAAGAACAACTCCAATACAGCTAATTATAGACAATATGTTAATCAATACAAAACAGACCAATTAGTATAGGAAATGAAGGGGGAGAATCTTTTGAATGTCAGGCAAAATTAATGACAAGCTAAACTTCTGCCAGTATTAGGACCTAACCAGAGGCATATTTTCTCAAAAGTTTTTGATTATGTCAATGTCATGTGATGAGAGTAATCTAATGTATTACCCCAGATACTAAGTGTTGAAACCCAAATGAAGGTTGAAAAAATGTATTCTGTATTGTTTAATCCTGAATATATTAGAATACAATCTTACCCAAAGAAAAATACTTGCAGGGGACTACACAATATTGTTGTTAAAGACTACAATTAATTAAATGGTGGAATCAATAATTAAAATTTCACAATAACAACCATACTTCCCCTGAACTCTACTTGGCTTTCTGGGATAAACGTCCAACCAAGGTGGAATGGTTTTATGAACCTCATCAGTAGCAGCAAGGAAAAATATGACTTCACGTATGTTGTGGCTGTTCCGTTTATTAACATGGATGCTACTAATACACCCACAATATACGAGGACTATATTTTGCTGCAGAACAGAGCAGAAAACCAAACCAGTTATGCATTACAACTTTTGACCAACCCTTATTCTTAAAGGCTTCAGACATTTTAGTTTCTGCTGAAAGTGAAAGTAAAATAGTGAGTGAAGCTTGGTGATTTTCACCTATTAATATCATTTCTGGGCTCCATGGGACAAACAATGAAAGAAAGTAGACTTGAATGTTTATGGGATACTGCATAAGTAAAATTACTGTGCAAATCATGCCAGGGTGTCCACACAAATCTGTAGTAAAATTTCCCTGACTTTCCCTGGCCAAAATTGCTAATTTCCCCGACAAAATTTTTTTAATACTAATTTGCCTATTTTGCAATTTTCTGGGGGGGGGGGGGGGAATAAAGAAAATTTAGCCTACACCATCCCCACAGCTAGCCTAGTACTCTCTCCACTTTCTTCAATTATATTAATTTAACTTTTTATTTATTGACTATCAAAACTAATTGCTAAAAAAAATTATAAATTCAAAAAACACTATAAAAATGCAAATTGCACATTAATTTTGTACAAAATAATAAACAGGATTTACAGTCATTAATTAAGTCAGTCATTGTGTAGTCTTTCAAAATACAACTTTAAGGAACTCAACATAAACGCCACATTTTCTATAACTTTTTCATATTCTCAAGATGTTTTTTCTTGCATTCGATTTCAATGTCTTCTTTCTCCCACTCCAATTTCATGATTTTCCTCTTTTATTCTAGCTCCCCGAGCTGTTGCTCAATTTTACTTTTTTCTCTCCATTGTTTCTCTTCTTCTGCATTCAACTTCTTTTTCTTCTCCAAATAAGCTTGATACTTCGCCTTGCAGCTCGCACAAAAGTAAGCATGCTTCTTGTAATAGTTACCTCTTCTACACCACCTATATTCTTCACAGTACCACAAATAACATAAATAATACATTGAGCCAGTAAAGATTCTTCTAATAAACTTTCAACAAGGAGATACTATTTTACTGAGAAGCCACTTTCTACGAAAGCATTTCCATGTGTCAAAATTAAACACAGCTTCATGACATGCTATAAATCCTTGAATCTGTTGTCATTGCCGATAAGTGTATGAAAAAATTCATCAGTCCAAGAGTGTCCTTGTGAGATACAAAATCAGTGAAACTCTTCTTCCACTTCTCCTACTGAGCTTCAACAGTCAGATTAAGATACTGTTTTTTTTTTTTGCCCTCACAGCCAGGTTTTCACATACTCTTTTGGCACCATGTAACTCTTCTACGGCAACTGGGGAATTTCCATGACTTTTCCACGATGTCAAGCAAATTCCCTGACTTTCCCTAACCAATTTCTACTTCCCAGACTTTTCCCTGACTTTCCAGAATGTGGACATCCTGTGATGCTCAGTGGTCATTAATATTCAAGATGTATCCGAGCATAACCCCTCAAAGCCTCTGTAATCAATGTAATGAAAGAATATTGAGAAAAACTGAAAGTCAGCACCACCACCTTGGTAAAGTTTCCCCAAGCAACTTATTAACTAAGAGATAAATACAGAAGATGTGGCAAAAGAATCTGAAGTTATTCAAGCTTGTGGTAAAATAGACAACTGTATGAAAAACTTAGAATCATCAAGTAGAACTTCAAACCTTCTGATAAATGTTTTAAAATGAATTGATCTTATTCTGCAATTAATTGATGTAGAAAGAACAGAATACTGGGATACGCACTTAGCTACGACAATAAAACTGCTCCCATCCAATGCCGAGGGTACTTAACCTTATTCAAAGTCTGTACACTTATATGTCCAATAAATGATGAACATCAACTCTAAACTGACAAAGAGGGAGCTAGAGTTATTAACAAAGAAAGGGATGATCACAGTGAGACGAAACAGCAAATTTTGGTCACGGACCTGGACCGATATAACTACTGAGCAATGCCTCACATGCCCAATGAAATCTGTCTAAGGTTTGACATAGAGGTATAACTGAAAGCACACTGTCTAAATGGGTGTATAGAACACATTATTTAAAAATACAACGAGCCAATAAAGAAATATGGGAATTGCCACATTGTTTACTGAACATGTAGAAATTAGAGAAACAAGAAGAAACCTGTCAGGTTTAGAAAAGTTCACTACATGGCTGAGAACAAAATATGTTCACTAAGTTATCGGGAGAACGTGCATCTTCAGCAGTTGGCTAATTGTCTGGTGACACTACGAACTGTGATCAAGCTTATGAAACGGGGATTGCAGCAGTGGGAAAAAGAAAAATTTTTGGCTAGTTACGGTTGCAGAGAATGGACTCATGCCAACCCAGAAAAAGGTTAAAGATCAAAGAAAGTGGTAACCAATACTTTACAGTTTTTCAAACGAATATTGCATGTTTGTGACAGTCCAAAAAATTTAAAGTGTGTCCAACATGTGAGCTGGCACCTAGGCAGCCATCTCTTTCCAATGATGGGGCCAGAATGGTGTAGTGGTTAGATTACTCACCTCCCACCTAGGCAAACAAGGTTCGATTCCTGGCAGCATTGCTCCCAAATCTTCACATGTGAGAAGAATTGTGCCTGACGATGCTGGTTGGCAGGTTTTCTTCAAGATCTCCCATTTCCCCCACCCTTGCATTTCGGCGCTGCTCCATGCTCACCTCATGTCACCCTCATCAGTTCTCAAGAGCTCAATGTTATGGGCCGCCCAAATTTCTCTACTCCACATGCCACTTTTCAATTGTCGCTTTGAAAAGGGACAAAATCTACATTAATGAAAGGTATTTGAGAGTGTTACAGGAACATATTGATGCAACTGATGTTATATTTGTACTGAATGGAGGATTTTTGATTCACTATGAGAAAATACCACTATCATTTTTTATGGTTATTCGGAGCATTAAACCAATAAACACGAAGAACCAAGCAGAAGAGTTGCAAAGAATACTTCATGTAATACAAATTTTGAGGAAAACACCAAATATATGACCCCCAAAGAAACTTAATACACAGGAAAAACAAGAAAATATTGCACGCAGTATCACTAGAACTGAATAAAAGGGGATTATTAACCTACATTGTAGAAGGTACTGATGATATTGTCAAAGTTGCCATAGGAAAACTCAGTGTTCCAAGGTGGTGGTTTTAGGTTATGATTGATTTGTTGGTCTTATTAATGGCCCTTACCACTGAGAAAGAGAAGATGTATATCAGCAAATAAAGAGGTAGTAAGAATCCAACAAAAACTATTTAGCAATATTGAAATGTTAGTTGAGCAACGACGTGACATACGAACTAAATTATTTGGGCATGCAGCAAGTGGTTGCGATACATCAAGCTTTTATGGTACAGGAAAGGTAAAAACAATATAAATTTTGTGCCTGAAACTAAAAGCTGGTTTTGATGTCTACAGACGACAAAATATCAAAAGAACAATTGCTAATTAGTGGAAAAAGATTTATTCTAGGACTATATGGAATGGAAAGATATTCAAACGTGAATGAAGCCAGGTATTTCAAATTCTTGATGACAAAAAAGTCAAATTTGAGATAAAATTTTGATTTGGTCAAACTACCTCCAATAATAGAAGCATGTCAGCAACAAATAGTACAGGTTTATTTGCAAAATCAAAGATGGTTGAGAAATAATTTGCCAGAAACTGAATGAGGATGGAAGCTGGAGTCCGTAAGAGGGAAGATTTCTTTTTAGCCATTAATATTCAAGGGTTCAAATGCTCTGAATTCCATAAGTTTACATTTCTGTCTGTTCCATTCCTTTGTTACAGTTACATGCCTTGAACAATGTGATGTGTGACAGGTCATAACCCCAAATATAAAATATTCAATTACATAATAAATAAATATTTAGGCCCATCTATCTGTTGTCAAAGTGGTACATTTTATAATTTTCTTTTGTATTTTGATGCTTCTTGTCCGGAAAGTCTATAACATTTCATGTGATATGCCGACCTGGCCAACATGTGTACAAGTGCAATTAAAGCTGATAATAATAATAATAATAATAATAATATAAAAACTTTAAGAAACTTATGTCAAGTGCATTTAATTATATCTGCAATATTGTTCAGCAATTCTGAAGCTTCAATTGATGTGTGTGATATTTACATAACAGTCCAAGAATATGAATCGACACCTCAGTATGTATTTAATAAGTTTTCAGCAAAAAACACTACAAAACTGCTTCATATTATACATGGAACATTCCTCCTGTACCTTTAATATGTTGGCACAGTTTCTCAACATTATGTTTAACTTTTCAATGTGCATGGGCAAACAAACGGTGAGCATTCAGAGATGCCATGAATAACCTCAATCTCTGTAATGGAAATTGTATTTTACATTAAAAGTGTGAATGCAATTTTGTGAAAATACGTTGTCATTGGTTGGTTGTTTTTTTTTTTTTTTTTTTTTTTTTTTTGTATTCTGGTGAAATTATGTTTACATCGCTATAGTCACTAATTTTATAAGCTAAAATTGATTTTCTTGTTAGAAAGGTTAGGACAAGCTTAACTATTTTTGATATTCTTAACATCAAAGGTAAACTGGCCATTTCCTTATACATAGTGTATACAGCTATTTGTTTCATTTTGCCTTAAGTCACATACCATTATCAGTAGAAATTTTGATAGTCTGCTGATAGTGTCATGATTGTAATATATGCAGCGAGTGATTGTTTTGAAATATTCTATTTAAAATAGCATGTAATTTAAATATGCCTTTTTCCTTAGTTCTGCCCCTACATAATATTAAAATTAATTCTCATGTCATTTAAAGGTGATTTAACACAAACTGTTAGCCATATTCAATGGACTAAATATTTATTAGTATCTTTGAGAGTTCCATTCCTACGATACTTCATGGGCAAAAATTCAAAAACCTTGCACATATTTAACAAGGAATGTTCTAAATAGCATGTAACTGATATAATTAGGGGAAATAGCCCAAGCATTTGGCTCTTCTGAAACTCTTGAGACAGGATAATAAAAAATAATTTCCAAAGTCTGGATCATTTATTTCAAAATAGTAAGAACCACGTCAGTATTCATTTACTGAAACCAACTTGTGTGTATTAATAGTGTGCATACAATAGATATTCACTTGTTGCTTTAAATACAGTGAACTTCTGAACAGGTGATTAAATAAACACCACATGGCAATGTTTACATTGATATAGAGTAGAAGGATATGCAACAGCCTGAAAATATAAAATAAACAGGGCTTTCAAAAGTGCTCACTTCATCATGAACAGCCTTTGAGACAGTTACCACTTCAAAGCCTTTTGCACCAAATTATCTGTTGTATTTAGTATGTTCTTGCAAATCTGCTAGTGTGAATTACTGTGGATTTTGAAAGTCAGGTTCACATTGTTCAGCTATGTGAGAGCATTACAATGGTCTTTCTTGTAACAACACAGCAGCCATGGTTGAAGATGATGCAACTGACGATGAATAAGCATATATATATTTAAATATTAAATGTATTGAAAAACTTAATTATATGTACTGAAATGTTAATAAGGATGATAAGTAAATAATAAAATCTACTGAATGAATAATACACATAAAGAGGTAAAGAACAAAAAAATGCAATGTGATCTAGTTGTGAGTGGCAGGTCTGTGATGCTGTGAACTTCCCTTGACGAGGTAAAATTTTCAATAGTTCAATGAATTTATATCTTGAAGTATTAATCTTAGCAAAAGAAGTCAATAGACCTTATTTCATATAACTTAAGAAATAAAACTACAAAAAGTTCATTCAGCTAAGATAAATGGTAATGGAAATATCAGTGATAATCCATAAGCTTACAAATCTGATATTAAAGGCGAGGTAGGGGGAAAGCACAGCGAGTAGAGATGGTGACTTTTAGGGGAATATACATCTAGTTGGGTCCTGACAACACTCAGAAGTTCAGCTTGTAACCAATTTTTCCTTGACACAATACCTTTATTTCCTGGGTTCTATCTGGTACAATCTCAACACAAAGGTAGATCTCAACAGATATTACAGTGATAGAAACCATAGCAGGCAGTCAAACTAACAAGGCATACCAAAAATAATTGCTGAAATGTGTAAAACATTTCCAAAACATATTTTAGAAATAATGGTATTTCGATTTACTAAGGCATAAGATGATGCTCACGACTTTAGAAAGCCACCTTTAGTAGAACAAATTTGTTACCACATAGTGATTTAGATTTACTACGAGACCACAACAAAGTCACTACTGGTATATGGTACTCAACATATCCACAAATGTCAAAAGGCACAAGCTTTCCGTGAAGGGAGGCAAGAGCGATGGCCCTCCTTTTTTTGCAGTGACAAATGTTGACTGTTTCCATTTGAAAGCATTTTTTTTAATTACATGAACAAACAATTCTGAAGAGGGAGAGCACAAAGGAGAATGGGAGAAAGCCCAAAAATGGAAAGGGAGAAGGGAAGTATAGTGAGCAGAAAGGGGGATGGGAAGCGAGCACAAAGGGGAATATGGTAAATGAGCACAAAGGGGACAGGGAGTTGCCACAAAGGTGGATGGAGAGTGGGCATATAAGCGGAAGGGAGTGGCAAAAGGGGGAAGGGAAGTGGGCAAAAGGTTGAAGGGGGTGAGCATAAAGGGGGAAAGGGGGTGAGCATACAGGGGGGAAAGGGGGCCACCACAAAGGGGGTGAGCATAAAAGGGGAAGAGGGTGAGCACAAAAGGAGAAGGGAGAAAGGGGTAAGGAGCACAAATGGGGAAGAGGGCATAGGCGAGCGAAAGGGGCATAGGAGGGAGAGGAGGGGAAATAAAGACAGGGGAGGGGAAATACACGAGAGATGGGGAAATACAAGTGAGGAAGGGAAACAAGCGAGGAAGGGAAACAAGCGAGGAAGGGAAACAAGCGAGGAAGGGAAACACAAGAGGGGAAATATAAAAGGTCGGGCAATACAAGAAAGAGGAAGGTAAATATGAGAGAGAAGGGGAGAGAAAAGGGGAAATAAGGGAGAAAAAGGGACAGAAATAGGGAAATAGGGGAGAAAAGAATAAATAGGGGAAAGGAGAAAAGGAAAAATAGGGAGAAGAGAAAAAAGGGAAAATAGGAAAGAGAAGGGGAAAAAAGAGAGAGAGAAAGAGAAGGGAAATAGGAAAGAGGAAATGGGAAAATAGGAGGGAGAAAAGGGGAAATAGGAGGGAGAAAAGGGGAAATAAAAGAGAGAAAAGGGGAAATGGAAGAGAGAAAAGGGGAAATGGAAGAGAGAAAAGGGGAAATGGAAGAGAGAAAAGGGGAAATGGAAGAGAGAAATGGGGAAATGGAAGAGAGAAATGGGGAAATGGAAGAGAGAAATGGGGAAATGGAAGAGAGAAAAGGGGAAACGGAAGAGAGAGAAAAGGGGAAATAGAAGAGAGATTAAAGGGGAAATAAAAGAGAGAAAAGGGGAAATATGGGAGAATAAGGGAGAAAAAAGGAGAAATAAGAGAGAAAAGATGAGCGAGAGAGAGACAGAAATGGATGATGAGGTAGACATGGAAGTCGGGGACAAGATAGAGAGATGTAAGTCTGGGATGAGATAAAGAGATGGAAGTGGGGGAAGAAACGGGGCAATTGACGTGGGCGTAGAGAGAGAGAGTGGGATTGTAAGGGACTCAACTGCTAGGTCATTAGCACCCACAAGAAGTTCTAAGCTTAATATACATTGAAAAACTCCACAAGAAGCAAAAACCCAACTGACACAACAATAGAATTGAATTCCACTGCCACATTCACATCAAGAGGAACCTCAGCACTGAAGTGGAGGGAGCGCTGTAGATGTGTCCAGTCTGCATTCTTAAGCACCCACCAAGGTGGTATAGGTGCGAGACTACAAACAGCACATGATCTAATACAATTGGATAATAATCACTTCCACAGAGATCTGGGGAAATAGACCAATCAAAGTGGGTGACCAAAGTTGGACTACAAAAAGAAAGATTGATTCAGGGCGAAGTGCCAATATGGTTGGCGAAATGTGTAGGTGTACCAGTGTTCAACAGGGCAATATTAGAACTGGTGAGCCACAACTACCACACGACCCCAACCATCCCTGTGGTCTGAACCCCATAACTGACTGTAGGCGAAGTCGCCAACAATCAGAAATGGAGGTGGAAGATGAGGTGGAAGTATCTCAAGATCTGCTGACCTTACATACTGGTGGGGAGGGGGTACATATATGATACTAACAGTGACAAACATGCTGAGGAAAACCCTGACCACCACTGCCTACAGAGCAGTGTGAAGGGCAACAGCTTCATAGTAAACAGAATCCACCACAAGACAGACACCGCCACAGGCACGTTATATCAACATGTTATCCAGGCGGTAAACCATGTGACCTCAAAGGGAGGCTGTATCTGTGGGACGAAAGTGCATTCCCTTAAGGCAAATGACTGTAGAGGAGGGCAACACTAGGAAATGTTTTATTTCTTCATGATTAGTGGAATGACCTCGGCAGTTCCACTGTATGTGTGATATAAGTTATGGAAAGGAATGTGCGGAAAAAACTACTTCAATTTCCCTCTATCTGTTTATCACTGGCTAAAGCTCCTGAGCCTTCACATCAACTACCATCCTGGCGTCTGGCTCTGTGAAGACAGAAAGGAGAGTGGGCCAGTGGATGTGATCCTGCGAATCATGGCCACTCACAGGAAGGGATATAAGAGACAGCGTCTTTGGCTTAAAATTTGTTCGTGGCAGGTTCCTGACAAGATTTGCTAATAACAGAAGGTTTTAATAGTTTCTTTTCAGCTGGCCTACATTGCGTACCAACAGACGTGGTCCAGGTCGTCCGGACTCTGTGGCTTCGGTGTACTTGCAAACTGAAAATTCATTCTGGGTAGCCACATCGACTGTCTGTACACGTATCCTTAACTACTGGTCGAGCAGTGGCAACAAAATTGTAAGGAACAGAAGGCTATGGGCCCAGGAAAGCATGAAAACGTTTCCGTGCCTCATACAAGGAAACCTTGTCCATGGCCCGGATCCATTGAACAGCTTGCTCCTCCTGGTACAAGGGGCACTCCTTCGACCAAACCAAATGTCCTTTGCCGCAGTTCACACACCAGCGGCTTGCTGCAATTAGGAGTATCTGAATGTGGTGGGTCATCACACTTCAGACAAGCTGGTGGGTTCCGACATTTTGCAGAGGAATGACCAAACTGTTGACAGTTGTAGCAACGTAGAGGAGCAGGAATGAACTGCTTAACACGCACATGTAAGTACCCTAGATTTATAATGGTGAGAAGATCACACACACCAAAAGTCAAGATAAGAGTAGCTGTACGTGACATGACATCATTAGTAGTCTTCAGCACACTGCGAACATCGGTGACATACTGAGTTTGCAGCTCACGAAATATCTCTTGTTTTGATATGTCGATCAAGTTGGGACACCAACAGAGTTGGGAAGAAAACTTTTATTTATCAAACACGTTTTTTAAACTGTTTTTTGTTTTAAACATATATTTTAAATAATACTACAAAAAATATGTTTTAAACATACAAACCATGTTTTATACAGACTATTAATATCTTGTAAACTTTTTTATCTGGCGTGGTATGTTATCACTTATTCCTATGTCTAGGAGTGAAGTATAACCAGGAGAGAAATTTAGTAACTTTTATGGAGGGGAATTTATTTTTCCTGCACCCTAGCATCTTGTAGGAGGCAGCCTGCTTAGTCAAGTAGTACATATTTTGTCTACGATTCAATTACTGCATGATTGATAACTTGCAATGAATTATTTTTACTAAGTAATTTGTAACGTGAGAAAATTAAAATAGATGGTTAATGTATTGTAATTATGAATTCAACTGGTAGAAGGAAGGACCCAGTATAGCATCATTTTGTAGAAAACAATACGTACTAATAATAAAACTGTAAGAGCCAAATGTAAAGTGTGTAAAGAATATACGGTTGGGCTTGTTGCAAGAATGAAATGGCATTTAGAAACAAAATGTTCCCATAAGAACACCACCATACAATTGGAAGATAATGCCAACTTAACAAAACATGAAGAAGAAAGGGAAATTTCTATTTTGTCTACTGGTATCATGAGCACTTGGCATGTAACTCATGCCACACAAGCAGAAGCTCTGTTCCAATATTCCTATGGCAACAGCAACAAACTGGACCAATTCAGCTACATTCTAACTGCTCAGGTAAGGAAACTTTCGGTTTGTAATGGAAATTTAAAGCAAATAAGATATAAAGTTTTATAGGTTATGTATAGCATGAAATTGAAAAGTGCAGATTTCCTCATAAATGGTTTAACAATTTTTTTCACAGTTTTGTTTATGGTCTTACTCACAAATACAAAATTTAGGGTGTAATCTGTTGTGAGCTTACTGGAAAAAGTTTGTTAAGTCCAGCTAACTTATTGTTGAGATATTCATAAGGTTAAGAATAACTGTAACTAAAATGTGCTGAGTTAAGAAATTGTATTATAACGTGAGGCACTTGCATCCCAGACTAAGAGTGCACACTTCATATAAATGTAAAATTCAAAGAGCATTGTCACAAAATGGACTTGCCAACTTTTTCCAGTAAGCCCACCATTAAATGGGCAATTATTGAACTATGTATGACCTATAATCTGGCTGAAGTACAATTTATCCTATTATGATTCGATAATTAATCCAAAATAAGTTGCTCATATTTATGAAGTATTCATTATGAAAGAAGCACTGCTTATTCACACACATAAGTTAATTACTTCTAATCTGATTCAATGTTAAATTAAGACCTAATTGTGAGCCAGTTTTGTCCACAAAACACGGGAAATTTTTACATTTCAATAATAAACAAAATGTTGCCAAAATCAAGCAGGTTTAAGATAAGATTATTTTATTTTCCAACAATGTAAATTGAAGTTATGTTGCAATGAGCTATTACTATAATCCATTCCCACTTGAAGTAACTTTCTCGAAGCCCTGCTAAATATCTACTTGCAAGCCCGTTTTGTATCCTTCCGCCAAATGTAAACAAACATTACCACGTAACTGCCATGTAGTATCTGTCAAAATCAATGATTACATTCCATTGTGTGTGTACATGTGTTCGTATACTTTCACTACACCTACAAATAAACATTGAAATGTGACCTACTTTTATACCTGCCAAATGTGTTGTTTACTGCTTAAAGCTTTTCAAAGAATTCTGTAATATTTCAAAAACCATTCCATACGAATATTCACAGTTTAGGCCTATAACATTATTTAGGTCAGCTTTATGACGTTTTAAAAATGCCTTAATTGACGACAGTCCTTACAGTTATTTTACATTAACATAATTGCTTTCAAGACATAGCACATCACATGTAATGCATGTTAATATTTTGTCATGACTGTGTTTAACACTGTTACAACTGCGAGGTAAAGAACTGTAGTAATTTATCCTATTTGTTATTGATATGTGTTGGGTTATTTCTTTAAAAGGATATCTTCAGTTGGAATAAATATCAAAACAAAGGAACAACCAGTCAAATGAAAAAGGCACATTAAATTTAAGCAAGCAACTCGTGTTGCTTATTTTTGTCGTACAAACTTAAAAGATGAAGCTGTGAACATGCACACACACAAGCCTATGGTAACTTTTATTCTGCTCATATTTCTACGTATTGCTACATACTGTTTATTAGGATTATTGAAATTTATCGGGCTGGGCTTAGTTTTTGTTGGGATTGTGGCCCATCACGTTAACCGACTGTGTTTCAAACACCTAGGGCAATGGTACAATGTTGTGATAAATAAACAGACATGGATGTAAATAATTAACTTCGTCATGAAAACAGATCACAGTTAAAACGTATAAATAATACATATCAAATATTTGAAATCACATACACACAGGGCCAGCCAAATGACAACCACGCAGTAACACCACACATTTCACACGCAGAGGTTAAAGAAACACACGCAACAGTATATTTATTACTGGCATGGAAACAGATTTATCACATCATAACTTGCCTAGGTAGGTTTAAAAAACACATCTACAAACGTGATGTGGTAATTTGAAATATTTTTTGGAGTAAGAATAATTTCTGCTTCGTTTGGAAAAAAAAAAAAAACAATACGCCATGACATGGCTCGCCACGTCTGCCAACTTCCAATGGTATCCACCTCGCCATAATATCTAAATATATTAAAATAAGTATTCAAATATTAAAATCTCTTTTCAGTTGTAAATTACAAATTAAAAAATCATTATTTTGCTGTAATAAGTATGAAATATACTACAATTGAAAACATGTATAATTTTTCTGCTTATTAATGAAGTGAAACTTCCTTAGAGTGAGAGAGACAAAGAAAGGGAATGAGCGGCAAGCCTCCCCCAGCCGACAGTTACTTCCTCACTCAGTAAAACAAACACCGTACTACTACAGCCTATGTACAATATTGTGCGCTGTTACTTTAAACTGTAAAAATTAAATATGTTGCCACCGGGACTACCTAACTACTTAAATATTTCAATAGGCACCGTTTAATATACAAATAGCATATTAAAAAAATTGGTTAAAATAATATTTTTAACTAACAATTTCTTACCAGCAGTTGCCAACACGTTGCTGCTCTCGCTGTTAGTTCATACTTAACACTATATATATATATATTACAAGTTATAGAAGATATTAAGGTAAAGTTTCATTTATTAAATAATATAGTACTCTAAACCACAGTGTTATATATTTGTGGAATACAGGTTGACATGTTACATCTAGGTTGATTTATCAAAGGTACTATTTCAAAAGTCTCTTCCAGACAAGAATGGACTATACAGTAAATATTTTTTGTCTTTTAAGATACAGCAGCTGAGTGATTAACAAAATTGTATTTTCACAAGCACACATTCCATACTTTATAATGTTGTGTTTCTAACTGTGATCAACAACCATGGGCGTGGCTCTTCGAGCACAAATATTCAGATGTATTAAATAAACAGAGATGTCATGTTCTCTGCTCATGTAAAAATTACTTAAAGTTTATGTTCATATATTCATTGCTCACATTAAGTAATGGTTACAGAAAAAGCAAAACTTCCCCCAACAATTAACTAAAGCATATATAGCTATCATTGTGGGATTAGTGTAGAAAGCTGGCAAGTACCAACTTACTTGTTATATTCAGGTTGAAAGTCACACTGAAAGCTTCGAAAGATTAGAAATAACCATAGCTTAAGTGGGCTATGTTCATTAATTATTATAACATAACACAATTATATCCCAGGTCCCAGCATATTAATACACATGTCATGTAATGTAAAATTCCAAGAACATTACAACAAAATAGGCTATCAACTTTTTCCACTAACCTCACAAAATAATAACTGATAGAGATAATTCATTTGTAGTGAAGTGTTTTAGTAGTAACAAAGTTAAATGTTACCTCCAACAGTAAACCCTTCCTCTGTTGAACTTTTAGTGGAGATGTAAACTAAATCAACTGGATCGGACTTTTTGTTTCAGATAGAGAGAGAATGCCAACATTTGGCTGTAAAAGTTCTATTCCATCAATTGTACTTTCGGAATAAATTGTAGTGAACAGGATTCAGATTTAAATGAAGAATATCTGGCTTCTGGAGCAGGTGCAGCACATATGAAATCATCTGCCTCTCGCACTTGCAGCTTACAAGGATTGGATAGGTTTACAATACACACCACAGTAAAAGAGAAGAAACAACTGGATTTGCAACTTGCTCACTTTATTTTTGGTATAAACTCAGCTTTCAGGCATGTTGAACAAACATCCTGAGCTTATAAAAATGGTTCAACTACTTTGCCCTGGCTACAAACCCCTTAGTCAAAGGACAATTTCAAATGAACTAGATGACATTTATGCTGAGAAATGGACAGAAGTAAAAAAAACTGTCAGGAAAATCCATGTGCATGGCTCTGGATTGTTGGATCAATGTGGACAATGATCCAATTGTTTGTATGTCTGTCAGTGATGTGTTGGACCAATGTACTCATCTAACAAACCATTGACACTGAAAATAACAGCCACTCATGATTACCTCTTACTGATATAAAACTCAATAAAAAACTGTCAACAATATGGCTGCAGGGTTTGAAGTTTCATCACTGATAACGCTGCCAACATGGTGAAAATGAGGGGGAACTGGCAAGAAAAGACACCAAAGATGTTATAACTTACAGTTGCTCAGCTCTCCTCAATTTGCTAGCACATGACTTGCAAGTACTTAGCATTACTGAGCATATTAAGCACTAAGCAAATAGTGACGTATTTCAGGAACACTCACTATGTAACTGCCAAATACAAGCAGGCTGGTGGAAGAACTCTCGCTCTCCCACAGATGTTCCCTTAAATTTTTTAGCTTACTGCATAGAGTCTTATTTTAACAATAAGCACATCATTGCTAATGTCTGCACTGAAAATCAAAGTGCAATTAAATAAAGCGTAAGTGCTAAAGTGAGCTATGCCAGTTTGAAACCAAATTCTCAACACCACTTCTAAAGCCTATAATTTATTATAAAATACAAAAATGTTTTGAATTTTTAAAGGAAAAAATGTTTTAGTCTTACAAAAAACCAAATATAATAAAATCTGCATGTTAAGAAATGGCTTAAAAACCGTGATACCCCTTCACAATCATAAAAAGCCACAGAATCTCGATTTCCAGCCACAAAGTCTTTCTAATGATATGTTATCAAACACATTGCCACTTGCTAAGGAGAAAATCTGATGAATACCACGCAAGATACATTAAAAAATGAATCAGTTCTCTGCACACATCAAGGAGAAAAATTTGTAATACTCGAATGAAAAAAGGGATCCATTTAAAACTGCATGACAAGGATTTTGTTTACTAATGTGTTATGCATACAAAATTTAGGATAGTTTACGAGGGCATTCGACTCCTGTAATGTGACCAACCTACATACCATGTAAACAGTAAATGCTCTCGCTCCTACAGTATGATGAACTGCTGTGGGATCTGTGTTGTTAGGTTGGCTATTTTGATGATGTCTTTGGAAGAAAATAGTACTCTGAACTAAAAGTTGTAATTTAAAATCTTAATTATTCTTACAACATTTATGGTTTAAATTATGTTTCTAAAGCAATATTAAATTTTCTTGGCTATTAGTAACGGGACTTCAAAAACATGTTCAGCATTTATGACAGAATATGTCAACATATACGAACAGTAAACGTTTCCAGCCAATGGCTAGCCATGTTTATGTTTCCACTTTCCAGCCCAGTGAAGGCAGTTGTGCAAGCACTTTTTTTCTCATTGTGTTTATTATACGAATATCTCATTGGTGTTGTCGGAATTTTTAATCGGTAGTTAATTATTTTGTACAGTGTTGATTTTACTGAATGATTTTGCAAATAAATTATTTAATGCTAGTGAAAAACGTGATTTAAATGAAGTAAATTTGCAATGATTGCCAAAGAAAAACAAGCATTCAAGAGGTTACAACAGTAAGTTTACATGTTTTGTAAATGTATTTGTAAACCGTTAATATAATTGTAGAAGAGCACATGGCCTGAAAAATGCCGCACTTTCCACACTTTTACAGTGAGAAAATAATATGTATTTGTCTACATCGTAAATTTGAGTGTAAGGTTAACTTCGGTCAAAGTGTGTACATGTATATATTGCTGCATCTGTACAAATACAACACAGATGTATGTATCGCGTTTTGTATTTTCATTAAAGTTATAATATATGAAGATAAATAATTGAAATGTTGTATCCATACGAGCAAACTTTTCCACTGCCCCATCAAAACAATATGCAACTCAAAATGCCACACACTCATGCCGGAATCACATAGCCCCGACCAACACAGCACAACACAACCAAAAACGCAGCCACGACACACATCAATTTGACTACTTGAATTTACAGCACGACCGACACCACACTCTCGGCATTTAACCTAACTATTTAGAAGGTGCTGATAGGCTATGTTAGTCTCAAAGGCGAAGAACAAGAGGGAAATTTGTAATACATAATGGTGACAAATTGATATCGATAATGCATACAAAAGTAAAATTATTATTTTTGTAGTTTTCAATTCATTTTTTGTTTAAGCTGCGTATTTACCATTGTAGGGAAAGCTTCAATACAACTTCAATTTGCAATGTTGTACATTCTGTGCATTGTGCCGCACGACACGACGAAGAAGAGAAATCATTTCTAATCCAAAATTGCATGTCGGATGACAGAATCAGTCGGGCTTACAACAATCAATCTTGTATTTCATTGGCTGTTGGCCATCGTGTCGTGTGCGTTAGGGCTATGTGATTCCGGCATCATAAGAACATCAAAATAAGCCTGTCTCATGAAAGACAATAAACTAAAGCCCCCCCGTACTTTTTCCATTTCCCTTGAAATAAAATTAAGATACCCTAATTGGCCCCACATTTCATTGCCATGAACATTTCTCTGTTATTATCGATTGAAACGCTAAACACTCTGATTCTGGAGGATTTCAAAATTTAAAGCTTACTGGGCATACAAACTCGTAAGTTGTATCACTTGTATTTTTTTAGAATGTATAAAAAATTTGTCAAGCTTGTTACGCAGGGATACTTGTTAGTGAATGAATTTAAAGGTTTTTCCTGTTTTTAAAGGCTGTATTTGAAAGTAACATAATGGCATGTAGGTTTCAACATTGGAGTCTTTCATAAACGTTTTGGAGCATTTTTATTTTGCAAATTAAAAGCGTTCATATGTTAAGAATATTGTAAAAGTAACAGAAGAATAATTCATGTAAACAGGATTTACATTACAAAGACAACTTTTTGGTATCAAGTAAATTATAAAATGCTTATCAAACAAAATTCTTTCAATTTAAACACCCAATGAAGGTGCTCCAACATCATAAAGAAGTGTCTCATGAATCAGCAGGAACTGCAACATTCCAAAATTTACCGCTAAGGAAAATTAACTTTATGATGTCTTCAGTCTTGAGTAGGTGGAGCATCTATTTAATGTGTAAGTAACATGTTCGTTTGATATATTGTTGCTGTATGTCACATCTGCTTCTTTAGAGCGCTTTGTAACATCTCTGAACTGAAATACAGTTTTTCATTAGGTACCCTAGAACAAGTCTAGGGCTGTATTCACATTTTTGAGGAGGGAGGTTGTGCGACTGAACTTCAGTGTAAATATCAACACTAAGTTAGTCAGAAATAAGTTTTTATTCGCAGCATGACCATCTGAACACACAGGTATTTGAGAAAAGTTATTAAAGTATTTTGTATGTAGACCTGCAATATTTAACATTTGAGTTACTAAATGAGTTATTAAAATTACTGAAATTAAGTAACATTTGCTTAAATATTATTTTGGCTACCTACATACTTCAACATCCTGAGAATTATAACCACCATAAAAGTATCAGGCTGTATAATTTGTTGTCATATCATACCACAAAGCTGAATTATGTACTTTTAATGCAATAGTAGGCATATCCTGTATGTAAGAATGTATACTGTCTTTGAAAAGAAGGTTTAGGTAAAGAGAGGGGGGGGGTGGTATTTCGGTATTTGCACATTCCTGGGAGGGGGGGTGGTATTCCGGTATTTGCGCATTCCTGGGGGGGGGGGGGATCTTGGCATTTGGTGTTTGTGGAAACCATGCTAAATTTTTATGTTTACAAGAACTTACTTCAGGTAAGTGTGACACGATTAGTTAATATATTTAGGTGTATTCAAAAACAGTAAAATATATTTTATTCATTTGACAGTCAAAATACAATTTCATTTTCGGGCATCCTGGTTACAAATTTCTTGCAAGGTAAAAAAAAATCAATTTATGGACTTATTAAATGAGCTGTTACTCATTACCATAAAAAATTTATATAAATTAAAAAATTAGGGGGTGGGGGTGAGGCAGGATTTTTGTATTTGGTGTTCGTGGAAACCATGCTAAAATTTTATGTTTACAAGAACTTTCCTCAGGTAAGGGTGACAAGATTAATTGTCATTAATATATTTCAAGTACCGTATACTAAAAACCAGTAAAATATCTTATTCACTTGACAATCAAAATTCAATTTCATTTTCCTGCATCTTGGTTACAATTTTTCATTTTCATGCATCTTGGTTACAAATTTCTTGCAAGGTAAAAAATTTATCAATTCATAGACTTATTACATGGGCTGTTAGTCATTTACATAAGATATTTATAAACTAAAATGAATGGGATTGTTGCCAACCTGCAACTGTTTGAACGGCCCTTCACAGCTTCTAAAAGTCATTTGGGAGGAGGCACATGCAGTTTGTTTACAAAAACGGGCAGTCTTATGTTGTTTGTTTACAAATACTGGCAGTCACATGGTGTTTGTTTACAAATATTGGCAGTCACATGGTTTTTGTTTGCAAACAGTCACCTTCAATGACAGTTCAGCTGTGGCGGGAGGATACATAGCCACCCAGATGCCATTGGCACTACTTTTCTAGAATTGTCAAATTTGAGACCACCTACTTGAAATGGACAACACCATAATTTAGTTATCAGAATGCATGATCCAGAGCATAATTCATAAATTAAGGTTATCAAACAGCCTCATAAAAATTTTCACATATTCTACAGTAGTACGGTTTCGCAGCAGACATGAACTAAAGCTTAGATTAACATGACCATGGTACTAATAATACCAGGGCATAAAACTTCAAATTGCAAGAGGCTCAAAATTAACATCCTGATAAATTCCTTTCAATAGAATCAAAGTAAGATGATATCCATTCCTTTGCTAGTCTTAAAATGTTATCAAACTAAATGTTAAACACAGGTTAGAAACTTAACCAATTCTTCTGTAGTATGCTCGTACAGGACTGAGAATACTGCTTGCAAACCCCTAGGTTTGGTAAAGAATGCCGCAGTTGAATCCATCTATTCAAACGATGTTACAATTTAGGTGAAAATTATGTGAAATGCTGATAGAAGTTTAACAAAAATTCTGGCATGGGGATGCTCCTACAAATGTCTTCGTTGGCTATTATGCGGCTCTTAACATCAAGGTCTTGAGAACCAACTAAATGTTCGCCGGTAATTGTTAAGAATAGTTGCTTTTCCAAAACACACTTACAGAAAAATTCCATAAAATTGTAAGTATCAACATTAATAAATCAAGCTAATTATGAATTTCATGGAGGCATCACAATATTCTCTGTACCTACTATGAAATGTGATGGTGAAGGTAATGAAGATTAAGGAATTTGGGGGTTAAATGTGTAAAAATTATGTAAAATGCTACCAGGGTTTCTTTACCATACTAAATGAAGGAAGACTTGTCCTAACTTCATGTAACTTCACAATAGATGAATTTTGATGGAAGAGGGGGGGGGGGGGGGTGACAGCACGCTACACGAAACAAGAGTGTGAACATGACCTATTTTTGAGTCACAATGTATGTTTGGCTTTGATTTTTTACTATTTAGTAAGCAAGTAAACTGTAATTGAATTGAATGTGGAAAGTGATGATTTTCTTTTGCAATTATCCTTCAGAGCAGGTACTGGCTTTAAGTAATAAAATTAGTAGTGAAGTGTTCAGAAGAATTTTTAGACAGCTACATAATTAGAAAGAAGGCTATTTATTTGGGTTGAATGTGACATTTTCTCTGCATAACTTCAACCTTCGCACAGTTTTCAATAGTGAGGCAATTACTTCAGTATTTTTGTTAATGTTGGTGATGGTAGTAAGTGTGTGTATTTTGTTTACTGAAGGTGTACAACTTTTGGGATTTAGAACTGACTGCCACCTAGCTTCAGTAGAGGATTCATTCAAAACCGGCACTTGCCTTCTGGAGTGTGTGTGATAGGAAGCTCAAAGGGTACACTTATCTTTCTGCTTCATACACTAATACTTGCTTTGTTCATTATCTGGTAACACCATATGAAATTGGTAAATCTGTCTCCTCCATGCTTGCTATCTCACAATCCTGGAAGCAGAGTGATGAAGATCTCCTAGGAATTCACTTTTCTGGAGCCATTTGCAAACATTTCATGCATTCAGCATTTCTCATAGTGGTATTGTACCTATTTTTTGCTTAATTTCCTTTGTAAAAGGGCCATTCTGTGCCAAAATGAACCCAAGTAGTATTTATAAAAATATAACAAAACACGAAATCATTTATTTGGTGTAATATTATAAACCCTATATTATTGCTATATATAAATTAAATTTTAATAATTTTGTAATTTGCTTGTTTTTCTTTCTACTGAAATGTACGTAATTTGGTATTCTCACTTTCTTAATTAAGCTGATTATGTTGGCCATCCTGTATTTTTTAGGCATTGTAATATGACAAATATTTTTTGGAGGGAAACACCAACAATGGTAGCAAATGTTGCAATTTGTTATGTTACAATAAGAGTATCCCGAAACTAAGATACTGAAGGTTGTGTACAAAGCATTTTTGTTGTCCATCCATTACCAAAAAGGTAAGAAAAATAGTTTCTTGTTTAGCTACTTACACATGCTTAGTAATTGTTTCCATTACTATTAACACCAATGTAAACAAACACCTAAATTTAAAAAAAATTTAAGTTATTTTTCAAAACTAATTAATTGTTCGTGTTTTTTTAATACAATCCCATCCATTACTATTTAAAATATGAGGAATCAGCTTGATTTTAATAGAACCAAATGAAAAAACCACCAGACTTTTAACTATGAAAAAGAAAACTCATTTATAAATATGCCTGATATAAAAAAATTTATGATTGTTAAAAAAATGTTTTAATAATGGACTTAACAGTAAACAAACATGGCAATTTGTATTTAGCCAACCTCACTGCAACAGTTAACTAAGTCTTATTGCTTTCACGAAGCCATGGGAAAAAAGTAGATTCAGAGTAGATACAAAGAGAGTGTGAAAGAAAATGAAGAAGAATGGCAGAATTGTTTGAAGAAAGATGCTAGGCATAAGAAATCAGCACGTGAAAGGAAAAAAATTTTGTTAGCCTGTAATTTAGAAAAGTTAAAACTGAAGAGGCTCTCTGAAAAGGACAAAAAACAGAGATGCAGAGCTAAGAAAAAAGAAGCATTGAATAAGCAGCAACAAGGAAATTCCTCTAGTCTCAGGGGATACTTTGCTTCTCTATAATTTTTGGGCAAAGCAGCTTCTAGAGTTAAAGATCTGCCATAAAGCCCAAATAAGAAAACGCGTAATCAATAAATTATTGAATGAAGTTGAACCAGGCGACTGTTCTTCATATGTCAAGAAAAATAAGGCGTCCTGGAATAAAATACCAACTGAAATGATCAGTAAAGTTGAAAATTTCTACAGTCGAGATGACATCAGTTGACAAGCACCAAGGAAGAAAGACTACAAAAGTGTCAAGGACAAAATAACTGGAGTTAGGAATAAGATTCATAAAATACATACGATGATGACTATAGAAGAAGATTATTCACTCTTTACAAGAGAAAATACTGTTATGCACTGCTGCCCGGTGCTGTGACGGTGGACCCAACTAACTCCTCCCATCCTCCGGGCTGACACGCTTGCCTCCTGACCCCCTTTCGGGGAAACCGTGAATAATGGACAGCAGCTGTCTGGCTGTCGCGCTGCTCGACACCTTGCTTGCATTACGGCCCTTTTCACCTGCTGGAGGTTGACAGATTTCATTGTAAATATTCAAATTGTCAATTCTGACACATATTTTATAGAATATTTGAATAGGTTGATACACTGTCTATTAGGACTGATCTTTAACTATTTTATTTAATTGATTTATTTGTGGTAATTATAAATTGTATGAAATTGGCATAATAAGTTGTGAACAGTAACTGGTATCAATTTATTGTGAGATTTTGAGTTCAGAGAATTTTGATGTAATCATTGTAAATAAAATAAGGAAATTATAATTAATTCTTTTATTTAATTAAGACCTCCATCCCTAAACGAACTTGGTATAACCCACTTAATTCCTAGAGAGAAATTGTAACTATAATGACATTAGCATCAAACTTGCAAAGTTTGATGAACTTTGGCTTCAGTTCGTTTTACCTTCTTTAGAAAAACCACACAATTTGTGCGTGTATAATAATCATGCTAATTTTAACTTTATTGTAGAAGTAATTGTGAAAGCAGTGTATGGTTTTCCATAGAACACTAACACACTCTTAGAGGAAAAGTGTGCTCCAATACCACAGCTGAAAAGTGCATGACTAATTTGCAGTCATGAAATCATGTCTCACATACCTGAGGACTACGACACTGATACAATGCTCACGTGGATGCAATGGCCAAGACGTTGAGGGTTGTGCAAAAAAACTATTTTGATCAAAAGAAGAGCGGTATAGAAGCAGATGAAGTTGTGTTACAAGTTGATTTTCTGGAAAACTAATCTGCAATAAGTCAAGATGAAGTCCAGAGTGCACACTAGAATTATAGCCAAGTAACTGTTTTAAAGTGTGCAGCTTGGTTAAAGGGAGTTACCAGGGGTCGGGCCCACGGGAACCGCGGGCTGAGCCACCAAAGATGTACGAATTAGTATTTATGGTGCAATGTCGTCTGCGAAATTCGGCATATGCTCACTTGTGCCTATCGGCGGTAGCTCGCACATCCAAATATGCAGTAGCAATATGTTGAAAGTACAACTTAAGACTTAATACTTAAAACTTAGGCTTACAAAAGGCTTAACTGCCAATTGGGGGGGGGGGGCACAGATTAGCCCCCCCTCCCCCAAATTTGAATAAAATCTGTAGAAAAATATGCCTTCCAGGCCAATTCGAAGGCGAAAAGCATACCCACAATCCCACAAACTGGAAAACATACCCCTCTTGTCCCTCTAACTCCTCCCACGGGGGAAGGGGGCACTTGGTGGAGGGGAGTTTCAAAGAGGAAGGATGGGGGATCAGTGAGTGGGAGTTGGCTCCTTCCCCCCTTTTTCCATTTGCCCACAACGGCCCTCCAAAACATAGTTTTTTGTGGAAAAACTTCCGTTCTTTATTAATAAGTATGACTTTCATACGTTGTTAAAAGTAATGGTATTTCACATTACAAATACAGTGTCTGTATTTTTGAAGAAAATTGTTAAAGATATTGAACTGACCTATGCTGTCCCTGCAATATCTGTATTTTCTGATGGCTGTGAGGCACAGTTCAAAAATCAATTCATAAATGTTAGAGCAAAGATGGAAAACTTTGAATCCCATGCCTCGTTTACAATCAAAACATTGTTTTTAATACTTTAACAGTAATAAAATTGTGTGGGCAAAACTGTGAAGTCAAAATCGCAGGATTGTGCAGTTTTGGATGATGAGAGTAGCAGTTCTGATTTGGATCTCCACATGTTTGATGGGGAACTAACATCTTCACAAAAGTTGTCATTGTGATGATGTATATTCTCATAGCGAAGAAGTGGAAAACTTGACAGTAAAAAATAAAAATCAAGTACATGAGGGACTTTACGTATTGGTTTTTTCCTATGTAGATTTCAAGCAGCCATTGGGTAGCCTACATGAACTACAATTAGTTAAATCTAGAAAAAGATATTTACACAAATTTCCAGAAAAAAATTATGTTATGTAATTATGTAATAAAAGTGTCATATTGCAATATATTTACATGATTTACTGTAATGTATATATAAAAAAAACCTGTTATTTTATTAGTGAATAAGCAAAACATATTTCATCCAATTTATTAGTCATAATTTATCATTATCAAAACTGTCCCATTCGTTTATATCCCCTCCATTACCAGCCATTTTGTTCACAAGTGCCTGCAACTTTTACAGATTACTTACTGAAGAATTAAAAATATACTTTTTGTGGAAGGAAGAACTTCATACGTATATGCATTTTTTATTGATAAAACATTACTTCATTCACAGATTTTCACATAAATAATTACATGCCAAAAGTCAGTGTCAAAACAGTGTCCCATCTGTTACTAACATTAAATTAGTAATCTTGCAATAAACATTTTATTTCCAATTTTTGGAGAAAGAAGTAACAAGTTCTCAAGTTAACTATCCATCAATTTTGAAGTATATTTTCTGTTTTATAAGACTTCTGTTACTAGTTAACTATTAGAGAACATCTCTGCTTGTCCCATCCGCTACCATGGAATGACCTAAAGGTAGGTTTATGGAACCCCCGAATATATATCCTTCCATCATTAACTTCTAATCCCTGAACACATAACATTTTGTAAGAATACGGTTCCACTAACGACCATCACAATGAAACCTTTTCTAAAAACACATCATCTATACCAGGGATGGAATGTTTAAATCAAAATATTTTAAACGTGTTTAAAATTGTTTAACACACCACACTTTGAATAAAACACGTTTTAAACAAAATGTTTAAAACATGTTTTTTAATTAATAAGCTTTTTTTTTTTTCATTGTTTAGTTTTTTTTTTCATTTAAATATGATTATTTTCAGAGGAAATATTATATCTGCCTTACCGTTAAGCCTTTCTAGAATAAGGAGGGTTTACAACAGGACAGTGTTACTTGAAAACAAACAATTTCCATAAGCTATGTATACAAAATTTAAATCAAGCAATTTGTAAGAAAGATATTATTTAGAACAATATATTTACTAAAAATAGTTTAAAGATTTGTTTTAAATAAAAGTTTTTTTTTCTGATACAACTATAAAATTCTATGACCTTCAGAGGTCAAAAAAAAAAATTTGCATAACATGCCTAATTTTTATATCCCCCTTGTTCGTCATTACACACACTAAAATGTCACCTACTTCATGTAATGTTTTTGTCGTTTAGAGCATGGAAAACAGTTACAAGTTTGACAGCCTTCTCTGTACCTAACCGGTCTCTAAAACTACTATGTGCATACCCAAATGTGGAGAAAAGGCGTTCAATACCAGCTGATGAAGCCACTGCACTGTGTAACTGGTGCGTCAGGTTCAGAGTTGCATGATGAGTGCTCTTCTCCAATGCCACCTTACCAGAGTTTTAATCTCCTTTAGTGTTGGACTGAACAATTACTCCTTGAAAGATGAACATTTGCCTTGTACTTAATAAGATCAGACATAGCATCTGGGTGGTATGTTAAAGTATACTCCATAGCAGACTCAATTTGCTCCTCAGTCAGTCTCTCCTCAAAAACATGGGTTCACGAGACTGGCACAGAGATGAGCCTCAGTCATAGCAATGTTAAACCGCTTCATAAAGTAGTTCATCACTAATTCCATAATGAGAAATATATATATATGCTTCAGTTAATTGTTAATGGTAGTGTTGCTTTTCCTGTAACAATTATTTAATGTGCGCAATGAATATATGAACATAAACTTTAAGCAATTTTTACAAAAGGAGAGAACATGACAGCTCTGTTCATTTACTACATCTGAAAATTTGTGGTCGCAGAACACTCACGTCCATGATTGTTGACCACAGTTAGGAAAAACAACAAAATTATTAAGCATGGAATGTGTGCTTGTGAAAACACTATTTTGTTAATCACTCAGCTTCTGTACCTTAAAAGACAAAAAAATATTTGCTTTAGAAATATTTCACTACAATATAACCTGAATTTACATTCTTGAAAGATAAAAATAATCCTAAACGTTGCTAACTTTGGCAACATTTTGTTTATATATTGAAATGAAAAAATTTTCCATTGACTCACAATCAGGTCTTATATTTATCAGTGAATCAAACTATAACTACTTAACTTATATATGCAAATAAGCAGTGCTTCTTTCATAATGAATACTTCATAAATATGAGCAACTTATTTTGGAATTAATTACCAAATCATAATAGGATACATTGTACTTCAGCCAGATTATAGGTCATAATTCAATAATTGCCCATATCATGGGCTTAATGGAAAAATTTGGCAAGTCCATTTGGTGTTAATGCTCTTTGAATTTAACATTACATGAAGTGTGCATTCTTAATCTGGGATGCAATTGCCTCACGTTATAATACAATTAACTTAACTCAGCATATCTTAGTTGCAGTTATTCCTAAACTTGTGAATATATCAACAATAAGTTAGCTGGACTTAAACTTTTTCCAGTAAGCTCACAACAGATTACACCCTAAATTTTGAATTTGCGAGTGAGACCATAAACAAAGCTATGAAAAAAAAATTTGTTAAACTATGAGAAAATCAGCACTTTTCAATTTCGTGCTACACATAACCTATAAAACTTTTATTTGCTTAAAATTTCTGCTATAAACAGAAAACCTCCTTAGCTGTGCAGTTAGAATGTAGCTGAATTGGTCCAGTTTGTTGCTGTTGCCATTGGAATATTGGAACAGAGCTTCTGCATGTGTGGCATAAGTTAGATGCCGAGTGCTCATTGATACTGGTAGACCAAATAGAAATTTCCCTTTCTTCTTTATGTCTTAAGTTGGCATTATCTTCCAATTGTATGACAGTGTTCGTATGGGAACAGTTAGTTTCTATATGCCGTTTCCTTTTTGCAACCCGCACAGTGAAAAAAATAAACCATCTGTCTTGTCAACACTATAATGTACATATGCGAAAGATATTCACAAGTCGTCATCAAAATACTTAATTCAAACATAGACAAAAGACAATTACTGAATAAAACATACGCACACACAAGTCAAGTTACCCATACCATACAGCACATGGCAACAAAAGACAACAAGCCTAAAAACAGTGTACGAACTTATAAAAAATAAACCCTGCTACAGTGCAGCCTGTTCAAACATAAAAACCACCTCACTGATGGCATAGCATCTTACAACACTTTACATTTTGCTCTTACAGTTATACTATTAGTACTTCTTGTTTCTACAAAATGATGCCATACTGGATACTTCCTTCTACCAGTTGAATTCATAATTACAATACATTAACCATTTCTTTTAATATTCTCATGTTACAAATTACTTAGTAAAAATAATTCATTGCAAGTTATCAATCATGCAGTAATTGAATCTTAGACAAAATATGTACTACTTGACTTGAAGCAGGCTGCCTCCAACAAGGTGCATGAAAAAAAAAAATTTCCCTCCTGGTTATACTTCACTCCTAGACATAGGAATAAGTGATAATATACAACTCCAGCTAGAAAAGTTTACAAGATATTAATAATGTGAATGAAACACCGGTTTATATGTTTAAGACAATTTTTTCATAGTATTGTTTAAAATATATGTTTACACCAAAAAAACCTGCTTAAAAACAAAAAAATTTATTTTAAAAAACTGCTTCTTTGGCAACCCTGCAATGCACACAAGATGGGGGAGATCAAAACAAATATGTTATTTAAGATTGCAAGTAGGCCGCTATTCTAAGAATTTGAGTACTCTCAGTGTAGTACTCGTCAACAGGCGCTCACAAAGTAGGAAGACACATTTTTCACTTGGTTACCCAATTGAGACGTTTCTCTAGCTAAGCTTCATCAGGCTACAAGTTGCAGAACACTGCAGTATGGTGGATCGGCGCTGTTAGTGGTAAACCTAGCGGCCGGGTGGTAAACTAGGGTGCAGCGGGAAAATTGAAAAATTGCTGATAGCTGATGAGTGTGGTAAGAGCTGTGATTATCTTATGTTGAGGTCTGGTGGTTGCCTAGATTTTGCTATAAATTGGTGAGCTAATACCCAGCGTCAGTTCTGAGCTATTGCTTTAAGGTGGTAGGACTCTCACAACTTTGGTACTGTAGTAAGATTCAAAATCTTTGTGTGTGATGCTGCATGTGCTGCAACTGGTTAGTCCTGTACGTTATTGATGTGACCAGCTATGGCTTGTTTGGTATCTGATCAATGACCATTCATTCTCTGCCTGTGTGTGTTGGTGGTTAGGCCGGTGTATTCTGCATTGCAGTGTTGGTACTATAGCTGATATATCAAATTTTGTTTGGCACAGTTATAGTTGCCTTGGATGGGGTATGTACGGCTAGTGAGTCTGCTATTGAAGGAAGTTGATTGTTGGTGGATGGCACTGGTGCCACAGCGTGAGCTATTGCATGAGTGGGATCCTTTGGGGGTGATAGTTTGGTTGGCATTTGTGATGGGCTACAGTTTTGGAGGAACCAGTTTGTTGCTGAGGTTAGGTAGTCTTTTGAAGACCAACCTGGGCGGTTTAGAGAGCAGGTTTGTGTTTGTGGTGAGAAAGCCATAATTTTGTATCCAGAGGGAAGAATGTTTCTGAATTTACTTAGGCCTTCATGATATGGAACCACCAGGAGTATATGAGAGTTTGGTTTGTGTTCCGGTATTTGAGATGGCTTGCTGAATCTGTTTGTGAACGAGATGCAAGGGGTAGCCCTTGTCTAAGAATGCTCTAGCTATTTGTTCACACTGTTTGTTGAGATCACTGTTGGTGGAGCAGATACGTTTAGCTCTTGTGGCAAGACTGTAGGATAGGGATTTTTGGCATTATATAGGTGGTACCTGTCAAAATGTAAGTACTGGAGGTTGTTGCTGTGTTTGGTGTGTACAACAGTTTGAATTGTGCCATTTTGGAGAGAGAGTTTAACGTCCAGGAATACGGCGTATGTTTTGGAGAATGACCAGATGAACTTGAGTGAACTGTGTGCGTTTAGATGTTTTAGAAAGTGAATTAGGCTCTCTTCAGCGAAAATCCTGTAGTCAAGTGGGTAATTTTTACGAATAGGAGTTTTTTTCGAAAATCTGAAAAATAATACCTGGATATGTTAAAGATGATTATTAGTAATCATAATTACTAGGAATTTTTTGAGGGTTTTCAAATAGTTTTCTGTAAAAAAATTAATAAAATGTGACGAGGAGATTGCTGTAGTTATGCTACAAAATACATATAATTTAATTACAATATATTTCTATAGGGTTGCTGAATTGTTTTACATGTAAGAATACAGTTTGCAACAAATATTTTATGCGTAAAACGTAATTTACATGGTATATTTATAGCACAATGCTGAGTTTATACAGATAAACAACACAGATATGGAGCAGTGTCGGGACATTATGTAATTCTGGTGAATTACTCAAGGCTCACCTGGTCTATATTGATGAGAGGATAAAACATATAACTAGTAGAATAAATATAGAAATCGTCTATGTTACAGAGTCCCGTTCAGAGACTGTGTTTATCAGAGGCAATGTATAACACCATGTTATTTTTTCAACACACTGCACATCCATGTTGGTTGACGTCCGGTGAATTGTGGAAAATTGCCAGGTGTTGGTTTGATTTGTATCCTGTCGGAGGTTTCGGATTTACGAGTGATTAAACGCATGTTGTATTCCAATTTATGTTGTATGAAGTGTTAAATCTAATAATTGTGTGAAATTACAAGTGTTTCTATGCTACCCTATTACAGCAAGGGAAAAGGTACATTATTAGTGTATGTGTAGTGTGGTCAAATGGACCAACGTTGTGGTGTGCATGATCATATATGCCGTATGAATTGTGAGTGATTCGGTGAGTATTAAATAAATTAAATTAATATTATGGAGAAAAAAAAATCCCGGAATATGGTAGGTCTATAATTCCACTCTATGAATTACACAGAACACTACATACATCAACATTTGACCAATAGAAATCCCAAAAACGATAGTAGGGACGATTATGAAGATCAGGAAAATTGTGGGGTAAAACAAGTGCAATATATGTACATAATGTAATATTTGTTGATGAAAATATGTTAAATTGCAAAAATACTGTACAGGCATAGCCATACATTATGCACCAAGCCAAAGTCCCAGCATCAGCAGGGGAGCAAATCCCCAAAAGATTGATTCAAGGGGCGCCTGCAATTTTTTTTAGGTGGCGATGTGAAGCGTCGCGCATCAGCGAAGCTTGGAGTTTCCCCATAAATGATTGTCATGTGTAGGCTATTTGCACCAAGAAATGTGTGTGTGTTTGGTAATTGATCATTTTTTGTAGTAATTTGTAATATTACTGTAATATTGTCTCATGAAAACATGTTCAATTGCAGAAAGATGGAACTGAACATTACCTAAATTGACAGTGTTACCAATACAATTTAGAAATACGATAGTGGGGAGGGCTATGAAGGTAATTCTTAAGAATAAGGGCTTTTCTGGAGGAAAAAAAAAAAAGTCTCTGAAAGTGCTATAATTCCACTCTACTAATTACACAAAACACAAATTTACTAAGGGCATCAACATTTGACCAATAGAAACCCCAAAAATGGTAGCTGGGAGGACTATAAAGATTAGGGAAATTGTGGGGTAATATGGGTGAAAAAAAATGTAAATTACGTAATATTTCTTCTTCTATCATTTTTGAGTAGTCTGCCAATGGTTGTTCCTTTACTTTTTTTTTTCCGAGGTTTTGATTACATCCATCTCCTTGTCAGACTCCTGTTTTGACTTTAAAAAGTTCAGACATTTCGCCTAAGAACCTAACTTTTGAGGTAGTTTCCATTAATGTCTGTCTGATTAATTCTCTTGGTTTTCTGTCTACTTTGAATCCTTCTAGTATATTTAAAAGTGTTTGCCTGTCTATAGAGTCGTATACTTTTTTGAAATCTATAAAGGTGATCACTGTTTGTCTGCTTTTACGGATTTGTAAGATTGTTTTGAGATTTAGAATTTATTCCGCACATGACCTGCCTGATACTCGCCAATAAGATGATTCGTTTGTGTTTCAAGCCTCGTGAAAAAGGCTTTGAATAGAATTTTGTAAGTAATCGGTAATAAGGAAATCCCTCAGTAGTTATTAATGTCAGTCTTATCCCCTTTGTTATGTAGTGGGTGCACATTTCCAGTCTTCAAGGATTTTTTCTTTATCCAGATATTTTTAATAATTGCATGAATTTTATGAGCAAGACTCTTGCCACCAATTTTCCACATTTCGACAACCATACCATCTTCCCCTGGGGCTTTGTTATTTTTGAGTTCACGGATTGTTTCTTCGACTTCTTCTAATGTTGGAGGTTCTGAATCTGGATTTGGAATGGATTTTTCGAAGGTGAGTTGTTCTTTGGGGTGTTCACAATTTAGAAGGTATATGATGTAATTTGCTAGGAGCTTACAATTTTCCTCATTTGTTTTCAGAGCCCCATTCAGACGTTTGAAACAGAGACTAGGTGCTTGATAATTTGACAATTCTTCTTTGAATGTTTTGTAGAAGTTCATTGTGTTGTTTTTCTTTAAATCTTGACCAATTTCTGCCAGTTTAAATTTGTCATACGTGCATTTTCGGACCTAATGGTTTTTGAAGTTTGTTTCTGCATTTTAATGAATTCTTACCAATTTTGTGTGGTTTTATGGGGATTCCAATTTCGTCAGGTGTTAATTCTAAGTTCTATGGCCTTGTCGCAGGTTTCATTCCACCATTTATGTTTGCGTTTTCTCGGAGGTGAGCCGATGTTTTGAGCAGCTTTCAAGAGTGTTTTTAAGTGCAAGCCAGTTGGAAGGATGTTGGTTGGAGATATTGGCAAGAGAAGTGTTAGAGTTTTGTTGCAGAAATTCAGGGTTGATTTGTGCATTTCTACTTATTCTGAGTTTGAATCTGTTGGGCTGAAACATTACTTTGATTAGAGACAGGTGGTGATCGGAGTCAATGAACCATTTTTTGACTTTAATTTTCATAATTTATTAATGAAAAGATATTAAATTGCAAAAAAAAACAACCAAACATTAACTAAATAGACAATATTACCAATAGAAGCTACAAATACGATAGTGGGGAGGGCTATGAAGATCAGGGAAATTGTGGGGTTAAAGTACAAAATAAGTACATTTTCATTACAAATTTTTACCCCTCAATTTCCCTGATCTTCATAGCCCTCCCCACTGTCGTATCTGTAGCTTTTATTAGCAATATTATCAATTTAGGTCATGTTCAGTTAAACTTTTTTGCAATTAAACATGATTTCATAGGACAATATTACAGTAACATTACAAATAGTAAAAAAATATGTTAAAATGCAAAACGCACACATTATCTCAGTGCAAATAGGCTACACATGACAATAATTTATGGGGAATCTCCAAGTTTCGCTAATGCATGACGCTTCACACCACCACCAAAAAAATTTCTTGTGCGCCTTGAATCACTGTTTTGGGGATTTACTCCCCTGCTGGCATTGGGACTCTGTGCCTAATTTTTGCCTACCATATACAGTATTTTTAAGTGAGAGGGGGCTACGCTTGAAAATTATTTGTGGGGAAACTCCAAGCTTCAATGATGCGTGATGCTTCGCATCACCACCAAAAAAAACTGCAGGCATGCCTTGAATCACTGTTTTGGGGATTTACTCCCCTGCTGATGCTGGGACTTTGGCTTGGTGCGTAATGTATGGCTACACTTGTATAGTATTTTTGGAATTTAACATATTTTCATAATAAATATTAAATTATGTATATATGTTTCATTTGTTTTACCCACAATTTCTCTGATATGTGTAACTCTTCCCCCTATCGTTTTTGGAGTTTCTATTGGTCAAATGTTGATTCCCTTATTATATTAGTGTTCTGTGTAAATAGTAGAATGGAATTATACCACTTTCCGAGATTTTTTTGTTTAGAAAAGCCCTCATTCTTAAGAATTACCGTAATTATTTGTTATTGTTGTTATGCTTAAATGTTTTCTGTTTACTTTCAAAATGTTGTCTTTTAGAAATGTAATACTTTATTTTCATTTTTTAATTTAATTTCTTTTACGCCCTCCAGGTGTTAAAAATAATACTTACCCGCTTGTTTACACACATTTCCTGACATTGTCATAATGTTTTGATTTAAACGCAGTAGAGTCCAGCTTAGCTACTGAGATGAGCAAGTGTAAAATTGTGCAAACTTTTATAATTATAAAAATGTATATTGATTGTTAGCTGAAGTGAAATTTCTCTGAGATATTTGCAATGTACATTTCTCTTGTTATTAAGTGAACACTTTATGTAAGACGTTTTGACATCAGAATAAGGACTTGACATCACAGTAATTGTTGTAACAAAAGAGAAGGGGTTAAGTCTATGAAGGTTTTCTTCTATATCGAACCATGGCAACTGATAAAACGTATTTAGAGGAGAGCTGAGGGTCATCGCTGATTTAGTTTGTGCGGGACACGAATTTGCTGCGAGATGTCGGAGTTTTGGAGGCCCAGTTTCCAGGATGCTCTGAGATGTATGATAATCCACTACGAGACCATGATTGCTGAGATCCTGAGGGCTGGAGTTTTCATTGAGTCCCTGTCAGCGAGTCGCCGCCATGTGAGCTCTATCCAACTAGACAAACTAGTGAAACTTACAACAAGACATTGGAAGTATTTTGCACCTAGATTAACTTGGAAACTAATTGTATCTAACTTAAGTGTTTAGAACTATTAAATTGGATTATTCTAAGTTAAAAATGAATTTTACTAGAAGCAACTTACGTGTCAAGACTTAACCAGAGGCCCTGCATATGCAAGATTTAAAATTTAAAGTGTCTGTTGCTCATAATAAATTCTAACAAGATTGAAAAAAATTAATTTATGAACTATTCTGCATCAGTAATTTCTTAAAGTCAGTACAATAATTCATTAAGTATGTCCCATGTCCCTCGTAAGATGGGTATATGCAGGTAAATTACTTTGAAAATAGTAACACTTTCGTAAGACATAGGCTGCCAGGGCTGCATAATTATTTGTTATCTTTGTGTAGAGTTGCAATTATGTCTTAGTATTGCAAAAAGGATTGGTTTGAATTTATGCTGGTTATCTTGTAACAGGTGAAAGTTTGTTGATACCAGGATTGCCAATAAATAAAAGCGAAAGTTAAATGTTTACTGGAGATTTATTGTCTCTGCAAAACAAACTATTGACATTCGCAGCTGACGAACCAAAAAAAAACAAGACAGAATGCCAGCCTTCATAAAACAAAACTTCTCTCTTCAAGAGTTATGAAGACGAGAGAGAATCGTTACTTTTCTCTCCCAGTGCCCTACTGACTCCTTGCACCGACGGAAAATAAATTTAATAGTTATTTGAAATGTCCAAAATAAAAAAGAAGGTTACAGTGGCGGGCGCTGGCCGGTGCGAGTCAAGTGACCACTCGTTGCAGGCTGTCCGACTGACAGCTGACAAACGATCATGCTGTGACGAACTGTTGTGATACCAGAGAAAGGTCACGCTTCCTTATATATTGGTAGAAAGTTTCCTCATTGAAAACATATTGTTTTCAAGCAGTCGGCCATGTCAGCCAAAGGTGACCTCAGTTATTTTTCTCGTTTCACCATGTTGTGCCTTGCAGTGGCGATGTTTTTAGTTTACTAACCCAGTGAAAAGGAAAGGATGAGCTATCGTCCTACATGATACCTGTTGTTTACATCTGTTACTACTGATGAAATGAGGAAAGAAAAATTACAAATTTGGAAAAACCAAAATATATGAAATACAAACAAGTTGTCATTGACACGACCTTTCAAATATTACATGAATTACTATCCTAGACTGGAATATAGACAATTGAAATACTTCCCTGAATATGCTAATTATATATATTGAGCTGCAATGCTACATTACCACCCCCCCCCCCCCCCCCCCGCCGCGATTGAAACCTACATGAATGTCGACTGTATGAAGGTCGGGCTGCAATTCCATCTCTAAAATTTAACAGTTTACATGGTTATACATCCACACACAATAATGTCACACTATAATAAATCTCATTACATTATCACATAAAGTAAATTAATCATAACATGATACAAAATTTTAGTCTACATTACACGTCTCTTTTCAATTTAATACAATAGTAAATTCACTTTCAGTTTTTGTTTACATGATCACACATTTCACACACAAAGTAAATTAATAAGAATTAGTTACAAAAATTTTGTTCATATCATATATTTCTTTCAAAGTCATTACAATGTTACATTCACTTTCAGTTTTGGTTTATGATTCATTAGTTGCTGAATGGTTCAATACTCACTACATAGTTTACACAAAATATCCAAAAATTATGATCCTATTTCAAAATATTGTTCACAGTATTTATATATTTTATTTAAAAGTAATTTTTTATCAAATTTTATTATGTTTAGTTTAAACCGCACAGATTTAATTATTTCACAGTTTCTGTTTTCCAGTTAAAGTTGAGGTGGTACACACTACCATGCCATGCTGCTTGTAGGTTTGCTCAATATTACTTTAATTCCTTGTTTGGATCAGCATACAAAAAGAAAAGGAGATCCAGGTCTGCCCCAAAAACTATAAAAACCACTGCCAGATTTACTTTAAAAATCTTAATATCTAGGTCAGTGTTAACAAAATGGGACTCAGACTTGTCACACCCAAAAACTTATTCTTATTGCTAAGATCCAAGGACATTATACACACTGTAGCAACCTTTGCACACTTCCTTTCTATGTTCTTAAAGTTAAAAACACAACACCTCAACCTTTATTCATTGTCAAAAAAAAAAACAACTTTTCATATTAATTACAACCTTTCATTTAACATACACTGTTAAATCTAAATAATTTTCATTTACTTCAAAACTATCCTTCAATTGAAAAAAATTACACTTTGGACAACATAACCGGAGCAATATCAGTAATATCAATTTTACACTTGATCATTATACTAAAGTATAAATTCAAACTCTAGTTTCTTGGTTTTTAAAATTAATCTGCAATATACCTCAACATTTTTTCAAAATCAACATGTAATACACCAACATATGAACAACCTTTCTTGAGAATGATCTACACAAATTAACAAAATTAATACAAAAATTAATTCATAATGTTTTTCCATTATGACACAAAACATATTGCGCTTTGATTTAATTACAATATACCCGTACTTTCAATTACAATAATATTATAAAACACAGCATTATTCACTTCATCTAAGTTTGTCATTCTCCAAATTAAATCTTTATGTTTATGCATAGGTACAGTTAATTATGAAACTTTTTAGCACTCATTTTAAATTTTCACTTTTAATAATCACTAAACTTTCCAATCCCTTTCATATTAGAAAACCTCATAATTGTAAATTGATATCATCTTACTCTGCTTCACAAAGGCCATTACTTCACTCAATTTTATGATGTTCTATGAACAGCGTTACCCTCCGTCAAAATGTCATGATGGCAAATCATATACACCTAGCCTTAACAAATTTAACTGCAACAAAATAATCACGTTACTTCTGTTAACAAATTTCAATACACTTCAGGTTCAATCAAAAAAATTAATATATTATAATCTAACAAATGAATAAGCACAAATAGAATCAAAACAAATTACATTACATTGGGTCTCACTCTAAACTCAAGTTTTGTTACATCATTTAGTATATTCTTACATGAAAGTTACAATAACAGGTAGCCTATGTAGTAGATATCTTCACCTTTTAACCATTATGTATTATATAATTAGGACATATTTTACCTTTCTTATACACTAGGTATAACTTAAACATCAGGTTAGAAAATATCATTTTCTACAATTTCATGTTGCTCAAACTCCAGGGCCGCAATAACGAGACATGATAGTTGGCATTGCGTACTTTGAATACGTTGTGCCCTACCACTGCTTCAACCTTACATAGCCATTCAAAAAGTTTTAAAAATTTGTGGATCTGCTTATTTACCAATGATGAGAAATGGTGTGTGGTCACAAGTACCTCATCACCTTCTTTAAACACTATTGGTTGGATATTCTTATCCCATTTTTTTCATTGATTCTTGGCTTTCAACTCCAGCCTTTACGAGGCTTTACTCATATTCTCTGTATTTCCAGCCTCACTTTTTGGACAACTTACAAAATCTTGTAACACAGTGTTGGGTTTACCCATATTCATAAGTTCTATGGGGGTAGCACCTGTACTTTCATGCCAACAGTTGTTTATTAATTGTTCTACATCACTATCACAGCCCATTTGCTATGGTGTTCATTACAGTATGTTCGAAACAATCTCCGTTAATTCTCTCATAACGCGCTCAACTAGATAGAACATAACCTGACCCCCCCCCCCCCCTTGTGTTCTTTTTGACAACTACTATAGGATTCAAATACTCTGAACTATGCCTCTCAATAATATCTGTTCTATCATGTTCTGTACTTCTTGTTCTACAGCTGGTCTTCAAGAATATGCAATTGGATATGGTTTCTGTATTTTTCCCCATTTCGTCCGTGATAATATCCTGTTCAATAAAATTACAGCACATGTCAATCCTTATTGTATCCGCATCCTTCAAAAAATCTGCATTTGATGAGAGTTCTCCAAAAGTTGCTCTTTTCCGAAAGGAAGTTTGGTTCCCATTATCTCTACACAATTCTCTGCATAATTTATAACAGCCTCATGTTCGCTTAACCAGTGTGCTCCCAACAAAATATTTACACTAAGCCCTTTCACTACTAACAAGGCAATCCACATGTTCTGGTGAGCTATGATTATTTCCATAATAATCTGTTTAACATTTTGATTTCTTACCCCTGTAGCCCCCAAAATGGTAACATTTGATAATGGCAAAGTTGCTACAATGTACACATTACTTTTATTTGGGCTATTTAGCAATTCTTCCAATATAGCTGTCACCTCGCTTCCTGAGTCCACTAGCATGTTTAATTCAACCCCAGTCTCAGTAATGAATCCTCTAATGTATGGACATATTCCCCTTTTCCCTTGTATTAAACCTTTGGTTGGATTTTCTTCCAGCAATATTTCCCTCTCTGACTGCACTTCTGAACTTTGTACTGGATTTTCCTTACCAAAAATTTTGTTGTAATTTCTTTTCAGTATTCTACATTCACCATTTCCCTGTTCTATGAGGGAGGCATCCGAGGACTGATCCTCCCTTCCTAAGCATTTAAATGTTTCTGCTGGTCCTGCCTTCTACCCTTTAAACCTTCTTCATGTTCCTTCCTCCTATCTAGGGTTTTCAACAGGGTTACCACTTCCTCAACAGATTTAGCTCTCATTCCTAATATACAGTGTTGTATGTGCCAATCAAAATTATGAATAATATGAGAGATAAACCTTTCCTCTGTCATCTGATTATCCAGTATTTTGACTACAAGTACAATCTCTGCACATAATTTGCCACTGAACCCTCCTTATCCTCGACTTTGCCAACAAAAAAAAACTAAAAAGTCATCCTGCAAATGAATTCCCCAATATTTGTGTAGAAAAAATGCCTTGGCTTCTGTAAAACTTGTCCATTCTGACTCTTTTCACAGTGCCCACTGTGAAGCTCCTGCTTCTAAACTACTCACAAACAGTTGTACCTGTTGTTCATCTGACCCCCTCAAGGAATTAAATATTCTTTCGCATTTATGTATGAACTGTATTGGATTCGGCCCCCTATTGTCCACATAAAATTTAGGTATTGCAGTTTCAAAAGCAGTTATCTCATCCTTAGCCAAAACCAATTTACCCACTTCGGGTACAGAGAATTATTGCCTCCACAGTTAATTAATTTTCTCCTCAAACTGCTGTTTACATTCCTGACCAATATTATTTACTTCCTCCCTAATGTTTTCCAAATGTTGGCCTGTTGCGGGACTTTCATGAAAAATCTTTTCAACATTTCTTATTAAAGTGTCTTCCACATGCTGTATATGTATTTCACTCTACTGTACCTCTCTTGTTTGTTTATTAACTTGTACACACACACACACACACTTTCTATTTCTTGAATATTTCCTACAATTTTTTCATCTTGTGCCAACATTTTTTTAGACAATTCTACAACCCTGTTTTCACATTCTATAGCAGCCTTAGTGTTATCATTTACTGTACTCTGCACATTATTTACAGTTATTTTTAAATGGTCAAATCAGTTACATGTTTGTCAGATGTTTCTCTAAAACATGTGAATTTTCCTGTTAACTGTTGCAATTCATTTTTTTTGCTCAGTCCTAAATTCATGAAACGCACTTTGAAAAAAGTTTTGTTTAGTCTGAAACTCGTTTTGTTTACTCCTAAATTCATGAAACTGATTTTGAAACTCATTTTTCTGTTCTCCCAATAGCTGTATGATCAGATGTAGGTCTGTTTGATCCTTCATTTCCTACTTCACTTTTCTCCCAGTCTCCTCATTTATATTTTCAAGATCTGAACCATTTAAATTTCCAAGACCTAAACCTGACAGGCTCACTGCCACATTGGGCATGTTAACTTCGGCTTCCTGAGTTGGACTGTTGTTATCAAAACGTGTGAACAAAATTTTCCACTGCTCCATCAAAACAGTATGCAATTCAAAATGGTGCTCTCTTGTGAGAAGAACCGCAAAGCAATTGCAGACTCACGGTCCTCCTCATCTACTTGTGCCTCCCCCAACTCTCCATTATGACCTACTTAAATATCTAACCTGTATTATCGTATTACTGTACAATCGTCTACAAAAAAAGGCTGCAATACACACACAAATAAAAGTGATATTCAGGAAAAAAATTTTAACATTAGAATGTTGCAATTTCTTCAGCGAAAAGTTTATATTTACCTTGATGTATTATTATTCATTGACTGTACTCGGCAGTACGGAAACTGTCTGGAACTGTAGTTGGAAGATTGAGGTTGATGCAGTTACACTCACCCTGGAACACAAGTGATAAAAACACTGATGTGCCAGCGACAGCTGGGGTCGCAGGTTCTTGAATAATTGATGGGAAAGAATGTCGGTACTCTTCACGTCGCAGGGCGCATATAGAAATCCAGGCCCCACGTTGGACGCCACTTGTAACATGTTACTGTCCTGTTCTCTTGTAGATCTCAGTAAACACCAACGGACTAGCTCAGCGTGAGTTGGAGACTTTGACTACATAATAATTAAAGTTTGTTGATACCAGGATTGCCAATAAATAAAAGCAGAAGTTAAATGTTTACTGGAGATTTATTGTCTCTGCAAAACAAACTATTGACATTCGCAGCTGACAAACAAAAAATAAACACGACAGAATGCCAACCTTCATAAAACAAAAGTTCTCTCTTCAAGAGTTACGAAGACAAGAGAGAATCATTACTTTTCACTCCCGGTGCCCTTTTGACTCCTCTCACAAATGGAAAATAAATTTAGTAGTTAATTGAAATGTCCGAAATAAAAAAGAAAGTTAAAGTCACAGGCGCTGATCGGTGTGAGACATGTGATCACACGTTGCAGGCTGTCCAACTGACAGCTGACAAAGATTTTTCTGTGACGAACTGTTGTGATACCCGAGAAAGGTCACGCTTCCTTATATATTGGTAGAAAGTTTCCTCATTGAAAACATATTGTTTTCAAGCAGTCGGCCATGTCAGTCAAAGGTGACCTCAGTTATTTTCCTCGTTTCACCATGTTGTGCCTTGCGGTGGCGATGTTTTTAGTTTACTAACCCAGTGAAAAAAAAAAGGATGCGCTATCGTCCTATGACGTCTGTTGTTGATGACGTCAGTTACTACTGATGAAATGAGGAAAGAAAAAATTACAAATTTGGAAATACAAACAAGTTGCATTGCCCCGACCTTTCAAATACTACATGAATTAATATCCTTGACTGGAATATAGGCAATTGAAATACTTCCAGAATATGCCAATTATATATATTTAGCTGCAATGCTACAATATCATTTACAACATTTGCATGAAGGTTTTCACATGCTATCATGTGTGACATTTTGAATGAAAAGGTATTTTTATCACTCAAGAATGCTGAATGCATCATTCTAAAAAGATGTGAGAAATATTCTTTTATTTTCATGGAAAAATTATTTGATGTTTATTTTATTCAATGGTAACCAAGGAAACAATATTTTAATTTTTCTCTTTGGTATTCCTGCTTGGAGAAACTGGTTTATTCGTATGCAGGTACTACAGAGCATAAACATTGCTGTAAGTTTGCTTAGGTCTTCACTTCCAGTAAAACTTAACATGATTTATGTTGTGCAGGTGTATGGTATTTTCTCTTAACGACACTGAACACAAACCAGTTTTTCTTTCCCAGAAATATACACAAACATTCAATATTACATGTTACAGTCCATATCTTGAAGATGTTGTCGATAAAATGCATCCAGCAGTGTTGTAGGGTTGGTTGGCGACTAAGGAAGTTTTCTTCTAACCTGCCCATGAACAGATTGTCATAGGATGTGGCCATAAGTGTAACCATTGCTGTGCCTTTGATCTGGAGGTACTGTGAGTCTTGGAATCTGAAGTTGTTGTTACTGAGTGTTAACATGGCAAGTTCAACAAAGAATGCTGTAGGTTTGCTTTGAGTTGGTCTTTGCTTGAGTTAATTTTCAATGGCAGACAGTCCAGCTGAGTGGGAATGTTAATATAGAGAGATTTAACATCTATGGTAACCATGTATGCATCTTGGGGAATGGGGCCCAGGTGTCTTAAGCATTCCAGGAAATGGCAGTGTCCTTGACGTACGATGAAGGTTGCTGTACCCAAGGTTGAAGGTAGGCATCTACAAGTGCTGAGATTCTCTCAGTGGGGCTGCCAATCCCTGATACAATGGTACGTCCTGGGGGTGGCTGTTGTTCTTTATGTATCTTTGGAAGCAGATAGAGAACTGGTATGGTCGGATAGGTTTTGGAGGGGACCCTGGGACACAAGGAATTGATTGATATTGTCGGAGAATTTGGTGGTTACATCTTCACTCAGATATTTGTAGGTGGATATGCCCTGGAATTGGTTTTCTGCTTCTGTAATGTAATCAGTTTTGTTGAGGAACACTGTGGTTTGGCCCTTGTCAACCCGCAGTATCATAATGTCTGGCCTGTTTGAAAGGTTTTTGATGGTTTTTCTTTCTGAAGAAGTTATGTTGCTACTATTAGGTAATGAGATTGCAAAATTGCAGTCTGCAGTGTTGAACAGGATGTATGTGATGAAATGTTAGAGTGGATGTGATGGTGGTAAGGGTGGAGGGTCCCAAGTGGATGGGTTACCAATTTGGTGAAGGCTGGATCAATGAATCTGTTATGAATTTGCATGGGGAGGTTGTTAAAAACGTGTGAGTCGGAGATTGCGTATGAAGCTTAGGACATCTTTAACAGTGGCGAAGTGGTCAAACTTTTTGGAGAGGGAGGAGAGACCTTTTTGTAGGATATTGTTCTCTGCAGCAGTGAGGTTATGGTTGGCCAGGTTAAGTACAACTGATTTGCCTTGGTGAGGTGGTTGTTCCTCTGTTGTGGTAATGTATGGGAATAGTTTAGGCAGAATTGGTGTGGTATGAGCTGGTGTGGGAAGGTGGAAGGTTGAAGCGAGACAGTGTTTCTAGCCATTTGGGAAGGGGGGAGGGTTGGTGGTGATGGTCAACTCTAAACATTCTCCACTCTGGATACAAAGTTATGGCTTCCTCACCACAAACACAAAACCTGCTCTCTAAACTATCCAGTTTGGTCTTCAAAAGGCCACCTAACCTCCGCAACAAACTGGTTCCTCCACAGCTGCAGCCCACCATAAATGCCAACCACACTATCACCCCCCAAAGATCCAACCCATGCAATAGCTCACGCTGTGGCACCAGTGCCATCCACCAACAATCAACTTCCTTCAATAGCAGACTCACTAGCCGTACACACCCCATCCAAGGCAACTAAAACTGTGCAACACAAAATCTGATTTATCAGCTATAGTACCAACACTGCAATGCAGAATACACCGGCCTCACAACAAACACACACAGGCAGAGAATGAATGCTCATTGAGCAGATACCAAACAAACCATAGCTGGTCACATCAATAACGTACAGGGCAAACCAGTTGCAGCACATGCAGCATCACACACAAAGATTTTGATTCCTGCTACAGTACCAAAGTTGTGAGAGCCCTACCACCTTAATGCAATAGCTTAGAACTGATGCTGGGTATTAGCTCACCAATTTATAACAAAATTTAGGCAACCGCCAGGCCTCAACATCAGATAACCACAGCTCCCACCACACTCGTCAGCTATACTGGCAATGTCAACCACGTCTGCAACACCTGCTGGACCAGTATGTCAGTGTGTTCCACACTGATGGGAAGCTACAACGCACTGACGTCATAAAGTACTACATCCTCACGACACACGAGGATCTGGTGTACTCCAAGCCACAAGACAAAGGTATTTTCTTCAGAGTCTCATCAATCAGCAGGTATGTGAAATGCTACATGATAATGTGACTGAACCCATGCAAAGTCTCTACAATTCAGGCATTACACTGGCCCCTAAGGAAGACTGTGAATGAATTTTTTGTGTTATTTTCCGCCCTTTGAACAAGATCACTGTAAACATGCCACCTCCAGTAATTAATATAAAAGACACTTTGTCAACCCTACGGCCAGCTACTGTTTTCACCTCCTTAGTCTTGAAATCCTGATATTGGCAAGTGCCTATCTACCATCAAGACAAAAAAAACAGCCTTCACCACGCAGATGGGCATAGGTTTCAGTTCATTGCAATGTCGATCTGCTTAAAATGTGCCCCTGGAACATTTCAGAATTTGATGGTTAATGTACTAGATGGCTACATAGAACACTTTGCAAAAGGCCTACCTTGATGATGTGCTTGTATGGTCTAATAACTGGGAAGAGCATATCCACCACCTAAGCCTTGTGTTTGAAAGGCTCAAACACAACAACCTCACGTGCAAAGTTGACAAGTGTAAGTTGGGTATGAGTAGGATAGAGTTTATAGGACAATATGTAATAGGGAATGGACACGAACCAGAACACATGCAGGAAATACAAAACAAACCCACACCCAGATCACGTTGACGGCAGCTAACAGCCAGCGACGCTAGAGCCCAGGACGGCGCTCATGTGTCACATGTTCCGCACGTGTGCAAAGAGGCCGATAATTTTGAACTTTCCTATAAATGTTAATTTCAGAGTAAAATATGTTATATTGGCTTTACAGTGTTTAATATATCGTAAAATGTTTTAAAGTATTTGTACTAATTTTAATTGTTTGTTTATGAATATTCAAAGTGCCCGTGGCACCGAGATTAAGAACACTTAATATTCTGGCATGAATGCCGTCACAAAGAGACATTAAAATAATATTAAAATTCATAAGCGAATTATAGAAATGTAAAACAATATCTAATTTAATTTGTGCCATTTTATTTTCAATATAAAATATTTTACTCGGAGTACATAGCACTTCCGCTTATACGAACCCCATAGGCGGCCATGGTAGGTCCGTGCAAAGCTTGTATCTGGACAGTCTGTCGAGGAGAGCTGGTGAGGTAAGACATTGTCATGTACGCACTACAACATTAGTTCACTGATTTAGATTTCCATAGTCAATGTAGTTTACCGGTTAACCTTTGCTTGCGTACATTTTTGCCAGTCATTTTCCCCAGCATTATGCTACAGCTTTACTAATTCTTACGCCCTTGTGGCATTTTTAACTTAATCGAGGAGGAGAAAGATGTCAGAGAGGTCAAGCGACACGCGCACTTTGAATCAGACGCCATCTGCCTATGTTTATGGCATTTCAGTGTAACTTCTGCATAATTGCTATATGCAATTTTTGAGAGCTTTATTTTTACGTATGCAGTTGAGGGTAGTTTTCGTGTTTAAGTATTTTACGGCAACATCACATATAACAATGTGGCCGTCAGAAGCCAAGTCTTTGTATTCACCATCATTGCGTTTTAAGAACTTATTTATTTAACATCGTATATGCAATAAATTATTTCAGGGTTCTATGTCAATTTTACTCAGGGTTCAATGTATTTTTCACATAAATTGATGCTTTTTGTACTTGACCAGGCTGTCACAATGGTTGATTTTACCACCATCAGTCATGTTACAAGCCTGTAACCACTCTAATCATAAAGAGAATAACTTTCTCAACAAGAATAATGTTTTATCTGAATTTAGTTTGCAGTTTCTATGCAGAAATATTGCAATTTCACTTGCACCACGTGGTCTGCTACAAACTTCATCCAGCGACATCCGCGCCATCTAAACTTGTTTTCACACGTGTGTGTTTATTGTGAATACTCATCTTGAGTCCCATCTTGTTTCATGTATCTTTGAGGGTTTATGTAATTTTGTAATTAGTGAAAGGTGCAATTATTCCAGTCATAGCCAGCTCTATGTATAGGCCGTCACCACACTACCCACGAGCTGGAGGGCAAGCTCCGCCACAGACAAGTTTGCGTTAGTGATGCCGAGTAATCACACGTGTTAATATGTATTAAGGGTTTTCATTTGTAATTCACCATGTTCGGTCTTCAGGGAAAAACCGTCAGTCCACCCTAGCAGCTGTCTGCCCTCTTCCCTTGTGAAGGCTGTGCTTTCACCCACCACAGTGAGATCATCCATCTAGGCATGCGGTAGATTAATTGCGGCCTGGGGAACACCCCAGCGGAATTGGCTAGTCATGACAGAGATAATCATTTCATTAGCACGTTGATGTATATAAACAATAACAATAAAACAAGTCTACAATGAACTCAATTTTTTATTCAGTAGTGACAGTGTTCTAGCCACATATGTTTTGTCGATTGTTTATTTCAGTGATGTTTATTAAAAGTTTAGTATTGCCAACGTGTTTGTAAGTATGCACGGGTGAGACGGACACACAGAACCCTCAACATCCCAGAGAACCCTGAGTCTCAATAATGCGGTGATTGGGAAGCACCGCTGGCGCCCAAATTACCAATAAGTATTTGTGTCATCATTCGTCTCGTGTCTCAACATAAATAGGTCTGCAAATTCTATGGTTTAATCAATTGGTTGAAGGAATTTGTTCAAAATTTTTCTGTGATTACTGCACTATTAATTGCTTTGTAGTGCGAAAAACATAAATTTGTATGGGCACCTCAAGTTGACTAGGCATTCCGTGAAATCAAGCTTGCTTTCCACAATTGTAAACCACTAGCCAGGTTCGTGCCAGAGTAACCTGTAGTAGTACAGACATACGATAGCCAGGAAGGGATCAGAGCAGTACTACATCCGATGGGAATACATGGAGAAAAACATATAAACTACCACGGTGCAAAGTTTGTTGGCGATACAGGACTCAAGTACCAAGTAAACGAGCAGGAGTGTTTGGTGATAGTGCACGCACTAAGAAAGTACCAGCCGTACCTGTTAGGGAGGCAATTTACATTGAAAAGAGACAACCGTTGTCCTGTGTGGTTAGAGGGCATGCATAACGGGAAAAGTAAACTTGCCCGCTGGGTGCTATGCTCCAACAGTTTGACTTCAAGGTAGAACACGTGGTAGGGAAAACCAATGAGCTCGCCGATCCGCTATCTTGGAATCCTTGTCCAAATCTAACTGCAAATGACGACGCAGAGTGGGAAGAGGCACTACCACCTTGCCGCACTATACCAACAGCAGACACACAAGCTCTTGTTTTACAAAACATTGTTGCCACACCATCTGGTGAACCTGTCTCATTAAGCGTCCAGGATGTGTTAGAGGTACACACTACACAAGAAAATTCCCCAGATGCTGCACAACGCCGACAACTCTGTGCCACGCAAGAACACTGGAGTAGTGGACTGGGAAATTCAAACTAAACCCCCCGATAATTGCGCCCTATGGAGCACGTACGTGCCGAAGGAGAAATGGGAACTTGTAATTAAGTATGCACATGACAGTTAAGAACATGGACACTCCGGGTTCTGAACAAACATGTAGAAACGTACAAAAGTTTTTTCACTGGCCAGGGGTTCAAGGAGATGTAAGAAAACATGTGCAGAGTTGTATCACGTGTAATACCCAACAGCCGTTGAGAACAGACTGCAATGCTCCACAGCAAATGAGGCTGCCAAATGAGCCATTTAAGACGGTAGCTATTGACATCATGGGCCCGTACCCGTGCACCAAGACTCGTAAGAGATTTCTTGTTGTCACCACGGATTTGTTTACCTGATGGACCGAGGCATTTCCCATCAGCAATGCTTGTGCACACACGGTCGCACAAGTGATGCAGACAGAATTCTTTCCGAGATAGGGACATCCCGAATATTTGCTCACTGATAATGGTATTCAATTCGTAGGGCCGAAGTGGAGAAAGTACTGTACCAGGTGGGGAACAGAACACCATACCACTCCAGCCTACCATCCCAGGGCGAACCCAACTGAACGTCTTAACCAAGACGTCAAAATTCAGCTACGCGTCCGGTTAGGGGAGGATCATACCAGATGAGCGGAGTTAATTCCGGAAGTAATGTTTTGTTAAAAAACAGGGTGAATGCGGCAACCGGGAAAACACCCGCAGAAATGGTACAAGGTCGCGAACTACGTGCACTCAAAGCACCCCGCGAAAACCCACCAATACCACCCGAGAGAATTGTAGAACACCAGACATAAATCAACGAAGAAGTGAGAGCAAATCAAGCGAATTATTGAAATAAGTGGGTACCGGAGAGCAGGAGGCCAACACCAGAACTCGTACCCGGAATGTATGTTTACGTCAGGGGAAACCCCTATCGGTGGGGAGCAAAGAACCATTGTGCCCGGGCTGGCACCCAAGTGGATTGGGCCAGTGAGAGTGACTACAAAAATCAGTAATTCCACGTTTCTTGTAAATTTGGAACCAAGACGAGTCACGAAACATCACCATCATGACCTGTGTATAGCTGGCACCCCTGCAGGGAAGAAGGGCAAAGAGAAGCCGGAAAGTGGTACCTCAGAAAGTGCGGCATTGCGTACAAGGTGGCACATGGAATGACAACAATGACATGTGGCACAACAACAACACATGTGGGAGACATAAACAATAACACTGGGGACACTACGTCATTCAAAGGTTTCCCACCAACAGAACACTCCACACCAGGCAGCAAAGGAGGAGGTGACGTAAGTGTACAGGTACCTGAGACAGAAACGAGAAGTAGTGAAACACCATTTCTGGGTTTTTCCATCAAGGCCAATGATAACATAACAAATCAAAGTAGCTTCAAGGGCTTCGAAAGTGTGAATGAAGAAAGTGGTAACCAAAGTGCACAGGTAAATCAAAACACAACCAGTGCCAGAGATATCAGTTTTAAGGGGTTTCCCCAAGGCACAAATGAATATGGTTGTATCATCAGTGAAAATATATGTCTTAACACCGCAAGTGAAAGCAAGACGCCTTTCCGAGGTTTTCAGGCTCCCACAGGGGATAGCCTTGAAGGTCAGGAAAATTTTAAAGGGTCCGAGGAAAGTAGGAGAAAAGTGTGTGTGAGGAAGAACACAACGTTAAATGTCAACACAACACTAACATATCACTCGCAAGAGGCGAGGAAAGTCACCACTACGTTCCCACAACGTTGTTCCTGCATACAGCATAGTTACACGATTTAAGTGTGGTCAGATGATTTTAAAAATGGAGACCATATGAATATTATAATGTTTGGGACATCTATTCAACAATTTAACAATTTCAATCAAACTTTTTGTGATGACATTATGTATTACAAACAAACATCGCATACAGAGTTTCTTTTTAAGCAATTTTGTAAGCTACCCCCATTAAAAAAAAACTAAGATTTTTATGTCATATCTGCAGGGTGGTGATATGACATGTGCATATGTCATATCACCACCCTGCAAACGCCTCAGAGACAGAAGACCTCCGAGGCCATGTTTTCTTTACCCTCAACCGGCACCCAGCCAGGCAGAGCCCGCCAGAGCAATGATGCGTTACTCGCACCATCTTGGCCTTTGAGGGAGGGGTCGTTTGAAGCTGCCTAACAGCCAGCGACGCTCACCACGCACGTTACATGTGCGTATGCACATGCGCAAAGAGGCTCCAATTGTAACGTTCCTATAATGGAATATATATTTACAGTGTACAATGTGTCTTCTTTATTTTTCAGGGTCTAAATATCTAAAGTGTTTGAAAATGTATGTTTGTCAATATTGCAAAATGTTTGGTTATGAAATTCAAAGTGTGCGCTGCATGGAGATTAAGAACACACATTCCAGCGTGAATGCAGTCATAAAGAGATACTGAGATAACACAGAAAATTCACAAGAAAATTATAAAATGTAAAACAATATTTAATATATTTGTGCCACTTTTATTTTCAATGATAAAATATTTTACTTGGCGTGCATAGCACTTCCGCTTATGTGAACCCCGTAGGCAGCCATGGTAGGTCCATACGATGCTACCCTCCATGCAGTCATTGTAGGAGGTCTGGCGAGGTAAGTTGCTGTCATATGCGCACTTCAAACTTTTTGCACTGATGTAGATTACCATAGCTATTTATTAATATAACGGTTAACCTTTGCTCACGTACTTTTTTGCCAGATAATTTTCCCAGCATTATGCTTCCGCTTAAATAATAATTTGGCCCTTGCGGCTTTTCGAGACTTAAACAAGGAGAAAGGGAGAAAGATATCAGAGAGGTCATGCGACCCGCGCAACTTGAATCAGGTGCCATCCGCCTATGCTAAATGTGTTTCATTGTAATTTCTGTATTATTGCTGCGTGCAATTTTAAGGGCTTTGTTTTTATGTATGTATTCAAGGGTATTTTTCATGTTTATTTACTTATTTTACGGCCACATCTTTTGCAACCACGTGGTTCATAGCCGCCGAGTCGATATCAGCGCCATCCATGCAGTTTTGAGGGTTTATTTGTGTAATATCATGTGCACCATAATTTATTTCAGGGTTCTATGTATTTTCGTGTAATTCATGATTTGTATGTTTGACCACGCCGTCATTTCTCATGTCTGATTTTCTTACCATCCGGCAAGCTAAAGGCTTACAACCAATTCAATCTGCAACAGAATAACATTTTGCCTGACCAGAATCTGCCGTCTTTGCGGAGAATTGCACCATTTTCACCTGCACCACATGCTCCACCGCAACACTTAACAAGCGGCATCCATGCCATCTAATACTGCTTTCACGCGCTTGTGTGTTTATTGTGACCACTCATGCCATACCCCATCATTTTCCAAGTGTATTTATGAGATTGCAAGTAATTTTGTACAGTGACATAATTTCCATCCTATCCAGCTATGTGTATGGGCCATCACCTCACTAACCACGTGCGACAAGACGAGCCCTGACGAGTCTGCGTTAGTGATGTCAAATAATCACACGTGTGTATGTAACTGTTCAATACGTCTCATTTCATTATTCTCTGTGGCCTATCTTCAGGGAAAATTGTTAGTCCACCCTAGCGGCCCCCTTCCCTTGTGAAGATTATGTTTCCGCTACAGTAATTGCGAGCTGGGGAACACCCAACCGAAGTTGGCTAAACACGACCGAGAGTAATTCATTAATAAAATTCTGGCACATTTTCTTTGTACAATTGGTAATAATAAAAGGAAGTAGTACAGCAAAAAGGATTTCTCTTTTTGTAATGACAGCTACCTCTTGCCATTGTTTTCTAAAAGTTTAGTAATGATGTTTATTAATGGAAAGTGTATCGTAAGTACACTCGGGTGAGACTGACACACAGAACCCACAGCATCCCTGGGAACCATGAGTCTCAACAATGTGGTGACTGGGAAACACTGCTGGCACCCTCATCAGTACGTAACTTGTGTCATCGTTCGTCTAGTGTCTCACACGATGGCGTCAAGTGTCTCATATGACTGCGTCAAGTGTAATAAACAATGTTGTAGGTAGGTAACGTTAGAATGTCAACGAGCATTTGCCAGTTGTAAATACAATCAATTTGCAGTGAGAGATTGTGATTGTGCATAATATTTCAAAAGGGTGTAATAAATTATGTGGCTAAGTAATGTTAGGTACGTATAGTGACAAAGAGTGTTTGCTAATTTTAATGGAATGACTGCAGAAGATGGCATCATAAAATACTTTGAAGGGTGTAATAGCCAGGGTTGTAGATAGGTTGTGTTAGGTAAGGGACCTGTAGCATCAACGAGTGTCTGCAGTCATGGTATCAGTTAGCATATTTAAGAGGATGGACTCATTTGTACTCCCGATACCATATATGGTATCACGTGGTACACTTGGGCAGATGGGCTCAAGTGTACTTCCCGATACCAAAGTGCTGAACGTGTCTCCACCTGAAAACCCTAACATTCCCCTGGTTTCCCCATTAGATTGAGGAAAGGGATGGGGCAATAGGAAAAAACATGCAACATCGGCACCATATTGGTGATGTCATAATGTGTGTAAATGCATAGTATCTGGTTGTACATTAATCCTGGAATCAACTAAGGTTAATTCCAGATTCTCAAGAAATGCATAATTGTGCGTACCTGTCCCCGCAAGTGACATCACCATGTATATTCTAGCAATGTCCAAATTACCAGTACACTACACACAGGTTCTATACTTCGTAAGTTCTTGAAATTGTATACTTACTGGGCATGATAGTCGCCATATTGTATTTCAGGTGTGAAAATTAAAGCGTACGTTATGTGGTTATACCTCAAAAAGTGTGCTGCGCCAGCTCTCTCTTTATACATCTACTCATGTGTATCTGCAATTACGACATCTGAAGCTAAGCTTTTAGACACTGGTACTAGAGTGCACTCACATACATACACTCGCAATTAGGCTACCGCCCAGTGGCGAGCTCTCTCGCCTCTCCTTCACCCAACCAACTCCTTTTTCACTCCCTTCCTGAATTTACCAACCCTTCTCACAGATACCAATTCCTTCCTTAACACATTCCATTCCCTCACAGACCTCACTAGCATAGACTGCCTATACAGCTCCGTTCTCCTCCACACCCTCTGAAGCTTCTTACTGTTGTTTCCTCTTCCTCCAGCTCGCAGGTTTTAAAAGTTAATAAGTATTTACAAAATGTTATTCTGTTGTAGGTGTAAATAATGAAATTAATGTGCTTCCGTAATTCTAAGAATAGAGGCTTTTATGAAAATAAATTAAATCTCTGAAAGTAGGCATAGTATAATTTCACACTACTAATTACACAGAACATGAATTTACTAGGGGCATCAACATTTGACCAATAGAAACCCCAAACACGATAGTGGGGAGGACTATGAAGATCAGGGAAATTGTGGGGTAAAATGGATGAAAAATATGTAAATATGTAATAATTTAATCATGAAAATACATTAAATTGCAAAAAAAAAAACTTACCCAAATATTATAAATAAACAATATTACTAATACAAGCTACAAATATGATAGTGTGGAGGACTATGATGATCAGGGAAATTGTGGGGGGGGAAAAAAATTACAAAATATGTAGGCCTATATTTTCATTACAAACTTTTACCCCCCATATTCCCTACAATTCATTGCCCTCCCCACTATCATGTTTCTAAATTGTATTGGTAACATTGTCAATTTAGGTAATGTTCAGTTCAATCTTTTTACAACTAAACATGTTTTCATGGGACAATATTACAAATAGTACAAAAATATGTTAAATCACAAAACACACATACATTATTTCCCAGGGCAAATAGGCTACACATAACAATCATTTATGGGGAAACTCCAAGCTTCGCTGATGAGCAATGCTTCCCGTCACCACCTAAAATAAATTGCAGACACCTTGAATCACTGTTTTGGGAATTTACTCCCCTGATGACGGTGGGACTCTGGCTCGGCGCATAATGTTTGGCTACATTTTTACAGTATTTTTGAAATTTAACATATTTTCATCAATAAATATTACATTATGTACATATGTTGCACTTGTTTTACCCCACAATTTCCCTGATCTTCATAACCATCCCCACTATTGTTTTTGGAATTTCTATTGGTCAAATGTTGATGTACGTAGTAAATTCATGTTCTGTGTAATTAGTGGAGTGGAATTATACCCCTTTCCAAAAAATTTTTCCTGCAAATTAATTTAATTTAGTTAATACTCAATGAATCACTCGCCATTCATACTGCGTATATGAATTTGCAGACCACAATGTTATCCATTTGACCACATTACACAGAGACTAATCACCGCACATATATTTTAATTTAACTTTTCCCTAGCTATAACAACATAGAAACACTTGTGATTTCACACAATTATTAGATTTGACACTACAAACAACATGAATTGCAATAAAAAATGTGTTTAAGCACTCGTAAATCCGAAACCTCCGATACGACACAAATCAAACAGCAACTAATCTCCGGAAAATTTCCGCAATCCACCTGACGTCAACCAACATGGACGCGCAGTGCAAGGGAAAAAACAACATGGTGTTATACTCGTATAAACACAGATATGTATATGTATATTTATTTTACTAGTAATACGTTATATCCTCTCATGAATATAGACTAGTTAAGTCTTGAGTAATTCAACAGAATTACATAATGTCCCGACACTACTCCATGCCTGTGTTGTTTACCTGTATAACCTTGGCGCAGCGCTATCAATATAGGTCCTACCCCGTAAATGACGTTTTACACATTAAATATTTGTTGCAAATTGTATCCTTACATGTAAAACAATTCAGCGACCTGATGTAAATATACTCTACATAAATTATACCTATTTTATGGCATAAATACAGCTATCTTGATAACCCTTCTTCCTAACACACAGTTTTGTTTCATAAAACTACTTGAAGCCCCTCAAAAATTCCTAGTAATTATGATTACTAATCACCATATCTAACATCACCAGATATTATATTTTTTCTGATTTTCGAAAAAGCCCCTATACTTAAGAATATCGAAATAATATTACAAATATAAGTTAATCCCCAATTTCAAGTTATTACAAACCCCATTGATTCGTAATTTTCTTTTTGTTATCAATGTGTATATTTCAAACACATGGTAAGGTACGTATTGAGGGACAAGGAAAGAATGCCAGTTTGTGTAATATCCCTTTAACATACAATATGCTAAATGCAACAAATCCCACAACAACTATATTAATTTGTTTACAATCCTCCACTGACGTGACAAAGCAATATCCCAAGGCTATTGGTATGGTATAAATACTTTTAAAATCGAGAGAAGCTGATTAAAAAAACATAACCTCAGGATATAGAGGTACAAGAATTTATAAATTCCTGCATTTTTGTCTGCTATAAAATTTGTACTCAAAGTGTACAACATAACAAAAACAAATTATAGTGATATATTTTTGTGTATTACTTTTCGTTCAAAACAACACACACCTGTTGTCTTGCAGCTCTGCCAAACAACCAGTGTACAACAAGATTTCTGCGCCACCTTTCATTTTCCTACTGTAAATAAGCGTCCACTAATGCTCCTATTAATTCCTCATTCCCAGCTACAGTCATGTTTCAGCACTTACACTCTTAAGATGTCAAGATACAAAAATTATTAATAAATGTTTATATGGTTAAACCAATGCATTTTTAAAGCGTAACCATACAAATTGTCCTTCCGTATATCATAGAAGTTGTCGTAACATATATATAACACCATGCACCACATTTTTCTGTTGTCACACAATTTCTGATATTTCCACCAGAATGTGCGACTATCCTAACAGAAAGAGGCAATGACATGTCCGAATAGTTTCAAAAAGTACACATCAATGCTAGTATGCAAATGTACGTACTTGCTCATATATACTGACAAATCCAAAACAGCCTAAGGTAATTACAAAGGGATCAATGGAATGTTGGGAGTTGTAGATACTAAAGTGATCGAGAGCATATAAATGATGATACGTTGCCATGATTTGAACACACAGTTACGGATTTATCTATATGTTATTTTCATTAGTAACCCCAAGTAGATATATCAATAACGGAAGTTCAAATATTCCCAGGCAAAGTACTATGCATAACTATGACAACACAGAAAATTATTGAATAGAATGGTGCAGACAGTTCTTAAACCCAACACTGCAAACTACCCTAAAGTAATGGTAATGATGCTCAAGTACGAGTCGCAAAGACATTCGTACATCAATGCGTCGAATAAGTATTATAAATTAGTCCATAAAATGAATGTGTATCTCCAAAACCACAATACTATCTCCAATATGTAACAAGGAGTTATAAGTCCCTATTGCTACAAACTTAGCCTCATGATTTTAAACCTCATTAAATACGTCAAATACACAAGTACAATTACTAAAATCACAAAGCAAATCCCATCACATGATACGTCATATAACATCGCTGCAGTAGTGACAAAATACAATGTCATTATTTACTAATAAAATAACAGTTTATAAACGCACTAACCATTCCCTGATGAGACAGGCGACAGAATACAAATAACAGTTACAAAAGCAACTGTAAAAATTGTCGCAATAGTACGATCCTCCATTCTTGTGACAACTTTACACAATTACACGTAGAACAAAAACTGACAATGGTGAATAAATATGACACAATCCAATTAGGATCACCAATACTTTTCAAAGGTTACAGATACACCTACAAATATGGAAGTTCATGACAGGTACAATAATCACGCGAAAATTTCTCCGAATCCGAATAGCAGAAAGGCGACAAACAGGGTAGCCAAACCAATAAAGTTGGAATTAGCTAACCAAAAGGTCAGTATTTGGCTTTTAAATACAAAAAAGTATTTATAAATTTGTTTATTTATTAATAAAAAGGCATTTTGTGTTAAAAAAAATTTTGACATAGAGTTTGTTAAAAACAGCATTATTAATCATTTGGAAATATAAATGACAATTATACAATAGAAAATTTCAGCTCTCTCTCTCTCTCTCTCTCTCTCTATATATATATATATATATATATATATATATATATATATATATATATATATATATATATATATATTTATTTATTTATTTATTTATTTATTTATTTATTGATTTATATATATATATTTATTTATTTATATTTCAGTAACTTTAACACGTTTTACATTTTTTTTTTATAAGTTTAATCCCCTTTAACTTAGATCTGTTTGGGGTCCTATTAAAACGGTTTCTTTTGTGGCAGTTTTTGGAGAATGATGCAATATTTACATCGTACATAAAAAACACATGACAATCGAGATATAGAAATGTGAATAATTTATACTTATGACAAAAGAAGTTTTTAATATATATTTAAATTATCCTAGCAAAATTGATTAAAATATTTGTTTTACATACAATATTGATGTACAATAGTTGAATAACTAAGTAAGGAGTCCAAAACATGTAGGAGGAACGATTGAAGGACGTGTCGGGTAAATACAATAAAATACTGGAAGTGGTTGATTTGGCATTGATTTATTAGGAATACTGTTACATTTGTGTCACTCCAGCAATATGCGAGTTTTTGAAAATGGTTACAAAAATTTTCCAGAGTTGTGACGTGAACACAAGGTACTCTATGCGTCTCCCTGACAATTTGTACCACGCAGTCCTCAATAGCAGTTAGAGCACACCGAGGGTGGACGAGAACAGCCGAGAGTATGCTGGTGAAGGTCGCCGAAAAGATGCAAGTCACTTTTCTCTGGGACCTATTTCGCATATCTCACTAAGTTTGATTTAATCATTTTCCTTCAAGATGTAACTCCTGGGAGAAATTAGTTAACTTTCAGGCACTGCATTCCCACGAAACCATGACCACCAGGTATAACATGCATTGGTAGGAACAAGTGAGCTGCCCATGCATTAGTGCTGTGAGTTCCTAGTTCCTACCAGGCATACTGCGTAGGAGGGCCTGTTGGCTAACACATAGTTGCCTGTGGCCCTTATGTAATGTAATAGGCAGGGAATAGCATTGCTCTGCCTATCTGAAAATTTCTTCTTTGCAAAAGTGGAGTGTTCAGAAGTTTCTTTTGTAGCCAATGCAAAACTAAGATTCATTTAGTCCCATTTCGCACATCCAACGAATCTCAATGTGGTGATGTCATCGAACACAGCATGAGCAGGGCGGGATTGGCGTCCTGCAGCACCATGGCAGATGAAGTGACCACTTTTTAAAGGAGTCTTCACAACAGCAGTGTCTTCAAACACAATTTAAGTAATAGTAAATTCAGTGGCAGATTAGCTCTAGTACAAAGGACTGTACGACACAGTCTTAGGGGCTTATTGTTTATTACGTGTGGCGACCCTAAAAAGTGCAAGGTTCTATAGATCGAGTAGATAGATGCGATGAGTGCAACATTTTTCTCTGTAGAGCTATGTGTTGTAGAATTTTTTTAGACTATATTATGTTAAGAATTTTTTTATCAGTGTATGAATACAATAATTAAAATCATCACAGTTTAATATGTGTCGTCCTTATTATTAATGCAGCAGTTATAAATTGGTGACCCCGACGTGATTCAGCGCAGAATGCTAATTTCAAGTGATGAAGAAGGATATTATGTGATTCTGCACAACGAACATGTGGTGCTATAACCACACAACGCACGTGAGGACTAAATAACCTAATATATTATATTCAGCTCATCCTTTTCCGATAATTCAAGAAACGTGCACATGTAGTAGCCGGGGTCCTTTCATGTCATACATATTACATAGTACAGCAGCACGAAAATGTTACGCGAACAAAAAAAAACTTTGAAGTATCAGGAGTAGCTGTTAAAATGCCCATCATTTCGTAAAAAAATTGTCGATTATTGGTTCCTTCAAGTAGAGTCTCAATTTGCTGTTTCGAATATAACCAATGAAATCACAAAATACCACTACATGCTAGGATCCATCAACAGTGAGATAGCTAAATTAGTGCCACACTTAATTTCCAAGCCATTATCGCAAAATCCATATACTGACCTAAAACAAAGATTGGTAAAAGTATTTGCAGAATCAGACCAACGTAAGGTGAAAAGGCTTTTTATGGAGATCGATCTGGGGGATAAAAAGCCTTCATACCTCCTATGCGAAATGCGAAACCTGGCTGGTGGTAATATTCAAGATGAGTTTTTAAGATCTATGTTTTTGCAATACATGTCAGTCAATGTACGTGCTATCCTAACCACTACTCGTGATAATCTCGATACTTTGGAAACACTAGGAGGAAAAAATAATAGAAGTGAATGCGCCTAACTTTGTGTTCTCATGCAGTGCTTAACCGGACAACAATGATACCAGTAGTTTGGACACCGCAAGCGCAATACACAGGTCTAATGACGATGCAATTTCTCACCTCACTCAGCAAGTGGCAGTTCTTGCCGCGTCAATTCGGGTAACAAAAAGTGGCATCTTCCAAAGAGGTAGGATATGTTCTAATAATAAACAGATAAATTACAAGATGTGTCGGTGTCATTACAAATTGGGGGAGAATGCACAAAAATGCATTCTACCATGCAACTTTGCAACTAAGGCAGGAAATGTGGAAGCTTGCCGCTGATGGTAACAAGTGTTGCGAGCCAGAACTCCTATCGCCTATTAATCACAGATGCAAATTCTGGAGTAAGATTTCTCATAATCACAGGTGTGGATATCTCTGTTCTACCTCCCAAGTGAGAAAACGAATACTGATGAATATAAGGAATTGTACACAGCGAATGGTAGTATCATATGGACCTTTGGCGATAGACTACTCAAACTTGACATCGACGTGAACTGTTCATACATATGGCCTTTTGTACTGGCAGATCTTCGGACACCTATAATAGGAGCTGATTTCCTCAAACACTTAAATCTGTTGCCAGATGTGTCAAATAGGCGACTATTAGATTCAAACACATCATTAACAACGATGTGTACCATTGCAGTGGACTCCAGCACCAACGAAATCTACAGTGTCCCTCCAGGCCATAGCTATGCCGATCTCCTCAAGGAATTATATGGCATTCTTCAGCAGAATCCAAACACCCTCCTTTAGTGTAACCCAAAGAATATAAACTACTGGACCTCCTGTTAATGGCAGAGCCCAGTGGCTACCACCACACAAACTAGTACCGGCAAAAATAGAATTCCTACAAAAGATGGATATGGGTATTTTACATGCGTTGAAAAGTTGTTGGCCAAGCCCCTTATATCTCACAAATAAAAAAGATGGGTCATGATGACCATATGGGGATTACAGCATGCTAAATTATGTTACAAATTAGACAGATAATCTGTACCACATCTGCAGGATTTCATCAGCACACTTGACGGTATGTTCTCTAAGATTGACATGGTGCGAGCAATCAATCATATTTCAGTTGCTCCCGCTGATGTACAAAAAACCGCCAACATAACACCATTTGGTCCGTTTATATTTCTGAAAAGCCCATTTGGATTGCGCAACCCAAAACAATCGTTCCAAAGATTTATGGATTCGATACTGAGGGATCATTTTTTGGGTTTTTTAGTCAGTGCAACAGGCCTTCTTCCAATACGGACTGCACGTTCGCCTTCACAGAGTATCCACTTCCCAAGACAGTAATGGAAATGTATCACTTCTTGGGCATGATTAACTTCTATCAATTCTGTCTGCCCAATTCTGCCACTACACAAGCTGCCCTTTTGAAATTTATTCCAAACTCAGAAAAAATGACCATCGCATAACTCAGTGGGATACAGAAGAAATATGTGCCTTTGAGGACCTCAAAAGTAGTTGGTTCAATGCTACACTTCTTATGCCCCTCAATTGATGCTGCCTTAGTACAAATGGTTGATGCATACGACTGTGCAATAGGCACATCATTACATAAGGTACGAGAAGACGCGCTCAAGCGATTAGCCTTCTTTTCCAAAAAGCTTGACAGTATGCAGACGAAGTACAGCATGTATGGCAGGGAGCTCTTGGCAGCTTATACCATCGTTAAACACTTTCTGCATATGCTTGAAGCCAAAGTTTGCTGCATTTATACAGACCACAGACCACACACGTTTATCTTCAAACAACGATCGGATAAGGTGACACAACAAAATCTAAGACATTTATATTTTATCGTACAATTCACTACAGATATTAGATTTATTGTTGGTAGAGACAATGTGGTGGCCTATGAATATTCTAGGATCTGGTCTTTAATGATCCCTTCCGATATGCCTTGGGATCATATCACCAATACACAATAAGAGTATGTAGAACTTCAATACTTGAACAAGTCTCCTTCGTGCTTGTTGAAATTCCAATACATCGAACTACCCAGCGGCATCAAATTGGTGTGACACAAAACTAAAGCATTTCATTACAATTTCAAAAGAAGATATTTTAGTCTGTTCATAACCTCGCACGCCCAGGGATTAAAAGCTCCATATGTCTCATTCAGGCACACTTTGTGTGGCCATCCCTCAAGCGAGACATTGGTTTGTGCACCACATCGCGTATACCATACCAACCCTCCAAGATATGGCGACACACTCACAGCAAGGTTGGAACGTATGAACCAGTGTATGAACCAGCTGAATGTCAATTCTCCTACATCAATATTGACACCGTAGGACCGTTACCTCTGTCCAAGGGATACTGTTACTTGGAAAAATTTATTGACAGATTCTCACTATGGCCGGAGGCAGCACCGGTCCAGGACATCACCGCAGCATCCATTGCTGAAAACCTTCCGTCGGTATGGATGTCCCGCTTCGGAGTCCCAAGTACCATTACGACAGACAGGGGCTGTCCATTTGACTGCGACCTTTTTTCTCACCTCTGCAAACTCCTGGGCATACATCATATTAAGACCACGGCATACCATCATGCAATGAATGGAAAAATCGATAGCTGGTACCATCAATTGAAATCGGCTCTCAAAGCATAACTCAGTTACGAATGGGTACCCAAGCTCCCACTTGTGCTTATGGGAATGTGGTCGTGCCTGAGTCTGCAACATAAAAGCATGCCAGTGGAAATCACATGCGGTGAGCCAATACGCCTACTTGACGATTTTTTCCAGGACATACCAGTGACCCAAGAAACTCCATCCCTTGTGTTTTGGCTCAAGGAGCAGATGAGAACAATGAGGTCATTTCCAACTGAACATAACTCACCCAGGAACGTCTTCGTCCACCTGGACCTCATGTCGACCGAAGTGGTATTTGTGCATCATGACGCTCTACGTAAACCATTGCAGACAGTGTATGATGAACCGTCCCGAGATTGTTCGCATAGCAATAAAAATTTGTGGTGGAGACGATGAGTTAAAAACATACAGTATCTATTGATAGACTCAAACCTGAATTTATTCTTGTGGAACGAACAGATGTACCCGTCCCTCCGGACACAGTGACTACAACGACACAACAACATAGACATTAACCGAGTACTCCTGTTTGCTCTTATGACCATTTGTGCTGACGCAGTCAGCTATCACATTAGTGCACACCAGGGGCGAGTCTAAGAGCCCAGAGTATATAGATGCTGGCCTCTGGGAACAGCGAGTAACTTTCCAGTGAACCAAATTGTGTAACTCCAAATAGGCAGTTTAACCTATTTCTCACAAGAGGAAACTCTTGCGGGCAATAAGTTAGCAGGCTGGCATAGTGTCCCTGTGAAACCATGGCCATTAGACGGTAGTACCAATGGAGGGAACATGGGGGATGCCTGTACAACAGCATAACACGTGTCTCTAGTTTGGCGTGTGCCGGCGACCTGCAGGCCGAAGTATAAATGTAGCGATCATGTGAAGTTTTTCAAAAGGCTAGTATATACACTCCATTCATTGTGTCAAGATGCCACTCGTTTGGTGAGAAGTGTTAATATGAATTCCTTTACAAGCGTGCAGAATGAAGATGCACTTAGCTCGTTTTATAATTCAGCCTCATCTCATTGATGAATACCATAGGTGGGACGTCAAGGAAAACGAGAGTTCACAGGACTTTTTTTTATGCAACCGACGCCCTGTGAACGACAAAGTGCAGTACCCTCGGCAGTACCAGATTTGGGCTGAGTTTTTAAGATAATAAATGTACAGGTTTTTAAATCATCATTATGTCGCATTTTTCATAGTGTTCATTCCGCATACTTAAGTTTATATAGATCATTTGAAAGGGCGGCGGCATTCCCATGACGTCATTACAAATACCTGTTAATTTAGCATTTAGAGCCACTGGAATGTCGCCAGTGTGTGTAATGAATTTAATAGATATTAAGAGGGTATATATGAGTGTTGTATAACCTTTGAGTAAAAGTAAGAGCTAAAAAAGCATAATGAGCTAGCATGAATCTGAATGTACCCTCTGCTTTCGCCCGCGCGAAACTGAGTGTCGTTCGGAGTCTGACCTCTGCCATCAGCTAGCACAATGCTCAGGAACCACACTCTTCAGTCTATCCCCTCAGTATAGCAACTTTTGGGCATTAATAATTAATTTATCAATACTGTAACTTCTAGAACCTCTTTGCTTTTATTCTAATACTTAGGGACAACCGACAATATGAATGTTTCGAAAGCAGCATCGGCTATTGGCAGGCCACACTTCCGAGCCCGCACAATAGAGTTTTGTAGAGTACAAGGTCAGTTGTAATCAATAAGATGCAATAAAAGTGTGTGTGATTAATACCTGCCTAGTATTGCTTTTACCTTATGGCATCCTTAAGACAGAGGTTAAACCTCAGTGCTTTGTGTTGAGTATTATGGGTCCTGCTCTCCATAAGCAGAGTAGAGTCAGTGTTTGTCAATGGCTGTGTAAGGGGGCCTTTACCATTACGCTTGTATAGTGGTAGAAACCACTATTTTAACATCAGTGCTGGTAAGTCGCGACGAACACCGCAACCAGCACGATTACAAAATCCAGAAATCCCAGTGGTCGTCGGCCCACTACCCCCATATGCTCAATGAAGCTGGCACTGGGCAACATACCATCTTGCCCCTGCCTAGGGCAAGAGACAGGGCTACCCACATCGTTCCTGAGAGGGGGCGCACATTAACATGCTGTGATACTAGCGACAGGAGCGCCACAGCCCATTTGAAAGAACTTCATTCAATGACAATCCACCCACTCTGGGCGGATAGTGAGTAACTGGTGAACACTGGCTCCCATCCTGTTAAATATAACCTTAAACCAAAAATGTTTTATCATATGGTTAGATGAGGTTTCAGTTTAGGTTTGAGGAGTGGTTAATATTAAATGTTGAAAGTTGAGATTTTTGGATTTAGTTACCCGGGGCACCAGACATTATTTACTAGAATCATGCCAGTGATGTAGGTAGAGCTGACTCGTTCTCCTTAGGGTCTTTTGGCCGACAACCATGGTGTAATACCTCCAGGGATTGAAATTGACGGTTGTGGTGGCCTGGGAAGGGCTAGATTGGGATTTATAAAGGCAGTGTACAGAATTTGGAAAAAAGTGTTTGAAATTCTATACATTGTAGGCACCAGGCATCGCCGCTTTGGCGTCACTGATATTGTTGCGGTAAAGCTGAGTCCTCTTAATCTCAGGTAGCCATGGGCCGATCACACAGATTATATTCTCGTGTAGATCTTTCAGTTGTTCACCTGATGTGGAGGCTTCGTTGTTTTTTAAATGAGGTCAAACTCCCTACTTGTGGATTGTTAGGGTTAAATCACATGCCCATAAATGCTACTCGCAGTACATTGATTATGTTGCAGCACACATACAATTTAAAATTTTCCCTTGAATTCACACAAACACTTGCATAAGAAAATGGCAGGTTTTAAGGGGTACGTGCCCTGATACACCTTTCGGCAACCGAATAAAAATCACTCATCATTTCATGCTATTTATTGGAGAATCTAGTGTTCCCTCCAGGAGAACAGCTTACACAGTTGCAAATTTTAAACATGCGGCGAAGGATATGAGGTAAATAAAGCACTAGGATAGCATGAAGTTAAGCGTGCTGATAAAACGTATGAACTTCCCGGGCGATGCAATTCCTGGGGTGGCGAGAGGGAGTATCCCGGATGGCGAAAACGAAAAAGGTTCTTTATATTATTAAACTATTGCTGAAAATGACTGTTAATTAGGATTGATACCGTTTGGGCAGGACAAACAAAACCACGATTTCACATGGTTCTCCTCCTCTGTGTGCAGCTTGCTGACTGACTTTCTGCCGTGGCGTGAGGGCTAGCGGTGGCGGGTCCATGTGGCGTGGAAGGATCTACTTGCACACATGGATGAAAAAAATTTACTCTTACATGATATAAAAATCTTAAACCCTGCAAAAACACAAATCAATAATTACATCTGTGGCTCACATTGAGACTGGAAAGAAATGGGGGTGGACATAACACTGGTGGTGGTGAAAATAAACATTTGTGAACAAAACAATAACACCAATACAGGTGGATTAGGATTTTATAGACATATTACTCTTTATGTGCGGGTAACTTGTCCTTATCATGTGTCGAGAAATGTATTTGCAAAAATGTTATAACCCTTTCGAATATAATACACCTGTTCGTGTATTACTCTGCCCACTCTCCCAGGCTGGAAAGCACACTTGGCGGTACTCTCTTCTGCACTGCACTGCACTGCACTTGACCGATCTTGCCCTCTCCTGCATTCACACGACCCTGGCAGTACTCACCAGTGACCAATCGTCGAGAGTGCATGTGTACTGCGCTTGGGAGTGGCCGGTCATGACAAACGGCCTAGGGTGAGAAGTGACACACGTAATATCCCCCCGCCCTTTTCCTGAGGCCATTTGTGGGCCGATGCCTCTACTTGCAACACTCAGGTTTTCTCGGAGTCCTCCGAGGGTGTAGGTTGTAGGCCCTTCGTTGCAGAGCCATTCTTCCTCTTGGTGCTCCTGCATGTCTGTGAAGAACTGTGCCGTGGGTGACCGAGGTGCACCCACACTGGTGGTAATGCTGAGGTGGGTGAAGCCGTCGTGATGTCCTACGGAGGCAGAATGATGCAATGGACCCACTGCTTTCATTCCTGCTGTCGCTGTTGCTGCCTGCGTCTCTTCATCTGCATCTGCTCCTCCTCCTCTTCTTGCTGTCCTCTTCTAAACTTGCACCATGCGGCTGTTCTTGGGCGCGACCCGGACGGTCTCCTTCCTCCTGTTCACTTCTGGTGTTTCCGCTTGCTCCTTCCTCTTTCTTGCGGCATCCTCCTCAAAACGTGCTGGTGACAGCGCTTGTAGATGCATCGCCATCGATAAGACCTGGGTAAGTGCTCCGTCGCTCCCTGTCAGGCATGGTGACGCCGGGCAATTGTGGGTATTATACCTGCTCGTCTCCACGTCCTGCTGGAGGTACTGTTGTATTTTACTCCCATTCTGCTTGCTCAGGGAAATCATAACCCACGAGTTTGTCATGGGACTCATCAGGTGGTTCCTTCAGGTGGTTCGTTTCTTGTGGAGCCAGAGCTACTCCATCGTCCAGAGGTGCCATTACACCTCCCTCTTCTCTCCCTGCTTTGGCTAGCTCGGCAGTGCCATCGCTGTCCTGGGGTTGAGATGCACCGGAACTAACCTCGTCATGTACGACAGCTGGGGTGAAACTGGATGTTGTCCCGATGCACCCTCACCCATATCCTGCTGATGAGGACCAAGTAGGTACTAGGTCCCAGTTGCTGCAACACTCGGTCCGGCCCACTCCATTTAGCTGCGAAGCCTATGCAAAAATCCTTGTAGGAGGCGGACTGCAGGTGCGTCTTCACATATACGCCTTGCTCTGCTTGCGGCACTGGTGGTAGTCTTGTTGTTGTCGGCACCCATCTTGCTGTATATCGTAAGTGTTGCTGACGTACCTGCTGCTCTTGTTCCCTCCGTGCTTGCTGGTTGGTAGTACTGCTTGGTGCGTCACTGCTGTCCAGTCCCATGTATTTTCCCTCGGCTGGTAGGCGTAGGTTTCTTCCCAGAAATACTTCGGCAGGTGTTTTGCCGGTGGTGATGTTGACTAGTCGGCGGAGTATGTACAATGTGGCTGCTAAATGTTCCGGCCATTTTGTGTGCTTGTCATCCACAGTGATGTGAAGTTGAACTTTTAACTCATGGTTCCGCCTTTCCATTTGGTAGGCCCTGTGGTTGTAAATAGCCACTGTTATGCGCCTCATTCCCCACTTCATGCATAATTAACGCCACTGTTTCCCATTAAACTGGATCACATTATCAGTCAATAGGTTTTTAGGAAAACTCCAACATGGGAAAAAGTCATCACTGAGCACTCTTGCAATGTTATTTGTACGGGCACCATTGATGGCGTACGCCTTAATCCACTTTGAAAAATTGTCAGGGACTCCCACTAGAAATTGTTTCCCATTATCTGATGTAGGGTATGGTACCAATAAATCAAGTCACAATGTCTCGAAAGGCTTTTGCGGCAGGCGCGGCTGCTGTTGTCGGCCATCTGTACTGTGACTTTTAAACAGATTGCGCTTCTGACACTTTTGCAATAAACAGCATTCGTGTTTCGTGAATCCTGTCCAATATAAATGCTCCATTATTTTTCGAACTGTCTGGGACACCTCAGGGTGTCCGGCTACACTGACTCTGTGCACATGGACGAACACCTGATCCTGTGCATGTGTAGGGACGTACTCTCCATTTCCCTGGGTTACCCGGCGAGCACGTTTCTAACCCGCAATTCACGACTCGCCAGTTCTCTACCATTACTTTTTCGTACTGCTGTGTCTTGTGTTGCGAAAATTGGCAACCCTCCTGCTTTTGCTTTACTTGCTCAAAAAACTTCGATATCAAAATGCCATTTTCCACGGCACTCACTTGCTGTGTGCTAAGTTCAGAAATAGTACCATCACCTGGCAGAAGGATCTCCTCCCATTCTTCTACGTCTTGCAAAATTACTTGCGGATTCGGTGCACATGACAACATGTCCTCTAACTGGTTCTCCTTTCCTGCTACATGTTCCACAGAGAACTCGAACGACTGCAGGTGCAATGCCCATCTGGTTAATTTACTGTGGACCGTACCCATGTTATGAAGCCAAAACAGTCATCTGTTGTCTGTGTATAACGTAAAGCGCCGGTACTCTAAGTACACCTGGTATTTTTTTATCGCCCAGATTACAGCGAGACATTCATGTTTGTTTACATCGTTGCGACGCTTGATAAGGCCCAGCTTGATGCTAGCGAAATCAATTACGTTTTTTTTTTCGCTATTATCGGATAGTTGGTAAAGCACTCCTCCTATTCTTTCCTGGCTCGTGTCGGTTTGCCCGCTTCGTATCTTGCCAGTGTTGGACATGTCTGAAAATTCTCCTTTATTTCCTGAAAAGACAGTTCTGCTGCTGCTGACCATTGAAATCTGAAAATAAATTTGTCTGCATTGCTGTTATGATTGAAAATTTTCAATGTGCTCTCTTAACCAAATATTAAACCGAAAAATTTATGTAACTGCTTCCTTGTATTTGGCTGTTGGTACTCTGTTATTAGTTTCTACTGTTCTGGATTTGGTTTATTTCCCTCTGTGTCTATGACATGCTCTAAAATGTCAATACTGGCTTTCACTGTGCTGCATTTTTCCAGTGCACATGTCAGCCCATTAATAGCTAACCTCTCTAAAACTACGGATAGATATTGCAAGTGTTCCTCCCACGTGTTGGACCATACGATCACATCATCCAGGTAGGCCAAGGTGTACTCGCCTATTAAGCCATCCGACACACGCACCATCATGGATTGAAAAGTGGCTGGGGCGCACTTAAGCCCAAAGGGCATTGCACAGACCTGGAAGCGGCGCCTGGCTGGCACAGTGAATACCGTTTTTTTACGATATTCCATCTTAACTGGTACTTGCCAATAACCACTTTTTAAGTAAAGGGATGATATAATTTTTGCCTGTCCTAATGAGCTGAGAGCATCTTTTACATTTATGTATGGCGATAATTAATTTTTGGTATCTTGATTTAACGGCCTAAAGACGACACAAAAATGTCACATGCCTTATTTTTTAGGCGCGAGTGTTATTTCGGAGCTGTAGATACTGTCTGTTGGCTCAATAACACTGTCATTTAGTATTTCCTGTATCTGCTGTTTAATGATTCTCGCCTGGTGCGGTAAGTAACAGTGTAGCGGTGTCCGTACTTGTTCTGCTTCTGATGGTATTTCATGTTCTGCAATTGTTGTTCGGCATAAAGCATCTTGTGTTCCGAATACATCTTTATGTTTGTTTAACAAACGCTGAAAAGTGGCCTGGTGTTCGGGCTGTATGTTGTTGTCAAGATCACTCAATATGATGTGCTGTAAATTAACTGTCGGTTTCCTGTCCAGATAATAAATTGTATGTCTTTTTTTATCCCCAAAACGTATTCTGCAAGCAGCCAGTTCGACAATTGTGTTTTGCGTGGATAGCTACGGGATTCCCAATATGACGTCCACCCGGATTTTCGGTGAAACAATAGCTGTTGTTATCGTGCTAATGTCTCACATGTTAACTGTAAATTGTGCTTGGCCTAATGCTGTACTGTTATCATTTTTGGTGGCTAACCGATTGACTAAATTAACAGGTTCTACGTATTGTGATGTTACAAATTCCGTCTTAATTAAGTTGTGTGATGCTCCAGTATCAACTAGTGCTTGACATTGATGCCCGTTTACATTGACAAGGATCCTGATAAATTGCTGTTCGCCGTTACAGACCTATTGTAACAATGCTTGTTGTGGTGTTTGATCCTGTAGTTTCCGACACGAATCAGTGCACAGTCTTGGTGGAAATCATTAAACCATTGCGGGCGACTGTGGCAAGATTTTCGCAGTGCCTTCCAGAGCTGTTTCAGGGGTGTGTTCAGCACTATCTAGGCACTTAGTCGACTCATGCTGGAAGAACAGTAGCCAAATGAAACTTTAACTGCATTCATCAAACACAAGACGTACCTAATCTGGCAGATTCACCTGCAGGTGCCGTAACAGGAAATCTTAGAAAATATTGGGGAAATTTCCAGGCAAAAATTCAGGGCAGCACTTATACCGCTACAGAATGGGACCATTGAAAACACAATGCAAGCAGCGATCTTATTGGAATGTGACCACGTACAACAACGCCATGATCTGGTTTTAATTCGATGGTGTAACAAGCAGATAAACACGCGGGGACACGCCGCCCCACCACCGCTACAGACCGAGCAAAACAAACAGTTCAGCCAACCTAAACCAAATTTCTTTCGACCATCACCTGTGAACAGACTGGCATACCAGAATGGGAGGAGGCAGGAGTTGCAAGGTACAATGCACAGTGCGGAAGTGCAGCCACGTGTGTGGGATTAAAATCAGCAGCCACAACATCCATGTCAGTATTGACCTACACCGGCATACCACTAGCATATCAAATGCCCCAACAATCCTTACCTACCACAAATTCAGGAAGCACCAAGTAAGAAGCAGGGAATTGGGATACAGGGGTGAAGATCATAGCTGCTAGATAATTTTGGTTGCAAAGAAGTGTTGGTTTTTCTCCCCACTTCTTTTGGAGTTGTGTCTGTAAAATATATAGCAGGGTATTCTGTACCATGTAGTGTAGGAATATGGTTTATGTCTTGTTTAATGTTTTTTAAAATCATGTTAATCATGTATCTGCGACTAATTTAGGGTCTGAGGATATGCAGTCATTTACTTTTAGCTTTACAACTGTACATTGCCCTGTTGTTTTTTTCCCTGGTGTGTTTTTTTACAATATACCATGTAGTTCCTATTTTGTTTTGAGTATTCTTTATGAGGTTACAGAAAAAATTATTTTTTTTTTGCAGATTCTTTAACCTTACTCAAAATTTTGCAGTATTTTCTGTAGTGATTCATTGAGTCAGGATTGCTGCTGGTTCTGGCAGCCTTGTATAGTTTCATTTGTTTTCGCAGGAAATTTTTATTCCTTTGAGGAGCCATACATTTTTCTCTTGATTTGTATTACTGTAGGTCAGTCGGGATGGGAAACATTTTTCAAAACAATGGAGAACTTGGTTAAGAAAAGAGTTAAATACAATATTAACCATTGCTGCCTGCTGAGCTCACTTTTGAATTGTAAGACATTTTCCAACGAAAAATTTTGCATTCTATTATAAGAAATGCTTTTGGTGGGCATTTTTTTATGGAAGGTATTACTAATCTTTGTGCAACATTTATTGTTGGGAGATAGTGGCACTCTGCAACTGTGAAACTACCAATGAAAATGTTATCAATTGCTGTCTGACTGGTTGCTTCTATTCTGGCAGCACAGTTTACTACGGATTTAAGGTTGAAGGTACTGAGTAGACTATCGAGTTCAGTTCTTTGGTTACTTTCTTTTAAATGATAAATGTTAAGTCTGCACAGAGCATTAATTTCTAGATTGGCTCTGTAAATGGCTTTAAGATTTGCTTCAAGAAATTGTAAGATGTTACTGAAGTTGGTAGAAGGGGCTCTATATTTAGTGAGGACCCTCACTTTTTTAAATTTGTCAGTTATTACTTCCACATAAATGCACTCAAACACTTGATCTTCGCATAACAAATGTGTGTCTTTTCTAAACATTAAATTATTTTTGATGAAAAAACGGAAACCACTCTTAGTCATGCTATTTCTACAATAAGTGGAACAGTGGGAATAAACAAGAATTTTAATTTGCTTAGCAGAGGATTCAGTTAAATGTATTTCTGTTAGACATAATATTTGTACAGCCAAATTGCGTTCTGGGGATAATTAGTCCAAGCACAAAGAATGCTAATCAATTTTGCTTAGTAAACCTCTAATATTTTAATTGTATAATTTCAAATTATTTGCATTAATTGTCGTAGAATTTTTAATTTTTGCACAATTATTGAATGTTTCTGGTATTGCGTGTGAAAGTAAAACTTCTTTGTTACATGAATGAGACTTTAGGGACATGGGTATCTTTAGACTAAAATTTTTCATGGTTTCCAACGATTACCTGGATATTTTGAATAGAACCATGGTCTGTAAGAATCCTACTAGCAATGAGGTCAGTAAGTTTCCCCTTGCCAGCACGACTCAGATGCAGACCATGTCTGTGTTCAGCACTGTGTATTTCCTCTAGACTAATCACACCAACATGGCTCTTGTATTGATAATTTAATAAATAGTTCTTCTGTTTTTAAATTACTATAAAAAAAAATAACTAGTGGTGTTGTAATATTGAAATACACCGTTTTGGTAATGTCTGCTTTTCATACACTAATTCTCACCCACTGCAGCTCTCAACACGCATACACAGACCAAACGATCGTCTTAGAACCAAACCACATTGTACTGCCAGTGCTAGAGGGAATTCCAGCTCGAAATCATGGGAATTCGTGTTACAACAAATGGGAATTTGATAGCTGAGTATGTTTGTTACACTGCTTCTTAAAGTAAACAAACAAACTGATCAACGATGTCCATAAGCTGGTACGATTGTAATTGAAACTTGTGCACACACTACACGTTTATTTATCGTAAAGAGCTATGGATGATGACAGTGATGCAAGTAAAGAAATTAATTCTGAACAAGCTAAATCGGACAAAGGCGAAGAAACTGGGGGAAGTTCTGAAATAAAGTGTAACGAACTTAATTCTGGAGAATTTAAAAAACCCTTGTTCATAGGACCACGTCGTGGAAAAATTGCTGGAAAATTTAGACAAAGTAAAGTTGCGGAAGAGTCTTTATCAACGCGTAGGGAAGATTCTGGGACGGATGAAGGAAATGATAATTTATGTGTTCAAACATTTGCTGTATCCGAAGATGTGGAGAACAAAAAACCAGATTCTTTATCGCCTGCTCAAAAATTCGCGGAACAAATTGTGCCATTACCTTATAAAGAAGCTAAGTGGGGTGGTTTGCCAAAATCATATTATAAATTTGAAATATTGAAATGTGGAAAAATTATAGAAACCGTGGAGCTAATATCAAAGTCATTTTTTGTGCTTGGTCGTCTGACCACGTGTGATATAATGCTTGCCCATCCGACAATATCGCGGTATCATGCAGTAATGCAGTTCAGAAGAGAGGAGGACCAGGACAATCAAGTCGGTTTTTATGTGTATGATTTAAACAGTACCCATGGAACGTTTGTAAACAAGTACAGAATAATTCCCAATAAATATGTTCGAGTCCAGGTAAGGGCCTTTTTATTTAAGTAGTATTTTATTATTATATTATTGCCTTTTTTAATTTGGAACTAATTTTTGGAAATAAAGCATGGTACACACGATGCAAGATGCATTTCGAGCAAGATTTTGTAGGAGAATGCCAAGGTATTAAAATACAAAATGTGTAGTTGCTTACTTTATCAAGGTATTTGTTTCAAAGCTATCACTCCAAAATGTAATTGTTTTTATTTTATTCCCAGCAAACTGTCTAAACTTGAATCCATGCTTTAAAGTGTTTTTTCAGCAGTGTTTTATTTCCCTGTATTCCTCTTTGCACACCTCATATTATGATTTTCTTTTACTCTATGGTTAAGTTTACAACAGCTGGGTTGTGGCAGTATATATAGTGTCTTAGGCCATCACCTAGAATCTTCCGCAACTCGCGTGATGTGTCGTGGAGGGCTGAGGCACCAGCCTGTCTCACCAGAACATTCTTGCATCGTCGCTAAACGTATAGGAAACTTTAGCAGGAGAGAGGAGGTCTGTGACACCAGCAAGTCTTGTCACTGTTGGCATACACAGGATTCTCAGAAGAAAAAAAAAGGGGGGAAATAGCCACGAGCGCATGATTCCAGGAAGAGGGGAGGGCGAGGTGGGTCTCCGATTACAGCACAGGGCAATTGAGTCTGTGGCAGCTGCAGCACGTAATACTGCCCCCTACTTAAGTCTGTTCGTCCCGAACAGACTCTACAGAATCAAGACCTTCGTACAGCGCCAGTTGGTCGATGTGGACAACCTTAGGCTTTGCCTGAGAGCCTTGTCTGCAAATCCTGTAGACCACATAATTTATCCGCTTCAAGATCCTGTACGGGTCTTCCCAAGATCCTCTGCGTTGAGATGTATTCCCCTGAAGGCTTTTTTCTTTCATACAGCCACACTACTCGTCCTTCCTTGAATGCATTACCTGCAACTCTTGTATAACATAGAGTGTTCTTGTTGATGCCACTAGACACTGCAATATGTTCATACTCTACCCCCTGGCTGTCCTTCTTCTGTAGATCCATATGTGCAGCTCCATCTGAAAACTGGACCTCTCTCGTTTCCTTGCCTGCATTAACTGTTGGGTGACTTCTTACATGGTTCAATTGCAGTATCCTTGTTCTTCTTACCACCATATGGCGATCATTCTTCGTTTCCTCAGGTAGGATGTTACCAGTTGTTTCTATGGGCCCGTGGTTTGGATGATTATTACTGTGGCTATCAGTTCCATTTGTTTGTGCATCTGTCCCTTGAACGGTTCCTCGATGCCTAGTCTCGTTTGGGACTTCTGGACAGCAGGCTCGTAAGTGTCCCTCCATTCCACAGTTCCAGCATTCTCAGCGGCTCTGTCAACGAGGGACAGGTGTTGCCGCCTCTAAGGATTTCTTAAATTACTCTACCGCCACCTCTAGTCTTCTCAACAAGCTGTCAGTCATACTCACATCTGGCTGCCAGGTCCTGCAGTTCCTTTGTGGGCATTGGGTACTCAAGTGTCTGGTCTGTCTACATACCCAACATTCCCGACGCTTAGGTGGATAAAAACTGTATTTCCTAGCACAGACTCTGGCAGCAATGCCCTTCATAGTCGTCTGCAAGTCCTTCAACATCTCCTTGATGCTGTCATCCTCCCCTTCATCAAGCATCACTGCCCGCACTGGACGTCGGGGCACTGATGACCGCCGTGCTGACTCCACTTCCAGTGCTTTGGCCAAGGCATCCTGGATGGTGTGAGGCGCAGCTAACTGCACAGCTTGCCGCACATTGGTGTCAGAGAGAGTGTAGATGAAGAAGCCGACTGCGATGACATCTCATGTTTCTTCTGAGCATCCCTCCAGAGACAGGTGTGACAGCCTCACGATGTCCTGCCACAGCTCGTGCAGTGGTTCGCCGGGTTGCTGGATGCGGCTTCGCAGTTGGGCATGGTGTGTGTGTCACAGGTACCGTTCACTGAATCGCAGCTCCAAAGCAGACACCAATGTGGAGTATTCTAGACGATGTCATTCTGGCAGCGACTGCACTATGCTCAATGCTGGTCCCCTCAGTACAGCCGCCAGGTAGTACGCCCGCTGCTCTTCAGTCCAGTCATTCAGGGTGGCCACAATCTTGAATTGGTGCCGGTACTTGCGCCAAGGTGTCTATCCATCGTAGGAGGCAGGCTTAATTGTGACGCCTTTACCCACCCCTAGCTGGAGCGTTCCCAAACTGCAGAACTGCTGCCCCTCCCCTGCGATGGCTGCACTGGTGGCAACCTGTACCTTCTTCTCGCTGCCCGCACTCATCGTCTTGGCGGTGATCAAACTCGGCTCCGCTTCCGCCCCTGCATGTCATCTCCCCTGCTGCTGCAAGAACTCCTGCCATTCCTTCTTAAAAGCGCTCACCTCTTGATCCACTTTACACTCGACACTGTCCAACCTTTCGTTATCACTGTCCCTTACACTGTCAGTTTTGTTGTCCACACAGTCTATTTTATTGTTCACCAACTCGCTCACACCTTCTATTGTTCTGTCCACATTCTCATTCAGACTGTATATTTTTCTATCTACATTTTCGTTTACACTGTCTATTTGCCTATCTACATTGTCTATTTTTCTATCTACATTTTAGTTTACACTGTCTATTTTCATATCTACTAGCTCACTAATACTATTAAGAGATTCGCTAACACTATCTATTTTACTAATTACATTTTCATTTTATTACTAATTTGGCCGCTTAGTGCTTCAATTAAAGAGCGAAGTGCTTCCATGTCTGTCAACATTTACCTAGTTAGCATTCAAAAATTTCAAAACAATTCCTCGGCTAAGTGCGCTCAAATATTGTGATATTTACAAATACTAATTACAATTATTTTTATAATTTATTTTTATAAAATGCCTCCATCCCACTTCTGACATCAATGTTACAATTTCTCTCTCTAGAAATTAGGTGGGCTATACCAAGTTCGTTAAGGAATGGAGGTCTTAATCAAATAAAAGAATTAATTATAATTTCCTTATTTTATTTACAATAACTACAGCAAAATTCTCTGAACTCAAATCCTCACAATAAATTAAAATCACTTACTGTTCGCAATTGACACTAATTAATTAAATTTATTAGTTATGACAAAGAAATCAATGAAATTAAATAATTAAAGATCAATCCTAACCTATTCATATATTTTATAATTTATGCGTCAATATTTGACAGTTCGAATATTTACAATAAAATCAATATTACACTTCCATTCTGTCCCGTCGCTAGGTGGCCTCCATCAAAGACTGCCAGTGGCTGGATTGCGACAGTATATATAGTGTCTTGGGCCATCACCTAGAATCTTCCGCAACTCGCGTGATGCGTCATGGAGAGCTGAGATGCTAGCCAGTCTCACCAGAACAACCTAGTATTACCGTCATCTCGTGGGATAATCATTCTCCATGTATAAGTGATCCTGTCCCATGTATAAGCGGTTTTGGCTCGCTGCCAGTACGCGTGTCCCATTTGGATGTTAGGATTTCAAGGTCGCAGACTTGTAATATTTCTGTCTTCTCTTTATGTTCATGTGTGTTAGTTTTTTTTAACTTTGCTCCGTGTCATTAGAGTGAAGAGTGAGTGAAGAGATTTGGGTGGCACTTAACAGCGAGGTCTTGAGAGCCGATGAGGATGATTGAAGTGAGTATGGAGTGGTGCCGGAATGAATGGGGCGGGGGAAACAGGAGATCCCTGAGAAAACGTGCCGACCAACGGCATCGTCCGGCATGTTTCCCACTTATGGAAATCCAGTGACCCGGTCAGGGATTGAACCCGGCTCGTCTTGGTGGGAGACAAGCATTCTAATCGCTCAGCCACCATGGTCCCCATGTCATTAGAGAAGACACATCACATAATGCTTTGTAGGCCTAGCCGAGTTGCAAGGTATTACCCTAGGAAAGTTGTAACATAGCATCAACTCGCTATGCTACAATGCAGGTTACAGATCTTCAGCACTTACATTGGGTTCAGCTAGCCTCAGCCAAATACAGCACAAAAATTAGTTCACCTTATTTTGTAGAAATAATAACAGGAAATATCCGTGTCTGAATTATACTCAGTTTATTGTTGAAGGTCGAAAACAGTTACATTTTATGTCAGTATGACATCACATGACCCATCTTCCTTCTCATTAAACATTCACAGGTACAGAGTCACAGTAGCTGATTAAGTTCAATAATTCATTTTGACTCGCTAGGAAAATTAAGAAGGCAAGGGGGAGGAAAAAGAAACCTTCCTGCTTGACGTCTATCGGCCTCCCACACTACTCTCTTCAGTACATGTCTCTACAGTTGTCCTACAGTGCTGGATGAAAACCTCTCGCTCACGAGTGACATGGTGTGTCTTCAAAGGTTATTACAAATTTTCTCCTAACAACAACTCAGAACTATGGTTGATGATAAAATGTGAACGAGCTCAGGGCCCGCATCCCTCAGCTCGACATGTGCTGTTACCCCCACTCCAAACTACAAATCTAAAAATATGCTGTTGGCCGGGGCTCTCGACCTCATATTATGTGAACATTACATGTGACATGAAAGGAAAAATTTGGACAATTACACACTGACAAATGAAACTGGGGATTTTAACTAAAAGTGAAACTGAAAAACAATTATAAAAGCGATTAAAATGTGTATAAACTGCAATGCTACAAAGCATATTGTAATTTTTTTACCTTATTCTAATGATGTTGATAAAGAAGATAAAGCATGGTGTTTTAGAGTAATGAATTGCGAAGAAAGTTATATAATACTGTCGTTTTTATTCCGATTTGGTCTACAAGGTATTACTGCTAAAGCTGGTAGTGGTCTTTTAGAATTTTCTTTCTCAGAAAACCATTTAATGCAAGGGATCCTAAAGTTTACGATTTGGGAGATATTAATTCTTGTGATATTATTTGTTGTAATACTTTGTGTGTAGGAAAATGTTTTGAATTCGACTGCTGTAATAAGTATGTACTCTACTCCTGTTCTTTATCTTGTAAGAAGATCAAGTTTGAGATTGGCAATCAAGTTTGGCTTTATTGGATGATCGCCAAACTTAAATCCCCTTGATAATTTTTTTTGGGAGACATTAAAGACACTATATCAACAGTGTCCTACAAGGAAAGTTGAAATGAGAGACGAAATTAGAGTAGCATGCTGGTCCCTGCCAGCTGCAGAGATACTTGGGGTACCCAAAGTTCACGAAGATGGGCATGAATGTGTTTAGAACAGGGGAATACATTTTGTTTACCTATTATAGTGAACAGAAAACAAGCAAATGTGTCTTTTTGTAATAATTTGTAAACAAACACATTATATCTCACTTAAAAATCATGGACTTTTGTAGTATTCAATTGCACAAATTGAATTTATTTGAAATTATAAGTGTAAGCAAAAGTTTGTTTCCTCATTAGGCCTACAAAATTAAAAAGGTATTTTTACGCACATCATCTCATCAGCGCCAGGGAGATTTTTGATATCTTTGAATTGGCGGCACATACCAAAAGACTTCCCAGACAAAATATATTCAGTTTTATGAGCCCTATTCAATAATACTAATTTTGTACCATATTCCCAATTGAAATTCTGAAGTTACTTTCGTTTCCTCCAGTTTACCGCAGATTCCAGGCAATGTAGGGTTCACCATTTAATTTGCCCCTAAGGGTTTGCCCACAAAGCATTTTACCCAAAAAAGCTTGGATGCACCGTTTTAGAGAAAAAGTTTGAGAAAAAGGGTTGGCACTGTAGTTCAAGGACATTCTTTATACAAACGGAAAGGCAAAACTGTAAAGGGACATGAAATCTCTTAAACAGTGTAATAAGAAATGTGCTCTCTTTCTTGGAAATGAGACATGTAAAACTATTTTTGAAGAGTACTGGCACCTTGGATGGCGACAAACATGTAGTTGTTGCAAAACTTGTTAGCAACAGAGAAGAAAAAACAAACAGACCAAGAAAACCCAACAGCAAGAAGAAACGAGTTGTAACATATTAATATTGTTTTGAGGTCAATGGGGCAAAGAAGCTTGTGTGCAAAGTTGGTTTTCTTAGTACCCTATATGAAAATGAAAAGTTTAAGTTTGCCATTCATAACAAACAAACGTACATACATACATACACTCGCAATTAGGCTGCCACCCGGTGGCGAGCTCTCTCAACTCTCCTTCACCCAACCAACTCCTTTTCCACTCCCTTCCTGAACTTACCAACCCCGCTCACAATTCCTCCCTCAGCACATTCCACTCCCTCACAGACCTCACAAGCATGGACTGCTCACCCCGCTCCGTTCTCCTCCACACCCTCTGAAGCTTCTCACTGTTGTTTCCTCTTTCTCTAAACACCCCTTACTTAGCTTGCTGTGTAGCCCTCCCCATCCTCCCTCTTCATTCACCACCCTGTAAATCCTGACTAGCCATTCAACTTTCCTCGTGTCCTTCAATGAGCTCCACCCCATTTCTTTCATCACTGATGGCCTATAGTTCCCTTCTTCCTCATCATCCTGCCCCTGCCTTCTCCACCTACCCGTCACCCTTCTTGTTGCCCTTCTCTGCACCTTTTCCAGTTCTCGCACCTCCACTTCCACAAACGGACCCCATACTACTGCAGCATATTCTAACATTGGCCGTACCATTGTGCCATACGTGTTCTCCTTCACCTCACAGCTGACTCCCTTCAGCACCCTTCCTAGCATACCCAGAGCCCTTCTGCCCTTTGCAACCACCCTCTCTACCTGTTTTTTTTCCATCTGAGGTCTCCCTACAGTACAATCTCTAGATTGTACTGCAGGCTTACCACAGGAAGATAGATATGGAAAACAACCACCAAAACACAAAAAGACAAATGAAGAAATAAAAGCAGTAAGAGCCCACATTCAATCATTCTCTTCATATGAAAGCCTCTACACCAGTGCAATGAATGATCAGAGATATTTGCCTTCACATTTGAATATACAAATCATGTATGATTTGTTTACATAGATCACAACAAACCCGGTTCCTTGAAAATTTTATGACAAAGAATTTAATTCCATTAAATTTTCTTTTAAGAAGCTGAGTGTTGACATGTGCTACAAATGTGATATGTTGCACATGTAGATTAAAGTGTCTAAGGTAACAGGAAACAAGAAGGCAGAAGAAGAAGAAGAAGCAGAAGCAAACTGGCTTTGCAAAACCATCAAGAAAGTGCTGATCTGGCATGGAGGAGTCAACATCCAACAGTGATACAACTCCACAATTCCCATAACAGCTTAAAAGAAGAAGGATCTTCTAGACTTGTTGCATCTGGTACCACCAATTTTCTACACCTTTTATTTGAACCTTCTAACATAAGATGATATGAGTGATCAGGATCCTTACCTGTTGGATGTAAATATACTTAGATGAATAATAAAGTTGTGGACAATATAAACAATTTGAGATTGGGTTGAGAAGGTGGAGAAATGTTGTTTTAAAATTCATGATAGGTTTTAATACTATTTAATTTTGATGAATTAATAACGTTATTTTATTTTCATTGCATTTAACTTATTTTGGCAAAGCACTGTTATTTTTAATGGTGTTTGATACTGTTTTTTTTTTTTTTTTTTTTCATCGGTTTGAAGTAACAGTTGCCTTATTTTGCGTAAACTTTGGTCTCCAGTTTTCATTGCCCTAATTACTGTTTCTATGTTATGGATTTCATCACAGTGGTCAATTTTCATATGCTAAAAACAGGTGGACCATAAACATTTATAACTACGTATTTGGTACCAGATGACAATGAATCATATTCAAAACAAAAAAATGGTATATTTTAGTGGATGATAAAAAGATAATATGCCTAAGTCAGAGAATTCCTGATTTAGTTTATAAGGAAAAAGTTTATGTCTATACTATTAATAAAAATATATTTACACAGTATAAAAGGAAGTCCTTGCCGCACGTCTGTCTGTATGACTGCGCTAATTTCGAGAACCACTGAACGGATTTGAATACAGTTTTTACTGTTATGATCTGCATTTATCGAGGAAGGTTTATGTGTATTAAAAATTGCTGTATCACTTATAAGAGCTGAAGCATTAACTGTATTAGTGAATCAAGTTGGGGAGAATTAGCTATTTTGCTGCTTTCTAACAATGCTCTACCAAAACTGCAGGGCCGTTTGTTATAATTCTTTCATTGTTAGCAAGCTACATTCTTCCATACAGCTATAGATATATCAAGTGGGGTCACAGGCAACTTCCCTATCATAACATTAAGTCTTATGTCTTACATGTAAAGTCTTAAGTGTTAATTGTTAAGGCCCAGTGGTTAGAGCACTCTCAAGTGGGGTCACAGTGACTAAGTGGATAGAAAAATATCAAGAAATATATAAAATACATAAAACCTGAGTGAAGCGATGGCGGGCTGCTTTAACTTGCTATTGAGTCAAAATAATTAGTTGTACATAAAAATGTTGAGGTTTATTTTTTAAAGGTTTTAATTAGCTACTAAGTAAATATAATCCAATTTTACCATGCATGTATTCCTTTAGCAGGAATTTTAAATTTTTTTACAATAACTTTTAAAATGTTAATTTGAAATTTTGTAATAAAAATATCTCAAAATAAATCAATGTCTAGTGAAACGGGCGAGGGTACAGTTAATTGAAATATAAAGAGTTACGGTGCTTGAGCACACATTGCAACTTTCCTAATTTAGGGTGGATGTTGTGAGACTGGCTGGTGTCCGGAGTATGTGACAGGGCGGTGCAGCACACCATGCTTGCTAAGGACCAACTCACCTTCAAAGATGCAGTCAACATTCCCATGGAAGCTGAGGCAGCAAGAAGGAATATTACAGATATATGATGTACTGGCACAGAAGTAATCCTACTCGGGGAAGACCGACATTCAGTGCATGCCGTGGAGGATGGAAGATGCACAGACAGATGCACTGACTTTCAGCTGGTAGAGCAAAAGGTACAGGAGGGCTTATTTAACCAGTCGTGTTGGCGGTGTTCTGGGAACTATGTCCCAGAAGCATGTAGGCATTTGCAACGGTGTGCTGATATTGTTCAAAACGGGGTCACATAGAGCATTCCTTAAGAAGAAAAAACAACAAAACGTAGATACTACGCCACAGAGTAACAATAAAAGTGAATTGCAGACAGGTAGGACTCTTACACTGTTAGATACAATAGAGGAGCAAGATGATGAAACATTATAGCAGTGTGCAGTTTATACAGCTTCCAGACACTGACAAGTAAAGCACACTTTGATATCGATTTGTGTTTGGATGGCAAGAAGCTTCACATGGGAGTAGATACAGGGGCAAGCTTTTCTGTTATCAGTTGGGAAACCTACAAGTCCTTGTAGTCTACTCAACCACTCCTAGACAACTGCAACACTGCCCTGCACACTTGGTCGCAAGGACAGTTGAAGGTTCAGGGAGCTAAGACAGTTTGTGTGGAAGTGAGTGGAAATGCAGCAGCAGCCCTCCCCTTGTTAGTGGCTGCTGGAAATTGGCCCAGTTTACTGGGGAGAATCTGGTTCGAGGCACTGGGTATTTCAGTGGAAGGTATTTTTACAGTTCGTAGTATTGTGAAAGAGATAATGTGCTGCAGGCAACAAGTACACGTGAGAAAATTGTGAAAACCACTAGATAAAGCACTTTTAACACAGCATTCAAAGGTGTTTGATAACAGTGATCTGGGACAGTATAAGGGCTTGCCAGTAGCTCCAGCACTCCAAGAGGGAGCCACACCAATCTTCAGAAAATGCAGACCAGTTTCATTTGCAGTGAGAGAGAAGATAGCAACAGCAGTCAACAAACTTATGTCACGGGGGGGTCTATAAACCAGTGGCATATTCAGTATGGACAACACCCATTGTGCCTGTCATGAAAAAACTGATGGCTTGATGCGCATATGTGCTGATTACAAGGGCACAGTTAACATAGTGTGCAAGACGGAGTGCTACCCCTTGCTGACCATCAATGAAGCACTGGCTTCCCTGGCTGGGGGAAATTCTTCACAAAATTGGATTTTGCAGATGCTTATCTACAGGTTGAAGTAGATGAGGCAACAGCCAAGCTGTTAAACATAAATACCATCAAGGGCTTTTTTAAGGTCAACCGCCTGCAGTTTGGAGTGAGCAGTGGTCCGGCAGTCTTTCAAAGACTTATGAAAACACTACTAGCAGGGGTAGATGGAGTGGTGGTACTGTTATACAATTTTTAAATGGCAGGCCCAAATGAAGAGGAGCATTGGACATGAATATTAGAGGTGGTTGCTACAATCGACAAGGCAGGGTTGCGACTGAAGAAGTCCAAGTGTGTTTTTGCTTCAGTGGGGGTGAACTTTTGGGATATACCGAATAGATAAGGAAAGCAGTCACACCACAGAAGACAAGGTGGATACTATTTGCAGGGTACTTAGTTCTTCAGAATAAGAAGGACCTGCAGGTATTTTTGGGGTTACTGAATTTTATGAATGCTTCTTGACAGACAAAGCTAGTCTGCTGGAGCTATTACATTGTCTTCTTGACAAGCAAGCTGCATGGAAGTGGAAAACACAGCATTCTGAAGCATTTGCTAGGGCAAAAGAATTGTTGCAAGGAGAGTTTATGCTTGTACATTATGACCCTTCAAGGCTCCTTGTGTTAACATGTAATGCATTAGAGTTTGGGGTTGGTGCAGTTTTGGCACATATTATGGATAATGGTGAATAATCACCAGTGGCTTTTGGGTCATACGCATTGCAGAAATGTGAACGTAACTATTCTCAAATCGATAAGGAAGCCTTGGCTGTAATTTTGGTGTGATGAAATTTCGGCAGTACTTGGCTGGCAGGTCTTTTACAGTGGTTACGAACCACAAACCCGTTCCTGCGACTGTTGGAGCAAGGCACCCATCCCCAGACATTTTGTTACCACGAATGCTAAGTTGGAGTCTGATGTGAATAGTTTTGGGCAGCTCTTAACATCGAGGTCTTCAGATCCAATAAGGGTGATTAAAGTGAATATGAAGCGGTGCCGGAATGAAGGGGTGGGGGAAACTGGAGATCCCCTAGAAAACCCGCCAACCAACAGCATCATCCGGCACGATTCCCACTTGCGAAAATCCAGTGACCCGGCCGTAGATTGAACCCGGTTCGTTTCGGTGGAAGGTGAGCGTTTGCATTGGACATGCAGATGCCTTGAGCAGTTTGCCTCATCCAACACCCACCTTTGAAGTTCCAGAGGTGGCAGATGTTCTCATGTTAGAAGAGATGCCTGAAACACCCTTGGATGTCCAATAATTGGCTCAGTGCACCTTGGTCAAGCAGTATGTGCAACATAGGTGGCCACCCAATTTACTTAATGAGAGTGTTTGGTCATATTGGAACAGACTGTTGGAAATCTCTATCCACCGTTATTGTTTGCTGTGGGGCGCATTGGCAATTCCGTATCAGCTGCGAGAAGACCTGGTGTGCTCCAGTGTCATAGCATGAAGCTGTATGTGGTGACCAAGAATGGATGAAGAGCTTGAGAAGATCATCAGCCACTGCTAGAATTGTCAGACAGAATGTAGAGCTTCAGCGGAAACATGTGTGTCAAGGAGAGCACCGAAGAAACCGTGGTCCCACCGTCATGTAGATTTTGCTGGCCCCTTCCAAGGGAAAACATTCTCGATTGTCATTGATATGTTCTCCAAATGGCCAAAGGTGAAGTTGGTGCCTTCAGTGTTAACTGTTGTAGTACAAGACCTCAGAAATCTTTTCAGCACCTATGGTATCCCTTATATGATAGTGTCTGATAATGGGACAGGCTCTTCATCTTGTGAGATGAAGACATTCTTAGAGAGATTCTTAGACAGATATATACCTCCATACCATCTAGCTGGCAATGACCAAGCAGAACGGAACATTCAAACAGTCAAGGACAAATTGCGGAAGTTGAAGGCAGGGTCTTGGAAGACAAGGCTACAAAGAATGCTGTATTCATTGCGTACAACTCCAAGCACATTCACACAGAAAACACCTGCAGAACTGTTGATGGGTAGAAAGTTGCAAACCATTTTCGACAGACTGCTTATATGGGTATATTAGGAAGGTTAAAGGAGTAGAGATAGGTTCCCAGTGTTGAATAGTAAGTAGGGTTTGTGTGCAATAAATGACAAGGTAAAAACTGAGTTGCTGCAAATCCAGTACATATTTGTTTGTGTTTTGAGGAGCAAGATGTTTGGCAAAGGGAAAGTGACATGAAAAGTAGGATGTACAGAAAGTTCACGGTAAGGGTGAAGGATATAGCTAAATTTATAGGGCAATTGAAGAGTAACAAGGCAGTGGGTTCAGATGATATAGGAAATGGAGCCCTACAAGTTTGGTGAGAGAGAGAGAGAGCTGTGTAGATATCATGAAGTGTTGTTTAAAAGATCTTTAGAGGAAGGTAAATTGCCACAGGGCTGGAAGGAGGTATTGGTGGTACTGGTTTAGAAGCAAGGGGAGGAAAGGAAAAATCTTGGGAGTTACAGGCATGCGAGTCTCACATCGAGTACAGGGAAGGTGATTGTGTGGTTTGTAGTACAGTATGTGGTAGAGGTCATGAATGAGAATAACTGGCTGCAGGAGTACTAACATGCTTTTACGGCAGGTTACTCATGTGAGAGGCAACTAGTTGGACTGATGGGAGGATTTGGTACAGGCAGTAGATGACGGATAGCAGGTGAATGCCTGCTTCGTAGATTTTGAGAAGGCCTTTGATAAGGTGGCCCACTGGATTTTGATGGAAAAAGTGTATCAGGTACTGTATGATAATTGGGTGGCAGATTGAATTGTGGACTTCCTGAGGGGGAGAAAACAGAGGGAGAGAGTAGGGAATTCTTGTCACAGAAAGGTGGAGTTACATCAGGGGTCCTTCAGGTTAGTGTGCTGGGCCTCTTGTTCACCATTATGGTTAATGATCTGGGGATACTGGTGGGTGATAAGTGAGGCTGTTCGGTGTTGTATGCAGAGGTGGGTTGAGAAAATAAGTTTCAGGAGGACATAGATCTAATGAGGAGGAAAGAAAGGAATAAAATGAAGAATAATGTATGAAAAAGAGAGATAGTAAAGTTCACTAGCAAGAGGGGAAGGTATGTAGATAACTATAATGGCAAGGGCAGGAGATAGGAGAAGCATCGGAGTATAATCACTTAGGGTGTTGATTCAGAGTGATCTTAGGTAGAAAAAATGAGTATAGAGAAAATGGTATCTAAGGGAAGAAGTGCTTTCGGAATGCTGGTGCGGTTCTTGAAGCAGGTTAGTGGGGAGTTGAAGGAGAAGGTTTATAAAGCTGTGATTTGGCTGATAAAGTTTCACGAAGTAAAAGTTGTAGTGAATTCCATGTCCATCAGTGAATCAGTAAACTACATTGTGAGATGATGAGGCAGCATTTTAAACAACTTATAATTAGAAGTATCTGAATAAAAAGACTGTCAGGGTGAGTGTCTTTTCTTGTGGTAGCATTGAGACTAATGACAGTGTGTGCCTCGTCACTGTCTTTAATGTATATTATGGTGTTGTTTCCCCGTTGTCATTACAAAATAAAACAGCAAAAAAAACTTAATTTTGGTTTAATACATATTTTTAAGTTTGTGAAACATATGTTATGCTAATTAACTAATTAATTACTTAATTAATACATTTTTCCCATAGATTCTCCTTTATGAACAACAAAGTTTCCAAGAGAAACATATGAAAACGGCACATAAACCATGTCAAAATAAGTTCCATACAAAATACATCACAGTTTTAATACACATGAAATACAATTACAAATTAGCAGTTAAAGTTTACATAATAAAATGCATTTGAAAATATTTACATCTTCGAGTTCTGTTTTAAAATACAAGTGTCCCCAGTGTACAGTAATTTTTTTTCCTCGGAAATTTGTTGTAAATTTTGATAGTAGATTTGTTGTAAATTTTGATAGAAGAATATTAAAACCCTTCTTAATAAAGCTTTAATTCATTTATAGGGATATCAATGTCTCTGCAATATTTTCTTTGATAAATACTAATACTGGAATAAATATGTGTGTGTATATACAGGATGAGTCAGGACAGAGTGCGTTAATTTTGGAAGGTGATTCCTTGTGATAAACTAAACAGAGACCTATGTATTTGGCCATTTTTTGATACAGTGAGAATTTTGGCAGCTACATACCACTGAAAATTGAATTTCCAATCACATTTCGTCAAATATTTCCGAAGCCATTTGAGACTAAGCAACACAATTTTGAACAGTGTTACAGGAAATGGAGACCTTCAACCTGTTATGAGTGTGGTGGAACTCTCATCCCCCTTCGCTATGCACATACTGTTCATCACCCTGTTTTGGCCATTACTTTATAAACACTGGGATGTAATTTATGTTTACATACGGTATGTTAATGAGAATGTGAAAAGCAACAAAATGGTGGTTGTGTCCACACTCGCTAAGGCTAATTGTATTCGCTATATTATCATTTGTATGTTTAAAGATGTGTGTAAGAATGCCTGAGGGTACGTAAACTGACATACAGTGTAGCATTAGAATCAGGTGTTGTCCACATGTGCAGGCATGGACATGCCTTGTTACAGATTTGGAATGTATATTGATAAGTTACCACAGAGGTGAAGGGCTGTCGTTCGAGATTGAGGACATGGTTCATCTAAAACATATTGCCTTCACAATAATACGGAGGGTAGTAAATACTTAACATACAGCAAATCATGAAAGACTGTGCTGCAATAAAGTTTAATGATAATGTGCAAATAACCACAAAAACTAAGGACTTTTCTGCATATCACCAATGTGCTGCCACCGCATTACACAACATTTTGCCATACGTCAAAACAATGTCACTGAGTTCCGCATTACTCCAATCCATCATGAATACTTCATCACATTGCGTACAAAAGTCAGCTTGACTACTTGACTAGATACTGCGCTTATAGGCCCTGAGGTCTAATCAGGCACTACCTTGGCACATATCATACCTCTTGTTTGCCAGAATGTTGACGTGATGTTAGCATCAGGCAAAAAACTGTTCTCTCAGGCCTGCCTTACAGATAACAGCAGTACATCTTTTAACTATTACAATTACAAATCAACCGTAAATTGAATATAATTTTGTCCGATAAGTGCTATGTCCATAATGTTGTAACACTTCAGGTAATAAGTCAGTGCGCCACACTTTGTGTTCTGTGAAACCTAACGTAATAAATGTCAATAATATCTCAGTCGATAACATGATTGCAGCGATTGCAGTTAGATGTCGATAACTACATTTAGGATGCACTTTCATTATAAACATAACAATTACGTGGATGTTTTATCAGTAAAAATTCGTAATGTGATTATACAACGATTGTAATTCACTTAATACATGACCCTGGTCTCATTGCTTAATGAGTCTCTATGTCTCTGTAGTAACTTAGCGACATTCATTCAAAATCAGTACCAAAGCATATCCATGCCGACCTGTACCTATGTGTCAACAATGCCTGACTACTATTCTACAATATTTCAGCTTGCATACTTCTCAGGCATTCTTACACATACTTTTAAACATACAAATCCTGATATAGCACAGGGGCCACGGTAGCGGAGCGGTTAGCCTGCTTGCCTCCCACCAAGAGGAACCGGGTTCATTCTCTGGCCGGATCACTCCAGGATTTTCGCATGTAGAATTTGTGCTGGACGATGCCGCTGCTCAGCTGGTTTTCTCGCAGATCTCCCATTTCCTGTACCCTTTCGTTTCGGTGCTGCTCCGTACTCACTGCAATCAGCCTCATCGGCTTTCAAGACCTCGCTGTTAAGAGCCCCTCAAATCTATTCACTCACTCACTGATATTGTGCAAATGGTTAGCATAAGCGAGTGCCAACAAGACGACCCTTACTGTTGCTTTTCACATTCTTATTAACACACCATTTGTAAAAAGGCATTACGTCTCAGTGTTTCGAAAGTAACGGCCAAAACAGGGCGATGAACCCCAAGTACGTAGTGGAGGGGGGATGATGTTACCACCACACTCAAAACAGGTTGAAGGTCTCCCTTTATTTTAACACTGTTTGAAATTGTGTTGCTTAGTCTCAAATGGTTTTGGAAATATTTGATTAAATCAAATTTTAAATTGGATTTTCAGTGGCACGTTAGTGGCTACAATTCTCTCTTTATCAAAGTATTGTCCCAAATACATTTCTGCTTGGTTTCTTGTAGAGACTCACCTCCCAAAATTAATACACTCGGTCCCTACTCACCCAATTTATTGACACATACACAAAAGCAAACACACTTGTGCATGCAAACACACAGAGCAATAGTATGTTATGTTTTATAAATAAATAATTATTGACAATATAATTTATTTTAGTTACAGTCAATTAAAACTTAAATAGCTAATTTCTGTAATTAAAAAATTTTTACTCGAGATTAAAGAATAAAATAATATAAGTACATAGACTTATACCTGAGGATTGACAATATTTCACATATAACATAATACATAAATAGCTAATTGAAATTTAGTATTTTTATCGTTGATATCATTTCAAAAATTCAAACAATTATCAATTTTGAAACTCAAAAATTTTATTGCCCCTACATGTTGTGTTTCCGTATGGTAACCTTGCCTTCAAAATTACTCGTTGTAACAGCCCCATTAGCCTTTAAGCTGAGTTGGTCTATGTTTAATCCTTAACCAAAATACTTGTAGCAGCAGTTAATACAATTTCAGCATACCAAAAAGTCTCATTTGAAGTATAACAAGCATGAAACTTCTTATTGCAGAATTCTAATGATGATAGCAGCACTTCGCTATCTCTCATTTACGTACACATGTGTGTGAATACATACATGCTTGTACACACGTGTGTACAGGTGGTTGACATTTGTGTGACTTGCACAAAACTTTTGGTACGGTTAATAATAAAGCTTGTACCCATATAATTCTTCATTCAATGGCTCTGTGGGCAATATAGCAACATATGCAGAACTACTGAACATGAAATTTTCTCAATTTGCTACAACACAATGTGATTGTAGCAAATTTAATGTATAAAATTAAGCAGTGGTAACTTCACAGTTTGAAGAAGGAATGTATGGTTTGAATCTTATCATGAAGCTCTGCAACAGTAATTGCAGACTTAATGTTTATGCTCAAACAATATTTCAGGTTGGTCATGTTTTGAAGTTTGGCTGCAGCAGTCGCATGTTTATCCTCCAAGGTCCTGAGGATGACATGGAACCAGAGTCTGATCTCACTGTCACCGAGCTGAAAAAAAAAAGAGAGTCAGAGCGTATAGTACGAGCAGAAGTTGAGTTGGATAATAACCCGGAATCTGATGGCATTGACTGGGGACTTGGTGAGCATATGTAACAGTTCCTGATCCCTGTTACAGGAGTGATCTTTAATAATTGAGAACACTGGTTTGTCTTCAGCATCAGTTTTGGCAATTATTTTGATGTTTATAAGTTGGTTTGTGAGGTTTCTTAAAACAGTGAAACCTCTGTTTCACACCTCGTTACTTTACACTTTCCTGTATTTTGCATTATTTTTTGTTGGTCCCATGTAATATTTATATTTCCCGCTTTTTACGTGTTTCCTGCATTTTATGTTTTTTTTTAGTGGTCCCTTAAGATGTGTAAAAAAAATGGGTTGTACTGTAGTTATATTAGGGTCAAATACAATTAGGTTATAAAAAAAGGAAATATGCTAATGTCTGTCACTGAAGCTTGCCAACAGCAAGAATCTTTGCTGCTGGTAGCATGCTTTATTTGAAACCAGAATATTTTTAGCCATTGTAAAGACTTACAAACAATTTTTTTAAGTGCTTTTGCTGTTAAAGTCAAGCTTAAATTATGTTTGGTCAAAAGTTGGCAGTGATGCAGTGTGACTAAATGGAGCCCAAACAAAACCCCAGGTACTTGATGCACTCAAGACTTTCCAATCCAGCTGTCATGTGATACACTCACTGATTTTAATTTTGTGTTTTGATAAGTTGCTTTCTAATATTTCATAATAATTTTGTAGATGGCCTACCAGTAGTTGATATTTTCATGGGTCCTAAGCCTAAACAGTTCAGTTCCTTTAGAAATGCTTTATTACTGCTTTACTGCATCTCGTGGTTGTCAAATTGTTGTGGTAATTTTAATCAGTTGTAGTTGCTGTTACAAGAGTATTGTAGAATTAACATTTCCCCCCTTATTTTTGCAAGAGTATTGTGGATCTCCATAACTCTCCCCTTCCTTTTCAGGTGAGGATGCTGATGAAGAAACTGATCTCACAGAGAATCCTTTTGCAGCAACAAATAATGAGGAGCTGTTTATTGATGACCCCAAGAAGACATTGCGTGGTTGGTTTGAGAGGGAGGGTTATGATCTTGAGTATCATGTTGAGGAAAAAGGATTTGGACAGTTCCTTTGCAGAATTGAGTGAGTTTCATTAAACCCTAAAATTTATTATTTGTGTAGACTGTCCAGCTATTTGAGAACTCTTTAAATCAACCTTTGTGTGAGAAATAAGGAAAGAAAGAAAGCAATAACAACAAATTGCTTTTAACAACAACATCAACTACCATTCCCATAATTACATTTGTTTTAATGCCAACAGTGACTGAGATATTCACTGTAAAGTTGGTAACAGATTAGGAAAAGTAGTTCCCAATTAAAATATGTTGTTTGGTTTCTTTTTTTCTTTTAATACATGAGTAAATTATTTCGGAGTAAAAACATTAATTTTTGTAATACTACTTCAGATAATTACTCAGTCGATGCATTGTTAAAGATAAGTTTTTATTTTTCCTCTTCTTGGTGATTCAGATGTTATTGGGAAAGGTGATTTTCAGTATGTGATAATTAAAAAATTATAATTTCATTTCTAGGTAAAGTGGTGCCTGGTTTAAAAAAACAATGTATTTTTGTTGTATTCTTACATACATCATGTTTCCAGGCAGGCTAATATTAACTATAATATCCTGACCTGACAAATGTGCCTGACCATGGCAAACTGGGTTCAATCCTTGGCTGGGTCACTCCTGGATTTTCACATGCAAGAATTGTGCCAGACAATGCCGATAGTTGGTGGATTTTCTCAGGGATCTCCCATTTCCTCCGCCCGTTCATTCTGGTACTGCTTCATACTCTCCACAATCACCATCATCAGCTCTCAAGACCTCGCTGTTAAGAGTCGCTCAAATCTCTTCACTCACTCACTCATTCACTAATTTACAAGCATTTGATGTTGTTTGTACCATTATTTAAAAACCAAAAAGAAACTTGAATAAACATTGGTTGAGTGTATTTTATTTAGTTCAGTGGTAACACATCATATCAATCCTTAGATTTTAAATGGATCCCGTACCTGTATTATTTCACTGTTCAGTAGGTGGTTTACCATGAGATAGTTTCCTTCGTATTCCACCTGTTTTAAACAAATAATACCATGAGAATGCTTGATACTGTATGTGGGATTCCTAGGTATTATTTTTAACACTTTCATAGTGGCAGATTATGAGAGATGAGTTTTATGAATAACAGTATTTTTTTTCCATGCTTTACTGATGTTTTTAGGCATACTGTAACCTTAATCTAGGTAATTTTAGGGAAAAATCAAGCTTTAGATGAAATTTTGGGTTCAGTTTCATGGAATATTCAATTGAATTTACATTTTTATTGGTGTAGGCATCAGGCAAAGTTGTTGTATTTGACATACAAATAATATGTTAGTTTTCATGAAACTTGCATTGAGTGTTACAAATACTATAGAAAGATGCTGTAAATATTTTACTAGTTTGTTTGCAGTTTCTTCACACCTTTTAAAAAAAAAAAAACTTTAAAAAATCACCCCATGTAAGATATGTTTGGTTTTTTTCCCTAAATACATAATGTACCACAAGTATTTTGTACTTGTGTTAGTGTTACATATCTCAGACGTTAACCCATCTGCGGTTATCACCACTACGGAATAGACTGTGTAATGTCCATACTAAACACACTGGACTGTGCGCCAACCGACATCCATACTAACAACACAGACACACCTGACCAGTTGTGCCAATCTACGCATGTCAATAACCTAACATATTCATACGCAACACCACCTACCTCTTTAACTTATCACACTACATAGTCCTCAAGTGTAAGGGCTGTCATCTAACACGTTTGCATGACACCACTTCCTGAGGTTCCAGGCTCACCAACCCATCGCCCCGAGTCTAGTGTTCAAGTCCTTTGAATGGACTAGCTTCCGGGTTTGTCGAAACAGGGTGGTTTCCTGTTGTTGTGGGTAGCTGTTGGTCCCTATGGTGGTCTTGAGTTTCCCCTCGCAGCTGGTCCCCAGCAGGGGCTATTGAGCTTGCCGGACTGTCTGCCCTGTGACTCTGCTGCTGCTTAACCTGATTTTGCCACTTGTCCTGCCCTTGCTGACAAGGACTGTATCTCTGGAATCCAGTGCGTGTGTGGAAGTGTGACTCCACATTGGTGCTAGCTTCTTCGTACGTAGGTCTGGTTCCAGAATTTCTTCTCACCAGTTGGTCCAAGTGGAGTTTGTAACTCCTACCAGACACATCCCCCACTTCATATATGAACTGGCCACGTGCTATTGTTATGACCCGTTGCAGCCACTTTGCCCCTCCACCGTAATTTCGAGATAGTACTAAGTTCCCTATCTGAAAATGCTGTACCCCCATTGGTTCCATTACCACCGGCAGTGACCGTTGTTCCATGTCCTGTAGTCGGACCTGATCCAATGCTGTCCTTAACTGTCTCCCAAACAATATTTCAGCTGGTGTCTTAAACGTTCCTGCACACTGTGTTGTATGCAGTGCAAAGAGAGTCCGAGCCAGTCTTGTCTTCCAGTCTCATGCCCCAAGTTTCCTCAACTTCCCCTTTATCATTTGAACTATTCTCCCAGCCTGGCCATTGCTTGAAGAATGGAACGGCATTGCTTGCACAAGACGGATTCCATTTTTCCTTGCGAAAGACATTTATGTCTTGTGACACAAAGCTGTGCTGTTGTCAGACCACACACTCTGGAATGCCATGGCAGCTGAATATTTCCCGCAGCTCTTGGATCACATCCACCAAGGACATCGATGATACCATTTTGACTTCCACCCATTTAGAGTATGAATCTACCACTATCAAAAATGTTTTCCCTTGAAAAGGCCCAAAAAAGTCTATATGAAATCAGGACCAAGGTTTTATCTCTGAGCCCCAACGTACTTCCTGCACTGTAGTGGGGTTGGCACGCTGTTGCTGACATGTGTGACAGTGGTTGACCATCCCCTCATTGTCTTGGTCCATCCCTGGCCACCACATGTAGCTCCATGCCATCATTTTTGATTTTACAATACCATCATGGCCAGCATATAGCATTTTAAATAGGCTTTCTTGCACTGCTGTAGGCACGACCATGCGATTACCCCACAGGAGACACCCTTTGTACAGCGATAATTGATCTTGCCTGTTGCAAAACGTGTGAAGTTCGTCAGGTATTTTCCTCTGTGGCCAGTCTGCAAAAATATTTTGCTTCACTCGAGATAATACTGGGACTTCTGTCAATGAGGCTAACTGCCTCGCCTCAATTGGGGGTCTGGAAGCACCTCCAGCATGAGAACGCTCCCTACTGGTGGCACATCAATTTCAGGCCCTTGGACTGGCAGTCTACTTAACGCATCAGCATGTCCTATTTCTGTGCCTGATCGATGCAACAGCTGGAACTCATACATGGCGAGCCATAGACTTCAGCATATTAATCGTGGTGACTGGATATCAGGGGTCTGCTTTGTTGGGTCCAACAACCGCAGAAGTGGTTTGTGATCTGTGGTTATGATGAATGGCCATGTAGTCAAGTACTGTCTAAATTTGGTAACCCCAAACATAATTGCCAACGCCTCTTTGTCGATTTGAGAGTAGTTCCTTCCGTGCTTGTGTAGTTTGCAGGACCCAAAAGCAATTGGCTTCTCACTTCCATCCTCACATGGATGAGCTAACACTGCCCCTAACCCATACTCAGAGGCATCGCAGGTCAGTACGAGAGGTTTCAATGAATCATAATGGGTTAACACTGCATCTGATTGTAAGAGTTCTTTAGCTGCCTGAAATACTGCATTGTGCTCTTCTAACCATTCCCATTCTTTTCCGTGGTTCAGTAATCGATGCAATGATTCCATGATACTTTCCTTGTTGCAAAGGAACCTTTCATAGAAATTCAAGAGCCCTAAGAATGACTGTAGTTCCTTGTTGGTTGGTGCAGGTGCTTAATGGATGGCTTTTGCTTTTTCTGCTGTCGGATATATACCCGAACTATCCAGCCGGTATCGCAGAAACTTCACCACTGTGGCTGCGAACACACACTTATCTCTTTCCAGCTGTAACCCCGCTTCATCAATTCTTCCCAGCACCTGCCCGCCACCAATGCTCGTCGTAGTTTACACCTGTAATCAAAATGTCGTCCAACAGCACCAACACCCCTAGTATCCCAGCCAACAAGGTCACCGTAATCCGCTGGAAAACAGTTGGAGCATTACTAATGCCAAAGGGCAGTCGTTTCACTCGAAATAACCCTTTCATTGTGTTTACTGTTAATATCCCCGATGTAGCCTCATCCACTACCACTTGTAGGTACGCTTCTTCTAAGTCTAATTTTGTAAACACTGTCCCTCCAGTCAAGTTTGAAAATGCCTTATTAATGGTTAGCAATGGGTAGATGTCTTTGTTACACACTGCTTTCACTGTGACCTTGTAATCGCTATACAGTCTCACCAATCCATCTGCCTTATGGACTGGTACGATAGGGGTAGCCCATTGTGAATGTGCCACAGGTTCATAAACCCCTCACTCCACCAACCTATCGATTTCCTCACTCACTCTCTCTGCCAATGCAAATGCTACCATCCGGCTCTTCCAAAATTTTGGCTTGGCATTCGGCTGGAGCTTGATGGTCACCAATGGTCCTTTGTACTGGCCCAGTTCTGAGTTTGCAAAGACCCGTGGATATTGGTTTACCACTTGTGTAGCTTTGCCATGTTGTGCGAGTGAATCCCTTCCACTGCAATGCCCAAGGGCTTCAGCCAGCAACGTCCTAACAGACTCGGACCGTTCCCCTCCTCCACCAGCAAGGTTAACTGAGCTGCTGCAGTTTTGGTGCGAACTTGCACCGTTAATGGCCCAAGCATCCTGAGTTGCTCTTTAGACCATATATGCAACACCAACCTTGCTTCCTGTAGTGCTGGTTGGCCTGGCCACAGTCGTCTGTATGTCTCATTACTAATGATTGTATGGCCTGCCCCCTGTATCCACTTCCATACCCAGCTCCTTGCCATCTAACCATACTTTCACCTGGAATGGTGGGAGGGCTCTTGGTGGTCCTACATGCATATTACATGTATAAATTGTACATTGCAGAGTTTTCATCGGAAGAGTACATTTTTTCCTCTATGCTGTAATTGTTCTTTTGCTATTGGCAGTGTTCCGGGGGGGACTCTTTGCTTTGCCAGTTTCTCTTTGATATGTATGCTCATTCTAGATGGCCAAACTTTGAACAGAAATTACATGTGATACCTTGATGTCGACAATTTTGGGGGCTGTGCAATCCATTGCATCACCAGCATGCTTGTTGCCCCTTTCTCCTTTGGTCACCTGATGTCCCCTTGTTAGGTCTGTCTCCTGATGCATGCTTCTGCATGGTCATATCCGCCACAGTTGTCACCACGTCACATACTGCTACAGCTCCCACCAAGTCACTCACTGCACCCTTCAGATCATTTACATTACGGTTTGCTGTTTCTGCTGCCGTGGCCAGATCCACTGTCTTCTTAAAGGTCAGTTTGTCCTTCGACAGCATGGTATGTTGTACTGCCTTATCATGTACACCACACACTAACCGATCACACAACATGCACTCCAGATCTGAAAATTTACAGTGCGTGGATAGCCGTCGTAGTTCGGCCACATATGCGGAAATAGTTTCCCCTTCTTGCTGGTTACGCTTGTGGAACTTGAACTTCTCCGCAATGTCACTTTGAGTTGGCTCAAAATATGTCGATAATAGCCTTAAAATATCATCAATGGTCACCTCAAACGTTGCTTTAGGCGCTACTAACGATGCAACCAAACTATAAAGGTCGGTGCCACACACTGTAAAGAATATTGCTTTCTTCTATTCCGCATCCTGTATCTTGTTGGCCACGAAAGTAGTAATGTAGTTGTTCAGTGTACTTCTTCCCAGAGTCCCTCCCCGGGAGGAATTCGCTAAATGAACTAAATGCCATTCCGCATACGAGTACCGGCGTGGGCTAAATTGTTCATGCTTGATACGTTTCCTTCATGGGTTTGTAGTAGTTTGTTAGCTGGCAGCAGGCGCTCAGGGCTCAAAAACGCCATGCGCCTACCCCCACTCCTTACACCAGGGTGCCAAAAAATGTAACCAAATAAGGGCATGACGTGGTCCGAAATCCTTTCCCCACGTCATACCGAACTGCGTTGTAGCACAAACTGACCAAACTTCTAGAACATTCTGGAAGGAAAAGATGTTTACGAAAGTGGTGAAAGCTTTTATCTCAGCATGTTGACGCAACCTTAACTATGATTTGGTCGGCTGGTTTTCCCGAGGATCACCCCCCCTGCTCCCCCTTTTTAAATTTTTAATTCCGGCACCGCTCCATACTCACCTCAATCACCTTTATCAGCTTTGAAGACCTCGCTGTTAAGAGCCGCCCAAATCTCTTCACTCACTCACTTAACTATGATTTCAGGAAAAGCAAGCGCATGGTGGATAAACATTATAACATAGCCAAAACTTCAAATACTGGTAAGATATTCCTGTTCCGAGTGAAAGAAATGAAAATTAACCAAATCTTCCTATTTAATTATTATTAATTGCTTGTATCATTACAATAGCCAAAACCTTCCTTCATAGAGACTACCACAGACTTCTTGTTCACAAACAGATTCAGTGTGCCACTTCAACCATAAAAACCTAAACAAAGATTAGCAACTTCAATATCCCTCTGGTTGTCTCCTACCACGAGGGGCTAGACAAACTCAAAACCATCCTCAACTGCAGACACAAAATTCTGGTCACATTACCACTCACTCAAAACTTGTTCTCCAAAACACCCAGGTTGGTCTTCAAATGACTCTCTAACCTCCAAAACAAACTGATGCATCCCAGGTCGCCACCCAATGCAATAGGCGGTAATATCACTACCCTCAGAGGGTCTCACCACAGCAGTAGCCCACGTTGTAGCTCTTGTGCTATGCACCAGTCTTCCACCTCTTTCAACAGCAGGCTTACCAACAAGAATCATCCCTTCCAAGTCAGCTACAATTGTGACAGAAAACCTCATCAGAAAACCTCATCTACAAGTTACAGTGCATTCACTGCAATGCAGAGTACGTTGGCTTTACCACCAACACTTTCAGACAGAGAAAGAAAGGACATAGAGCAGACACGAAACAATCCATAGCTGGGGTAAATGTGAATTTACAGAAGAAGCTGGTTGCAACACATGCAGAATCTCACAACCAGAAATTTGACTCCTGTTACACAACCACAGTGGTGAGAGCCCTACCCTCTCGTAATACTGCAGAACTGTGATGCTGGGAACTGGCCCACCAATGCATCACCAAATTCAGACAGCCACCTGGCTTAAACATAAGAGAACCTCTTCACCTCATTTCAAACTATCCATGTCACCCTAGCTCGCCTCCTGGTTGCTGGGTTCTATGTTTGCCAACGACCACTCAACAAACTGCAGTGTGCCATAATTCACTACCTGAAGAAACTGGCAGAGCCAGTGAAATGTCACGGGCGATCATCCACATGTAAAAATGTGTTCATCCAACATGTGTGTGTGTATATCCACGAATATTGCCCTGTGAGTACACATCTTTTTTGTCGCCATTTAAAAATGTATTTAGTAGCCTTGTGCCGTATTCTAGATATATCTTAAAATTTAAAGGTTATATGTAATTCATAGGTTCTTTTAGTTTACTTTTTTTGTGGTCCTGTTATAATTTTGTTGTGTTCATAATTTTCATTCTTTTCAGCATTTTTGATTGGTTGTATGTTTTACATCTGCAATAAACACTACTGCTATTGGCAGCATTTATTTTACAAATATAACATTCATATACATACATAGAGTAGGAAAATTAATATTTTGGAGTATTGGGTAAACCATGTCTGAATTCATAACCTCAAATTGAGTGCACAAACTTTAGGTACAATTCTTATCATCCACTGTTGATTTAGCCAAGCGGGTTTTTTTGTCACCAGATCAAATGTTTATATATTTCTGTTATCTTGGAGACAGTACATGTAACACTTTATCTAGATAAAAATCAAAGTTTAAAATTTTATCTAAATAACATTGTTTCTGTTTTCCACAAATTTTATTTTAGTTGGTTAAACTGGTTTCTAATTGTTGCAACTGCTTATCTGGATAATGCAGATGTATTGAATGCTGCAGCTTTTGTCTCAGTTGTCTTCATACATGTTCTATAAGCAACAAATCTACAGATTTGGCTGGCCAAGGAATGGTGTCAACACTACAAAGGCAGCTCTGGGAAACTTGTGCTTTATGTGGATGGGCAGCAGGAGAAAATCCTAGTGAAAAATGGGCCATTAGAGTTGTGCATGAGAACACAAAACCTCACAAACATAGTACTGCATCAGTTCTACACCATTCCACAAACAGGTATGGTGGTGTGTTGCTCAACATGGAAATCCAGATTAGTTGCTATATCACGTGAGTATGGTTGTAATCTATGTCCTGACAAAACCTTGATTTTTTATTGAAGAAGATACATCATCGCTCCTCAATCTTCCAAGTCACCTTATTATAACAAAACAGCAAATGAAATTGCTGTTGCCATGGTGTCAGCAATGTTCTGAGGGATGTTGGTCTTCTGCAAGCTACCTCACAATACTGTAGAAATAGGGATCCTTTGCTATGTTGCTGATTATCTCTGGATGGCGGAAAGAGACACTGTTGGTTGAGTTGGTGACTGTCAGATGATGAAATGTTCTTCTATTCTTGTGGTCATTCTGAGTCAGGCAGAGCCTTCGTGGCATGTGGTGTTTCCTCGTATTTGCACTGCTCCCAACACAGTTGCACAGTACAGTTGCAATGGTCCAGGTGACAGGCAATTTGGCACAATGACTATAGTTCATTCGCTGTTTCTTCCAACTTTCCTGAAGTTCTACTTCCACTATATTCCTCCACCTTATACACAAACAAAGCATTACTGATTCTAGAAAATTACATACATCAAAGAGACAATGCACCGAATTTGTACACAGTCACTATAACAATATTTTGCATGAGAACTGTTTCTTACTAGGCATTACCAACACACATGTTTTCTCCCTACTTTTATGGGTATTAATCAGTATAAATGAAATTTAATAATTTATACATAAAATAAAAGTAAAAGTTCAATTCAACCAAAAATAAGGTGGGTCTACTTTTATGCTAACACAAATATAAAACAATTGTGACACTAGACTTAACTTATTTAGGAAATAACCAAGCACATAATACGTGGGGTGATTTTTCAAAGGTTTCATTCAAAAAGTGTGAAGTAACAACAAATAGATTATACCCCATCTCCCATACAGAATGAACACCTTGTCTCCCATAGTATGAGTCACCCTCCCTCAAACTAGGTAAGTTGTTCATACCTCTGTCTAATGCATTACCAAAGCGTGCTAGCTAATCAGTGATTATTCGTCTTATAGTTTTGTTCTATGACTGTTTGCTTCACCAGTGTTGTCACTGTATTAGTGCTCCATGGTGGCAATTTTTAGCAGCCACTCGCAGTAAAGAGAGAGAGAGAGAGAGAGATATATATATATATATATATATATATATATATATATATATATATATATATATAGAGAGAGAGATAGAGAGATAGAGAGATAGAGATATATAGATATATAGAGAGATATATAGAGATAGATATAGATATAGAGATAGATATAGATATAGATATAGATAGATAGATAGAGAGAATATATATATATATATATATATATATATATATATATATATATATATATATATATATATATATATATATATATATATATATATATATGCACAGGATGTGGTTTTTTGATTGCAGTGAATGTTTCTTGGAGCCCATTATAATCATGGAAGTCTCTCAGTCATTAGTCTTTTCTACATAACTGTGTGGTAAACCCAAACTTTAAACTTTTTGGTTCAATACAATGTAAATATATTTTGCTTGAATAAGTAAGATTTGTAATTAAAATGAGGCTGCTGTTTATATAGCTTTGATAGTAAATATGTGTAGCTATTATTATTATTATTATTATTATTATTGTTATTATTATTACCATTCTTCAGCAAACAAAAGTTTATTAAGTGCGCAGAATCGTGCAGAAGAAGATTTCACTGTCAGTGTACAGGCACAGACCCTGAGGAAGATTACACGTGTGTGAAGTTCGTGAATGTAAATGACAATTAAAATATGTTTGGCTTATCGCATAAAAAGAAAATTAACACTGCGGAAAAAATCCTTTCAAAAACAAACACGAAATAATTATCTTTTACTATGTTGCCAAACGATAATGAATCAAGTTCTTCACCTGAACAAGAAATTTAAAGTAAGATTGCTGAGCCAATGGACTCAAGTGTTAAGGGTTTATTTGAAGTTTTATGTAAAATAATAGATGACCTTGTAAAAGAGGTTAAAGACCTTAAGGAGGTCAATGGGGTTCTTAGAGCTATGTTCAAAAGTTTGCAAACTACAAACAACAGGAATATGTGCACATCATGTGGTGGTTTCCACAGAAAAAACAGAGGCTTTTAAATCCACTCAAGATAATTCACAGAAAAAACTTTTCATGGAAGTTATGGGCAAGACAATAGGTCTTGTGACTCCAGGGTATAATAGCAAGTTCCTGCATAGCAAAGTTCAGTTGGCAGCACCAGTGATGAATAAGGAAACAGATCGACATGAACCGCAGACACAGCATGTTGCTGACAAAGATGGTTTTACACAGGTAAGCAGAAGAGGAACAAATACATCCATGGCATGCGGCTCTTCTGCTACGAAGCTGTCTTCTTCAAGAAAGAAAGTATAGTTAGGCGTTTGTAACAACTCTAATATCAAAACAGTCCCGAAGACGGCCTGCCCCCGTATGAAAGCAATGTTCGTTTCCAGGTTTGCGCCAGAAGTGCAAGATAATGATATAATAACATACATTAATCAGGAAATAAAAGTTTCAAATTTAAACGTGGCAAAGTTGAAAAATGGTAAGTTGTACTCATAATTTTATGTGGCAGTGCCTGAACCTGAATTCAAACACATTTTTAATACAGTCTTCTGGCCTACCGGCTGTATAATCAGTGTGTTGTATGGGAAATTGCATGATGAACAGTTATTCGCTCCTGATAGTAACATGCAAGATGAAACTGTACAATCTAAAGAAGCGGCTGGAGGAGCTGAGAAAACACCATAAATAATGTTACAGGCATTCAGAGGTGTCAAAACACAAAGTAGATGTTAACTAGGGAACTTTAATTATATTTTCAAAATGCAAGAGGGCTTAGGACGAAATCCGTTACGTTTTCGGAAAACTTGATGAGCACTAATTATTCTATAATTTCGCAAACAATATACCATTTTTCGTCATGATAGGAATGCTATTTTAATGAACCTCAATAGAGGAGATGCTATTAACCGAACATGTTTTTCATATTTTGAACAAAAATTAGATCTTGTTTATAAAAATATTGAATCTATTTGGGTCAAAATCACCTGTAAAAATTTCATTAAACTACTAATTGGAAATATGTATCTTCCTCCAAAGATATCAGTGAAGGATTTTCAAAAATATTTTACGTTTTTAGAATCAAACTTATCAAACTATCCACATCAAATAATAATTGTAGGAGATTTTAATACCCCTGGCATCAATTCGAATACTTTACACACCCAAAATACTATGCATTGTTATATCAAACTTAAAGGACAGTCATCAATATTACAATCTATTAACTCTCTTAATCTTGCACAATTTAATAAAACTAAACCATCTGCCGAATGATTAAATTTAACATTAGCAAATTTTTGTACTAAAGTTGAGAAATCTACTGATCCACTGGTGAAGGAAGATAAATATCACCCGGCCGTATGCTGTCAGATTTAGTTTATTTCTGAAAAATGTAAATTTAAGAATCAAGGACACTATAGAAACTATCAGAAAGGTGAAATCATGTCATTGTATGTTGCTATTAATAGTTTTGACTGGGCTCCTATTTATCAAACGCAAGATGTCAGTTCTGTGGCGGAATTTTTAACTACCAATCTTCAATCAATAATTAATACTTTTATGCGTGCAGCAAAAGCAAGAAAATCTAAATATCCAGTTTGGTAATAATAATACTAATAATAATAATAATAATAATAATAATAATAATAAAAAGCTGAAATCAACTCTGCACATTTTTCTGAGTTAAGAAAAATTGTTAAAAAGCAAATAAAACTATCCAAAATAACCTGACAAACAAAAAAAAAGAAAAATTTAAAAACCGACCCAAATAGATTCTGGAACTATGTTAAAATGATAAAAAATGGCTATAAAGAACCCCTTACTATTACCGTTGATGATAATATAATTCAAAATTCTTCTCTACTAGACAACGTCTTTGCTAAACATTTTGCTAAAAGCTATGAACAAACCACTATTAATTCTTCGGTACGTAATAAATTTATAAACCATCTAAATATTGACACACCTACAATCTCTCAAGGACTAGTTCTCTGGACTATAAAAAGTCTACAAAGTAACAAGGCAACTGGACTAGATGATATCCCCAATTTTATAACTGAGGGCTGTGCCAACACCCTTACTCCAATACTTTCCCATATTTTCAACTACAGTCTGATAAGTGGCAAGTATCCCAGTGCCTGGAAACATGGTGTGGTAGTCCCTATATTAAAAAATGGGAATAAGTTCGATATAAATAACTATAGACCCATTACTTTATTAAGTAGCCTATCTAAGGTCTTTGAAAAAATTATATTTAAGCACTTATCGTTTGTAACAAAACTCATTTTCGGATTTTCAACATGCTTTTCTAATGGGCATAACGATGGCTACTAATTTGTTTAATTTTGTCTGCAAACTTTATACTGAAATCACAACAAGAAAACAAATGGATGTAGTATATTTTGATCTTAAAAAAGCTTTTGACACCTGTCAACATCAAATTATTATTCAGAAATTACAACAATTTGGTCTAAACAACTCTTATATAAATTAGTTTACAAATTATTTTCTTGGTTGGTCCTTGTAGTAAAAATTGAAAAATCTCTATCAAGTTTTCATGCAGTATTCTCTGGTGTCCTGCAAGTAAGTACGCTGGCACTGCTACTCTTTAATATATTTATAAACAATATGGTTGGTGTAATAAATCATTCTAGTGCACTTCTTTATGCCGACGACTTAAAGATTTATAAATGTATTAAGGATAGCGATGACTGCATAATGCTATAAAAAGATATCTTAGTTATGCATATGTGGTGTAAAGAAAATGCTATGCAGCTTAATATCAATAAGACTCTTTGTGTTTCATTTTCAAGGAAAACTAATTATATATGCTACAAATACCACATGAATAAGGAGTTAATCAAAAGAACTGACTATGTAATATACCTAGGGATATTATTAGATGCAAAACTTTATTTTCTCACACACACACCCACACACACATGCACGCATGCAACCCCCCCCCCCCCCCTAATAAGAAAATAACTTAGTTGCGTACTCTAGGCCTTATAAAATTAAAATTCATCACATTTTCAGCCACCTGTTGTGATTCTCTATTATGTCTTTATAATGCTTTAATTAGATGTAGATTAGAATATTGTACTATGACATGGAATTATGTAACAGAAACAGATTCAATTAGATTAGAAAACATACAAAAGAATGTATTTAAATTAATATTTAATAGATTCTCATTAGGTGTAGATTTTGATTATAATATAAAACTAGTTGGATTCAAATCTTTGTCCTTAAAAACTAGACGTGAAATTTTAGATGCGTAATTTTTAATTAATTTGTTTCTAAATTATGCATATTGTATCATAGTTAGTAAAAAACTAGGTTTAAAAGTTCCTTCTTACATGCATAGAACACTTCATACTTTTTCAGCATTAAAATGTCAGAGAAATCTAGTCAATAGATGTGTTAATAATTACAATAAATATTTTTCTGACTTTGAACCTTTTATAGGGAAAAAAATTTTACTTAGTGACTTGTTCAAATATTACAATAGTTTATAATATTAAATATTAATTATATCTTTGCTATAGTTAAAAATTTTCTTTTCATACTTGATAAATTTAATTTTGATTTTGTAGTAGTTAGTAATTTTCATGTTGTGTGCCCTGTATGTCTTTGTTTCTTTTAATTATTTCTTTGTATGTATATTATTTTTATTTATGTTATGTGTCATGTGCTGTATATCACTGTGCCTCCCTGTCATTGGTCTTGCACTCTTGGGTGGCACATTAAGCTTTGCAATAAATATTATTATTATTATTATTATTATTATTATTATTATATTGAAGGCTGCCAGTTGACACAGCTCTAAATGGCATCATGCAGGCTGAAGTCATACATAAGGGTAAAAAGAAAGAAGCAGTGGTACAGTGTGCCCTTGAAGCTTGCCGCATACTTGATCGTCACGGGCTGTTGCGGCAAGCGACTCATGGTGAGAATACTGCATCCATATTGTTTTAGCTTATATTAATATAATATTTATTTAATAGTGTCACTTATAGCATTGGGTCATATTTTGCAGATTACATTGATTGCCTTGTTAGTTTTGGACTGTATATAATCTTGTGTTGAAAAACCACAATACTCAGTGTGTTTTGTAGTAGCTAATGCTAGTTATTTATTTATTATTAATTTTCAGCCCAAAAAAGTAACTTAATGTAACCTGAAGAGATACAGTTCATTCCTTTTTGCTTTCACTTTTTCAGAACACAGAGATAATTTATTTTATAGTAAATTTTTTTTGCAAAAAAATGTTACTATATACATATGCTAAATGTCTGTATCATCTACAGCTTGTTCTTATTTTTTATTTATTTTTACTAAAGTGATCCATTGTTCGTATTTTTATTTATTTACACTAAATTGGTCCAATTTCATATGTACATTGTGTGGTACCTTTGCTGCTATCATTGTCTCTCATTCATGTGTGGGTACTACAAAGGAAACATCTACTGAATTTCCATGTACTGTCAAGTGCTCGTAATTATTTAGCACTGGAGAACACACCAGTCATATAGGATGTATATTATTATTCTACTGATCTCTGTGCCCCTTGCTCAGGGTTTAAAGTATACAATTAAATATGTCATGAACTCCCTACTTTAACTACCAGGCTTATTTTGTCACATTATCTTAGAGTATTGGGCACACTCACAAGGCAGCCAAATTCATTGTGTATTTGCTTTACACATGCAACAGTATTGCGCAAATGGTTTGAGCCACTGTTTAAGTCATCTTATGTCAAGCTATGATAACTCTCTCTCTTCTTGACATTCTATTTTGCCAGTCTACCTACAGTTATATTGAGTCCCAACATCTGCACCTAGACATGCTTCTCCTCAGCTGTTGTCAGCTTGGTTGAACGTAATAACTTATTTTGGTTCATTTACAAGAAGTTGTGGTGTCCTGTTATGATTCCAGTCCATATAAGCCTGCCTTGAACACAAAATAATACATTATAGTGTAGAATCTCCAGGAAATCCTAATGGGTGGTTCTCTCACTCTTATGTGCTCATTGGCCATGGGTAGAGAAGAGGAGGGGGAAGGCATGGGAAATCACTCAATCCTTGTGATAACCCTTTTCTTCCCATCTCCACCTCGGTGATGCAGTGCATCAGATCGTGAGGTGGTCCAGTTTCCCTGCCCCTCAGTCTGATGGACTGAGTGGGTGTGCTTGTGACATGGTCAGCCCCAGCACGAGTTGTGATGTCACTGTGTAAGAAGAGAGGAACAGAGAGATTGGGGATGAGTGAGTGAGTGAAGAGATTTGGGCGCTCTTAACATTGAGGTCTTGAGAGCCAATGAGGGTAAAGTGAGGTAAATATGGAGCAGTGCCGGAATGCAAGGGTGGGGAAATGAGTTCCTTGAGAAAACCAGCTGACCAGTGGCATCGTCTGGCACGATTTCCAAATGCAAAAATCCTGGTGCGACCCCGCTGGGAATCAAATCCGGTTCACCCTAGTGGGAGGTGAGTAGTCGAACCACTACACAATCGTGGCCCCATTGGGGGTGAAAGCACAGCATGGTGGTGGCACATGGCAAAATGCTAGTTGTGCAACAATATTTCATAAGTGTTGGTCTCGGTGGTCCTTTGCTGCCACACTTTGTCACTCCATCACAGAAGAGCTTTTAAGAGAGTATTTAGAGGTGTTAGGATCATTCTGGTGCTTATCTTTGGCGCATGCATAAGCATTTCATCTGGAGCTCTTGCTTGGCTAGAGTGTCTCAGTTAAGGAAAGAAAGCACAACCTCCCATTTAGCTAGGCCTGCCTCCTTGTAAGGTGGTGCAGCGGTAAATGGACGCACATTCGGGAGGATCTGGGTTCAAACCATGGTCTGGCCATTCTGATTTTGGTTTTCTGTGGTTTACTGAAATAACTTCAGGAAAACTTTCTCTGTCTCTCATAACCTCACTATCAACAATACGTTAAGTCCTGCTTACTGGTACCTGCAGTGTAAGAGGGTGAGGTTTAGGGCAGTGGGTGTATGCAGGTGTCAGTTACATGGGTTATTTATGGAAACAACTCTAATAAAGAGTACTGTACTCTAATAAAGTTGCCTGTGTTTGCACTGTGTGTGGACCACTACAAGGATTTAATAACATGGGATAACTTACCTCCCTTATTTTAGAGCCACCTAGCTGGAGATCCCTTTTCATTCAGGTGTCAGAATTATGGATCATAGAACTGATCTTTCTGCCTAGGTGTACTGGAGGTAGAAGTGTTGGTAATAAGTCTTGCATGGAAGCACCCAGTTGTGAGCTTGATTGAGGGGGAGATTTGCTCTTAGTGGAATTCCTCCTGAAGTTGAGGGAAATCCAAAGAGGAAAGTAAATGGAATGGTTTGTTGACTGTGGAATGTGATACTGATGTCTTTGCATCCAGTTGTACTGGAGGCAGAAGCATCTAACTCTGTATATCACATTATAACACTTCTCCTACTCTATTACAGGAGGAATCCGTTCTTGGGGAGATTCATGCTAAAATTAGGTGGTGTTTGTAGGACAGACAATAGGATGATTGAGCTGAAGAATGTGAAACTGATGTTGTACTGGAGGCAGAGGCTACTTACACATGTCATTCTAGGTCGATACTGATCTGATTCTCTCTCTGCAGGAATTCATGTTGGAATTGGGTAGTGTAAGGTGAAGAGAATGATCATTAGTATATGATGGTTATGAAGCAACTCATTATAGGGCATCAACACATAGTGTAATCATAGCCTCTCTGAACCCTACATTTGAAGTCACCAGTTACTTTTATTTCCAACCCAGTGGGTACCGAAGGGTGGTACCATTAAACACATGTGATACAGTTCATCTACCACCGTCGTATCTCACCCAATCATATAGGGAATGTCTTTGGCAGGGTGGTCTCGGTCATTACCCACATGAATAATCCCAAGCACAAGCTAGCACACCCTGACCTGATATGACAGTATTTTCGAGAGCAGGCCCAAGTTACATTTACTTCCAGTGCTGGGTGAGAGCAGGCTTTCCAAGAGTTTGGGTTGCAGCCAATACCATATTTTGGCGTATATAGGATGCATGCGTGTATAGACCGCACCAGAAGTTTTTGATGAAAAATTAGGGATAGGCCTAATTAATATTTCATGTATAGGCCACACTGAATTTTTATATTCCTGTAAATATTGTTTAGTCAGAATTCCATACAAATATAACAAATTCCCCTTTAAAACATTTGTGACAAAAAATTTGTGTTATGTTGCAATTTTTATGAATATACATCACACTATTACTATTCCACAGATGGTACTGGACTTGAGAAAGCAAAATAACAGCAACATGTTACACAAAATGGCATCTTATCAGTGTGCACTTTTAGAGTCACAGCGGGCATGCAAACTACGTAAGATATCTTTATCTTGTACACTACAGAAATTATTTTCTCATGTACAACATATTTGGGCGAGCTCCAACATGTTTACATTTTACACGTGCGGGATGAAGGTTATTTTTTGTTTATGAACGCGAGTAAACACATAACTGCAGGAGTGTTTTTTAAATTTCTGTTTATTTATTTATGTATGTATTTATTTTTTAAATTCTTTCCCTTCCTTCCTGCCTTTAATAATTAAAACAGTACCTAAGTTGGCAAATTTCTAAACATATTTTGGGGAAAAAAATCTTCAAAAAATTTTTTTATGCCAATGTCTTGTACATAAGCCACACCCCACTTTTTGTAGTCATATTTTTTGTAAAAATGTGGTGCCTATACGCGCCAAAATAAGTATGTCCCACTTCATTAATAGAGGTGGAGACTAATGAGAAAAAGCTGACCTGGTGAGATGCGTTCATTGAGGTGGCATACCAGCAAGGACATGACTTGAGGTGATTTATTGATCAGAGGAGAGAACCAAATCATACTCAGAATCTGAATTAACTCACACTCAACAATACTGTGTTTGAAAAGACATGGTATGAATATTACTAAACCTAACATCATAATTGAAACTTGGGGAAGGAAAAAAATATTATGACTTAAGGAAGCCATTTGAATATTCACCTCATATGATAAAAACTTATTTTATTGGAAAATTTTATTTTATCAAAGTAGATATGTATTTTTTAATACTATTATAGTATTAAGCAGTTTGACTTTATAATTTCAAAACATATACATATATATATATTTTTTTAAAATGTTTGTAAAGAAGTAGAAAAAATTAAGTTATGTTTTATTTTCACAAGATGTTCAGTTGTATTTATCTAAAAGAAAATGTCTCGTTTGTTTCATGAAGAAAGTAGAAGACGGAAAGTGAAAAATTGGGAGGATAATGACTTCTATGACAGTGATGAAGATACATTCTTCGATCGAACAGGGGTTGTGGAGAAGAAGCGCAGTCGGCGCATGCATGCAGCAGGGAAGGAGGTTGTTGAAGTGGAGACCTATGATTCATTGGTTAGAACTGTTTTTATTATTTATTTCTTTATTTACGTGTGTTAAATTCCAAGGTATTTTGAAGAAACACTAATCTAGTTAATCTGAAAATCAAATATTTATGTTTTTAATTTGTAGACTTAATGTTTTGCATATTATGTTTAGTTTTGTTAAAAATACATTTTTTGACATTTGTATTTCTATCTGTTGCAGTTTTTATTTAGTGGGTGCAAATTGAGTACTAATGTTTCAATTGTACTGCATCTTGGCCAATAATCAAAGACATTGGATAATGTAAAGTACAAGATATATAAGTACAATAACATAAATGTTAATTATTTTTATTAATAAAGTTCGCATTCTTTTGCAGCTGTTGTCTGCAAAATCTTGGCTTCTGTGTAGTAGCAGCATCACTGTCATTTCCCTCCCCATTTCGGAAGACATTGCAGCCTCCATTTTTAGGGTGAAATAGCAGCATCAATAATTCTTATAGTAGGTGGCGCCAACTAGGAAGATGCCCGGTGAGGGGAGGTAAAAGAAGAGAGAGGGAAACTGTGGGAGTGAGAGAGCCTGACTTCCCCTTCCCGCTGATGGTCTGTAAAAGGTACAGGCCACTCAAAATATTTGTTAACTTTCACTAGACACAGACGAGTACTACTTGTACATGGTTTACTGATTACTTTTTGTACTTCCATTACGTGATGTATTCATACAGAACAATCAACACTGAAATATTAGTATAACTAGACAAAGTGCGCAGACTGATAAACATATAGTAAGAAAAACTGCAGTCAGAGTAGAAGGGGAGCTCTTTGATCTTGGTGAGGAAACTTCTCCCATAGCTTGAATACTTCCCTTTGATCATACGCCAAGTTAAAGCATTCATATGTACCTTACTACACTGTTGCTAAGATTAAATGAAATGTATTTGATATAATATTCCATTGCACATTTATAAAAATGGGTGAGAACAAAGCATAATAATTTTTATAGGCACTGTGTTGATTAACATGAAAAATTACGCGGAATATGTTCGTATGGATTGGGCAAAAAGTTAATACACAAATTTGTCATGATAAAACCCAAATTACGCCACAGTAACTGAAAAACAAAACTAAAATAAAGAAATTGATGTAACTAGTAATGAGGGGTAATTGAGAAAACAATTAATTATTATAAATAGAGTACCAAAAGATGAACACAAAAATCTGAATAATAAGTATATATATATATATATATATGCATTAGATACTTTGTACAATTATGCCATATGCTTACTGCATTCTATCTATTGGTCTTAGAGTCCAGATATACTCCCTTGGTCATCTGTGACATAGTTGGAGCTGCCCTCACTAGAAGATGAATCGTTGGCTTCCAGTTTGATCATGATGGACTCCACAATGCCTTCAAGGCGCTCTTGGTTACACCTGAAGTCCAGTTCCACTTTGGTTGTGTGCACACATTTACGCTACCAATCTTCTGCAGATATTGACGCAAATTTTGATTCATCAAGTTGTTTGACGTCGGCAAGTTTAAAAGTGATGTTATGAGCAGCAATCTAGTTTTTGACTTCTACCCACACTAGTTCAGTGGGGTTCAACTCTGGGTGGTATTTGGGTAGTTGAAGCACTGAGTGCCCTTTATTTTCTAACGAAGCGTCAACTACGTATATTTTGCAATCCAGTTCATGCAGTTTTATTAGCTCATAAAGAGGGGTGAGAGGGAAAGAGGGGGACAGGGAGAGAGGGAGAGCCAAGCTTTGCTCAGCAGACAGTTGCTTCAAAGCTTCTTTTGCTCTATAAAGAACGCCATAACATTATGACCTACTCACAATATTTTCCGCTGTTATTTTAAACTGTAGAAATTAGATATGTTGCCATCGGGGTACCTAAATCTTTGAATACGCACCGTTTAATTTACAAATAGTATGCTAAAAAACGAGGTTAAAATAATGTTTTAACTGTGAACTATTTCTTACTGGTGGTTGCCAACATGTCGCTGCACGCGCTGTTGTTAATTCATATTTCAAGAAGAAATAAATATTAAAAGTTATAGAAGATATTAAGGTAAAGTTTCATGTATTCAATAATACAGCACTCTAAAGTTAACCACAGTGATAAATATTTGTGGAATACGTGTTATTGAAAAAACAGGTTGACATGTTATGCCTAGAGTGTTTTTTCAAAGGTTGATTTTCATGAGTCGCTTCCAATCGGGAATAGACTATAGATATTTAGCAGGGCTCCGAGAAAGTTCTTCGAATGAGGAATGGACTATAGGTCTCATCAATTTAAATAATTGGTCTACCCTCTGATCGGTACTGCATAATTTTTGTCAAGTAGACAAATCATTGATATGTTATGTTTTTTCCATTAAGATGTTTTTTTTTTCTACCTGTATCCTAATTTGCTGAGAATTCTCTTCACACTAGTTCAATCCTTTAAAATTTATGTCTGTCTCCAACTGAAGCCTAACTTACTGTGGGTAAACATTTCTTCACTAAATAGAAATTATTAATAGTGCGATGAATTACTCCCTCATCAAATTCATCAACTCTGGTTATTTTTAGGCTGGGCTTTTTTATTTGGTTTCAAAAACAGCTGATGAACAGGCTTTCCACTTTCAATTGCTTTCCGGTTTTCTGATTTATCTGATGTATGGATGCTTTTGAAACACCAACTGCAGCTACTACTCTTTCTTGAACTTTTTTGCAATCAAATTTTTCTCCCATTGCTTCTTTCTCCATAAAATCTAACACATTGGAGATAGCTGCACGTGTCTGGCTTATTAAAACCTTATGATGGAGAAGACCTATTCCTTCTTCCATAATAATAAAACTTTTTAAATACCCACTTATAACGGAAATGAAATATCGCAAAAACATAAATAGAGTAATACTTAATATGCATGCACCAAACTATGAATACAGCATGCCACGCTCAAACACCCGCTCAGACCTCCATCTCAGATTGTCCCTGGTTAGAGAGTTGGGGGCTGGAAGGAAATAAGGAGGGAGCAACAGAACTGTGCATGCGCACTCAAACGCCTTGCTAGCTACTGCTTTTTTTTTTTTCTCTAAGCCTACCTTATTTCTAAGTATTAGGTGTGCGTCTACAGTAGGACAGGAGTTAAATGCATCTCAGGGCTACGCACCATGTGCCTAAAAGGAAGGGAATTCATGCAAGGATGCGCACATTATCGGCAAAAGGGATTGGGTAGCCTTGGCCAACACTTTAAGTCCATGACTACCTCCCTGAGTGTACCTATAGCTGAAACTATATTCTAGAAGGGGAATGATAAAACCCGCACAGACACTGTAAAACACATTCTGACAGGAGAGAAAAATTGTATGAGCATTAATAAAAATACTACAGGAAGTAGCAGGTGTGGAATCAGTTTGGTTTATTATGACGGTGAAGAACTAGTAGAGAGGAGGCGGGGCTTGTGGGCACATGCTTAGGGGCACATGCACCCTTGATGTGGTAATTGCTGTTCATGTTCCTGCTGCCTGTACAACAACAGCAGCATTTGAATGCAGGGCCCTCTTGCTTCTAGTCGAGTTCGTCAAAAATCTGGGCAGCTCAGTTATGACACTGACGCCATCTCTTCCGCAATGATGCCAGGATCTCCACTTCATGGATGAGAGTGGGGAGAATTGCTGCCGGGGAGCCACCCCCTCCCTCTCCCCAGAATCTCCCTCTGTCGAAGACGTGAGCAGCGCTCGGCGGGACATCGAGGAGCTACCAGTTGTGGAGGTTAATCCGCTGGCCCAGGTATGGAGGCTGACATCGGAGTTTTTCCAAGGTCCGATGCTCTTCAATTCCATTCCTCACACATCCGTAGTTGATAACCCACAGGATCCAGCAGAAGGGAAGTTCGCTACACTTTGCATGTTTCAGCACCTCGAGAGAGAGCCCCCCCTCCCCCCCTCCCTGCCTTTATCATTGGGCTACCTCCAGCCGATGTGCTACTGCCATCTTCAACTGAGCCACCCAGGTTCCCGACGTCCATGACGATGGCACTTTCTAGCCGGCCTCTTAGTCCACAGGCTAGTATTTCACTATTCCTAGCCATTCCAGAACCTGGGAACCCCCGATCCACCACCTGGGGATGTGACTAGTTGCGGATGAGCACCGCATCTAAGTTGCAAACAGTCCCATCATGCCTATATGGGTGCTTCCTGATTGGCTGGAGCCGTTAGCTAATGCCTAGCTGCCTACACTCTGGTTGACTGTGTTGTTTGGCCAATCCCTGGTTGCTTCCCTCCTGGTTGGCTGAGCTGGTTGGCCAATCAGGGGGACAAGTTTGCCTTTATTCTAATTTCGAGCCAATTTTTGTGGTTTTTGAAAAGCAGTGGCCAGATATTGTTTAGTTTTGAATCAGATGGCGAGGGAGCTAGGAAGTTTGATTGAGCAGGAAATAATGAATACCTAGTCAACATGATAGAGGAAGTTAAAGGAACTAAATGGAGAAAGGTGTATGGGTATATTAGGAATGTTAAAGGAGTGGAGATATGTTCCCAGTGTTGAATAGTAAGTAGGGTTTGTGTGCAACAAATGACAAGGTAAAAACTGAGTTGCTGCAAATCCAGTACATATTTGTTTGTGTTTGAGGAGCAAGATGTTTGGCAAAGGGAAAGTGACATGAAAAGTAGGATGTACAGAAAGTTCACGGTAAGGGTGAAGGATATAGCTAAATTTATAGGGCAATTGAAGAGTAACAAGGCAGTGGGTCCAGATGATATAGGAAATGGAGCCCTACAAGTTTGGTGAGAGAGAGAGAGAGCTGTGTAGATATCTTGAAGTGTTGTTTAAAAGATCTTTAGAGGAAGGTAAATTGCCACAGGGCTGGAAGGAGGTATTGGTGGTACTGGTTTAGAAGCAAGGGGAGGAAAGGAAAAATCTTGGGAGTTACAGGCATGTGAGTCTCACATTGAGTACAGGAACGGTGATTGTGCGGTTTGTAGTACAGTATATGGTAGAGGTCATGAATGAGAATAACTGGCTGCAGGAGTACTAACATACTTTTATGGTAGGTTACTCATGTGAGAGGCATCTAGTTGGACTGATGGAGGATTTGGTACAGGCAGTAGATGACGGATAGCAGGTGAATGCCTGCTTCATAGATTTTGAGAAGGCCTTTGATAAGATGGCCCACTGGATTTTGATGAAAAAAGTATATCAGGTACTGTTTGATAATTAGGTGGCAGATTGGATAGGGGACTTCCTGAGGGGGAGAAAACAGAGGGAGAGAGTAGGGAATTCTTGTCACAGAAAGGTGGAGTTACATCAGAGGTCCTTCAGGTTAGTGTGCTGGGCCTCTTGTTCACCATTACGGTTAATGACCTGGGGATATTGGTGGGTGATAAAGTGAGGCTGTTCGTGGACATTTTGTGTTGTATGCTGAGGTGGGTGGGGAGAATAATTTGCAGGAGGGCTTAAATTATGAGGCAGACAGAAAATTTTATAAAATGAAGATTGTATGTTTCACTGGTAAGAAGGCTCTCATAAATGGCAAGATCAGGAAATAGAAGATGCTTCAAAGTGATCTATGGTGGAAAATGCATGTACAGAGAATGGTATCAAAAGGAAGTAGGTAGAGATGGGTCAAACATTCAAATTTTGAACCAAACCTGAATTTTAAGTTTATGTTCGGTTTGGTTTGAAATTGATTTCCATGTAAAAGATTGGTTCTAGTTTGGTTTGAAAAATTTACACGAGTTAGTGTTCGGTTCTGAAATTTGTAAGAAATGAACATCATTAACGAACTTTGAAACGAACTTACTTCTCAGAGACACCGAAAAATGACAAACGTGGGATACAAAACAACGTAAATTACAGATTAAGTCATACTTGTTTCTTTCTTTTTTTTAGTAGTGATGACAGCATTGTATCTTGACCTCTAAAACCAGATGCTTTCCGTTATTAACTTATGGCATTTTTAATTTTAAAATGATTATACACAAAATAAGTTATTTGCTTGAGTTTTTGAAAAATTTTGTTTTTCAATTAACATACAGTTGAACATCTATGTATTGAACCTGTATGGATTGAAAGTTCACATTCATGGAACATATTAATTGGCCCCATTTTTTATTTATCTGCATTTGAAGCCCACATTCATTGAAAGTCTACATGTGTTGAAATTTTTTTGGGTTTCGAGTGGTGTTTTCCAGGAAGCCATGACCGTTGGGCGCAAGGGCAATTGGAGGGAACATGGAGGCAAGCGGCGCCTTATGCCCCTTTAATTTGTGCTACGTCAACGGGCCTGTTGGCTGTATTAGGAGCGCTACGCACCTTCAAGGGATGTCATCCAGTGGGTAATCAAGTTACCAAGGTGTACGTAAAATATCAGGGGTTCCCTTTTACCATTAAGCCGTAAATAATTTAACAGTGTATTTTTCTTATATGTTGCACCATATCATACTAGGTAGGCCACCCGGTTTTGCATAGAGGGTTCAACGAATCCCAGAGGGAGCATGCATAAATTACACTATCAGAAGTGAAATACAACTGCCATCACAGAAGTGAAATACAGTGCAGATATCCCGTTATTCTGTGTATTTCACGAAAGGGCAATGTTTGTATTAATTATAATAGGGCAACTGTAGCCATTCATCTATAATCAGCTGACTACAACTTCATTAAATTTAATATCACCTTTGAAGTGTGATGACATGCACGTGACGTCACATTCTCAGCCACATCATAGGCTCGGGCTCTCACAGGTATGTCATCAATGTGTATTTAGTGAGTAGTCATAATTATCTACAATCATTATTTGTTAAATTATCATAGAACTAGAGTACACATTTTTTTTCATTTTCATTTTGCCGCCGGCTTTAGCGAGCTTCGCTGAAGCTGCTGCCATGATAGTTAGTTCGACTTGAGCACTCTGCCCTTCAGCAGGATGGAAGGTGAGCTCCACGTTTACCAACCTTGGCACATTTAATATTAGCACAAATCATTTCAATGCAATAGACATTTAGTAACTGAACATTTTAACACTGCAGTGCCGAGGGTTGAACCGTTCTGCACCCTGAAGTAACATCCCAGGGCATTGCGTGCTTCCGCGCATAACTCAGTTATCATTACTTAAGGCCCACACCTGACTTTACAGCTTTGGCCACCGGTAGGTAACGAGTGCCGGGTCCCCTTTACAATTTGAATGTGATGGCAATCATATCATGTAGCATTTATGTGGTCAATAAAATGTCATAAATGAATCAAGGACTTTCATTCACTCTTGTACTCTCCTGAGTATCATCGGGCACTGCGTCCTAATGTAGTATTCAAATCAGTGTTTCAGTGTAAAACGTATTGTCTTAAGGGGCCTGCCTTCTTAAAGCAGAGTCAATTCAGTGTTCTTAACGGTGTGTTAAGTGGCCTACAGCTTCGTCCTGTACCAAAGACCAATTGTAATTAACACAGTTAATTAACAGTTGACCAGAACACTCATTAAATTGACTGTGGAACCAGAGATTTCATTAGGCCGTCGGCCTACGACCATCAACATCGTTCTACTGAACGTGGTTCTGGGGACTTTCATCAGCCCCTGCTTGACATATCAGGCAGGGCACAAACCCAGTACAACATATCTGAGACACACAGCACATCAAACGATGGATAGAGAATCCTATGTGTTTTGTGTTGCTAATTTGTGATTTTCACATACTTTTAAAAAGACTTAGAAATATACATTTTTCAGTTTTTTAATTAATTATTTTATCAATCAAATCTATAAAAACCAAAAGTTAACAGTCAGTTGATTTTGTATTTTTTTAAATTAGAAAAAATTTGGCCAGTACATTTAAAAACTGTAGGTGGTGGAACTGTGCAGATTGTATATGTATGTGTTTGTTGTATATGTTACATGTTTAAACAATTAGAGGTCAATTTGTGAATGTGGCTATACATGTTTGTATCTGTTATGTATATGCTTGAACAAATAGGGGCTGAGCTGTGAAGGTTGTATGTATATACGTATTTCTGCGTGTATAGGCCACTCATTTTTTTCACAAAAAAAATGGCTACAAAAAGTGGTGTGCGGTTTATATACAAAAGATTGTCATGACAATTTTTTTTTTTTTTTTTTGAAATTTTTTTCCCCAAAACATGTTTACAAATTTGTCAACGTACACTACATTTTAATGTGTTAACTTGTAAAGGAAGGAAGGAATGGAAGGAAAAGAGTGAGTTAAAAAAAAACTCTTCGCGCTCGTGCAGTTACTTGTTCACTCGCATTCATAAACAAAATAACCTTCATCCCGCATGTGTAAAAAGTTAACATGTTGGAGCTCAGCCCTAGAAGTCATACATGAGAAAATAATTTCTCTGCTGTACAAGATAAATATAGCTTATGCAAGTTGCACACCTGCCACAGTTCTACAATGTGCACCATTGATAAGATGCCATTCTGTGTAACATGTTTACGTGGTTTTACTTTCTCAAACCACGTTACCACCTGTGGAATAGTAACTGTGCGATGTATATTCGTAAACATTGCAACATAACACAAATTTCCTGTCACAAATGTTTTGTAGGGGAGAAATTTAGTCTGAGTGTATTGTGTTTGTACGGATTTGTGACTTAATATTTACAGAAATACAAAAATTCAGTGCAGCCTGTACTTGAACTATTAATATCCCAAATTTTTCCTCAAAAACTTATGGTGCGGCCTGGCCTATACACGCCAAAATATGTGTGTGTTTATTTTTATGCTACATGTTGATCTATTGGAGATGGAATTATTAAGGTGGTTCTATATGTTTGTGTTTTGTTATATCCTTGAACAATTAAGGGCTGAATTGTGAAGGCATATATGTGTGATTACTGCTTTTATTTTATTTTATTTTTTTTTTTGTTCGCGTTCGGTTCCAATTCGATGAATTATAGCATGGTTTGTTTTGAGTTCGGTTCGTGGACAGTTTTGAATGTTCGGTTCAATAAAAATAATCTAGGTCAAGTTCTATTTCGGTTGGGTGCCAAAATCTGGGTCCGTCCCACGTCTAGAAGTAGGGCTTTGGGAATGCTGTAAAGGGTTTAGAAGGGGTTAGTGGTGAGGTGAAGGAGAAAGCTTATAAAGTTATGATTAGGCCAATAATAGTACATAAAGCTGCAGTTTGGGACCCATATGTGGAAGAGGTGTTACGGGATCTGGAGATGGTGTAAAGAAGGACAGCAAGGTGGGTTGAGAGTTGACGTATGCCAACGTGCTGCGCAGCACAGATACATGCTCTACGGGCGACATTTCCCCCATCTATGAATGACCTGGACTTGGGGCAAGTCAGTAACAGTGGCAAATGTAATTTTACGTTTCGACCAAGGAGACTACACGCGCTGGACAGCCGGCTATGTAAAAATAATTAATGCGCTTAATTATGACATCTACAGCCCGCCCAAAATCCCCCATGAATAAATTCAATATTTTTGTCAATCCACTACCCTGCAGATATCCGCGGAAGAGGTTCCAGCAAACCCAAGAGATGGAAGCACCCCTGTGACCTTGTGATGTCACATTCTGCCAGCCTCAGGAAGAGGTGTTTTAATTTGTTGTTGCCTCCAAGAGGGGAGATAAGAAATGAGTGGCGCTCTTGCAACCCCTGATAACCTACACCTGTGTTGGAAGGCGAATCCTTTCCTCTCCTCAGCCTGCAACACGGCTTTGAATTCCTGCCTGCTACTTGTGAAGGCAGCACCCTCTCCAGACCAGTAGCTTGTGAAGGCAGCACCACTGCAACCCAGCTTGCAAAGGCTAGTCCACCACCAGCTGACCACAAGGTATCAGCTCTCTCTCCAGAGGTAATCCCACATCATGTACCCACTACCCTTTACCACAGTCTACTTTCTTTGACTCCTGCGGTAGCAGGTCATCGCGATACCAACACCCCTCTGGATAACCCCGTTTCTTAATACACGCTGTGAACTGCGTGAATGGTGAATAGCGTATTTTAATATATTGTATTTTAAAATTATTTACCCAGGCTCACCTTCGCCTAATTTTAGAGAGTATTATAATTTCTAATTAATATTTTGTTAGTTAGTTTAATTGTGTATCAGTCAGCCGGGACTTCCCAGTTTCCATTCCGGCGTAATAAATTTTACGTGAATTTAAAAACTTGTCTCGCCTACCGTAATTTCTAGCATTAACTCCTTTTTCATTTTTAATTGTGTGTATTTGATTTGTGCAATAATTAACCATATTGATAACCAGTTGTGAGGCGCACTGAACTCCACAGGAGGCGGAGCCTGAAGTGGTTTAGAGCTCGAGGTTGGCATGCAGCAGCTCCTGGGTTTCCAGTGTTCTCTTAGCTATTACTTGACGTAGTCCTATATACCTGGTTGCACCTCATACGACATGGCCTTGGGTAAGACTACCAAAGTCTTGCCCCCAGGACTGTTCATCAGCAGAAGGGTAGAAGGCAGCATTCAGATGCACAATAAGCGTGGCGGCGTTAAGAGCCGCATAAGGCACAGAGAGAGACGTGCTTTACACCGGCAGGCTACTGCAGAGGTAAATTTAGTGAAACATAGTAAAGTAGAGCTGCTGCTTGATGAACCAGAGTGTGTACCCCTATCCTATGAGTCTATCTTACCATCTACACTTGAATCCCTGGAGTACGATCTGGAGGGAACACGTTCCATTCCGCCAGGAACTCGCCCACCTGTGGTAAGCACGACTAACACCAGGGTCACCCCAATTAATGTAAACCCACCCAACTTGTGTATAATAAAGCTAGTCTCCGGCAAGTTCATAGGGGTTTGAAACCTGCCTAAGGAGGCTCTGCCAAACTTCTGTACCATAAAGTTGGCATTGGGGAAAACCATAAGGATTCGACTACTACTGAAGGTCATTCCCAAACCACATGGAAACCACTCCCCAGCCAACTAGATCCCCACACACCGACTGTCGAGGCCTCTGCGGATAGCCTCGATAACCCCTGCCAGATCATCCACCACCATCACCATTGATTAATCACCACCCGTTACCACTCATACACCCTGGGACCGCTGGCGTTCTGCCTTTTGGCAGCTCTAGTCATGAGGAGGAAGGTGGAACTCCCTGGACGGGAATCAATTTCAATCCACTTCACTACGGGGTTTGACTCCCCTCTTGTTTGACAAACCTGAGAGGGTGGTCAGCGTAGTAACCTCTTTCCCCCACAGAAAGAAAGGAGGAGTGCAAATGCTTGTTTAATGTTTTGCTAATAATCTATAAATAATAATTCTCTATCACTTTCCAAAATTCTTTGCAAATAATCTAATGTATTTGGTTATATTTTACTTCTTTATCTTGATAAAGTGATTTCATTCAGCAAAGTCGGTGGTTAAAATATTTTATCTCGATATACAGAAAAAATTGAGATAAGATGCATGGTGAAACATAAAAGACAAATTATCAAAATAATTTGGCAGTTAAACTGGATTTTATATATATATATATACACACACACACATACGTACGCATGCACGCGCGCACACACACCCACAACCCCCTCCCCCCTCAATTATTTCCCATTGATTTTATTGTCTACTTTAATATTTTAGATTCTAAATTGTTTAGATACATACATGTAATGGGTGACGCGTAGATATACTATTTCATTTTGCTGCAACTCTGTATCATCACGTGTGTGCCACATGCCCCAGAAGTGATATAAACCCTGAATAGCGGCCACCCAATCCAGCATTCTGTCTCCATAGATAAGGAGGATTCCTGGAGAGCAGAATGCACCTCAAGGAAGAGAATGTAGATCGCCTTCACCTAACAAAACCCTGTGTAAAGAGATACCAGCCAACCACACCAACGAAGCTGCCCCTAAGCTCTTGAAGTCAATTCCACCTGCACACCAAGAAAACCTGCTTCCAGCTGTCCCTGAGAGATGGCAGCAAGTGCAGCTCCGCCTATGAAGGGAGAAGCCACTCCGCCGAAGCTGTCAGAGGGCCGATGGAACCGGAGACACTCTTATCCCAGGAGGATATATGGCCCTGCATCACCACAGAACATCATTCATACGAGCAGCTCACCTTAGCACCAGTCATGTTAAGGCTCTCTGCTCTATCTGTTTTCTTCTGTCTCGTGAGGAAACACCCAGTTATCACCAGTAACCAACGTCAAACTTCTTCAAGCATGCTCTGCAGCCCAGAAAAGTCTTTGTTCCCCCACGCTTATTACTTTCCATCACCCCACACAGCATACTCCCCCATTAAGTCAATTCTGGACAACATGACTTCAGTTAGGCTTTCGTTGTTCTGATGGCTACCTAATTCATTGCTCTTGCTCTTCTAGCTCGCCCTTCAGGTTGACAGGCCCCTTCACTGGTCTTTTGCTTTTACCTACCATAAGTTAATCAGTGCATTGATTTACAGCAGGAGAGTGCATATCACCATGTTCCTTTCTCTATGGAATAAAACATGTTACTAGTCTACCCGACAACTGCTCCTTCTTGTGTGAACTGTGCTTACTCCTTCCTGGTAAGTGTCACCCCACAAAGGAGAGGCAGGGAACTGCGGTTTGAGAACTGGTTTGCTGAATATAGAGTAGGATGTCACCTGTCCCCTAAAAATGACTTTACGTATGTCAACCAAAACACACGTCCCATTAGACAGTCACTCATACTGTGGATCAGGCGCATAGAGGTACCTGGTGCACATGTACGGTAGAGCCACAACCACTAGCAAGACACATGATGAAGAGGCTACATCACCCTTGTCAGTTAACCCACTCCATCCACTGCGTATAAACCTGCTGAAAGGAGTGCCAGGCCTGACAAGGAGGGATCTACCCCTTCTGGGCTACACTTTAGCTGTGAGATTGTTGCCTACCACCCAAGTGCAGACGTGGACCGTAGTACCTTATCCCTTGTAAATGCTGTTCACCCACAGAAGGGGAAGTAAGTGGAGCGACAGGACACTGAGAAACAAGCACTGCTTATCCAACCTGCCCCAGCCTTCAGCTACTTGACCCCTCGGGAACGAGTTCATGGCCCCCGCCAACTGTTGAGACATCACATTGCAGTTCCTCTCCCCTTCCCCCATTATAATTTGTTTGGCCTCTTAGTGAAAACCCTCGGAGCTGCGCATTTCATCATAAGAGTACCTCCGCCTGATCCTGGCCCTGATACTAGGTGTCGAGCTGGACCAGCCACCGACAGCGGGCTGGATGCCTGCCTGCTGCTACAGAGCCAGCCCCTCGCCAGAGCCAACCAGCAGATGCCGTCATCATCAACCCACTGGGTCAGGAGACCCCACCCAGGCCTTACGCAGAGGCGTGCCCGATATACGGCAGTGAGAGGTATGTTAGTGGCTCCGCTAATGTCACACACCCGTAAGCCCAACCTAGCCCAGCTAGACTTTGTGCCGAGTTGGTAGCCTCTCCGTCCGACTCTATTCAAGGGCGTAATCTAGGCCAAGCGCCAGATTCTGCAGACCCCACCTCTCTAAGGTGTGCATAATTTTCACACTGACAAAATTGTTTATTAATATAATAAACCAAAAGGGCAGATCCTTACAGAAAAAAAATCAAATTTTCTTAATTTGGACTATTTTAATTTCACTAAGCCACATCCAAAATTACTGGACTTAGTGTTTTATAATTAGTATTTATATCAGGTTGAAAGGTTTGCAGATACTATCTTTGATGAAGTTGAGTACTATTCTGTTTTAGTCTGTTCTTGCAAATTTGATTCTGATAATTATAAAGAAAGTAACAATACATGCTATAACTGGAATTATGAAAAAGGAGATAACTTGCCTCTATTTTTAGCTTTTAACGCCTTCTATTGGAGTCCTATATAAAATGTTATATGCTGCAGCTGGCGCCAACTCGGCTGCCCCATGCCGTGGTAGGAGAATCACCTCGCCCTCCCTTCTTCCTGGAACGATTCACTCGTGGCCTATTGGCTCCCTTCTGGGAATCCTGTGAATACCGACAGCAGCGAGACTTGCTGGTGCCACCGACCTCCTCTTGCCTGCTAGAGATTACGATACGTTAGTGACGATGCAAGAATGTTCTGGTGAGACTGGCTGGCACCTCGGCCCTTCGCGACGCATAACGCGAGTTGGGGAACATTCTAGGTGACAGACTAAGACATTATATAAACTGTCGCAATCCAACGGCCCGCAGTATTAGACGGAGGCCACCCGGCCATGTGTGCGTGAGCGAAGTGAACTGTGGACGACGATAGAAGATTATGGGATGACGGCGGACGAGGTGTTCATGGCCTGTATGGACGAGTGGGTGTGAAACTGATGAGTGAAGCCTACTGAGCGTGAGGGCGTTTGGAGGACCCTAGAACATTGCGACTGGCGGGACATGGACTGAACTGAGGTGGGACTGAATGGAAATGTAATACGAATTTTACTTTAAATATTCAAAATGTCGATTTGGACGCATATTTTGTAGAATAATTGAATAGTTTGATACACTCTCTATTGGGACTGATCTTTAATTACTTAATTTCATTGATTTCTTTGTGATAATTATAAATTTTATTAATTGGTGTCAATTGTGAACAGTTGGTGATAGCCATTTATTGTGATAAGTTGAGTTGAGAGAATATTTGCTGTAGTTATTGTAAATAAAACTAGAAAATTCTAATTAATTCTTTTATTTAATTAAGACCTCCATCCCTTAACGAACTTAGTTTAGCCCACTCAATTTTTAGAGAGAGAGAAATTGTAACACTGGTTTCAGAAGTGTGATGAAGGCATTTTGTAAAAATATAATATTAAAATAATTTAAATTAATATTACAGTAGGTTATTAACTTGCACGAGAAATTTCTACATTCTAACCAGAAAAATGTCGGCAGACATGGAAGCACTTCGTGCCTTGATCCAAGGACTGAGTAGCCAAATAAGTAGTGTCAGGGAATCTGTAACTAGCCAAATAAGTAGTGTTAGTGAATCTGTAAATAACCAAATTAGCACTGTTAATGAATCTGTAAATAGTCAAATTATTAATGTTAGTGAGATAGTAGACAAGAAAATAGACAGTGTTAGTGAGGTAGTAGACAGGAAAATAGATAATGTGAATGAGAATGTTGACAGAAAGATAGAATGTGTGAGCGAATTGGTGAACAATAAAATAGACTATGTGGACAAGAAGATCAACATTGTTGAGCAAGAAATGTGAAATAGGAAGTGAGCGCTCTCAAAGACTGGCAGGAGTTCTTGCAGCAGTGGAAGAGGAGCTGAGATTGGTCACCACCGAAATGACGAGTGCAGGCTGCGAGAAGAAGGTAGAGGTCATCACTAGTGTAGCTATTGCAGGGGAGGCGCAGCAGTTCTGCAGTGTGGGAAAGCCCAGCCAGGGGTGGGTAAAGGCATCACAATTAAGCCCGCCCCATACAATGGACAGACACATTGGTGCCAGTACCGGCACCAGTTCGAGATTGTTGCCACCCGGAATGGTTGGACTGAAGAGCAGCGGGAATACTACTTGGCAGCTGTGCTAAGGGGATCAACGTTGAGCATGCTGCAGTCGCTGCCAGAACAACATAGTCTAGAATATGCCATACTAGTGTTGGCTTGGGAGCTGCGATTCAGTGACCAGTACCTACAGGACGCCTACCATACCCAACTGCGAAGCCGTATCCAGCGACCCGGCGAACCACTGCAGGAAATGTGGCAGGACATCGTGAGGCTGTCGCACCTGTCTCTGGAGGGATGCTCGGAGGGGCGAGATGTCATCGCCGTCGGCTTCTTCGTCGACGCTATCGCTGACACTGAGGTGTGGCAAGCTGTGCGATTTGCTACGCCTCACACCATGCAGGATGCCTTGGCCTGATCACTGGAAGTGGTGTCATCACGGCAGTCATCAGTGCCCCGACGTCCAGTGCGAGCAGTGAAGCTTGATGAAGGGGAGGATGACAGCATCAAGAAGATGTTGAAGGACTTGCAGACAACCATGAGAGACATTGCCTCCAGGGTGTGCACTTCGGAGACTCACCATCCCCCACCCAAACAGCCAGAATGTTGGTCGTGTGGACAGCCAGGGCACCTGAGAGCCAACTGTCCACAGCAGCAGCAGCAACAACAGCCAGGGAGCAGGCGCCAAGGAGCAGGTGAGAGTGCAATGTCTTTGGGAAACTTGTAAAAACCGGTCTTGAGGGGCAAAGGTCGGTGATTGCTGGAGAGAAGGCCCCGATGCTTTTGCAAGTGCATTCAGTGAAACAATACTTCAATGCCATATTGGTGATGTTTCTTGCCAGACATTCTTGTTCATTGACATAGGAGCGACTATAACAGTGGTAAGACCCGACATTTTTGGCCTTCTCTTCAGCGATTATCCAATAAGAGCATGGATCACTGCTATTTAACTACAGTAACGGGCAAGACCACACTAGTCAAAGGTAAGAGAAGGGTACTCTTACAACTCGGTAACATCAAGATAGAGCATGATATATACATAGCAGAAATAGAGGACGAGTGCATTTGAGTCTTGATGTATTATGTAAGCTGGGATGCTGTATTGGTACTCGACTGGGGGTGTTACGTGTAAGTAATACAGGGATGATTAATTTGTCTGACCGTGCTATCCACCTTGAAGAGAGGGCTACAATAGGATTTTGCAAACAGGTCTCACAGGTACTTCCAAATGTTCTAGACGCTTCACTGCCACAACGTACTGAATGTCCTCTTTCAGATGCTCTGGGCGAACTGCTGACAGAACAAGAGAAAACCTCAACTGGCGACAGGAAAGGGCAGTTTCAGAATTGTTACAGAGAAATAGAGGTGCTTTCTCCTGCGAGCCCAATTACCTTGGCAGAACTAATGCAGCATGCCACCACAGCGACACAGAGGATGCCAGACCCACCCATAAAGCAGCCACCAAGGCGACTACTGCTAGTTTCATATGAGGTGGTTGATGGTATTCTGAAAGAGATGAGGGATTTAGATGTGATAGAGCCATCAGTCAGTCCATGGTCTTCTCCCATTGTGCTTGTTAAAAAGAAAGATTGCTCTATTAGATTTTGTGTTGATTTCCACCAACTTAGTAATGTGACCAAGAAAGATTCTTACCCACTCCGTAGGATAGACGACACCCTGAATAGCTTAGCATGTTCACAGTGGTTTTCTACTCTAGACATGAAGAGCGGGTATTGGCAGTACGAGGTGGGCCGGTAAGACAAGGAACTGCCTTTTGTGTCCAAGGGAAAGAAACCTGGCAATTCAATGTTATGCCCTTTGGGCTATGGAATGCCCCTGCCACCTTCGAACAACTAATGGAGAAAGTTCTGCCCTTAGACATTTGTCAGGTGTACGTAGACAACATTGTGGTCACAGGAAAAACATTTGAAGAGCACCTGGCATGCTTAGATTCTGTGTTTCGGAAAGTGAGTGCGGCCAATCTGAAATTGGTTCCCAAAAAAATGCCACCTTTTCCAAAAGAAAATTAATTTCTTGGGCCATGTTGTATTAGCCCACGGGATTGAAACAGACCCTGAGAAGACCAGAGCAATAATAAATTGGCTTCTACCAAAGGATAAAACTAAATTTGAAGTTTCCTGGGATTATGTGCTTACTACCGTCGATTTGTACCAGGGTTCGCCACTATCGCCAAACCTTTGCATGAATTGACTTGTGCAAAAAGAAAATTTTATTGGACCCCAGAGTGCGAAATTGCTTTCAATAGACTAAAAGAAATTCTGATATCTCCCATAGTACTGGATTTCCCAAGTAGAGAGGGTGAATTTTTTCTGCATACTGATGCTAGTGATGTTGGAATCGGGGCTGTGTTATCCCAGATCCAGGATACAAAAGAGCGGCTATCGGAATACTTCAGTAAGGTGCTACACAAGTCCGAGAGGAACTACTGTGTGACACGTAGGGATCTTTTGGCAGTGGTGAAGGCGATTGCACATTTTCATCCATATCTTTATGGCAGACACTTCATCCTAAGAACTGATCATGCTTCATTATGGTGGCTGCTAAATTTCAAGAACCCTGAAGGTCAAATAGCCCGGTGGATACAGCACCTGTGAGAATATGACTTTAAATACAACACATGTCTGGATGTCTTCACAGCAATACGGATGCACTCTCCAGGAGACCATGCCAACCTTTCTGCCATCATTGTGAACGTCAGGAGGAAAAGGTTGGTGTATTGAGGAAAGCGAGGATGACAAGAATTCAAGGCTCTGTATCTGGTGATGGGTCCTTTACATGGAATGAAAAGGACATAAGAAATGATCAGCTAAGTGACCCCATCTTGCATCCAATATTGGAGTGGAAGGAAACCGGGCGGCGATCGAGATGGGAGGAGATATCTAGCCTAGGCATGACAGTCAAGGCATACTGGGCACAGTTGAATTCCCTTGTTATAAAGAATGGTGTGCTTTACAGGAATTGAGAAAGTAATGATGGGAGACAGAGCCATTTACAATTGGTGCTACCAGAGTGCAGAATCCCAGAAGTGCTAAGAGAACTGCACAACACAGCAGCAGGTGGTCACTTCGGTGTAAATAAGACACTTGACAGAGTCGGAATGAGATTTTATTGGCTGCATTGTTGGCAGGATGTTGAGAAGTGCTGCTGTCTGTGTGATGCATGTACTGCAAGGAAGGGTCCGAGGGTTAAGGTATGCGGTCTCCTACAGAAGTGCAATGTTGGGGCTCCATTCGAGAGGATGGCAGTTGACATTCTCAGACCCCTACCAATCACTGAGGGGGGGAAATAAATACCTTCTGGTAGTACAAGACTATTTCACAAAGTGGCCCGAGGTCCAAGAGGCAGGCACAGTAGCTGATGCTCTTGTCGAGTATGTTTTCTTCAGATTTGGAGTGCCACTGGAGCTTCATTCGGACCAAGGATGAAATTTTGAAGCAACTCTTTTCCAAGAAGTAACAAGGATTTTAGGAATGAAGAAAACCTGATCCACAGCATTACACCCTCAGTTGGATGGAATGGTTAAGAGGCCAAATCGTACCCTGGAACAGTATCTGGCTATCTTCATAGAAGACAATCAGAGGGATTGGGATTCTAAGGTACTCATATTTCTCCTTGTATAGCGCTCGGTGGTCCACGAGTCCACAAGGGTAACACCTTCAAGAATGTTGTTTGGGAGAGAGCTCCGCCTACCTTGTGACCTGCTGTTTGGATGTCCAGTGGAGGAAGAAGCAGCCACTCCAAAATTTGCTATTAAGTTACGTCAGAAGTTAACCGACATTCATGAGTTTGCCCAGAAGCACCTTAACATTAACAGAATGAAAAAATGATATGACCAAAGAATACCTGAGGAGACTTTTCAAGAAAGACAGCTGGTGTGATTGTACAACCCTCAAAGGAAGAAGGGATATTGTCCGAAACTACAGAAATCTTGGCAAGGCCCGTACAGGATCTTGAAGCGGATAAATTATGTGGTCTGCAGAATTTGCCTACATGGCTGTTGGGTGAAGTCTAAGGTTGTCCACATCGACCGACTGGCGCTGCACGAAGGTCCTGATTCTGTAGAGTCTGTTCTGGATGAACAGACTTAAGGAGGGGGCAGTGTTACGTGCTGCAGCTGGTGCCGACTCGGCTGCCCTGCATCGTGGTTGGAGACCCACGTCGCCCTCCCCTCTTCCTGGAACGATACGCTCGTAGCCTGTTGCTCTCCCTTCTGGGAATCTCGTGAATACAGACAGTGGCTAGATTTGCTGGCAGCACCGACCTCCTCTCACCTGCTAGAGATTACGATACATTTAGTGACGACGCAAGAATGTTCTGGTTAGACTGGCTGGCGACTCAGCCCTCCATGACGCATCATGCGAGTTGGGGAAGTTGCCGCAATCTAGCGGCCGGCAGTCTTTGACAGAGGCCACCTGGCCGAGTGTGCACGAGTGAAGTGAACCGTGGACGACGACAGGAGATTGCGGGATGATGGTGGGCGAGGTGTTCATGGCATGTATTGACGAGAGGGTGTGAAACCGACGAGTGAAGCCTACTAAGCGTGAGTGCCTAGGAGGACTCTAGAACATTGTGACTGGCGGGATATGGACTGAACTGAGGTGGGACTGAATGGAAGTGTAATGCGGATTTTATTGTAAATATTCAAACTGTCGATTTGGACACATATTTTATAGAATAATTGAATAGGTTGATACATTGTCTATTGGGACTGATCTTTAATTATTTAATTTTTTTGATTTCTTTGTGATAATTATAAATTTTATTAATTGGTGTCAATTGTGAACAGTTGGTGATATCCATTTATTGTGAAAAGTTGAGTTGAGAGAATATTTGCTGTAGTTATTGTAAATAATATTAGAAAATTATAATTAATTATTTAATTTAATTAAGACCTCCATTTCTTAACGAGACTTTGTTTAGTCCACTCAATTTCTAGAGAAAGAGAAATTGTATCAATAATATGCAAGATGTCAACTGAATGGTAGATTGCCTTTCAAGAAATTCTCAAATGTTAATTAACCTATTTATCCCTAAGGTTGAAATTTCAAAAGATCTTATTAAACTTTTAAAAATGAAAGAACATCTTTTTAAGTTATACAATGGAAATAAATCAGATTGTAAATACTCTAGTTTCTCCACTAACTGTAAAGTTGTAAAAGAAAAAATTAAAGTTAATAAGAAAAAATGGCATGCCACTACTAATGGAAAATAGAAAAGTAACCCATCAGATTTTTGGAAATATGTAAAAATTATGCAAAAATTGCTACAAAGAGAAAATAATTTTCCTATCAGACAGTACTATGGTTCTTGCCAATATTTTTATTAATCATTTTGCAGAGGTGTATGTTCAGTCAACTGACAGTGTGAATTCTCAGTGTAGTTGCAATGGTAATACTTTGCATGTATCAACTCTAGTAATTACCCAAAGTCTGGTATTGAGGGCAATTAAAAAACATATTAATAATTTTCCATTTTCTGAATATTTATAAAGTTAAATTATGCTGAGAAATGTAGCACACAACCTCATAGATATCATATTTTTTATTTTATAAGTTTAAAACATAAATTGTTTAAGTTGCCCTGACCTAAGATTATTACTAAAGTATTTTTGAGTGTTGCTTTTATTCTCTGATTTTGAAGAATTTATGTGAAATTTATTTACCTATTTTTTGTATGTTTACTTAAAGCATCAAATAGTACATAATGTGATATTGACTTAACACAGATTTCCAACAGCTTTTCAAAATATTTTATGTGCTAGTAAAGTTTTTCAGTTCATTACTCATACTTCCATTGTATCAGTATCGGATATCTGCTGTATCGGCATGGAAGTATCAGTTCCTACTGGTATCGATAAAAATCTGTATCAGCTAAGCACTAGAAAATAGTATGAATTAATGTAGAGATTTTTTTCTAGAGTATTTTCTACGAATAACATATCTGTTTATAGAAAATAATTTTATGGAGCAGTAGAATAATGACTTCTTTTGAGTGTGTGTTTTTATTCTATAAACAAAAGGAATGCCATTTTCTACCACCTATATTGCTGGTAAAATCCTGTTTACTATGAAATACAAAAATGAATGCTAATAAATGCTATGAACACACTTTGAAAGTGCTATAAGGAGACAAAATTAATGCTATTTTCTACCACCTCTACTTATGGGTACCAGTCTGAAATGTCCTTAGGGCTACTTTTAGGTTTCTGTTATAGCGTTCAACAATATTTGCCTTAGGGTAATGAGTTGTTTGGACTAACTTAATGCCCCAAGAAAAAGTTAAATTTTTAATCTCAGCAGATAAAAAGTATGTGGCATTGTCTGTTACAAGATCAGAAAGAGACACTGGCTAAGAATCTTGCAAATCTCAGCAGATTTCATGGAACATAAGGGGAATAGAAAAACAAATTTACTGAAGCTAACTACTGCAACTAAAATAGATATATAACATGATTTTGTCCTGGGCAACAGGCCAAATACATTAAGATACAAATGTTCCCACGGGAACCTGGCTAAGGAGGCACTGTATGGACTCGGAATTTTGGCATTTCAAGGTTTTTCCTTCTAGCAATCCTCACATTCTCTCACAAGGCCTTCAACCTCTTTAGCCAAATCCGGCCTGTAGAACATTTCCTTAATACGTGAAACTGTCTTTTCCTGCCCTAGATGCCCACCAAAATATGTGTTGTGATAATAATGGAAGATGGGTCCTCATAACATCTTAGGCACAAGAAAATTAAACTTTCAAGTTTTGGGATCTACGTAACCTATGAGACCTTTACATATCTCATAAGGACCTCCTTTCCTGGCATCTTCCTTAATATTAACACATTCTGGATCCATCCCTTGGTGGTTCTGCAATTTTAAATATGCTTGGGGAAAATTCTGTAAAACTTTTACCTGTTCCTTGGGTTCCTTATCAAATTTCGCTAACTCTACAGTTTCCAAACTCTCATCAACCTGAACTGTCATAACATCATCTGGAGCTACTACATACAACTCATTCTAATCGAACATGCGTGAGAGGCAGTCTGCTACTCCATTACCAGTGCCCTTGATATGCTTAACTGTAAAACTGAAAAGGGTAAGGCGCACAAACCATCAGGCTAATCTACCTTCAGATTTATTTGTGAACAGGAACCAACTTAATGCTTGATTGTCAGTGTGAAGCTCAAATTGTCCACTCTCCAAATAATCAGTAAACTTCTCCATGCCAAAAATTGCTGCTAGCACTTCCTCTTCATACGCAGAGAACTTTTGTTCGGCTGGAGTAAGAAGCCTCCTAGTATAAGCGACTGGAATTAGGCTATAATTTTCCATTTGGCAAAGTACCGTGCCTAACGCCTTGGAACTAGCATCAACCTGGAGTGTAAATGGCTTATCAAAAAGTGATAGACGAAAAATGGGTGCAGTTGCTAATTTCACCTTTAATTGACTAAAAGCGTTCTCCTGTTTGGCTCTCCGAATAAAATACATCCCTTTCCTTTTCAGCGTGTTAATGGCTCAGCTATTTTGGTAAAATCCGGTATAAATTTAGAACAAAACCCAACCATCCCTTAAATGCGACGTAATCCTCTTAAGGTCTTTGGTGCAGGGAAATTGACAGTAGATCAAATTTTCTCAGGGTCCATAATAAGTTTCCCATCAGTGATTAAAAAACCTATATACTTTACATATGTTTTCACCAAAGTGACTTTCTCAGGGTTTACAGTGAGCTCTGCTTCTCTTAAAACAGACAAGAAGAGGTGTAGGTGTGTTAAATGATCTTCAAAGGTATTGCCATAGACACATGTCATCAATATAAGTAAACAAAAAATCATATTGATATTTTCCCAATACCTGGAACAATACACACAACATGGCCTGTGGTCCGCAATTCACCACAATAGTTAATCTCTTCCACTGATACTGTTCCCAGGGTGTAACAAACACTAAAATTTCATGGGATTCTGGGGTGTAACTCACATTGCAGAAAGGTGGAGTTAAGATCAAAGATCTATATAAATATTTTTATTTACCCTCCGATAGTCACAAATGACATGGTACTACACCGGAACCTTTTTGGGTAACAAAAATACAGGGCTTGAATAAACACTGTCTGGGGGTTCTAAAATGTCTTGGCTTTGTAAGTCCTATACAAGATGCTGAAAAGCTTTCAACTTGGGAGGGGCAACTCAATAGGGCACTGATGAAACTGGCTCATTATCTTTTAACCTCAATACTATAGGTTTCTTATCATAATGTCCGAACTTAGTTGTCACCACATCAGAAAACTCCTTTTGTATGTCAGCAAGTTGACTTTGCTGACTATCAATCTGCACATTAGCAGTTACCACCTGAAAGCTAAACCTTTTAGACGTAACTGCAACAGATTGTTGTTTACAAAAAGCGAAAACTAACTCTTTTGAGAAACATTAAGACTCTCTCTAGTTTTCCCTAAAAAGTCAACCCCTAACAAAACTTGTGACTTAACCCTAGAAGAACTCTGAACTTGAACTTCCACAAGAAATGCTCTATCTTGATCTTAAATATGGCTGCACACTGTGAGCTTATTACGCCCCCATTAGCTAAGGAAAATCCTATTTCGTCCTTTTCTGAATGTGTATGAGGCCTTTTGACATATTCTTTAATAAATAATTGCAGAAATCATGAATAATTAGTGAGCATGTAGCTCCAGAATCCACTAGAGCAGCTACTGTAACCTGGTTGGCAATAACAACCGGCACATAGAATAACCCGAATTTACGTTCAAAACATAAGGTATTCACAGAATGACAACCCATCACCTTTTCTCTCCTCAGGCATTTGGCCTCAATATGCCCTTTCTGTGTACAAAAGTAACAAATAACATCACGAAACTTGTCTGACTAAACTAGGTACTACCTCTACTGTTTCCCCAGTTTGCGTATTATATGACCGTGACTTAACCACACCTTTACCTTGCCCTTCTTCCTGAGGTACCGTGAAAATTGATTTCCTATGATAACAATCCTTGCCTACATGATTATTTTTCCCACAAATAATACAAAACTTAGGTGGAAATTATTTACTCGCATCTTTTTTTTACGTCCTTTACATTACTACTCATTGGCTCGGGGGAACAATCCCTTAAAGTACATTCTACCTCTGTCACGAGGGACAAAAGCTGTACTAATGCTGTAGGTTTGGTGGAAAATGTAAAGAAAAAACTATTAGGTGGGAGCAAATTACAGAACATTATTTGTGTGAAATATTCCTCGGAACAAGGAAACCCCAGTACGCCTACTAAACCAAGTACTTATTTCACAAAACTGTGCATGGTCTGGCTGAGATGTTGGCATTTTTCAAGCAGTGTCGTACTCATTTTATTTATGGCTACCTCGCTAGCAGTTTGTTTGAAACAGGTGTTAACCAAACGTTCAGTGTCCAAGTTTTCCTCTTTAGCTGCACAATAGATGTACTGAAAAATATTGGGAGCTCTAAATGTTACTGCCACATATATAACTTGCCTTGGGCAAAAACTGAACACTATCATGGCATTAAGTGCCACATAAAAAGGTAACAATAGCAGAAAGGCTAGTGTCAGTTAATTCTGGAATCCTTGAATATATTTCTGAAGATACATAACACTGGGCAGAACTCACTCCCAGCTGTCCCGTTGGTACCATTGTCCACTTCGCCTCGCCTCACTAGAGAACGTGCCTCAATCCTCAGCTCCGCTATGCCATCCGTATCCAATACTTCTTCGCCCACTTCCTTCAGAAGTTGGCCCAAAGCTACCTTACTCAGCTGCTGTATCCAACCTGTCAACATGTTAGAAATTAATACCCAAGCAACACATACAAGCAAAAATGAACCCAAGATCCACTGTACCAAAATCTCTTTTTTTCCAGACTTAACAATTTCATCTTTTAGCGTGTTGTTAAAACAAAAGCTAGAAAAACAGCAGAGCGCACGGGAAAACTTTGCTACGCCCTATCCAGGGCGATGCAAAGGGGCATAACATTAGCCAAAATTCACAACCGTGAACAAACCACAGGTTAACCTGAAAGTTAAAGTTTTTTGGTATATAACACTACATAAAGAAAACATGAGGTATTTTGCAAGTCATCAACTTTTAGTATGCTCAAAACATCATTCATTGCTTTATACATTTGACTGGGTAAATCAACAAAGCATATAATATAAAATACCCTTAATAAATTATGCTGACACACCTGGAAAAATATCATAATCATACCATGACATTTAAAGCCAATCTAAAATGCAAATAATAGTGATATATAATTTGGCTGTTCCCATAAAATACCATAAAAATATTATCACCAAATACTCTCTGGATTAAATGCAATTTCAGATTATTTTGCAACTCCATAAAATCTCTCACTTAGGTAACCATGGGAAATTATAGATTTAAAATTTATCACAAGTTATAGAATAATCTTAACTTTGCCAATACATTAAAAATCATTTTATTTCGTCACATTTTGAGAACATATTTTTATGACGTCTAAAAACATTGAACGTCTAAAATCAGGACTTTGTTAAATTTAATACTGACAACTTTCCCTTTTAAACCAGTATCAAAATCCACATGGCTTACATGCAAATTACACAAAATGTAAAGCCATTTGCCTGTTTTCATTTAGAGAAATTATTTGTCACCTTGGCTGAATATCCTAACAACAGCCATTTTCAAACTAATTAATTTATGACATGTTTTTCTTAGAATTCTGTGCAAACGTAAAGGCAATTTGCTCTTTGCCATTTAGTTACATAATTTATGCATAATTTGGGTGCAAGAATGACAAACATTTTGACTTTAATCAGTCATTTTAAGAAAAATTCAATCCAGCTTGTCCAGCAATTTAATACTACTAACTGTCTACTATGGGACATGCAATATTCCCTTTTGATCATCTTGTCATGATGGATCATTACAATAATCAAAGTAGTAATACTTAACTCGTAATGAGGCACAGGAGTCGCTTCTCCCCAAGCAAGCAAAACTCCCGGCTATTTATACACAAAAATCATGGTTAAACATCCCCTCCATAACTTGGGGTACCAAAAGTCTTAGCCAATCATGATTTACATTAATATTTTAAGAAAGTTCATTTCTGGTGCAAAATGTCACTTTCAGAGCGCTACGTTATGTGTCTTTAATACCGCATGTCATTTAAATGTTGTTTAATCCGCGTGTCACCATGCATGTCGGACGATACTAGCACCTACCGTGGCTCCTGTTGTAACTGCTGGCAACCATTCTCTGACCTTGAGTAGCTCATGTCATGGCCGTACGTGTGTCGGTTTCTTGACCTACGGTAATGTTCATCAGCTGTCTTCTGCTTTGCACATCAGCATTGCTTGAAAGCAAGGTTTCTACGCAGAATTTCAAGTGTATGCAAAAAATAAGGTAGGAAGGATTCTTCATGCACACACCACACACAGATTTTTGTAGGATTTTTAACAGAAAGCAGAAATTTGCACTATGCTGAAACTGCGTAGTTGCTCGAGCAGGTCGTGAACATAGGCATAGTCAGACTTGTCGAGCAGTGGAAAATTCCCAAAATTAGATGCCTCGTCTCATTTGCAGTGAGAACAAAAACCTCACGTTCATCTCATTTAATGTATCCTGCGGTGTCCCACAGGGAGGTACCCTATCACCACTTTTATTTACTATAAGTTGGTATTTGGATTATTATATGTATTGTGTAAAATTTTCAATACGTTCAGTGTTTGTTTTAGTTAAATCCGGTCGGACAGACTAACAAACACAAAAGAAATTAACATTAGATATGGTTTAGTAATCAATTATACTATATGAAAAAATAATTAAAAGTGGAAAATTCGAAAATCACAGACAGATACTTCTATTTTATTTAGTTGTATAGATGCATATTTAAAAATGATTTTACCAGTGTCATAAATAATTCTCTATGCTGATGATATGAAAATTTATAAAAATATTAAAGATTTGACTGATTGTGTTCAGTTGCAAGAAGACATTTCTGCTGTGTATGAATGGTGTACCTGCAATGTTATGTCACTGATTTACAAGGAAAACTAATCCAATTGTGTACAAATATTTTGTTCAAACTCATGTTATTAACACAGTTGATTATGTTCGTGATCTTTATTTGATAGTTCTAATTATTCTTCAGTTACCATGTAGTAGCTAATTTAATTAGTAATTCTATACATACTATAGGTTTAATTAAATTTATCACTCACTCAAATTCTACACCTGACTCATTGCTTTGTTTATATTATTCTGTAGTACAATCTAAATTGGAATACTGTTAACTTATTTTGAATGATATTGCTACCACAGATTCAGGGGACTGGAAAATGTACAAAGTAATATTTTTAAAATAATTTTTGGCATTTTCACACAAAACAATTTAGATTTTTATTATAACATGGAGCTCAACAAATACAAAACCCAGACTCTGAAAATTAGACGTGATTATTAATGCATTATTTTTAGTAAATGCTTTTTTTTTTTGTACATTTTCTTTCCTGTTGTTAATAACTTGGTGTTTCTTAAGATTTCAAATAATAATCATAGAATTTTGAATACTTTTTTTACTCCTAACAATAAAAATTATTTAGTGAAATTGTGTGTTCTAAATTATAACAAATAGATTTTTGAGTTTAATCACTTCTTGGGAAAGAAAATTTCATTTAATGAGTTATGTAAGCTTTATAATTTTTAACAGACAATCTCAGTACAATCTTTGTTTATTAACTTTTATTGGTTTAAATTTAATAATTGCTGTATGTCTCTTCAGTTTGTTTTATTTAAATTTCTTCTAAAGTTGATCCAATACCATGTTTTCCAATACTGATACCGATACCGATACCACTGCAGATATCTCGATACCAAAAAACCGATACCAATGCCCTTCACACTGAATTTTAGAAAAATTATTACTCTTAATAGTATATTAAAAACATTTTTCCTAGACTCTTTAAAATAAATAAATAATGTGTTAAAATACTGTATATAATTTAATGTAATCCAACACATGATGCAAGCTGACCTAAAACTTTCAAACCATCTGAAAATGCAAATAATATAACACCAAATCCAAGTCAAATTTTAAATGTCCCACGTGCACTATCAGCTAAGAGTGCATGGAGAAGTTATTGATTGAGCAGTGTCATGTTTGTTGGTTTACCGGGGGGGGGGGGGGGGGGGGGGGGAGATGACCTCTCCACGCTGCTATCTGTTGGTGACACATTGCATGCGTGGCAAATATATATCTTTTAAAGTAATTAATCATATTTTACTGCAAAGAAAACTTGTAATATTGAGACACAAATGAAGCTATTATAATTTATTTCTTCACTGTCTTTAATAATTAATCATTACCACGTCCTCTGATTTTCCCAGTCATGAGTTACACTATACTCGGCTTGGTGTTTACCTACCCATTATTAGATAGCAAGAGGTGTCGTATAGGCACTTACATATTATAAGTTTATTCAAAGATGCATGTCTATTGAAATAAATTAATATAAATCCTCCAATTTCCCCGCAAGAAGTTACTGAAAATGAACACTTATAATATAAGTTGCTCGATGTTCAAACAATTTTTTGCTGACAAGTGGTAGAGTATATGCTTTTGGGCATATAATTTTATTCGCAAAGATGCTGCCCTTTGAGTTAAATCAATATTAATTTTAAAGTCATGTTAATTTTACACCAGATACAATGAAACACCAACCTTACCAGATAAAACAACCTTTAAACATGAAAGAAAACATCTCTACAAATAATAATTTCTCATTAAAATGTTTTGCATAACATTTTTAGATGAAATCATTTGCTTTAAAATACAAGTGATGTTAGGTGCAACTATTTTGAGTGATGCATACCATATTTACTTGTGTATAGTGCGCACTCATGTATAGTGAGCACCATGATTTTTGCAACAAGTTCCAGGGAAAATTAAAAAAAAATAAAGTCGCACCAAAAATTTGTGGCGCCCTGTTAGTAAGTATGGAACAAATTATTCTTTTTTACTTTAATGTATGGTGATTGTGATGGAAAATACTTTAATTAAATGATGTGGGTGCAAAAAGCCAAAATAATAAAGATTCCAGAAACCTTATTCTCCTACTACTCAACATTTCCAGCTTCGTTTTTTTTCTCCTTTCTCCTTTTAGCATTGGGCTCTCTTTTTTTTGCTGCGCTAGAATGTCACACTACCCTTCTCTCAAATAAAAAAGGGGTCTCCTCTGCCTTCTCTCTCTCCCCCCCCCCCCCCCATCACGAACATGGCTTCCTAGCATCTGCCATGGAAACAAAGAGGGATGGGGAATTATGAATGGCAACATCTGGGTGTTTTTACAAGGGGGTGGAGGGCGCAAATACTTGGCAGCTCTGGTTTTGTGGTGTGACAGGATGCCATTGGGGGAGGAGGGTTCCACTTACACATAATTGAAGGGTCACGGAGATAGAAAGAGAGAGAGAAGGGAGAGAAGTGATGTAAGAGCGAGAGATGAGACAACAGACAGTTCAGCCACTACCCTCAACATCCCTGGACAATTTATGGCTAAAACTGCCCCCCCCCCCCTCCTGGGTACCCTGCTTTTACTGCCAGTGTGGGGTGGTTGTCTCAATGGAAGGATCAACACTGCATTCGTGAACTCGGCAAAGTGGTGAAATTTTATCAGGTGACAATGTTGCCAGTGAAGATTTAAAAATGAAATTTGAGAGGTTTGTTACAGATGAAAACTTACAGCCTTGTCAATTGTTTAATGCAGATGAAACGGGTTTAAATCACAAAATGCTTCCAAAAAAACGTTAGCCTCAAAACTAGGTTCTGTAGCCAAAGGTCATAAGGTAAAGAAAGAACGGGTAACTTTTCTTCCTTGCAGTAAAGGTTCTGGAGATTTAAAACTTCCACTTTTGGTGATCAGGAAATCGGCCAAGCCCAGGGCCCTTAAAAATGTAAATCTGAATGTTCTCCCAAGCCAGTACAAATCACAAATATCTGCGTGGCAAATAGATAAATTTTTAGATTTTTTTTTTTTAATTTGTGCATTTTAACAAAGAAGTTCTTGAAAGAGAAAAAACTCCCAGAAAAAACTATGTTGTTCATAGACAACAAGAAGCATATCCGTCAGCTAACATCATGGATTTTCTTTGAAAAGTGACAATAAAGACTGTAATTTATTTGGCTGCAGAAGCATGGGAAGAAATTAAGCTGCCAACTCTTCAAAAAATCTGGAAAAAACTGTGGCCTAGCATCCCACAAGAAAACCAGGAACAAGACTAAAATCAACCAACTGCGAATGATGACACTGACTTCGTTCAAGTTTTTCAACAGTTGGAGGGTTGTGCCGATGTGTAAGAAAATGTCATTTCTGAGTGGATGAACAGTGACAATGATATTGGTCATCAAGTATTATGCGAAGATGAAATCGTGGAAGTATTCATTGCAAACACAGCAACAGAGAATGACAGTTCCAAAGATGACAGTAACGATACGGAGGAACCAGTTGGCCTAACTCATGGTGAAGCGACTACAGTGCTGGAGCAGTTTATGACATACTTCGAGAAACAAAGCGATACATCATCTACTGAGCTACTGACCTTGAGGCGCCTACGAGATTGCACGGCAAAATGATGTCAGTCTTCTTTAAAGCAAAAAAAAAACATTATGGACTTTTTCCAGTAAGTCTAAAAATGTTATTCTTGTTTTCAGTACAGTACTTTAGTTTTATTTTACTGTCCTGTTCAGAATTTAATGTTTCTTTTTTAAAATTCTTAATTATTAGTAGTAATGTACTGTGGTTTTTTTTGTTCTGTACAATCAATAAATTTTGAATTTTAATCACAAAGAAGTTTTATTTTGTTAATCCTACATCAGTTCATCAGTTAAAAACTTAGGTCTTTGTGTACAGTAGTATTAAAACTAAAATTAAGCTGTAGGAAAACTTTTATTTATGAAAAATGTAAATTTTTATAGTTTTACCCACCTAAAACTTGTATTACGTGCATTTTATGGCAAATTCTGTTTAATTCAGACTTTTGGTGATCCGGACATGGTCCGGTCCCATATAGTCCGGATTAGCGGGACTCTAATGTAGTTAGGTTGAGTTGGCATAAGTGTAAAATATTGTAACTTAAGAATTTTTGGATTCAGTATTATAATAAAACAAGATCTTATTGTAGGGGCCAAACAGATCCCAAACACTTTTGATTAGTTATGAACATTATTCTTCAAATGTAAAATATACCAGCCTTTTACTCTTCTATGGTTAAACCAGCATCCTGTATCTTATTCTGTAATCCATGGATTATTTTTAATTATCTAAAAGGACTTTTACTGTGTGATATATTTTTTGCATAAGGTGAAGCTCAGTTTAAAGGAATTTATGCTACTTCAAACTTACTTTTTAAAAAAATTAATTTGATGTTAGAGTTAGGCAAGAGCTGAGAGTTCCCTCCCTATATCTTAATAGTTCTGAGACCTATTGTACATGCATTATAAAGTGAACTTAATTTTTTTTAAATTTGAGCAATATCATGCCAGTAAAAAGATCATGTGGAATTTGAGGTTCTAATTTTTTGAAGATAGAAGAAATATTACTTGTAGGAACTGTTCTTCACTGATAACATTATCAGCAAAAAAAAGTCCAAAGCAGAGAGTTATTTCAAATATCAAATTTTGAGTGTTAAAAACTTGTTTTGCAGATTAGAATTTTCATAGCTTTGCACACCTGAAAACTTAAATCCAATGTGTTTTTTTCTACCATTGTTATTTTTTAAATTTTAACTTTCACGCTTGATCAATATATTGAGAATCACTGTTTCTATGGAACTAATTTCAATATCCACAACCCCTCTTTCAGACCAAAAAACATTCCAGCCTGTTGGCTGAAATAAAATTAGTGGAAAAGAAACTGAGTGCGGCAAAGAAAGTGGCAGTGCCTATCGGGGATGGTGATGATGAAGATGATCCTCTAGACAGGTATATCTCAAGTATGTGCTCGACAGCTGATGATGAGAAGGAACTGAAGGTATGCAACACCATTTTATTAATGTCTAGAACATATATGCAATATCTTTGCTTATAATACCACCTCCTGCAGTTACACATGTACATACCAGCTAAGATGCCATCTGCATCAGTGATTGTTCTATTGTAAAACATGGTTCACAGAAAATAATATACATAGAGGTAGCATTTGGGTTTTTGTATTGTGGTTGATTTGATGCTAAGGGGACAGTTGTTGGGTGTGTGGGCCCATGCTGCTGGCTAAACAGTTCTGACTTCCAGCGTTTAACAAGAAATGTATTATTTTATATTTGCAGAAAATACTCTTCACTTTGTAAACAACACATTTTATAACATTTCAGGCAAATGAAAAAATAATTTTATTGAATAGTTTTTGCAGTAATTGCACGTCAAAATCAAAATTGTACAAATTTTACTATTTTTTGGGACACACACATAATAAATCACTTCGATAAATATTATACAGTATGTAAATTTTACAATTCAAACAAATATAAAATAATCAATTTTTTGGTATAGGAATACGTAACATTAGTTACTGCCTTAGTTGTTTATTTTTTGTAATGATTGAGACCAAATTCCTCTTTCTCATGTAAAATGTAAAGGTATATGCATGCCCAATTATTTTATGTAGTAGAATAGCCAAATTTTTAAAACTTTTTGTTAAAACTCTTCTGTCACACATCCTCACTGTGTTTTCTTCATACCATCCTCTTTTGCCCACCAAGAACACGCTTGTCTTAAACATACTTTCAGTAAGGAACTGAGAAACATTTGTAATGAAATGCATACAGTGCTATGTTTTACATTGGTTGCACGTTACTCACAAGGATTTGTGTTTATACTTTTTAATATGTGTTAGTGTAGGTGTCTTCAAAATAAAGTCAAAAGTGAGTAACAAAATCACAAGCATCGTCAACAGCTGCTCAGCTCACATTAATCAGTCAACAGTCAATGATCATATAGCTTGCTGCATGAAATTGGCAAACACACATGACTATTGATCCAACCACAGCACAGTGATGTCATGCCAGCAGCTGCAGACACACACTGCAGTGGTCCCTCACCATTCAAGTCCACAGACAGCACAGTTTCCACCACATTGCAACCCTCATATTCCTCATCTAATTCAATTTGTTTAGCTCACTTTAGTGTCTCCGAGTGTGCCATTTAAAAATACTAAACCTAAATTTGGTAGTGAAAACTATTGCAAGTAATATTATTAGGTAATTATCTCATTACCTTTTGTATTTAATTAATGTAGTAAATAATGATTTTATTCCTCATTGGAGCAATCTAAGATTAATTTAGTTATTAATTCAGTTCTATTTGTCTGGTATTTATTTATGATGTGACTTCTATAATGGCAAATGTTGTTTATATTTTGATTTAATAGTTTATTAGAGCATATATAGGAAGTTATTTAAATATTTCAGTTTATTTATTCACAGTATGTCACTATTTTACTTTTAAATTTTTTTTTTTTTGCTACTCAGTTTTATTTAAGTTTATTTCTTTGCTTTGAAAGTTATTTTTATAATCCCGTTAGTTGCCTGCTGATCTACATGTCATGCAGTTGTTTTTCTGTCGGGTGAATGTGCATTCCAGCATTGGGAAGTCCTTTGGTTGTTGCCTTTTGCTGCTCATCTTACACTCAGTTCCCTACAGCTGCAGATCTTGCCATTTTCTTGGCATGTCCAGGTATTATGCATCATTTTACCAAAAAAAATATATCTTTTGTTCATGTGATATTTCCCCCACCTCTGTATTTCTGGATTTTGGTAACCCAGTCCATTATTCTAATAACCCAGTCCATTATTCTAATTTTTTCTCCAGTGATTCAGTGAACAAAGCTTACAAAGATTCTTTATTAATTTCAGGATTCAGGATTCTCCACAAATCACATTATTTTATCTTATGTATAGGGCATGATTCCACAGCTTTCAAAACATGATTTTAGGTTTCTCCCAATTTGTGGAGTAATAACATCCAACAGATTTGTCAGCATATATGAGAAATATTGTTTCTCAATTTTGAATCCTTGCTACCTGAGTTTATTTCTCACAATTTCAACAGTATTTCTCGCTAGTGGCCTTTAACAGAATGAAAATCTGTTTTGTCTAGTGGTTGTGTGATGTTCATGATGTTCAGTGGTAAGCAAATGGGAATTATTTCATATGTATATATTCGTTTAGCAGTTCAAGTGCACTAATTGAAAAATGGCTTGCAAGGTTATCTCGAATCAGCACTCTTTTTCTAGGCAATTTGCAAAGTTGAGGGACCACAAAATCTCTGATCGAAGTGTTAACGGTTGCTCCATTAAACCATCTAGACAGAAGCATGATTATATTTGGTGACAGCTGGTCCTTGTCACAAACTAGTTTTAAGTTGTATAAATTTATACACTACATAGGGTTGGAGAATTTCTCCATCTTCACTCTCACAAAAAATTATAGATACCGAGGATTTAGATGAGTTGACAGTATTATGCGGATATTTAGTTCCACAGATCATGGACTGACCAGGGTCATCAGTAAGGTTGGTTACATCAGAGTAAAGTACGAGTTTCAGGCATCCCCTCCAATTCTTTTTCTAAATTACTTACGTACCCTTGCACTATTTCTTGCATAATTCCTGCTCTCAGTTTTTTAAATGTTTGCCCCAACCCTCATTAACAATTCTTTATGCCTTCCAAGAAAATTTTGTACTCACTGGGAGCCAGGATAAGCACCCTCCTTGAATTTGCTGTCTTTCCTCCCAATTTTGTTTGGATAGTAAGCTACAAAAGTCACCAAGTCAGATGTAGTAACAGGGATTCCAAAGGTACTAATACTTTCCAAACAACAAACAAAAGCATTTTCTTCCTCGATGGAGAAAACAGGTTGGTCACCAACATGGTTCTGATATTTGTTCTTCGGTTTATAATTGATATTCCTTCTGGCGATACCATACTTAATTTTTATCTCTTGTTGAGTGATTCAGTGATGTTCCGTGCCCTGATTTCTTCTATACAGGCATTCAGGATATCTTCGATACCTCGTGCTGCCTGGTTTTTGTTGATACTTTATGGGCATCTATCCTGATAAGCAGAAAATTTCAAGGTACTGGAGAAAAAGGATTTATTTCAAGCAAGTCAAAACGAAAGTATTGAGATTTTCAAATGTCAACGTGTCACAAGATCAGTTGAGGTGACTTTGCATCATGAAGTTTGATGGTGAAAAATAATTCCCAGTACCACAAGCAACTGGTCACTTTCAAGTCATTGTGAAATAGGGCTAGCTATCTGAGGTCAATGTAAAGCTAACCGAAAACATCTCCTTTAAACTGAGATAAAAAATGAATAAGTGGAATGGAGTACTAACCAGGTTTCAAGTCCGTTACTTAATTGACATTTAACACTTTTTGTAGAGCATTTGAGAGCACACATAATCAATTTGGAGGTTATGCTGCCAGCTAGAATTATGAGGAAGGTGGGAAATGCCACAGTAATCAGTGAAAAATAAAATGCACCATCTTACAAGACAAAAATTCCTTTCTTAGTCCAGTCAAATTAGGCCAAATTTAAGGCTAAGCCACAGATTCAAAACAAGCTGAAACCTTTACGAGTGTGTAAAGGAAATGTACCAGATAATGAAAAAAACATCCCAATAAATAAATACATGGGTTTTCCACCATTTTAAATTTGAAGTCTGACATTGTAGTAGTACAGAGCCTTGTTATTTGTTTATTTTGAGGCTAGAGTATTTTCTGTTTATGTTATGATACTTGTATTGCAGAAACATAATGATTACTTATTTAAATTTCATTTCTTTTACATTCTCCAGATACAAAAATTTTAACAAATAGTTATTTGCAACTTTTTTGTTGACATTTTTCAGATTTCTTTCAATTCACAAGCAGTAGACTAACTTAGATATAGAGGACAGTATGAGCAAACCCTACTAAAGACTTTTGATCCTTCATAGCAATTGTATATCACAGTTAATTTAAATTCAATATCCTTTTTACTATATTTTCTCTGTGGTAAGAGTAACAGTTTAAGCATAAAGTTTTCTCTTTAATGTTTTGTCTGAGGTGCTTTTTAAAATAACAATTAGAACATGATAACACTAGGATTCCTACAATGTAAGACAAAAAGGTTCTTAAGCTTAAAGGGTCTTCTTCATCATCATGGCATGGCAGCAAATGGATGTAAGTGAAAGAAGCTATGTTTCGACACCAGGATTGGCTGGTGCCAAACACCACTGCAACTGAGAAAAGATCAAATTGATGATGTCCAGCTTCCCAGGAGATGTGGGCATGTTATTTCCCACTCGTAACCCAGATGATGGTATCCTGAAGGATGAGAATGTTGGAGCTATGTCATCGCATTGATTTTTCGTGTAAGCTCTGTCCATGGTAGCTTCATAGTAATCTTGCTGTTCTTCATACTGTTTCAAAATTAATTCTCATTAGCTACAAAAAATTTTCTAGTGTGAATTTCATGGAAAGTATAAACTTTAAAGAATTCAATTTAATTAAGTCTGAATAATTCCAAATCGAGAAGTTAAGATTACTAAGATTACTTGTGTAGAACGATTTTTCCATGAAGGTACACCTGTACTGAGTCCAAGCTTAAGTTTTGCAGACGAAAACTTGAGACGTAAGTGAAAAAGTAGCTCGTGAGTTTCTGGACGATAGAGTTTAGTCAAATGTTTCAGAACATATTGATTGCACGAATGTAACACAAAACCGAAACACAAGTAATGATAACAGCTTGATGGAATAAATGGCACGCATGCTCGCACGCATGCTCCAACATTCTCATCCTTCAGGATACCATCATCTGGGTTATGAGTGGGAAATAACATGCCCACATCTCCTGGGAAGCTGGACATCATCAGTTTGATCATTTCTCAGTTGCAGTGGTGTTTGGCACCAGCCAATCCTGGTGTCGAAACATAGCTTCTTTCACTTACATCCATTTGCTGCCATGCCATGATGATGAAGAAGACCCTTTAAGCTTAAGAACCTTTTTGTCTTACATTGTAGGAATCCTAGTGTTATCATGTTCTAATTGTTATTTTAAAAAGCACCTCAGACAAAACATTAAAGAGAAAACTTTATGCTTAAACTGTTACTCTTACCACAGAGAAAATATAGTAAAAAGGATATTGAATTTAAATTAACTGTGATATACAATTGCTATGAAGGATCAAAAGTCTTTAGTAGGGTTTGCTCATACTGTCCTCTATATCTAAGTTAGTCTACTGCTTGTGAATTGAAAGAAATCTGAAAAATGTCAACAAAAAAGTTGCAAATAACTATTTGTTAAAATTTTTGTATCTGGAGAGTGTAAAAGAAATGAAATTTAAATAAGTAATCATTATGTTTCTGCAATACAAGTATCATAACATAAACAGAAAATACTCTAGCCTCAAAATAAACAAATAACAAGGATCTGTACTACTACAGATTGCCCTTCCATATTTATCAGCAATTGATCTAAATTGAGATAAATCTGGAGCACAATGATCTCTGTATCTACACAAGTCACCTTTTAAAATTCCTCTTAATATCATTAAACTTTTGGTGCTGACAGCAATCAAATAACAACATTAAAACAACAGTACACACATTAGCATTTTCAAAACAACAGTGTTAACAACATAACATAGTAAAATCGTCATTACCAATGTCAAACATGAGTTAAAATTTACAACTGAATAGTACATTCAATAATTATCATTAATACGTGCTCATTTCCAACATTTTAAAAATTAAAATTAATAACAGAAAACACGGCAATCTTCAAGTTCAATTCAAATAAGTTTGTGATTCACTTCTATCAGGACTTTTCAGCCATAAGATATAAATTTAGGTAGATCATAGTTTTGTTGGCAACATGTACCGTCCCATGATTCCTTAGATGCGGAATCAGAAGTGACATCCATAACACCTCTGGGCTGTACTCCATTGTTGTTCTCGTTCATCTCGGCATCGGAAGTTTCCTGGCGTAGTTTATCAACAATTGCGTTGACCTAGTGCAGCTCTCAGCCGTAGACAGTTCACAAGAACTTCACCAGTGACACAGGTACTGTTGACCTAATTAGAGATGGTTTGACATATACATCAGACCAGTTAAAGTCAGAATAACACTCGTGTAAACAAACGTTACAAGATCAACTCGAACGTAAACAATAACTTGTCTCGTTGACTCAGATGCAAAGTTTGCTCGTTGCACTCAGTTTATGCTCTTAACGCTTTACTATAGTTCAAATGTAAGAAAAAAAACTGTTACCTTTTCAAAAATTGTGCCATGCAATCCAAACATATGAGAGGTAAAATTTAGATTACGTGATTCTAGTTACTCTGCACATTTTTTCTAAAATTAACCAATGTATAGATGGCAAATATTGATGACCCTAACATCAGTAATGGAAGTGGCTTTTACAGAGGAAATCTATCCTCACTCCCTAACAATGTAGATCACCTAACGTACGATGTCAACAAAAGATATTTACATACAAAACGTGCATTAAAATAACAATAACTCTTGTACATATAAGACAAGACATTATTAATAAAGCTGATACAAATTATAGCAGAAAAAATACTAACTAGACAATACAACAATACACTGCGAACAAACGTATTGGATCGGTGACAATAAACATAAACATATAACTCTTAAAAATACAAATACATGGAGCAACAAATAAACAACAACATATACCGGCTCTTACAATACTCAAGGCTCTGCGTCTATATCCTGGCAGGATCTGCTATCTTGCATAAAATCTTCAACCTCTTATTAATAACAGTAACTGTCAAGCCTTGTAATTATTCTAGTGGACTACTTAGTTTCAATCAGATGTTTTCTCATTCTCTTCAACAGGTTACTTTGGTATATAATATAGTTTGAGTTGCGTAATATTGTATTTTTCTACGCAATTATCACTCAAATCAATTAGCTCATAACTGTTCGCCTTAATTATATTTGATACTCGAAATGGGCCTTCGTACGACATAACACTAAGTCGTTTACCTTGAACTTGCTCAATTTACTTGTTTTATGACGACGTTGGTGACTCTCTGCGGACATAAACAATTGTCGTCTTACAAATTCGATAACTACTTCTCTTACCTGTCTGAGTTTTCAGGTACTGTACATACGTTAAGTTTCAGCAAAATATTGAGACCTTCTACCAAATTTGACATGCGCTGGCTCACGAGTACCACTCATCTTCAAAGTTCAGTCATGTCTTGTCTTCCTGGCTGTGGCCAAGGTGGTATTGTCTTTTCACCTTTCATCATTTCAGTAGAACAACTCTTGCTTAGCAATTTTAGGTGATTTTTGTTTTCATTTGTTTGTTGATTACATATGCTCATCAAGCAAGTTTGCTCCGATCTTCCCAAGTACAATAGCTGCATTGACCATATCTTGCAACCATGAATACATTGGTTGACAACTGTGGTAATCCTGTTTTCAAACAAAGACATATTGCAGATTAGAAACATATTTTGTGGCACGTCGGACACTATCGGTTGTCTTTTGTGGACAATCTACTTCTGCTCTTCTACCAAGTTTCTTAGTAGACTTCATCTGTTTGCAGTGCCTGACTCAATCTATAGGTCTGATGACACGGTTCTTCCTTACGTAGTGTCGCCTTGTTTCGTCCGTCTCCTCACATTTAGTCGGGACCGTGTGAATGTCAGTGATAAACAACTGTGTTTCAACCTGACATTCACAGTGTGCGTCTTTTCTACTAATTGAACCGTAATGCCTTACAATTTCACTGTCATTATTCTGTGTACCAATCGGGTTGACATTAACCCATTAGAACAGTTATTTTGAAGAATATCAAGCTGCCCTTCTAAACTTGACCTGGTTTGTTCAATTTCTTTAGGCAGTGAAATTTCTATTGCTGAAATATGCGACTGAACTTTATCAACTTTATTTTGAATAACAGCAAAACCTTTTTCAGCAGTTTCATTTTGCCCACAAAAACAATCATTAATTTGATCCTCAAATTTACTGATATTGGTTTGCAAATTTTCAACCTGAGTATTCTGCACAGTTTGGTGTTCAACTAGATCTGACGTAGTGTTTTGCAATGAGGACAATTTATTTTGTGTGTCATTCATGCTAATATCAAGTACCGATAAATTATGTGATATATTTACAATGCATGTTTCCAAACTTTCAAAATGTTTGTTTTGTTCATCGAACTTAGAATTAATTGAGTTTAATTCGGGCTTGACAGATTTCAGATCTGCACTTAATTCTGATTTGACAGATTTCATATCTGCACTTACGCTTGCGAGCATTCGTGCCATTTATTCCATCAAGCTGTTATCATTACTTGTGTTTCGGTTTTGTGTTACATTCGTGCAATCAATATGTTCTGAAACATTTGACTAAACTCTATCGTCCAGGAAGTCATTAGCTACTTTTTCACGTTCGTCTCAGTTTTTGTCGGCGTAACTTAAGCTTTGACTCAGTACAGGTGTAACTTTCATAATTATTGTGTTGGAATTGCTTTCCTCCATGTCTTCGTTTTCTCTAAGGTCACGAATTGAACATCTGAGAAAGTAAGGTTCTCTAATAAAACGTCCCGTATAAATCAATACATGGGTTTCCCACCATGTTTAATTTGAAGTCTGATATGTTGGATTTTTTAAAGTATTTATTCAAAATTATACCGTGGATTTCTCATTAGTCTTAGAGATGTGCTCCTTTTTTTAAAATTGTTCTTTAAATTTGCTTTCTAAATATAAAAAAAAATATCAATTTCAAATTATAATTTAAAATCCAAGAGATTTAAAAATACAATATGACTATGGTTTTCTGAGAAAACTGTTATATTTTTATGAAATGTGCCTCAGCCATGCATTATTTTAAACAAAGTTCCAAACAAAAGTTGTAGAGGACAAAAATACTTACAATAACAAGCAATAAAGTTCCCAAGCAGAAAAAGACCTGCCACTATTGAGTTGTTTTTAGGAGCTTGTGCGCTTGGTTGAATAATATTCTAGTTCTCGCTGTATGGTTTGTACCATCAATTTTTCCGTACAAAGACAGTAGACAGTTTTGAAGTATTGCTTGTTTTTCCACTTTGCACTTAGCATTTATGAAAAAAATTACAGTGCATAAATTAAAAGTTGTCTCCCCTTCACTGACTGATTGTTTGTTTAGTGATGAAATCTTCTGCAGGTCATGGCCTTTCATATGCTTCATCAGATTCATGTTGATTGTCACTTTCATAATTTTCAATTTCACTATCAAGATTGCCATATATATCCTCATTCTCCTGTGTTGGTTCACTGATGCTTCAACCACAACCACTGCAATAACCACACATTTTGGAGCATGGTAAACCACTTCTGTGGCACTCACAATTCCATTCACATCCTGACATGCAATTTAATGTAATTACATGTAAAATGTATTGAGGAGCTGCTTCCTTAAGTGTTGGAACTGACCGAAGGCAACCATTTTGAACCGTCCAACCCCATTTGGGGTTGGCATTGTTACGTTGCAGTTCGACCCAGCCATAAGTGCCAGCTCCTACAAACAAGTCTAATGGTGGTTGGTCTTTTCTGCTTGGGCGCTTTATTGCTTGTTATTGTAAGTATGTTTTGTGCCATACATTTTCATTTTGGAACGTTGTTTAAAATAATGCATGGCTGAGGCAGATTTTGTTAAAATATAACAGTTTTCTCGGAAAACCATAGTAAGATTATATTTTAAAATCTCCTGGATTTTAAATTATAATTTGAAATTGATATATTTGTAATATTTGGAATCATTTTAAAAAGAGCACATCTCTAGAACTGCTGAGAATCTCACATCCAACATGTCCTACTTCAATTTAGAAGTGTCAGAAAAACTGTGCTTTTGATTTCTTGGGACTGTATGTATCATGAACTGGGGCATTTCCTTTACATACTAGTGAGGGTTTCAACTTGTTTTCAATCTGTGGGTCAAACCCTAATGACTGGACTATTCTGCCAATATTACTTTTTTTCCTGACTTGGTGCAAAGTCAGGCCATTTTATGGTACAGTATTCAATTTATATTTTATTTTGGATAGTGACTACTGTATATGAGCATATTGTTATTTCTCTGGAAAAATATTTACTTTTACATTTTTCAGCGTAAATTGGAGAGTCTGAAGGCTGATGAAAAGCGGTTGTGCAACCTCTTGGAAATTGCCAAGCCTGCGAGTGTACAATTACCAAGTTCATCAGGAAATACCAGTCGGGTGTAAACAGTGTCTCACTTTTCAAATAAGTACAACTCAGAAGATACAGATTAGGATGCCAAAACCACATATAAGTGAAGGTATCTGTAGTATAAGTAAATGTTGTCATTTTGCATTCACTATATCAGATTTCCAATTACAGCTGTATTTTGTTAATAATGCAGATTTTAGGTGGACTGTGAAGTATCTTATGCAGATGTCTGTTTTCCATGTGATTTTTACCAGTACTGTACAGGTACTATGTACAAAGTGTTTTGTGGTGAAATATATGCCTGTACATAAGGTTCAGATGTTTAATTATATTAAAAAAATGTTTTTAATCACTGTTTTGAAATCTTATTGTAATCATCAGTTTTACTTGGACCCACAATTTGAGCAACATTTAATGACAGGCACATGTATTATTGCCAGTTTGCACTTAATCAAAGCACTTTGGATACCCACCAGAAAAGTTGGCAGCTGTGTCAAATAAGTAAACCCAAGTTGTAACATCGTATTAACAGTGTGACATTTAAATTTGAGGGCAGTGAATGTATTTAATTTAGTTTCTGTTTGTTTCCTGCATTACAGTTAGCATGCAGTATTTGTAACATATGTATTTATAACCTAGACAATTTCACAGTTACACTTAAATGCTGAATGTATGAACTCATTGAGTCCACACAAATTTTAATTTTACATATAGTTTAAGGATAACAAATGAGCAGAATAGATGGTAAGCACATCTTTCAAAAGTGCTCAGTTATCCACAAACAGCCCAGGGAAGACTTTGAAGACCTGAAAAATGCTTAAGTTTGTGAATAAAGATCGTCAGTGGGTTAATATAAATTTGCAGTGGCATTGTCACATTCACCCAAATTATGTTTGTAATATTCTGCTACACACATAACACTCCAGAAAAATTCAAATTAATATTTTATTAACCTTAGAATTGAACTGGAGCACCATAACTTGAAAGGAGATGCTGTAGTGTCTCGGTTTTTTTTTTAAAGACATATGCTTTTACATTCATTAGTGTAACAACTATGGGTTGCAGTGGGGGGTTGTACAGTGTCTCTCTATAAATTTAGTGAAGGACCCCAGAATGAGAGTTAATGTGGGCACCCAGACTGTTTTTGTCTACCAAGATGCATTGATATACTGTACTCTATTATGTGTAATTTCTAATGAAATGTCATAATGTATTGATGATGGTTATATACATCTTTGCTTCTGGGTTATAGACTTTTCTCTACCTGCTATGCAGCATGTAATTTAGGTTTTGATCACCCAAAATGAAATTTATAAGAGAAGGAAAATGCCTGAAGAGGGGTAGCTAAACCTTTCCCCCTCCCCCACCAGTTACGGGGGTGCCCAAAGGCATGACCTGCCCTAAGTTGATGATGATTTGCCATTGTTGACTGACTATTGCACTTGCCGGGTGGACAAGTGGTTAGGGCGCTGCCCTTACGAGGGAGAGGGGAGTCAAACCCCAGTGTGAGTTGGAATGTAATACTGTCCCTCCCGGGGAGTTTCACCCTCCTCATGACTAGGATTGTCCCAAATATGGGTGATGTGCTCAGTCGGAGATAAATTGAGAATGGGTGTGGTGGTGAGTGATCTGGCAAAATTTACGGGTTAACCGGCCGCGGCCTTGTTGGCTGTTGAGGTGGGATAAAATTGGCCGGGGATCGTACTCAGCATGGCTTGAGAACTACCTTGGCAGGGAGTCGAACCCTGATCATCTTCCCGGAGGCCAATTTCACCACACAGAAGTTGGGAAGCTCTTCTGTGTTCGGATGTCGAATCCAAATTTTTTTTTCCCGGTGATAACTTTATGGTGCTAGCACAGATGGGGGTTTCCTGAGCGGGGAGTTTCTGAGTTTCTATGCTAGAAGTTGACCCATGTACTAGTGATTGCTCTGTGGGAATATTCTCTGTCTGATTCCTCGTCCAATGGACACCAGCCTAGCCAACATTTCAGAGGGGTTTCCTGGGTTGGAGGTGTTATAACGTCATAATTTATCGGTAAGTTTTTAGGCTCACTGGGTAATTGTGTGGCTGGGTTTGATTCAACAATTAATTGAGTTATGATTGACTGCTTAATTAAGGTGTGCCTCTTGCGTCGCCTCTGACGGCTACCTGCACCACCATGCTGACTGCACATTTAAGAAAATTAAAAGGCTGTCTACCTGGCTGCATATGAGCAGTCGTAGGTAGGGCGAGTTCTTCAGTCACTCCCGAGGACTTGCCGTGTAATGGGCAAACCTAGGTATCAAGTCCTTATTCCTTGTATCAGCGGCGGTGGGTTTGTATTCCAGTCACTCTCAGGCCCCGTCTCCTGAGGAGTTCAGTGCACCTCATGACCATGTAGTGACATGAGAAAGAAGATAATTATTGCGAAACTGAATTTACCACAGTTACGAAATATTTCACCACAGTGTAATTGATAATAAATCAAAATTAATAAAGTAACAACAAACAAGGGATCTAAAATTAAAAGTGCTCTAGGCGACCCAAAAAGATTTAAATTGCACGTAATTTGGATTACATTTAATAGAAGAGTATTGGTAAGTCCCGGCTGAATGATACACTCTAAGATACAGCTAAAATACAAAAATATTAAAATTATTTGCTACTCGACAGGCGAAGGCAAGCTTGGAAAAATTAATTAAAAATGAACTAAAATCAAATTAGCTAATAAACAATGCTATTTACAGCATGACTCTACGAGGGCTCAATCCAGGGAGACGTAATCGCGCAACAACCTGCTACTGCGGGAGTCAAGGGAAGTTGACTGAGCTAAAAGGGTAGTGGGTACAGGTGTTGGGATTTCCTGTTGAAGAGGTGAGCTGTCCCTGGACGGTCAGCTGTAGGGATGAGCCTTGTCTAAGCTGAGGTTGGAGTGCTGGCGGTCTTCTGCAAGCTGCTGGCTAGAGAGAGCACTGCTGATCCCAAGCAGTGGGTAGGAAGTTTGAGTCCTGCTTTGGGCTGAGGAGAGAAAAAAGAGAGTCTTCGCAGACTGGGGTGAGCTCGCGAACCTTGTCAGCTGACAAGCCCCAGTGTCTCTGCTGGACCATGGGGGTGCTGCTATCTCTGGGGTTGTTTGGGACTTCTTCGGCGGTTAAAGTAGCATAGTGAAAATTCAAATATATATTATTTTATTTGTCGGGGTGGCGCTTGCATGCTAAATTCCGGGCGGGAGTAGAATTCCGTAATTGAATGCATTAATTACGGTTACTTAATCGGTTGGCCAATGCATGGAGTCTCCTTGTTCGACTAGTAAAAAATCACTTCAGCCACTGAATATGACTTTCCCGAGCGTAGGATGCTCTCAGATGGGGTAGAGCATGCCTTTCTGTGGCGCAGCATGTTGGCATGCGTCATGACATTATGTTTGCAGCTCAAACCTGATTTTGAACTGTAACGAATTGGCTTTTCTGTTCTTCAAGCTCACACCTGCTCAATACCTCATTTGATAGCTGAATAGTTATTAAATATTACCAAAATGTATTGATTCAAGGGAATATTGAGGTTCACATTGCAGTTTGCATAAAATCACATTAAAATGAATACGTATATGTATTCTGCACCCTACTCAATATCTATTGTGTAGAGGGACTTTATTGCGGACCTTTTTACTGTCTTTATATATAAACATTTACCATTTAACTATCATTGAGGCAAAATTGTATTCTGTAACTCAAAGTGATATCATGACAGTCTCTCAAATGCCTTGTGACTATGCTTATATAATAAAAGGCCAATAAAGTGGCTTTATGAATGAAAATATAAATGGAAAGGCTAATGTATTGAAGATATCTTCAACAAGAAATAAATAAATATTGAAGAAGAAATAAATATTAAAATACCTTGAAGAGGAGAAATATTGGTGATAGTTATATTTCTGTAGAAGTAAAATGGTGTCTTTAATATATTTAAAAAGTATGATTTAATTTTTGCTAGTCATAATATCCAATGCTTTATGCTAATGTAACTATGGGATTATGGACTCGGCCACTAGTTTGTGCTGCTATTTTGTGATGCTCAAAATAAACTAGAACCATCCGAAAACTTACATCAGAGAGAGAAGTCAATTTATTTTAAAAATGTTATTTGGAAATGTGTTAAGAAATAAATATCATTTATAAATGAAAAATTACTATATGTATTAACAAAATTTGAGACACAAGACACACTCTAATTATGGAAAAATATATATAATTAAACAAACTGATTGTTGATTTCAGAACACAGCCAACAGCGTTGTTAAACCTATGGGACATCACAAAGAGAGTCATAATGATATGTGTTTTTCAGAATACCACATAAAGAGAGTAACTGCCTTTTTTTGTTTTGTTTTTTTTTTTCAGCTGGTATCTTTAAACATGCTGAAGTTATACAATAAAGCCCCAGATTCTAGTTTTTTGAAAAGTCACACTTGGCAAACATTTCAAACAGTGCCCATCTAAAACTTTTTTTAATACATTCAAGCAAACACTGTGTTCAGTTCAATAAAAATAATAGTGATGATAATTATGATTTGAAATACAAGTGTGTATGTAGTGATTGTACAATACTAATTTTTTTGTTTCATGGGAAAATGTTAGGCCTCTTCCAGAATGAGCAATCCGCAGTCGGCTGCCGGAAGTTGGCAGTCGGATATTAATGTATGTTTATCCGAATGGGTTTCCATAACGAGCAGTCTTGCACCCGGCTGTCCACAGTCGAGCAATCACAGATCAGTGACCTTGATCTTGGACTGCCGACTGCAAGTTACTTCTAGCCAATCAGAACTCGTCATATCTGCAACCTCATTTCCCGACATTTTTTCCCAGAGAGAAAGAAAAAACTTATGATGAAACAGCACAAATATAACCATAAAATAAATACTCCAAATTATTTGTTGCAATTTACGCTTTTGCAAATAGATAATTTTTTTTTGTGAGACAATATTTAGTTATTGATATTTATTTTTACTATAGCCAAATTTATATTTGAAAACCTTAAAAATGATAAAAATACAGCTTACTGTAAATAATATGTAAAACATTTTGAATTTGAATACTTTTGTAAGTAAATAAGGTTAAAATATGTTACAATACATATGTCAGTTTAGATATTTATTTCTTCAAGAAGCAAGGTTTTTTTTCTCCAAAATAACAACAGTTTTATTCACGCCAATATTATGTCAACTGCTCATTGTGAACTGTCCTTTGCTACTGCCAACTGCTGACTGCATACTGCTCATTCTGGAAGGGGCCTTACTTATTTGATTAATGACCTTGCTGGTACATATTAAAAAATATTTTCATGAAAAATTTGTGGCAGTGAATTCAGTAAACACAGAATCTTGTAAATTACTCCCAAATATTGACTTCACTTAAAATTGTAGCTTCACAATTGATCTGGACTGAAAAGAGAACACTGTTATGTTCACAGAGGGCAGATGAATATACGTTGTTGAAGTTGTCATTTCTGCTTACGTTGCCAAGCAACCACGGCATTGGAGGCACAAAATCGTTAGTCTGCTGTGTTTACGTTTAGGGAGGCTCATATTTTGTCTGTAGAAATCATTTTCAGAAACAAATCTGTCATGTGATGGAAAGAAGATATTTTTGCAGTATTTGATAGTATTAATTTTCACCTTTGCATATACTTGGTGTTTGGAAAAACCTTTTTATCCCAAGTAATTCAACATATGTTAGTTTACTTTCATTTTCATAACACCTGCATCAACAATAAAATTCGCAGTTGACATGTAAAGTGTATTTTCCTTGACTACTGCAGTTGTAAAAGTTAATTTCTTAGTGCAAGCTGTGATACAAATAAAGAAATAGGTATCTTTTAAATTGGATGACTATGGAACAAGCTCATGAATCCAGTGTTTGTAACTGTCATTTTTAAGATGTAAATAAGGGCAATCACTGCCTACTTGGGAGAGCTGTTTAAGGTGGTGTTATTACACATGCGAGATATCACAGTTTTGACATGTTTTCTTACCATAAACTGTTGCTATGTTTTGTGATTATATTTAATTTAACTAAATACTGATCCTTTTAATTAGATTTCCCTTGAGCTAAAATTTCTTATGCCTTATAATTCATGTAGGCCTATTTGAATATTATATATTAAATGAAAAATTGTGTTGGACACTAGCCTTTGAGCAGAGCTCATGTCGCAGGAAATAGATTTACACATAGGAACGTACAGTCACAGGAAACCAACCATGAATAGTTGCCAATAGGTAGGCCTACATGAAGAACACAAAGAGAATTCTGTATAAGGAATTCAGTTAGTAAGCAGCATATTAACAAAACAAAAAACTAATGATACTACAACACAAATGGATAAACACAGTGGTCTTTTTGCAACTAAATGATTCCTTGTGCAGAATTCTGCATGTTCATGTACCCACCTGTTGACAACTATTCTTGTTTGGTTTTGTGTGTTTGTATGTATAATTCTAATTTTCTGCAACATAAACTCTGCTACAACAGTGTATATCCAAAACAATTTATTATTTGTTTCAAATATTACTTGAAACTGTGGGTGATGATGATGTCACTACTGTAAACATTATCATCAGCTTGTCAAAATACTTTCTGTTTCATATAACTTCAATAAATTTTGACAGTTCTCGAAAAGAAGTGCGGCCACAGCTTTTCTGTCAGTGAAGAAACCATTCTTTGTAAACAAACTACAAATCTAATGGCAAGCACTGAAAGACTGACAACTTCTATCCATTAATTAGGCTACTATAGCTGGTTGCCATTCCCAACTGTTTTATTTTTGTTATGATCACATAGTATTCTGTTTGATTACATTGGTGGGGTGGGGAACTATAGTTTTACGTCTTTCAGGAGACAATATTTTTGTGGTTCTTCTTATAAGAAAATGGCGCTTGGAACTTGCATTGTTATGTTGATGCAGTGGAAAATTTTGTTTGTATGGAAATAGCATTCAATTTACTATTAGGCCAACTCAAAAGATTTAACTTCAGCGAAAGAACTAAATGCGATAAATGTGTCGCTGTTCGTACAGATGCGAGAAATGCTCTACGATAAATATCATTGCTTTTTTTAAATAATGAACTACACTAAAAGGGTGCTTATTTAGGCCACGTACATTTGAAAATCTCATGCAAGAACAAAACGTAATAAATATGGCACTGTTAATACAGATGTGCGAAATGTACATTGTAAACATGTTAAGCAAATTTAAGTTCTACGTAAAAATCATTAGTTTCAATCAAATAAAAGTCCAAATTCATTTAAAATACAGTAGAATTCCATTGTAGAGAGCACAATAACTGCAAGAGCACAGTTATAACGAGGTCCTATTGAGGAACCATCAAAAAATCACAAAAATATTCCATGAAAAATTGAAATTTTACGAATTGAAACTGTGCGGCGAGATTGTGTGAAGCAGGCTTGCGGTGGGACTTGTGACCACTCCCTCGCCCGACACCTCGTTTCTGTAAGTACCGTGTGTCGCTCTCTCCAAGCACATTGTTCTATAAATAGAATCCCGCCCTTTCTATCTTGACACCATTTTCATGAACCAGTTCTGCTTCCCCGCAGTCGTTCACGGTCAATGTGCTGTCAACTGTGTTTGGTTTCGAACAACTTGGCATATGTGGGTCGAACGTTATTGTTAAATGAAAACAAATTTAATTTAAACATAACAGTCCAAGCAATAACTGGAATCGAATACAGCTACATATTAACAGATTTTTGCCGGTTTTTTTTTTTTCCCCATACTGTGGCATACCAGTTAAAGATAGGGACACAACTACTACTACTACATTTTATCACTGTGCTGTAACAAACGTAATTTTAATCCATTTTTTATAAAGTTTTCATGAATTTTTGCTGGTTTTGAGTAAGTCTCGCACCATGCAGGTTTTGTTAGTTGAAAAGCTATAATTTTCCAGTGACTACCACATTTACTGGTATTTCTCGCACTGGCCCAATTCACGCCCCCGTTTTTATGGTGCCGAATTAGGAGAAAAAACTTTTTCTTTCATATTTCAGGCAGCATATTTCTCTCAACGAGGCATGTAATGCTAACAGGCCCACACTTTGTTTGACCGCACCAGGTTGCTGACATTTCAAGGTCGCTGGTCCCCGTATCAATTTTTGACTGCTGCACCCGCGCTGCAAACATAAACAAAATCAGTCACTGAGTTTATGTGTATGCGGGTGATTTTTTTAATGCGAAGGGAACAGTTTACATTTATATTCATTTTTGTTTAGTACCAATGCATAATGGGTAAATATGCCAGTCAAACTGCTGCATTTAAACTTCATGTAATTGCGTTTGCAGAGGAACACGGCAATAGAGAAGTGGGCAGAAAATTAATTTTTTCTGAGTTTAACATGCATGTCATGTTTTCCCAATACTGAGCCGCTGAGTGAACCAGACCTGTAATGACGAATAATCGTGTAGCTACCAACGACTGCTGCTCCACCCAAGGATCTAGGGCTGAGCGACAGTGGCAAGCAGCCGCGTCCAGACACGCTGCAGAGGATCTAGGCGCTTGCCCAGCTATGCGCACACGACAATGTTTTCGCTGCTAGTCCCAGCATACGAGTGATTTAATTTTGAATATATATTTTCATATCTATCATCAATAATAAAGTGCTGTGTTTTTAAAAAACGCATCTTCCACGGTTGACGAGGGATTACTTATTGTAAACCGCATTTTAATGTTTACATGCACGTGTCTGGGCGATTCCTTGAATAATTCACGCACCCTAATTTTTTTGCATTAAAATCCTGTAAAATAGGTGCGGGAATTATACCAGTAAATACTGGTATTTGGTTTGAGGTGGTTGTGTGAGCTGTGACGGGCGAGATGTCACTTGCAGGGCAGTGCTTCGGCGGCCGAGTAAGTGATAACGGGAAATGCTGCGTAGGCCGGGCAACTGATTGTAGGACAATGCTGCTTAGACCGAGCAACTGATTGCAGGCAGAGCGGCTATACTTATGTGGTGCAGTCAGATTTTCTGCTCATTTTCACGCAATTAGTTTTCATATAACAGGATATTTTTATGTTATGGTGATTTGAACACAATTTGAAAGCAATTTTAAGGTAATTTTCAAGTAGTAGACCCTACTGGGGATCAAAATCGGTCTAATTCGGGGACAGCGAGGACACTTTTATAGCGAGGATCGAACCTGGAACCGTGAAATCTCACTATAACGGGACTCTACTGTATTCTAACAACAATTTAAGAAAACATTACTTACAAAAAACACAAACTTATTGTTCACTTCATAATTCCTAAACACGTACTAAACTTGGATGATTAATCATGTATCAGCTACTGGTACAAAATAATTTATTTGCCAACTTATGCAATTAACAAATCACCTGAACTATTTCTTGAAAACAACAAATTCACACTTCACAACGAAATTAATTTTTGGTTGCGCTTTGCGATGGTCACAGAAAATGCCGAACCACAGCACACAACAAACCATTTTACAAAGCTGCAGACACGTGTCGATAATTCATTTCACTGAGGAGACTGTTCTAAAAAGGCACCTATGACGAATTACACATAATGAAATACGTAAATACAAAATTAATTAACTGCATATATAATATTCCGACATCACCAGCAAGGAATTCTCGCATATAGATAAATTATGATGGAAAAGAGCACAATGGCATTAACAGATTTTCACCGGGCGGATGTTGACCATAGACAACAGACTCAACAGAGATTGGTGGAAACCTTTCACATAACTGTGATGTTCGCATGTTCTACCGTAATATTTCTAAATATTTTTAAAGTTCTTGCTTGATAACTCAGAAAAAATATGTATTAGTCTATAAGTGTACTTTTAACCATAAATGTCGTAACTATCATTAATTTTCCACGTGATAATTTTTAATTCCGAGTTCTATTTTCTTTTACAATCATCGCCAAGAGCGCCAACATAACAAACACGGATCCTGCAACTACTATCAACTGGCACAGTACTTTGGAAATGGGTATTTTACTGTTTACATGCTGTGCAGGTTGGTCACAACATCTGTCAAATTTTATTGAAGTTATATGAAACAGAGCATACCAATGTTTTAAAGTATTGCAAAAATTATCAAATGCCACCTCCAAGAATACATAATTTCTCTATAATCTTCTTTTCTGTATTTTTACATGTAAATCTCATCTCTTAATGCTGTGTGTAGTTACATTGCAGCCTATTTATTGTATTTGACAACTTCCAGTATGTACTGGTACCTGAGAAAAATAAACTGCAGATGTGCAAAATACTGTCTCCCATTCAGAAACCAGATCTATAAGCTGGTACAGAATTATATAGAGTGTTATGATAATTTGAAAGAAATTCAACTTTGTAATTGACTTTACCCAAATATAATTGAAGAAATAAGGTTCCTCTCCTTCCTTCCTACGGTGGGGGGCTGCGGTGGGCATATTGGTAGGACGCTGGCCTTCCACCAATGTGATCCATCTTTGTTTCCCTGTGAGGTTACTCATAGATTTTCACATATAAGAATTGTGCTGATTGATGCTGCTGGCTGGTATGTTTTCTCGAGGTGTTCCTGTTTCCCTCACCCTTGCATTTCAGTGCTGCTTCATATCTGCCATATTTCACATAGGTTGGCTCTCTACACCTTGGTTGTTACAAACCACCTAAACCTCTCTCAACTCCTCCCTTCTTAAGATGATGGAGGTCATGGTGGATTTTTTCTCTTCTAACTACCCTATATCTAAGTGTTAAGTGGAAGCTTGGTTGTGTAGGGCGGGAGCTTATTGCATCTCAGGGCTAACCCCTTACGTCTACAAGGAAAGGAAATCATGCAAGGAGACATGCATTGTGGCAGAGAGGGACTGGGCAGCCATGGCCAGCGATTGGGGCGATGACTACCTCCCTAAGTGTACTTATAGCTAAGGTACCACTAGAAGAGACTGGGAAAAACCGGCATAGGCACCGTAAAAACCCAGTCGACAGGAAAGAATTCAAAATTATTCATGCAGTACACAGAAATGCTACAGGAGACAGAGTGTGTGGAACAGCTCGTGTTAGTAGAGATGAAAAACCAGCAGAGAGGGGACAGGAGCTTTATTTATCCTCTGCCTTGGTTTGTGGGAGGGACGGTGGCCTAACCAGAGTGCTGTTTGCACACCACTCGGGTGGGGGAAGTGGCACTTTTGGGTCTGTTCCTCCCCAATTCTCCAGTAGAACCTGTAAATTAAAAAGAAAAGAGTTGCCAGTAAGTGTCAACAGGGCCAACACTTACTGATTTTTAGATGTCCGGAAAGAGACGGTACAGGCCTGAGAAGAGAAAAGATTAAATTAATTAAATTTAAATTTATCTAAATTACTTATTATTAACATATGTCCTCTGGGACATATATTTTAGCTTAAAGCTGTGCTACCTCGCAGCGGCCAATCTCTGTAGCCATTGGCTGTAACAGAGCATATCTACGGCTATATGCTACGACTCCAGGAAGCTTCGCTAAAGGAGGGATGTTTGACTTCTTTGCAGGGGAGGTCTCTCATTTACTGCAGCAGAAAGCCACACGTTGCCACAGCCTCTGCAGTTATTTACGGGTATAACTGTCCAGTGGCTGCCTTGGAATCGGCAGTGGCGAAGTCATGGTGCTTTAGCGGCTACAGTACTTGCTGTTTCATGAAGCACACTTTATTCTAAATACCCATGATTCATCATCAATATTAAAATAAGCTTATGTTCAATTAGTTGCCCTCAAAATTAGAATTTAAAATTCCTGAAGAAGGGTAAAACAGCGTTTAAAGAAAATCATGTGAAGATTTTCAATTTTGCAGATGGTGCAGTTACAGGAAAAGATTGGATTTATCTAAGTTTTCTTTATTTTAACTACTTTTGGAAAACTATAAAATGTACACATTGTTATTTACTGTAATGATTACAGCCCACCATTAAATACATCACCATCTAAACACACGAGTAAAGTTTATTTATTTAACTTGAGAACGGTACACCAAGAACACAATGAAGGGAATACAAGGAAGGAATTGGTCATTGCCTTTATTAATGAGTCACCCCAGATATTGCCTGGGAAATGCAAATCAGGAAGGTTACATTCATTAGCTATTAAAAAATATGAAAACTGATTTGGTTGTATATTCTTGTGTTGATAAACTGCTGATTTCTTGTTTGTCACTGCAACTGTTGGCTTGGGAAGAAAAAAATTTCATGAGTGGCATTTTTTTATAAAGTGTAGCCTTGTATTGGTTTACGAGGGGATTTGCCATTAATGCCCAGCACACAGCAATATTATTACAAGGAAAGCTGAAGGTTATATTCGAAACATGCTTGGATCAGCTGTTCACATTTTTTTTACCTTCACTCTACAAGCTTTCACAGCCTTAGCTACTAATAAATGAATTCCATAAACTCCTACACTGAAATAACAAATCTGCATTAAAAAAAATATGTATCTGCAGTTTTATAAAAGTCCTGTACCTGAGTCCGCAACTTACAAGCTAGACCTTAAATGCACTGCAGGTTAGTAATCGCAACCATACTGGGGAAAATTAAACACACTGCAATTGTTCATTTACGAACTTATGCGGATAACATATCAATATACACACCATAATTGTATGATATCTTTCACGTATGCATCCATGGTATATACGAATACACTAAATACTGTTACTTCTGGGAATGTCCATCTCTGGACTCACATGGCCAGGCTTGTACACATTTTCATCCATTAATATTAATTTTCTTTCATCGTTGAATAAATGAAAAATTGATAGTAGTTTTAAGGCATGTTTACATTCAAATTTCACATTTCACAAATACAAGAATACCACAAATTTAGAGAAAATTCAAAACAACTAGTGAGTTCATATAGTACTCACAAGGCTATTCAATGTAAACATATTAGTTGTGTCTCTCCAGTATGGCTGCTCACTTGTAACATACTAGCAGATGACTTCAACAGCGAATACAAGATGATGCCACAGATGTTAACGCTGCTTGAGCATAGCAAACGAGATGGTTCGTCATGCCAACCGTATTGCTAATTGAAGAACATTGATGCCGGCTAACAGCCAGCGGCGCTAGAGCCCATGACGGCACTCATGTGTCACATGTCCCGCATGTGTGCAAAGAGGCCAATAATTTTGAACTTTCATATAAATGGTATTTTCAGTGTAAAATGTGTTACATTGCTTTTGCAGTGTTTAATATGTCTTAAAATGTTTTAAAGTGTTTGTACTAATTTTAATTGTTTGGTTATGAAAATCCAAAGTGCCCGCGTCACCAAGATTAAGAACACTCAATATTCCGGCATGAACGTCATCACAAAGAGACACTAAAATAATATTGAAACTCATAAGAAAATTATAGAAATGTAACACAATATTTAATTTAATTTGTGCCATTTTATTTTCAACATAAAATATTTCACTCGGCGTGCATAGCACTTTCTCTTATGTGAACCCCGCAAGCGGCCATGGTAGATCCGTGCGACGCTTGTATCTGGACATTATGTCGAGGAGAACTGGCGAGGTAAGACACTGTCACGTACGCACTACAACTTTTGTTCCCTGATTTAGGTTTCCATAGTCGTTTACCGGTTAACCTTTGCTTGCGTACGTTTTTGCCAGACATTTTCCCCAGCATTATGCTTCCGCTTTACTAATTCTTACGCCCTCGTAGCATTTTTAACTTAATAGAGGAGAAAGATGTCAGAGAGATCACATGACCTGCACATTTTGAATCAGGTGCCATCTGCCTATTTTTATGGCATTTCATTGTAACTTCTGCATTATTGCTACACGCAATTTTAAGAGCTTTATTTTTATGTATATATTTGAGGGTGATTTTCGTGTTTGAATATTATACGGCAACATCACGTATAACCACGTGGCCGGCCGACACCAAGTCTTTGTATACGCCATCACTGCGTTTTAAGATTTTATTTATGTAAAATTGTGTGTGCAATAATTTATTTCAGGGTTCTATGTCTTTTTCACGTAAATTGATGCTTTTTGTACTTGACCACGCTGTCACGCTAATGTTTGTTTTTACTGCCATCGGGCATGTTACAAGGCTGTAACCACTTTAATCGTAAAGAGAATCACTTTCTCAACAAGTATAATATTTTATCTGAACTTAGTTTGCCGTTTCCACGCAGAAATATTGCAATTTCACCTACACCACGTGGTCCGCTACGAACTTCATCCAGCGGCATCAGCGTGTTTTGTTTGTTTGTTGCTTGTTTTCACATGTGTGTGTTTATTGTGAATATTCATCTTATGTCCCATCTTATTTCATGTATCATTCAAGGGTCTATGTAATGTTGTAATTAGTATACAGTGCAATTATTCCCGTCCTAGCCGGCTTTGTGTAAAAGCCGTCACCTTACTACCCACGTGCTGGAGGGCGAGCCCTGATGAGTTTGTGATGCAGAGTAATCACACGTGTTAATGTGTATTAAGGGTTTTCCTTTGTAATTCACCATGTCTTGTCTTCAGGGAAAAACCGTCAGTTCACCCTAGCTGCTGTCGGCCCTCTTCCCTTGTGAAGGCTGTGCTTTCACGCAACTCGGTGAGATCATCCATTTAGGCATGCGCTAGATTAATTACGGGCTAGGGAGCACCTAAGCTGAATTGGCTAGTCATGACCGAGATAATCATTTCATTGGCATGCTGATGTGTATGAATAATATCAATGAAAACAAGTCTACAGTGAACTCAATTCTTTTATTCGGTAGTGACAGTGTGTCCTAGCCACATGTGTTTTAGCTATTGTTTATTTCAGTGATGTTGATTAAAAGTTTAGTATTGCCAACGTGTTTGTAAGTACGCACGGGTGAGACAGACACACAGAACTCACAACATTCCTGAGAACTCTGAGTCTCAATAGTGCGGTGATTGAGAAGCACCGCTGGCGCCCAAATTACCAGTAAGTATTTGTGTCATTGTTCGTCTTGTCTCTCACCCAATGGCGTCAACATGTACAGTGCCTCAACCGAGATTGACTTGAAAGAGTAGAATTCCGTGGTTTATCCGTAGTGGAGTAAAATAATTTGTATACACTATGGGTGATTAGTAGTACATACTTGGCACCTCTGAATTTTGCAACGTACTAGTTAAACCAAGAATGATATAAAAATTAGTTACTGTAGATTTTACCACCCCACACCATTATTTAGTGCATTTCAGTTAAAAAGTCATCCATGGCTCTTAACCCACACATCTCATAATTTTATGAAACTTGTATACTTTATCCCAGCATCATATTATAATATATATATATAAAAATTTTATTTAACCATTTTTGAGTTTCAAACTTTTAAAGCTGAGCTTGATTGCAGCAAAATGTGTATTTCCTAACACCATCTAGAGCGACAGACCTTGTCGGTTTGCTTTCTCTCAAGAACAGTTCAAACACTAAATAGCTGAAAATTTGGTAATCTGATCAGAATTTGATCCCAGTTTTGTTAAAGTAGCTAAATTTATGTTTCAGTCTTAGTATTGGTTAATTAACATTTACTCCAAATTTAAGGACATCAATTTTTGCTGCAGCTTTACCACCAAAATGACACTGTGTGTTGTCACCTCATATGTTCATCTACAACATATTTTGAAACAACCAGAAGGCATACTGTGATCTATTTTATATACATTGAACTCCTATTAAAAGATAAACTTTAGAACAATTTGCTTACAAAAAGCAAAAGTATGTAGTGAAAGAAAGTAAAGTTGTGCACTCAATTCCTGAGAATTTTGGGCAAAAGATCAAGTTGTGGAAAATATTAAAGAAAGAACAGGAAGATGAGGAGTTATAATTGGCTTCAAGATTAGTGGAAAAGGATAAATTAAACTAAACTGTAAAGGAATGAGATACAACACCCATGTAACTTACATCAGTTCCTTTAAATTCAAAATCAAAGTACGTTATGATAAAGATAAAACAAGCAAGCATTCAGTTTTAAGAAACATTTTTTTTTCATATTTAATGCAGGTAGAAGTTAGAGTTAGACAAGGGTCTCTTTTAAAGATGAAAAGTGCATAGTTTTAGAACAGATTAGAAAAACGTCTGGAGATCTTGGAACAGTTAGTGAACCATGTGAAAGAGAAATTAAGAACTAATTTGGGCAACACGAAAAAAGTTCAAATATTCACAATTGCACCAATGTCATGCTTACGTAAGGAAGTACCATAGCTGAAAAATTTAACGTTTCTGTATACGTGCTGAGAAAAGCAAAGTACAGGATAAGGAAAGAAGAATATTAGCAATCACTGAACCAAAGGAAGGAAGAATAATTGCTCCAGAAATCATTGCTGTAGTAGAAAGTTTTTGTCAAGATGATGAGTATTCATATATGATGCTGATGCAAAAGACAAAGTCAGTGATCAAAATAATTAATGCTGACGCATGACACTTTTCTGACAATACCTAAATATGATTCCCCTTCATCAGAATGTGTCTTCACATCACCCCAGGTGGGGTTTGAACCCGAACTCCGAGCTACCTGAGTGCAAGATACATCCCTTGTTGTGGGGGCTCCTTCAGATATGTTAGCTTGTATTGTTCACTCAATGTCAGAATTTACGTTGTGATGATTGGGAATCGCCACAGTTTTTTTTTAGTTTTTTTAGTGTAATTTTACAGCGATGTTCCGTCATGAGTGTGTTGGCCGTGTTTGTAAGTATGACGTCGTGGGCATACAAGGTGGACAAACCCACCTTGCTGGTAAATATAAAGGCCGTGAACATAAATGTAACGGACAGCGAGAGCATCGATGAGCTAAGAAAGAAAATGACAGAATTATTAAAATCAAGAGATACCAGAAAAATTTCATCCCCTAGTGAATGCTTAGCGATCCAAAGTAATTTTAGTAATATTACTGCGCGGGAAATGGCCAGTTCTTCTTTCGGCATGGTGAGTAATATGAAAAATTGTGATCCTAACTCCCTTTTGCAATTTTGTCTTCAAATAGATAGTTTAATGAAGTAAAAAATTTTTGACAGTGACATACAGCTGTTGCAAGCAATAATGAATAAAACCACAGGAGTTTTGACGGAAATAATTTCGCAAGGTATTGACAAGGGAGAAGAGTAGCAAAACGTAAAAGAAAGCTTGTGGAAAAGTATTTGTCCCCACAGGGTACGGGATGATATGGGCAGAAATTTTGTTTTTCGTTTCCAGAAAAAAGGAGAATCTTTGCTAATATTTTTACAATCAGTAAGTGCGTATGCGGGCACCATGAACATTTTCTTGGAGGAAAAGGAACTGGTGAGTTTGTTGGTTGAAAATCTACGTCCTAGCATGCGAGCACACGGTGTTGGGCATAATATCCCGGTGACATTAGAAGAATATTGTATGTGGGTGATCCTAGTTGAAAAGCGGGCTTACGTGTCAGGTTTATGTGAAGAACAAAATCAAAAATCAAGTAATGAGGATAGGAATCATGAGGATAATGGAAGGGTACAAAATTTGTGCGGTGGCGGACAAATAAAATGTTACATTTGCGTGGCAACTGAACTTTAGCAGACTGGTGTCAGAAGGGCTCCGATAAAGGGTTATTTTTGCGGGATTGTCGGCTGCACCGAGCAAGGGGGAAGAATCGCTCAGTAAAACCTGAGACCATATCAACGGTAGGGCAGCAAAAACAAGGAGGGGGAAAACTTTTTGCAGGAATAAAAAGTAAAGAAATGAAAGTATCTGTCCTAGTCGACACAGGGGCAAGTGAGTGTTTCGTTAGTCAATCTTTTGCTAGCCAGCTTGTGACTAAATTTCCCAAATTGAAATGGAAACTGTGTAGGGGGGAGGGTTTCGTCTTGTGATGGTTGCTAATGGGAGTGCATGTAACGTTAATTTGAAATTATGTCTGCATTTCAAGCTAGGAAAATATAGTTAGTCTAGATAGAGGTTTTTGGGTGGTGCTGCGATTGGTAAGTGACATTATCATAGGTTTAAATTTTTTGGCGGAAACTAAGGCCAACATCGATTTCCGGAATTTAGAGCTGGGATTTGGTTTCAACCTCAAAGGGGCTAAAAGCCATCTCCGGAAGAACTTGAGTGAGAGAGGGATGTTTTAATGCCCAGAACAGGACTGCCATGATGGAAAAAGAATTGCGGGACAGGCTAGAGGAAATATTGCATGAATATGATGATGTGATTATGAGTCGGGTAGTATGTTGCAACCAGTTCCCATATGACATTCGTGTGGAAGATGAGGTCCGTGTCAGGCTTAAGCCCTACCAGCATACCACTTACTCCTCCCCGCCTACACTGGTAGTGCTGAAGCCCTACCAGTGTTCCCCCCAAAGTTAGAGGTGTTTCGTAGAATTGTCAGCGAGTTCAAGGAGAAAAATATTATAAATTATAAAGCCATCTGGGTCTCCTTATGCGTTCCCAGCCTTCCTTGTCAAAAAGAAACTACCGGGACAGTACAGTCTGGTCATTGATTATCGTCAGCTCATTAAAAAAAGTGCGTTGACCCATTCCCCATACCCAAGGTAGAGAATGTTTTACAATTTTTTGGGGGAGCAAAAGTCTTTTCAGTAATTGATCTCAACACAGCCTTCCACCAATGTTTGTTGAGCGAAGAAAGCAGTAAGTATACAGCGTTCGTCACCCCGTGGGGCCACTTTGAGTGGAACAGGGTGCTTTTCGGAGTGAATTTTGGTGGGCAGTGTTTGGGGTGCATTCTTCATAAGGCTCTAGAGGAATTCCATTTAAAATTCTTAACTTTATTTCTGGATGATATATGCATTTTTTCCAGTATCCAGAAAAGCACTTAGAGCACATCCGTTTGGTTTTGGAAAAACTAAGAGAGTTAGGTTTTACCATTAACCTGGAGAAGGTTACTTGGCCACGCTCGGAAATAAAGTTCCTGGGTTTTATTCTAGCCGAGGGAAAGTTAGTGATGGACCCCAAGAAAATTGTCCCAATCGTCAACTTTCCGACCCCAAAGAACGTAAAAGGTGTGATGCGATTCTTAAGAATGCTGGGGTATTTTTCCCCTCTCTATAGATGGGTACGCTGAGATGTGTGCGCCTTTAAACCTACTAAAGAAAAATGATGTCCCCTTTTGCTGGGGTGTAAATGAGTCCAAGGCGATTTCACATCCGCCGGTTTTGGCTCTTCCAGATTTCACCAGACGTTTCACCCTACAGGTAGACACTTCTTTGCTAGCGGTAGGAGGGGTCCTATTGCAGGGTCAGGGAAAGGGGATACAGCTTATCGCTTACGCTAGTTGTACTTTAAATGATTGTGAACCACATTTGAGCACTTTCGAAAAGGAGGCTCTGGCCTGTGTTTGGGGGGGTCAAGAATTTCTCAACTTATTTGGAACATCAAGAGTTTGATTTGCAAACGGACAACCCGGCCCTCACCTGGTTGTACAGCCACCCGAAACAAGTGGGTAAAATTGGGCGGTGGATAGCGAAACTGAACAACTACCAGTTTAAAATTTGCCACCTCAAGGGACAAGATAACATCGTTTACTGTTTGTCACATATGTACGACGAGGGCGACTATGAGGTGCGGATGAGGGATGGGGTAAGGGTGCGACTGAGGATTGCGGGGTTGTGATGAGGACCATGCGGAAGGTATTTTTAGACTTTAAGAAATGGCAGGAAGGGGATGAGGAATGCAGGAAAATTAAGCAGGCAATATCTGAGGGGAAGACAATCAAATATATTGTAGAGAATGGGATAATCTATGTGAGAAATAACTGTAATGACCTCTCCCAAGATTGAAAGGAGGCAACAATTGTATATTAATTTTAGTGGATGGCTTTAGTAAGTTTTGCTTATTGTTGCAGCTGCGAGACATGAAGGCACGTAATATTGTGCAGGCTCTGGCGACTAAAGTGTGGAAGATGTTTGGGAGTCCGGATCAGATAGTAACGGATAATGCTAGTTATTTTAATTCTAGGTTGATTAAAGATGTATTTTCAGTGGGGCGTGTGCCACGTAAACACGAGCCGCTATTATCCCTGCCCAAATCTCGTTAAGCACCTCAATAAAAATGTTACAGTAGCTTTGCACATTTTCTATCATGCAGATCAACGAACGTGCAACAGTAATTTGCCCGAGTTAAATCTTGCCTTCAACTCGGTCTCACACTCGTCAATGGGGTTTTCACCTAGTAAAGTCTTTCTAGGGTGCAAGCTCTCGCTGCCTCTTTTAAATGTCTGGAGAATTCCTTCAGAATCAATGGATACCCAGTCGCAAGGGCAGTTAGACGATTTATGGGAAAAAGTACATGGCGATTTGGAGAAAGCACGAAAAGGAAATGAACAGAAGTATAATCAGGATCAAGTGGCAAATCCATATAACGTGGGCGACTTGATGGTTTGTCGCCATTATGTCCATAGCCGGAAGGCTGAGCATTTTTCTTTCAAACTGTCCATGCCTATTGACGGCCCTTATAAAATTTTAAAGAATTTAGGCCATGTCACGGTCTTGTTAGGAGACCCAACTAATAATTTTGGTGTGAAAAAGGCCCATCTCAGCCAATTGAAGCAGTTTACGGCCCCTGATCAATTTGATATGTAGATTGTAAGGCGCGTTGTGTTAGTAAATGTACATCATATTTGGTAGGATGTTGTGCAGGGTGTGTTTCCTCTAGGGTGGTAATGTGACACTCGGATTTTGTGTCATGTGACAGCTTTTTCTATTTCATTCTCTTCTTAACTTTTATCTTGACAGGTCACTGTTTTTCGGGAGGTAAAATTTTTTTGTGCTTTTAATGTTTGTGTTATGTGTAGACACCCTAACAGATGTCAGAAAGAAGTGTACTTGGATTTGGTATGATTTTACAAGAGGTAATGGCAATGAGAGTGTTATGAATTCAGGAAGTTAGACGAGGTTCAAAGAGGGGCCACCCCCCCTTTTTTTTTTAAAGAGGGGTGGTTGTGACGATTTGGGAATCGCCACAGTTTTTTTAATAGTATTTTTAGTGTATACTTTTAGTGTAATTTTTATAGTGGTTAGTATCACTGCACTGGTAGTTTTTAGTATGTATGTTAATAATATTATTATGACTGGTCATACATTTATTCCTATCATTTAATCATTTGCTTATATATGCCTTGTAATTGTTTTATCTAACACTTAATCATAGTCACAATTATTCATTGCGTGATAATTTTCAATGAGTGTTATTTCTGGGTAACGTTTGTGATATAGGCTGTGAGTCGATTATGACAGTTGTAGTTCCTTGTTCCGCCCCTAATGTAAAGAGCGGCCACCGGGTGTCACACTGGCATGTCCCACGTAAGATCGTGGGGTGGTGGTGAGGGGGCGGCATCGGTGGCGCAGGCATGTGGCAGGCAGAAGTATGCTGGTAGAGTGTGATTTCGGCGGGCGGTCTAGAGAGTCAGCTGTGTAATTTTCCGGGACTAAATAATGATCGCATGGCTGGAAAGTGTCTATTGGTCGTCACTGGAGCTAATGCATTGAAGGACCGATTATGTGTGTTAATAGCCAGCTTTGGCTTAGAGAGAAGGGACGGTGCGTATGCAGTGTCGGACTGCGATGGGATTTCCACTGCTGTCGTCTCACTTAAATTTGGATTGTGCTCATACTGTACGATAGTGAGGCGATGGTGTCTTGTTGGATTGCGACGAAATAATCCAGTAATCAAACAAGGCATGGAACGAGAATTTGTAGTGAAATGGGGCCGTGCTGGACGAGACTCGAGCTGGTGTTTAATATTGCGTGAGACGCAACCCTTCCGGTAAACGTGTGCAAAACTGATGAGAAACATAGACAGGCTGTACAATGTAAGCAAGGGCACGGAGTTGGGGAGGAATGAACTGTTCGCTGCTAGTAAAATTTAGTGCAGAGGTTTCGAACATTATTTGGAGATGGATTAGATCACCAAATGTCCGTAGCTCTATTTTTTAACTATGAAAGCCATAAAAATAATTACTGGACTTTGGTGTACAAAACATGTCGAGGTGAACCCTGACTTTGTGGTAACGGTGGACGTTTTAGAAGTTGTGCCGTGTGCTACTGGATGGTCGGCTGGCAAAATTGTCAGGCTGAATGATGGAAGTAATTTTGGCCAGGGATAAAACCTTGACTGTTCCGCTAGGCAAAACTTTTGTCGGGTATGTACGTCCCAGTCATGGTTGCTGCGAGTGTATCGTGAAAGAGCGGTGTCATTTAAGTGTAGTACCGATGGAAATGAAGACAGCGTCTGTGGGGGCGAGAATAGCTGAGCAGAATTCCGAGAGCTGAGAAGTACGAGACAACGGCTTTGCGGGCAGAGGCAGCCCAACAACTGCATTGCATCGTGGCATGAATGGTCTGGCCCCATGGTAGGGCTGCTGCCAAGATAATGTGATTATAATATCGCTATTTCTTTGTACCGGAGTGCGACACATAACACCGTGGTTAAGACTCACCAGCCGGCGAACCCAGTGGCTTCTCTGCGGTGGCTTTTAATCGTTAATTTTTGGAATGAGTAGTGTATCTGTGCATTAATGAGACATAATATAAAGTAGAGTGAGAACATACTTTCCGAACTGGGCACATTTTTTCTGGAATTGGTGTAATGTGTCTTGAGTATTTTTTATACAGTATTTTTAATGTGTTGCCACGTGAATTTATGGATTGTAATTTAAATAATAAAATTTGTTGCCACTAAAAGACTGAACTTGGAAAACATTCTTTCGTGCATCACTGAAATTGACCTCTATCGCTGTTTGGTGTATTTTACCAGTAATTTATTTATAAGCTCATACAATATCGTGGACGGGGCATGGATCAGATGGGTGTTTAATGTTGAGCCCGTCTAACTTATTCCAAGGGTGGGGTTGGGAATTGTTGTTATCCGGGTGACGAAGTGAGGCACATTTTGTTACCCCCCCCCCCCTCGGGGGGTTGGATGGCATCTCAATGCCAACCCCTAGAAGTATGAATGAACCACCGGCCGAGATCACATTCCTAGAACCACATAGTTCTACAGCACGCCGAGGGATGGTGCTACTACTCAGCTTCGTCCAGAGGTGGAGCTCATTACCACTTGCACCCCCGCATCCTAGAGGAGGGGGGGCGGGCAGAATATATGCCAGTGCGCAGGCAAGAAATGCCAGTTGATCTCTCGAGTTCTTCTCCAGCAGTTCACTCCACCATCTAGTGCGATTGGGCACTCTGCTGTTACCGTCTTCCAGACTTTCCAGAAGCTCTTCACCCACAACCCCCAAAGAAGTCCTCAACACCCGTTTGCCTTGCATACTCTTCTGGTAGAGGTAACACATCCTACTGCTCTTTTAGTAGTGGACCCCGCAAAGTCCTTTCTGGACAACGGTATTAGACTTAATTTGGGTTAGTTGTTTTAATAGTTGCCTACCCACCTCTGCCTTGTCCAGGTTAGACCCAGGTCCCCTTCACCTGGTATTATGTAGGTTACTTCTGGTCAGCTCTTGGATTGTTAGAGGTAGTACAGGCCACCATGTTTATTCCTCACAGAATTAATTTGTGTTTCTCTCAAACCTCTGTGTACTCATTTCAAAGGGTGACTGTTCCTCTGTAGACACCAGCCTGTGAGAGTGAAGCAGGAGACTGCGTACATTGCCTAAACCAGTTTCCGAATCTAGTGTAGAACTGCGGGCTCTCTTAACTGGGTGCACATATGTTAGAACACACACACACCTTAGATGGCCACCCATACCGTGCACCCAGTGTCCCGTAAGGTGAGGCAGCGATCACTAGAAAGACAATCCACAAGGAGGCTAGTCAGCCAGCCCAATCTGTAATCCGTCCACCGCCCTGAACTGTCACCGGAGGGAGTACTAGTCTGGTCCTGAAGGTCTGACCGCCTTTGGATCCACACCGTCGATCGTTGGACATTTAGAGTACACCCACCTCTCTAACCACCACGCCGTTGTATTGCTGGTTGGGAAAAATGGCTACGGCTTTGTTGGCTCAGCCTTGGCTGTGGTCTTGCATATAGCTAGGGACTATCGTCGCCTGCTTCTATCTCACAAGGCTGGTACTTGTACCTGCCTTATACCCAGAGGAGTGGTACTAAGTGGCAAGAAAGTAAGCAGTTACCGCCTCCAAAGCCAATGGGAGCTGCACCCCAGCCCCATCTGCACTCTACAGCTCAACCCCACGGGAATGAGTGCAAACCGCCCGCCAGCTGGAGAGGCCTCACCTCCCAGCTCCCTCCTTGTTTTCAGCCCCAATCAAGACAGTCGGGCACCCACGCCCGACTGTATCAGCCTTCCGCACGGACGAGCACATCTCCCTGGGCATCGCCAACTCTTGGTTCTGGGGCCATTGCAGCACCAGCCCACAGCAGCAGTTGCATCTGCTGGGTCAGCAACCTCTCCTGGCCACCATTAAGCAAGGTAAACCAGTCAGTGTGTGCCAACCAACCCGTTGGACCGTGACACCTGTATGTGACTTTGTACCTTGCAGACAGGCCGCCAAACACCAATTTCTGTATACCGGCCAGGGCCTGGTCAGCCAGTAGAGAGGACAGCCAATGTTAACCCGGTGTTTTGACCTACACGACAAAAATCTTGCCCAACCATGATGTTGCCCTCAGCACTCGACATCATGAATCAATATAGAGTTTTTTCTGGCACCCAGCATGGGGCCAAAGTACTTTTGCTATTCTGGTAGTGAAACAGAACCAAGCCAGCATGACCCCGAGACAAAGTGAAACTAGCTGGATGTTTAGCGGAACAAATCCAGACTTCGGGGAGTCTGAAATTACCCCGTGGTGCCCAATCAACCTAGCCAACATGTCAGACACTCGGGCTAATATAGCCACCTGCCCTGGCATAGGGGTCAACCAGATAACATGCACTCACTGCCAGTAAAGCTTTCACTATGTTTGCTTAGGCTGGGCAGATGAACCGAGGTACACTGATGGACTGGAGTTATCTGGTGTATAGATTGCTACACATGCCAGACTGCCTACTGCAGCTGGCTTACTTGATCTGAGCAAGGAGAGAACAAAGTACGCTGCATCAATTGCGTGCAGATGTTCCACCATTTGTGCATAGGCTGGCTGGATGAATGGATCACAGACCGGGTCTAGTGTATAGATGCGAAGTATGCCTGTGTTCAGTGGACCATCATCCCAGGACTCCTGGCTCTCACCGTAGTCAAATCACCACCCGGGGTAAGGGTGAACCTCAGCTGCCAGAATTTGTCGAGAGACCACACAAGGACCCAGTTACATTCACAATTGAATGTGAGGAGGAGCTTCTTCACCACGAGGTCTTAGTAAGTAATGGGTGACATGAACCCAAAAGCAACTTAGAGGGAAAGCCTTAGAATGGTGGAACCGGGTGGGGGCAACTTTGTTCCCGCCTCTCCACACAGTTCTCGGGGAACAAGTATTAGTGCATCTGACTACGGAGTTCCATAGTCGAACTCAGCACTCTGAGGAAGACGCTGAAATCTTTATTTGTTGCAAGTTCAAATGGACCCTGGATTTTCCCCGAAAAAACCAAAAAACTGCATGTGCAATATCACACAAATGCTCTTGCCTAAGTTAACCCAGGCAGCATGCATTTCACTTGACTTTGATATGCTTAGCAAGCTTGATTTGCAAACTTGCATCAAGCTTGCATTAAGTTTGTTTCTGCAAAGCTGGCATTATATGTCTTTAATGCAGCAAGCTTGTGGCAAAACTGAAATAAAAGGCTCTGGATTCTTGTGGGATGTTTAATTCTGCCGTGTTTTTACTGAACTACATTGTTGTGTATATTTTTTTTTGTATATTCCTGCTTGTGCTCGAGGCGTGGTAATCATTTGGTTTTGTGGTTTGTTGTTTGTTTGAGTTAGTGTGAACTGTGAAGTAATTATTATAATGCGTATTTGATGCAGTGTTCCGGCCCATTATTCGTGATACATTCGTACTCTTCTGCTGTTCAGGTACCATAAAGTGCTAGTAGGCTAGTCACATATATTTTTTTTACATGCATACTCGTGGAATTTATTTTGGAATTTTTGTGCAAAATTATGCATTATTGTAGTTCTGGGATTTATTTAGCAATATGTGAGTAAATCTAGTTGGTCTTTAAGTAGGTTCTGCCATCATATTTGTAGCCTACATTTTGATTTTATCGGTTGATATGTTGTAACTCAGTTTTTTTAAAAGCCATTTAAGTTAGTTATGTATTGTTAATTTCATACCTAAATATTCGATTTACACGATTTCAGTAAAAAAAAATTAACCTTTTTATATGTTTTAATGTAAACCAGACAATAGAAGACCCCATTGTTTGACTATATGCACAAAACAAAATATGTTTTGGTTTTATTACTTCCTCGAGATAAGATCAAATAAACATAAAATTGTCTTTTCTGTGCCATTTGATTTTTATTGTGAACTTATTCCACCACACATTTGATACAAAAGGGTGTGGTTACAAGAGTGCTGTTAAACACATTCAGCTAAATACATTCCGTAGTGTTTTTTTGCTGTCACACACCCAAACCAGAGTGAAATAAATGGAAATTCTAACCTCAACAAACATGGAACTTAAAGTGTATCATATTTAATTATAAGACCCTCCAACATTTATCACTATTGAGCTTTTTAATTGTTATGAAACCTACACTTTTATTGTAATGGCATACAGGGTATTACTAGTACATTCAACGTTAAACTTAATTTAATTCAACAAGTACAGGAAGCCCTACCAAATTCAGCAATATTTATTACGCTGCTTGTTTACTTCAGAGCGGCCAATAGGAGCACAGCAGAGAAGAGAAGTCGTTCAAAACTACTCACAGGTAATTCTGAAGAATAGGAGCTTTTTTAAAAATTAATCATTAATCTCGGAAAGTGGTATAGTTCCACTCTACTGATTACACAGAACACAAATTTACTAGGGGCATCAATATAGTGCCAATAGAAACCCCAAAAGCAATAGTGGGGACGGCTTGTGGGGACGGCTTTGAAGATCAGGGAAAATGTAGGGTAAAAAGAGTAAAAAAATATGTACATAATCATACTATTTTTTCACGCAAACATGTTGTAAAAATACATAACGGAACACTACCTAAATTGACAATATTAACAATACAAGCTACAAATATGATAGTGGGGAGGGCCATGAAGATCAGGGAAATTGCCAGGTCAAACAATTAAAAATATGCAAGTTTTCGTGATCTTTGCGTTATCACCAAAAAATTTACTCGTAAGGTTGAGTCACTGTTTTGGGGATTTACTCCCCTGCTGGCACTGGGACTCTGGCTCTGTGCATAATGTGTTGGCTACGCTTGTACAGTATTTTTCCCTGTGAGTCATTTCTGGGGAAACCCCAAGCTTTGCTGATAAGTGACACTTCGCTTCGCCACCAAAGAAATTGCCGGCATGGTTGGATCACTGTTTTGGGGATTTATTATTCACCTGCTGGCGCTGGGACTCTGGCTTGGAGTGTGATGTTGGGCTATGCTATAACAGTATATATATAAAAATATGAGAGTTCACAAAAATTGAGTTCGGCTCGAAATATTCCAGTTTCTATATTGTCAGGTCATTCAGTATGCAACTGCTAAGATTGTGTTTTACGGTTTATGATAGAAAACAACACATTGTGTATTAATGAAATGCAAGTATTTAAACGGTAAGTGTGTTACAGTTAAAATTATCCATCAGTACTGCAGATATAAACACAGATTACAGTCAAACTTGGCATAAAAACCGAGCCACGAATCGGCCTACTTTGCTGCGCCCAACAATACTGTTGCAAAAAGAACTTTTCATTGGGACACTTGCTCTTCTTTGAGGCATGATATTGCAAAATTTTCATGAAATAAACAAATGCTCTGTGAAAATGTGAAACAATTGCATAATGTCTGATTGCATAATCAATTGCTTGTCGGAAAAACATAGTATAAAATTAAAACTTAAAAATTTTTTGTTTGGATTATCAGAAAACATGCCGATTTAAACCAGATGTTAAAGATTTTGATACAACAGTGTAAGTTACAAAGGGAGAGTTTGACACAGCACAGCATATAAGACAAGAACAATGGTCTGGTGCAACTAAATTTTTCGCAAACCTCAAAAGCATCAGTGGAGAAAACCATAAGTAATGAATACGTTATTTCAACAAAACTGGCTTTTATAGGAGAAAATGTGAAAAACAACAAATTTAGTGGAATGTTTTTTATGTTCTTATAATGTACAAATTACGTACATGAAACAACGTAAGTAAATATAACCAGTTCTTATAAGTTACTGGGACATTAATTTTTGCAGTCAAATTGATGAGCCAATGCAAAATGTGGTACTCAAAACATTTTTTTTTCTACCATTTGCAAAATAGTTCCTTTTTTTGCTTGCAGTCTGTTAAGCAGTTTTATAGTCTGCATAGGAATAATGCTGGTGATAAATGTCATTGCCTTTTTTTAATACATTTATGTCAAATGTCTCTTACATGCACTGATAAGCACTTATTTATTGACCTGGTAAATTTCAGCCATTAAAATAACATATTTACATAAAGGAATTCAATTTAATATTTGCTGAACGAGAATTAATTGTACACGCACTTTATCATTTGAAATTCATACCATTACATTTTAAAAAATCATCTAAATTTTTGACGAAATTTTAGAAAAAGCAACACAAAACATACTGAATATCTATCAAAACTGTAGAAATCATGGAAACACTTTAGCTGAAAACAGGTGTGTCCATTAATGCTCAAACAAAACAATACTTTAAAAGGTAGGCTTGTTCTGTAAAAATTATTCCTTAGAACTGCCAATTTTAACACTGATTATCTTAAAAACTGTAAAATAATTTTTACTATAAAAAATATATATTTTTTTTTGCAATAGAAGAGCCCGAGCTCAAACTCTTAATGTTAGGAGCTCCTCAGTAAGCTCACTCGGGCTTGGTGTGCCACCTTTTGTGGCACCCGCTGTTGTTTTTACTTGTAGTTTGACATTTTCGTAACTTATATTCCGTTTCTAGGAATATGTTCGTTTATCGGGCAAAACCCAAATGTCCAGTTCGGCCATTTAGCTTTTGCTTTGTTTCACTTGTGATGTTATGCAGTTATTTTTGTTCACTGTTAACTTCTGACAGTCACTGTTACTGTGACCCAGTGTGTTGCATTACTGCAATTTTTCATTACATGATATTTCCTTAGTCAAGAGAATTGGTCCTTAAAACATTTTATCATAACAAAACTATTGTCTATGTTATTGCCAGACATAATGTTAGTAAATAAGAAATACCAAAAATATCATGTTAAATTATAATTTGCTATTCCCAGAATATTTTGTTATATCTGAAATTCGTTAAATAATCTTATTGTTTTTGTAAGTTTATTTTAAACAGAATGACTTCTTGAACGTTTTAATTTAATTATCGTACAATGTTGTGTATCAATTGTCGTTACAATTTGCTGAATTGATACATGGCCTATGACGATTTCCGGGTGCGACAATTTTCACCTTGTTCATTTCTATTATGGAGTGGTTACTTGCTTGCCTCGTGGCTCTGGCCAAATTTCCATGACTTAGTTGCAATCCTCTTACTTTCGCCGCATCTGCGGTCGGATCATCCACCTCAAGGATGTGGCATTGTATACTAAGCTAGCAACTGTGGGTTGAGGCGTGGCAGCCCCTTTTGTGTTCCCAACTTCAGCTTCACGAAGGATTAGTTCCAGCCAGCCTCCCAGGAACGTCCAAACTGCGGGCTTATTCCTGTGTCACCATGCAATTATTTTTTCTAGTTTGAAGCACGAGCATGTCCAGGACTAACCTCTGTAAATTATTTTTAATTCGTCGGCATTTCGATAATACCCTTTTTGAACTTTTCTGAGAACTCTTTGTTTAAATATTACGTATTTGGACAATTCAGGAAACCATAACGTAACGACAAAAAATGTAAAATTTAGTTGTTAATTTTAAATTTGTGTGCATAAATTGTCGACGTTATGGGTATGGAAACTTTCCTAAACTGTTTGTTTTTAACAACCAAAAAAGGGTGATTGTTTTAACTTTTGTTGCATGGGATCCCATTAGCTTGATTTCCGGTTATATCAACATGATATAAGGTTTAACAAAAAAAACTTTATTTATATATATATATATATAAAGTGAGCAGAAAAAATTTGTGACTGAGAGATATTGATATTAAAGTTTGCTTTATTTGTTGTTACAATGTTAAATGTTGTTGCAAAAAAAATATTGTGCCGGAAATGAAAGCAAATGTCACTATGACAAGTGCCATTTCATTTATAGAGTTAACTAAGTAATGCCTGTTACCCCCAGAGTACCTCATCATTCACCTTTGAGTTCATTTTGGTGTCTATGCTAAAACAAATTTAGTTAAGCATGGGTAAATAAACAATGAACTCTCAATACCTATTATAAGTTTCCCAGATTTAATGTTCTTGAGTGGCCATTTACTCTTAGCAGCACTCTAGCTGAACTGGGTGGCCACCGAATTAGTCATAACTGTTTCAGCATATTTGTAGTGATATATTTTGTGGGTCAGTTCCTCTCTTACACACACACACCTCTCTCTCTATTTCTCTCTTGCATCCTCTCTCTCTCACACACACTCACACATACACTTGCCCTCTCTCTTATGCTGTCACTCTCACTCATTCTCTCTCTTGCTCTTGTGCTCTCTCACACTCGTTATCTCTCTCTCATTCTCTCTCATGCCCGCTTCGCTTGCCTTGCCTGTACCCGCCGGCAAATAGTTGCACGTATCATCACTTGTATTTCAAAGCAGATGGTTTTGCCTGAAAATGTTACGCAAAATACTTTAACGAGGAATTATTATTTGCAAAGATAATTTCTTTTGTGCTTAAAGGTAATTTTTTCCTGTAAGGTTGGTGTTTCATTGTATCTGGCGTAAAATTAACATGATTTTAAAACGCAATATTTATTTAACTCAAGGGGCAGCATCTTCGCAAATAAAATTATATCCGCAAAAGCATATATTTGAACTCCCTTTGTCACCAAAAATTGGTTGAACATTGAGCGACTTGTATTGTAAGTGTATAGTTCATTTTCAGCAACTTCTTATGGGGAAATCGGAGGATTTACATTAATTCATTTCAACAGACACGTATCTTTTAAATAAACTGATAAAATGTAAGAAACATCTTTTACCGTCTAATAATAGGAAGGTAAGCACCGAGCCGAGTGCAGTGTAACTGATGACAGGGAAAATCAGAGGACGCGGTTTTGAAAGATTAATTATTAAAGGCAGTGAAGAAATCAATTGTCACCTTATTTATTCATTTCTGTCTCAAAATTACAAGTTTTCTTTGTAGTAAAATATAATTAATTACTTTAAAAGATAGACATTTGCGACGGGCACAAGGTGTCGGCACTCTGCAACAAGTAATGGCATTGACCAGTATTCTGTGTCACATTATTTTCATTTTCAGAGGGTTTGAAAGTTTTAGATTTGGTGCCAGACTACAATCAATTATATACTGTATTTTGAGATGTTATTTTCATTAAAAACATTTCACCTGAACTCGTTTAAATAAACTATTATTTACAATAATATATTTTCTAAAATTTGAATTTTTATTCTGTTAATTAGCTAAACTGTATTTGCAGATAATGTACAGCTCTTACTACACTCAACATAAGGTTTTATAAGGTTAGAAGTTGTACTTTATTTATCTACATGTCAGAAACCATATCTACTGAAATCCCGCATGTATGGACATTTTTTGGCAGTCCCATGAATAATGATAAATCGAGAGTCGACTGTATTAATGCCTAGTTCACTGCTCGGAACAGTTTCTTTCTCTGCATCTCAACCCCCACTACCTCTACAGCTAACCCAAAAATAGCTATTTAAAAGATTGATCGGGGTCATATTTCCTGAGATCAGGAAAGAATGTCCCGATAAAAAAAAAAAAAAAACTTTGAACAAATACTTATCACATCATGACGTTTATGGACGGCCTCCTCCAGACCGCTTCTCTGATGGGTCTGCTCTGCTCGCCGGCTCACCACCAACAACAAAGCCACTCCTGACCTTGCATCACATGACTCTTCTCGCCACACCGCCTTTGACTAATCAGCGCGCCCCACACACCCCTAGCAACAACCCATAGGCAAGCGCTCCTCGCCGCCTCACTCCCCTTTCCCCTGAGCAGCCTACACTACCTCTGCTGCCTTTCAGTACGAAACACTCCCCTTACCCTTGGCAGAATCTCCGAACTCACGACTGCAGTAGCAAAACGTTCCCGCCTGTAACAGCTCCGGAACTTACCAAGAAAAATATACGGCACAAAAACTTGCAAAAAAATGTTTGAAAAATGTTTAGTACACAAATTTTAGCTTCATCACAATTTATGCAATTCTGAGGAATAATTTAAACTGTAATATATCTACTTTTTAAAATATTGTTTCATGAATGATTAAGTCTTATTTTCTAGCAAACCTTTCTTAACAAACTGTCTCATTAGGTGCTGCATCTTAGGCAGATTTGCGGTTGTTTTAGGTTAATTTTGCTGTTAAACAACGTTCATATCTCCATTTCTGAGGTATCCTTTTACCGAAACACACCTATTTTTATTTTATATTTGTGTTTCATTAATAAGAAATGTGAGGTTTCTATTGTAAACAGTAATAACTGTCTTATCTGTCACAGTCTGAATTATCTGACGTTAATGTTAAAACCTTGAATTTTTCCAGTCTGAAAACTATTTCGAGCCGAGCTCGAGTTGCAAGCAGGTATTCGGCTCGAACTTGATTTTCGAGTAATTGCAGTCCTCTCCACTAAACCATAATGTTACTCTCACCCATTTCTCAGTGTATTGTACATCACCACCATTCTTGCAGAATGAATTATTTATACTGGGTGCTTCTGCTCTGAAGCCAGCATTCATTTCAAGGAATTGCAGTAAAATAATACTGGGTAGGCTTTTAAGCCATTAAAATATCTCGGGCTTTATTTAGAACTTATCTGTGTAATTTGAGCTGAATGGAATGCTAACAACAAACTATGTTCCATTTTATGGATTTGGCATCCTATATTACCAACTTTTGAGTCCTGTTTATGCAATATAGAAAGTAGCTAAGCAGGTCTCTCTCGTTACTAAAAAAAAAGGAGATAAGTCTGTAAATGTCTCAGTATTGATACTTTAATTTAAGGTGGCTGCCTGGTTGAAGGAATTTTGCACGACTGAGGCCTAAAAGCATGGGAGCGACCAAGACATGCGCATCAACTCTCTCATCGCCATTACATGCAAAGCACTGAAATGGTGTGCAGTCTTGCCATCGATAACGTGCCTCTATGAGACTTTCAGCAGTAACCATACTATTTTATGACATAATAATAATAATAATAATAATTTCTGCATGAACGTATTCCTTTTTTAATGTTTTGTACCAGAATGTTCATAGGGGCCTACCTAAAATGACAGTGAAAACACCCATTTTAACTCTCACAAAAACATTCTTTAGAGAGAAATGGAGGAACTGAAAACATATACAGATGCAAATCGTTTCTTAAATGCTATTCGTAAGCAGACTTCACTCAAGACATATTGGATAGTTTTTTGGTAAAACGTTTTCTGCTGGAGCTCTGCACACTGTTCGGTGGCCTACCCAGGTGGCCACATTAATGCCATGCAATTCTAAACCTGCATAGCTAAAATTAACAGTAGTGTATGAAACTGGCCAAACTCTAGTCAAATAGAAGAAAGGTATCAATCATGTGGGTTGGGGAATTGCACCCCCAGAATAATTTTTATTACATGCTTTATGCTCATACAAGAAGTGGGTAAATTTCACAGTGTACTACATGCAGTGGCTGTCTGCAGTGAATCAAGCTCTTAAAACAAAAACCCTGCTTACAATCTCGTTTTATGCATATTTTGTATCCTTCGTCAAGAAAATTACTGCAACATTGTTATCAACCTGATAACCCTATTCACAAAGTGCTCCATGAGAAATAATTATGAAAGTAAGTATATTACTAACATGTCATGTTTTAATGTGCATAAAATAATTAGAGGCCAAAATACCTAATTTCAAAGTTCACAATTTAAACACTTCAATTCTAAGACAATCTTAAGATGTGAAACTAATTTTCCTAGACTGCTGACAATATCAGTCTGTGTATTCATAAATATAAGAACAGTAACAGGTACAGGGTTTGGTGTTTGGAAAGCAGATTTCCAAGACCTCAATTAACTGTGAACAAGCTGTAAAGTTAACTACAATACAAGCACTGATCATAGCTCAAGATTTTAACACGGCAGTTTGTAATATCAGTGCAAGGAAAGTAATCCACTACCACTGTAAAACCATCCAGTGCGTAAAAATTACGAAAGCCATTTGGTCTTTGTCGGATCTAAAACCAAGTTATCCGTCACCACTTTGGAACTTGTTGAAAGGTCATTTTACATTAAACTGTGTGGGTAATCTACATTAGATAAAATAAACCTCTGAAGCACAAAAATCTAATAAATTGTATTTGTTACCATTACCTTTTAATTTGTTTACAATTAACAAGCCATATTTATTTACACATTTTGGCTAGCTGGGCTGCCATATTTCAAGTGATGTAAATATTTTTTCTAAAACATAATAAAATAAGAGGTGTTAATACAGTAAGGTTTCAGTTCAACACATTTAAATGATTGTGCTCTGGTTTATAAACACATTTAGTAATGAACATTTTTTGACAAGTTTTCTTGCTGAATATGTGCAGTTATATTTTTCATGCCTTTAAGTTTAAATGCATACTTTTTAATGATTGTTGCTGTTTCATGAAACTGTGGCACAAATTATTAACCTAAATACTTCAGTAACAGCTGTAGGTATAATCAATTTACATATTACTATATAACTATGTATTAACAACTTATGATCTATATAAATATGGCATTTTAATTTTTACATTTTAAACAACTTTCTTAACTAATCTCACTATCAAAAACAGACTAAATAACCAAAATTCAAGTAGTAATATGGATGTAAAATTGCAAATGCAAACTAATGCCAATTAAAAAAACTTAGAAAATACATACAAAATCACAAAAAAAAATTCTACCCTGTAGTGTCATTTCATGACAAGTTATAAAAAAAATATAAAATTACAACAAATTTACCATTCCCAATAACTACAGTACATAAGTTCTGCTACAAATGTGCATACTGTAGAAGTTATCACTATATAATTTTCTTTTTTAGAATTTATAGTAAAAATCACGAAAAAATATAGATTACTAACATCAAAGCTAGAAGTTGGCAAATCCCAAGTTTAAAACAGCTACATTTATTCTTCACCCCATAATAAAATTTTATGGCACTGTCTTATAAACTACAGTTATACATTTTCTGTCATGTTAATGATGCATTTATAGTTTAAACATTTTCCAGCAGCAAACCATATTGACCTGCTATGTCACCACAGTAACCTCTTGCAGTATGTACGTTTTGAGACCAAACTGGTCCAACATTTGTATTTTGGCCTTTTTTTTTTGCCAACAACCACTTGGAAGAAAACACTTTATACTCTTCTCAGTTTCATTTTAAAAGGAGACAATTTTCCTAAACACAATACATATCCACACTCATTGATGCAAGGCAATATTTTGAATAATTTATGCTGTCCAACTGTCTTGTTGTTCCGAATGTCCATCAACAGCAAGATGATAACACAATTATGAAAGCCATATGGGCTTAAGATCACAAGTGGAAATTAACACACCATATTTAAAAACTGTTTAGAATCAGTTTGTCCAATGCTAGATCATTCATTGACAGTATGGCAAATGGTCACTTGGGGAAGATATTTTTCACTTCCAGTTGGTATCTCAACAGTTGACATGGCACTTTAAAGGTCCTTTGCATTTGCTAACCTTCAAAAAAATTTAAAACCAGTTTATGATTCAAATACTGAAGATAGTCTTAAATAAATTATGTTTTATTAATTTGTTTTATACATGTTCATTATGGTAATTTTTTCCACTACAATTTGCATTTTTATGCTGATGTAGTTACTGGGAAATGATGTCATTGTGTGTGGATTTTTACTAAAGTTTTGACATAATTTTAAACACGTATTAAAATCTATTTTACATTGAACTTTTTTTCATTCACATTAAATGGGAGTACAGTAAAATAATATATATATATATATATATATATATATATATATATATATATATATATATATATATATATATATATATATATATATATATATATATATATATATATATTACAGTATGTAGCAAGGTAGACATAATCACATTAACTTTCAACCTGCACGTAATGTATGATCTGCATCTCAGTTTACAAGTAAAGCACATTGCTTCTATGTTTTCTAAAGCTGTCATCCTTCAGTTTTTTCCTTGTAGGTTACAACACCTTTGTCTATCAAGTCTGGAATTTCCACTGCAAGCCATGGACCTAGCTGTAAAATTAAAATAAAGAAGGTTATTATTCTGTCTCATCATCAAATATTCAGAGAAAAAAACATGAAAGTCATAAACTACGTATGTCAATCTTTTAACATTGTGAATATGATGTAAATGTCACTGCACAAACTAGGTTAATTTTCTGAGCAACGTAACTTGGATTATGAGTGGATGTATGCTTTACGGGCAAAGGAACTGTAACATATAAAGGTACAAACTAATGCATTTTAATGTTGTTCAAAATATATCATTATGTAAAACTTCTCTCACATGTGACAAACAAATTTAGCCATAATTTTAATTTATGAAAAATATTTTTATGGGGTGCCACTTATCTATCACTGTTTCAAAAATTATTAATTTGGTAATACTCCATTAATGGACAAAAAAAGTTAAACACCTAGAAGGAATGGTGGAAATGGATGAAATGGCACAAGTTGAAAGGTTCAACTTTATTTTATTGCAATGATTACAGTATCAGATCACATAGACAACAGTGTTAGCACTGAGGATATACTGCTGGTCTCATGCCAGTAGGATGTATAGTCTATTCACGGTTTCTTCACACTTTTTGAATCAAATCTTTGAAAAATTACCCCATATCTGACGTTTTTAGTTATTTTCTAAACATGACATTTATCACAAGCATTTTATACCTCTGTCAACATAAAAGTATCTTAGTTTTCGTTAAAATTGTAGTTGAACAATATTTTCTTCATAATTTATAATATGTCATTTATAATAAATACGAAAAAAAGAACAGTGAGAAAACACGAGTGTTGGTAGCGCCTAATAAGAAATATCTAGTTAACATGGAAAATATCATTACAACTGAGTGCACACAAATTCAGTGTGTTGTCCTTTGGTGTAATTTTCTAGACTTAGTTAAGATTAGTTTGCACAAGGCGGAAGAATATCTTGGAAGTAGAACTTCAGCAGGGCTTCACAAAAGTGTAAAGTAACCGCAAATGGAATATAGTCTGGATATATTGTCAATTTTAATTCAAAATTGAGTTGTACAGCTATTAGAACAGGTCCTCAATATTTGGGTTGCAGTTGATGACTGGCCTTATCCCACATGTATTCTATTGGGTACAGATTGGGAGATCTTCCTGACCATTGGAGTACCTTAACAACTACCTTAGCCAAGTTTTAATAACTGCCTTCAAAACTTTTTGACTCAAGTGCAGTAAATTTTGATGTGATCCAATGTAACTTAAAATGCCCAAGAGTGAGTGAATGAGTGAAGAGATTTGGGCGGCTCTTAACAGCAAGGTCTTGAGAGCCAATGATGGTGATTGAGGTGAGTATGGAGCAGCGCCAGAATGAAAGGGCGGGAGAAACAGGAGATTCCCGAGAAAACCTGCCGACCAACTGCATCATCCGGCACGATTCCCACATGCTAAAATCCTGAGACCCGACCGGGGAAACATGCCCAAGAAATACAATTCACTGAAATACTGATTTCCATTTTATTTGTATACACAGTAAAATCATGTATTTAAATCTTCATTATAGCAGCATCAAGGTAATGTATCTGCTGTGAGCAGTATGCATCTGTTAAGCACTTTCTATAATTTCTCACCATCATCACTGCAATGAACTCCTGTGGAGAGACTGAGCCATTTCTATAAATGACTGGTGTGTTACACGGAAAGATGACACTGCATTGTACAACAGCATGAAGATCATCTATTAACCATCACCTTACATCTGTATATGCCCACTAAATTTTGTTACCAACTTTCAATAACCTAGTATGGTAGTTTAAAATCTGCAGAGCATTTACTGATCAACATATATGATCAGTCTTCTGTAGTAATTTTTTATAAAAGGAAGTCAAACGAAGTAGTTTAAATTATTTTCTAAAAATAAATGATTCACTGTAAAAAGAAAGCATCAAAACTCATTATCTTCAGTTCATTTCAGGGGAGAACTTATTAACATCATCTCATTTACAGAGTAGTTATTCATAAGGAAAGTCACAATTGCCAAGAAAATGACACAAAAAAAAAAGACTTAGTTGCATGCACTGCCTGCCTTCTAAATTATCTTGCTAACATGCTGTACTATGGATGCCAACCTGAACAAAAGTTTCTGTAGTTATGTATAAGGAAATAATTATTATCAGCACATTATTTACTGTCAGAAGCAGGGACATACAAGAGGAGACTGGCACCAACTGGAACTGGCTGCCCAACCCATGGGACAAAGCTGTTGTACCAGCCAGCCTGAAAAATGAATAAATGAGGTGGAGATAGAGTAACAGCAAATTGAAAATGGGAAAAATAAATGGGAACACACTGAGGCACACACCACATTGGTGTCTGCACCCACAGTGTCAAGAATAAGTAACCAGCTGCTCAGCCAATCATGAGACCCATATTATGTACAGGGTCTGCTGTGTTTAAATAGTTTATTAATGATGCAAATACAATAATCACAAAATAGAAGTACAATTGCAAATTATGACTAATGTTTAAAATAAATTTGTAAAGTTACTTACACCAAGGGCCATTGCATGTGCAATACCGAACTTGGGCACATTTCGTGCCCACAGTGGCTTGAAGTGGTCCGTGAGGCAGATTTTACCTCCTCGGTACATCTTTGCTGTCTTGCCATCAAGCTCTGGCAAGGCAATCTCTGGAGCTGTGGTTGGATACGTCACTGGTATCTGGAGCAAGACACAAAAACAGACAGAGCATTTTAATGTTTATAAGTTTCATAAAAATAACACACTTGGATAACTGAATATAATTAAATATGAAGCTGAAACTTACATCAGCAGCACCAATTTGGGTCACATTCCCTTTTTTTTTAGTTTACACATTCCATGATATCAATGGCCTGACTAAATGTAATAACCAGCGATGACCACAGAAAAAGAAAATGTAAGATGAGTGAAATAAATAAGAAAATTGGAATAATGAAGTGTTTGAAATGGGAGCACCTAGGTAACCTACACTCCCCTACCTCTCCAGCAGATCTTACAACAGAATCAAAGTAATGTACTACAAAAATATTTAAGGAAACTGTTTTCAACTCAAGTTCCTTATGAGGTGGTGATGCCAGTGAGTGAAACTAATCAGCCAACATTGGTGTTGCTCAAACAGACTTTACACATTTATATTAATGTTAAAAAAACTTTACGACAGCTGTGACTGTAAGTAAATAAAACGTGTGTTTTGGTAATACTGATAAAAAAAGAGTCTAATATCCTTTCTCAAAGTGGACATTTGTTTTTACAATGTATATGAAGTAAGTCAGTCATTTGTGCACAGCTTTTGTTGTACAAGGAAGGTGGCTGATAGAGATTAAGGATGGATAGCAGTACTTTAAATGCCTGAGCAGAAGTAAATACACGCACAACTGTCAAGGAACTTGCCTGACAGTTCAACATTTCCAGTTCTCACAAACTGCAGTAGGTTGATATCTACAATAACTTGATGGTTTGTTACAATGATGTGTGATATCATGCTCATTTAAGACAACTGTAAACCAAGTGGGCAGAAGTTAGATGTTGTTAAAACTACACACACACACACACAGAGATATATAGGGACAAGGGAGGGAGGAAGGAAGGTTACACTGGCATTAGTATTGCATACTCACATGTTAATTGGAACAGATACTAGCAGAAAAATCACTTCACAATATAATAAAGTGAATTAGAGTTTACAGCAATTACACATTTTATCATAATTAAAGTATTATTAAAAACATTAAAACTAACTGTTGACAACCTTAGAACTTAAAATCTCCCATTCCAGCTGCACCCTGCCAGTCATTATACAAGGATTTGTTGTTAATATGGTGGCACTGGGTTTGTCCATTACAAGTTCTTTCCTCCTGTTGGAACCATTACAGCTGTCTAGTACTATGCAGAAAGTATTAAAATGCATTGGCAATTGTGTAAAAACTAGCCATCGATGATAAATAAAGAAAGGGTCCTAAGCTTTTGGCAAACAAAGCTAAACCTCACATGGGCTAAATTTCAACAGAAGCTGAGTGACCTGAGGTATAAGTAATTCTACACCCTTCATATTTCCTTGACTTACAACTATCAGATTACCGTAGGTTGTTTGTGGTTAACTCAGCATTTTTTAAAGGCCTGCTTAGTAGGACATTCTTCATCCACTTTGTATCATATTGTTATGGCCATCAAGGATAAAGACAAGCATAGCGATACCTAGGGAGAGCTGGTCAGCCAGGAAAGCGGAAGGAGACAGTCAAGAACATGCGGCGAGCCTATATAAATGCTGAGACAACAAGGTTGGAGGTCGCCATTGCTGCAAGATCCCTGCAGACGTCGGCTGCCGAGGTGCGGCCGCTGGGGACAATTGCCACCGCCGTGTGATCTTCCAGGCAGAGGGGGCCTGATCAAATCAATTCTAAGTGTCATAACAGTAGTGAATCAAACTGCTATTTCTGGTGTAGAGAGCTTCAGTAGAGCCCCTTTTTTACGAACATTTTAATCACGTCCCGCAGACGTGGCTGTAAGCAGTTTGTATATTTGTATATTGTCATTAGAGCAATAAATGCTATTTTTACATCTAACCAATACTGCATGTATGTGATTCGTTATTTCAGGAGGCTAACCAATAGCCAAAATGAATAAACATAACACTGGTGAAGGCGTCTCACATTTCCACCTCTTTGCTTAGAGTACTAACCTTTAGCTACAAGCTTTTAAACTCTATTAATTATTAACTACCCCATAGAATGCATAGTGCATGCTTTGTGTGAAGTAATAACCAACTGCATGAAACTAATGGGGAATAACTAACATGTAAATTAATGTATGGTTTTGTGTGAGAGTGCAATTTACTAACATTTAAAACTGACAGTATGTAGTTTTAATGGTTTGATACGATAAGTACATTTGATTAAGTCTACTGGTTTTTAGAAATATATGAGTGCCAAAAAAGAAAAAACGCTTGCGTCGACCGCGAAAAAGATTTTTAGAAAAGCAATCATAGATCTGTCGGAAACTAGAACTAATATTGAGAACAGGCCAATCCGGTAAAAATTCCTACACTTTCAGGTCCCACTGAGAAGGATGAAGACAAATTTTTAGATACATTCAAAACAGCTAGTGAGCTTAACGAATGGAACGAGGAAGAGAAATGTAGACAAATTAAATTATACTTACTGGGAACAGCAAAATCCATCTACAATAAATACACTTGCAGATAGTGTTGACAATGTTCCAACGTGGCAATCTATAGAAACTAGGTTAAGAAAGGCATTTAATGTAGTAGATAAGAGAGAAAAATTTAGAGAACTGTTGTACAACAAAAGACAGAAATTAGGGGTAATTTGCCAGTTCCACATAGAGGATTTGATAAGTACAAGTGTAATCCACATATGCTAGACAATGAATTTATTGAAATGCGGAAATCGCTGTTGCCAAGCTATGCAGAAAAAATCGTAGGGCTGAACAATAACACAGTAAAACAGCTACTGAATAACTTTCAAATGGTTATAACTAGGCTTAAAGCATTATAGCGAATGTCTACAGAAAATGTACTTCAGGCTGAAAATCAGAGGCTTCACATTGAAATTCAAAAAATTAAAGAGGAGCTAAGTAAGTTAATCATGTCAGCGCAGAGTTCCACACAAACATGTACCTTCCAAAATAACCATCAGGATAATCAGAAAGGAAGAAGATGAAGAAGAAGAAAAAAAAAATACATCACAGCGATTATAGGAGTAATAAAAAATTTAACAGGCACAAACATAAAAAACTTACACCAGTAGTGATAATTCAAAGAGAATTCCAACCAATACACTACAGTAGTAAGAATAACAAGGTACAGGAGGATGAAAATAAATATCCTAACAAACAGAGTTACAGGAACTCGCAAGTATTTGGCAAAAAGGGGTAATAACAAATACATTAAGGGTGAAAATACAAAAAGGACCACGGGCACAGCAAAACCGGTCCAAAAGACTAGATAATGAGAGGGAAAAGCATGTTACCCCCATACAAATATAAAGCAACGTGCAGTATAGAACTAGGGATAATTCTGAATCTTATGCCAAAGTAACAGTGCAGAATGCAAGGTGGGATAAAAATTGTTTTTCCACAAGTCAATGAGTAAATCAGCCACAAATAGAGCAGGTTTGCGATGATGAAACACATAAGTCAGAAATACGTTTCAGTAAGCCCGGTGCTGAATAATAAACACTCAAACAGGAAGGACTCGCACGGCAAAAAAATTGTTACTACAGCAGAACGCTGCAACAACCTGACACAGGTTGACCTGACATTTTGAGTGATTGAACAAGACCAAGCGAGGAGATAAACAAGGAACATTCCACATTGCGTAACACAAAAATTAAATACAGGAAAATAGGCCCATGTAGCAAAATAAGCCAAACATGTGCACTAAGCATGTATGCAGGTCATCACACGAAAGAATGCAATTTTTTTTGGCATCAAAACTCTGAATTTGAAACAGATATTGTGACCCACTTCTGCGATTGTGACCCACTTCCGCAAATTCGAACAAACATTTGGTCTTCAAAACATAAAGCTGTTTCTAAACTAGGAGGTGGTCTCACATTGTTCACGTGACAACACAAACAAAGCTGGTTATTTACCAGACTGTGATGACAGACACGCCCAGGAAGGCGGAGCTGAGTCTGTAAATAAACACCATATACACAATCCTAACACAATGCCTGATGGCAACAAAAAACACACGCAACACGGAAAAGAACTTGTGAAAACGTCAACACCCAGGGTACTACTAAACACCAAAAGAAATGCATATTATGCACTGCTCGACACTGGTTGCAGTAGAAGCTGTGTTGCTTCTACAATAATAACATATCAAAAATTGGAAACAATTGGAGAAAAATTTACCTTAGTGGGGGCCATGGAAGAGATAGATGTTCCTAGATACAACATTAATTTGAAGATTATAGACCATACTTTCCCTCAGGAATTTCTAGTTATTGATCATTTACTAGTAGATGTTATACTAGGCTGTGATTTTATTCATAAATTTAATGCCATACCATTATTGAATAACAAATAATGTTTGTTGGTGGGAAAAAACCTAGCAAATTACTTCAGGTATCAATGTACGATAATGTATTAGAAGAATGTGGAGTTAACACAACAGAACATTACATTCACAGAATAGAGGCTTTTGACAATGATTATGTAACAAAGCTAAAAGATAAATAAATAAGAAACTGAGTCATAAACAAAAATCAGAGCTGCTTAATATAATTAGAACTTTCAATGATAGGTTTGCTGAAAATATACTAGAGCTTACACAAGATAAAAAATTTGAAAATAAAATCAGATTTAACAACTGGTAAGCCAGTTCATAGCCCACCCTATCATATAAACACAAAGATTAGGGAAGAGCTAAATAAGCAAATAGAACAAATGATAGAAGCTGAGATCACAGGAAAATCAGCTCACCTTATGCAGGTATTAGCTAATAATCAGAAAAAAGTAAGGAGGCATAGATTCTCACAGACTTAAGACTTCTAGATCAATATGTTAGAAGGATTCAGTATCCAGTACCTAGAACGGAGGATATTCTAAACACCATTCAAAACACAAAATATATCAGTTCATCAGACCTATTTCCCAGTTTTTACGTCATTCCAGTAAGAAAACAGGATAGGCATAAATTAGCTTAACTATTGATGTTATAGGTTTATACCAATATAGATGTATGCCGATGGGGCTATCTTCAAATCCCCAATTCTTTCAACAGAATCAATATTCTATTAGGACAATATCGCTGGAACACTGCAATAGCATATATGAATGATATTTTTATGTTGGGACAGATGTTTGAAGATCATTTAGACAATATTCAGAAAATATTTGAAAGATTATGGCAATTTAAGGTAAAAGTGAATTTACATAAATGTAATTTTGCTTAGCAAAAGATAGAAATCTTAAGCCATTTAGTTATACCGGATGGAATCTAACAGATCCGGATAAGATAGAGGCTATTAAACTACTGGCACATCCTGCCAATCTAAAACAGCTCAAAGCATTCTTGGGAATGACATCTTATTTACGTAAATATATACCCAATTATGCAGCAAAAGGAGAACCATTAATTTAATTAACGAAAAGTACTGTTAGTTATAAATAGGAAGAAGTTCAACACAGAGCATTTTTAGAAGTAAAATAAGCTCTCCAAGAAGCACCCATTTTACATAAATTTGACGAAAACAAAACTAGCATTCTAGCATGCGATGCTTCACAAACAGCTAAAGGCGCAGTTCTTAAGCAAAAAGGCCGAGACAAATCTAGAAATATTGTAGCTTTTGCATCAAAAAAACTTTCCAGTAACAAGGTTAGATAGTCAACAACAGAGAGAGAATTAGGGATCATAATATATTTTGGTACATACAGTACACTTACGTTTATTCGTGCTTCGCTTAGCCGGTTCTTGGCTTTTCCGTGTGGCAGTAAGGCAATGCTGTAAAGTGTGTGGTTTAACAAGCAACGGTACTGTACATCTATCGCTGTGCCATGTCAGCTGATTTTTATCTCTTTAAACGGTCAGCCTGTCACAGAGACCTGTGGAGACATCCATTTCCACCCATTGAAGCGTGCCTGACTCTGACTCATCTTAGGCTGTGTCTGAAATGGCAGATTTTGTTGATAAAATGATCATGTGACCTGATTTTGTATATAAAAATGGTAACGTATTTGGTAATTTGGCATTTCATATTTTCTACCTAGCAGCGGATGCTACGAAAAATACAAAATGAACACATGTGTTAATGTTTTATAAAAAAAATAATTGTTCACAAAATACACTAGGCATGTTTTAAAAAACAAGTAACTGTTGTGCTTTGTTTACATATTTTGCAACAAATTTCACGTCATTATTGTATAATTTATTATTTTATTATTTATTAATGTATGCATATCATTCCAGTGTTGATTGTAGAAATAGTACATCTGTTTTAGGCATTACATTGAGAATAAAAATATTTTTCACTGTTAATGTAAAAATGTTTTGCAGTGAGTGCTAAACAAGTGACTGTCGATAACTCCCAAAGTGAAACTTATAAAATGACGAATTTGCCATTTCAGTTTTGCACACGGCCTCAGTTGCCACTCCAACACCACGTCTTGTAAGTTTATCATTTGATCGGACATGGTTGTTATTCACTGTTTGTAGTGTAATTTTTGCAACATGACAGTTTTAACTATAGTGGAAGTGTTAGAAATAATAAAAAAAAATTAGAGCATGGCATGTTATAAACCAAAACATCAATTCGGCACCAAACAAAAAAAAAATCAAAGAATTTTCAAGAAAGGCATTGTTTAACTCTTGCATTTTTTTCACATCACGCATTTGAATGTTTACAAAAAAACTTAATATTTCAGAATTTTTGAACTTTTGTGTGCGTGTGTAGGCTGACAAAATTTAAATAAGCTCCTAGTAATTAAAGATGTACATAAATCTGAGATCTTTCAGCCCCGCCTACTGAGGCTGAATGAGCAAGCAGCCTACACTTATTGATAGAGGTGTGTGCTTAAATTTTTGTAAAATTTGTTATGGTTGTCACTAACTTTGAAATAAATGAATTTAGACTTTTTAAAAATGTTTTCCTTTCTTTAGCAAAAGTTAACATTAGGTCCCGCATTTGTATTGTAGGGGTTATTTTTTAAATGGGGATTGTACTGTATTGTTTAAATGCCACGTTGCATCATTTAAAGTCCTGTTATAGTCTTTACATCTTTGCATTCTAAACTTTCAACTAACTCTGCCTTCTCACGGATGGGTCTGAGTGACGCACATTGAGAAATAGACACACATACAACTACGTACCACTTATCACTCCGTGCCCCCAGCCTGGCGCCGCGCCGGCACAAGCTGTGTATTTTTGATGCACCGTGAATTACATTATACACTGTGCAACATAAATAACAGTCAAAGTATTTAGTACTTTCAATCCTGCACATACAGTGCATGATTTGTGTTTGCTTTGAAATGTATAATAGGTACTGTGTTTTATCACAATTTTCGGAGCCAATATCACTGTTCCATTAATAGTAAAAATGTGTAAATTTGACTATCCAAGTTTTTTTAAATACAAATTCGCTTATTCGTGCTTAATCGGGAGTTTACTGTATTTTAGACACTATTTGTATGGTAGGAAATTTATGATTGAAACTGATCAGGCTAGTTAAAGATACTTAAAGAGTAAAGCAGAGAATAATCTAAGAATTCAGAAAATGGCAGTCTCATTAGTAGCATTTCATTTAGAGGCAAAAATAGTAAAAGGGAAGCTGAATACACTACCAGAAAACATAGATATTAGCATAGACAATACAATTTATAAGGTAAAGGACCTAGTTCATAATTCACAGTGTGTACAGTGCATTAGCAGAAAATATTTTTCAAAATAAAGAAAAGGAACAAGAAGTAATCAATAGTATTACTAAATATATAAAATCACACACTATTGTGAATTTAAGAAGTCACTTTATGAGCTGATGCATACTTTATATCCGGCTGTGAACACAAAGTTGTTAGTAGACTTTCAAGATAAGTCGGTCAAACCAATTTCGAAAACTGCAGCAGAATTATATGGGGTCAGTATTGAATTAATTCAGAAAGGTCTGAATGATAAAATTAAATATAGTGCACTAGATCCAGTAATCACTAGGTACAAATAATAATGGTTACTAGGTCAAATAAAACATTTTTCATACCAGTATATAACCATGAGCAAGAATAAACATTGAAAGTGACGGGGATATATTTCTATGCTCAATTCCACAAATAGTTCAAAACTCTCCATTTCAGCGAGAATATGAGAAGGATGGACATATACAAAAGTTCTAAATGATCTTTGTGGAGATAGAGAAAGCGGACACGAAATATCTTAAAATGGCCATGCAATATGGTATTGCTGCAAACTGGGGAATATACTTAAAGATACACAGGCCGTCAGGGGAAAAATATATAAAATTAGTACCCAAAAATTACCAAAATGAGATAATAATTGTGCATCACGATTCTTTACTGGGAGGTAGCCATTTTGGAATGTATAAAATGTTAGCAAAAATCAAAGAATGATATCACTGGGACACAATGAATAAAGATGTAGAAGAGTACATAAAAAATTGTGAAATTTGCCAAAAAACTAAAAGTAGCGATAAGAAACTGATTGGGCAGTTACAGCCAATTCAACCACCTCCATTGCTAAAAGCATGGGCCTTGAATGATTAAGGTCCTATTCAAAAATCAAAACATGGCAATTGGTTTAACTTTATCAAAGGGGTAATTTTAAGACATGGTTGCCCGGAACAGATATTAACTGATTGCGGGACATCCTTTAACAATGAGCTAATAGCTACATGTTAAAACAGCTCCAAATAAAGAAGCTAAAAACCACCTCATATAACCCAAGCTGTAACAGCCTAGTGAAGAGTATAAATAAGGTAATTGGAAAACCATTAACGGCATATGCGCATGACAATCCAGAAAGTTGGGGTAGATACCAGGATTCTATAAATTTTAATTATAACATTACAGTAAACACAAGCACTAAATATACTTCATTTTACCTACTACATGGCATAGAGGCAATGCAATCAATGCACATCACATTTGGAAAATTTCCCGTGTGAACAGAAAATTGGGATGCTCAATTACAAAAGAAAAGGAACCAAGCCAAACTCCATCTAGTGCAAAATCAACAGATCCAGAAACGTAATTTGATAAGAAACACAATTTAAATACACTTAACAGAGGTAATTATGTCTGGGCGAAAAATCATTCATGGCAAGAGTTTGGCGTTTAAATATAACAGATCTTTTCTGGTAGAAAAGGTTCTTGGTCCACCAAAACTACTCATTTGTGTCGTGAAAACAGGCAAACAGACACATAAAACAGTTAGCACCAGGAATATTAAGATTGCGTACCTAAAACCATAAAATGATTATGCTAGAGCCATGTTTAACATGTAAATTTGTTGTGTATTTCAGGTACTAGCAGGCACAATGCAACATTGCTTATTGTCTTCAGTCTGTGTGTTGTATTGTTCACACAGCCACGGAGGACATACCGGACACATGCTGGGGTGTACTGGAGACAACTGGATTCAAGTTTATACTATTAGGAGTCATTTCCTCTTGTATATAATATACCAATAGAAAAACCTACACAACCACAAGCACTCGATATGTGGTTACACAGAGCTTGTGTAGTTAATTCCACTAATGTTTGCACAAATGCTAAAAATCTGATACACTAACTAACCAATAAGTTATAAGATCTGTTACTCACAGCTCCCCAGCAATTCCATGGCAGTATGTAAGCAGTTTTTCAGCTCCAGCGCAAGATGAAGAATATTCCAGGAGGCAGCAAAACAATTGTGTGTCGAAAGTCACGGTACATGGTAAAAAGGTGCTTTGGACTAAATAAAACAGCTCTGGAGAGAAAATCATAAAACTGTGCGAATGCTAAATGTATCAACAGGTCACCCATCAGGGGGACAGTGATAAAATTCAATTTTGTTAACAGTTTCAGACATGTTTATACTGTAAATATTTTGATTAGGAGCAATGTTTACATTTTTAACAGCCCTCAAGTCGTGATTAGTTGTTTGAACATTTTTATGAGAATTTTAATATACATTTTAAATTATATTTTTGAAACATTAAATTCCATTAGATAAGTCACTAATTGTTGATACTGTCTTATTTTGGTACAGTGTAAACATATATGAACCTATAATTTTCTCTATGAAAGTTTGTTTGTCTTAGCTCATTGTTGTAATTGATAGGAGAATTATATAACCATACTTTTATAATAGTGCTACTGAATTTTAATACAGTTTTCTGTGATTTTTCAAACTGAAAGATGAGGGCATACAGGGAGAAAGGCAGGGACTCGCCAAGCTGCCATGATATAGGTCAATAGCTGGATTAAGCTCTGGTGAAAAATGTTAATTTAATTGCACCTTGGCCTCCTGCATAATTTTACTGCAATGCAGGAGAGGCATCACCAGTTGTTACATGTGTGCCGGTAGCTGAAGAGACAGACATGCACTAGTAATTAGCTTTTTGAGTGTTTTTAATAAACTTCAGGATAGACCCGTTGGGCACTGATGGAGGCAGCTACCAAACAGCTTTGTGAAAACTGCAAAGATGGTCTGGTCAAACTTTTAAACACTTGAATGAACATGGACCATGATAAATCTAATTTCTACTATTTGGACTTTGTCAAGTAAAGTTTTATGTCAACCTAGTGGTTGAGATGAGGAATATCATGTTCCCAGCCAGCTAAGGTGCAAAATGAAATTAAATGTAGCCAATGAAGCAACAATACTGCTAAAGATGAAAAATAATTTCTTATGCATATTGAATTTCGTGGCCAAAGTTCAATATTTAATTAGTGAGTCCATTTAAGTTAAGTAACTTGGAAATGAACATAGTTTTATTTTGAACTTATTGAATTTGTAGGGAATTATCATGTGTTGTATTTTGTTGAAATGTTTCATGTTGGGTCTTAATTTTAGTAAGGGAAAAAGTATACCTATCTGTATGTCCACTCCTTTGATACATTGCTACTTCATAAAAAAAATCCATACCATTCAAATAATATTGATCTATTTTGTGTAGTTTTGAATTTAATTATACTCGTGTTACATATGCTTACATGTTTCTTTTGTTGAACAGCATGAGTGGCCAGAAAGGAAAGTAAAATTTCATCTTTTCACTTACCTTGTGAGGAAAGAAAGAGTTGTTTTAATTTGATGCATGCCGCTCAACCTACTAATCAATCATGATTACGACTCATTGCTATGTTCCTACTTCCACTGCTACAGACATACAGAGAATTTTCTACATGAACTCTTGGCTGCCTACTCTACCAGGCAACAGAAATTTATGAGCGAATTTTCTTCACCTGAAGGCAACGCAACCTGGCAGACACATCCCCCCTCCCATGCTGAGAGCCTACACGCCGTCCGCCACTGGGCAAGGCCCAGCACCTCCAAAGAGGCATGAAGCAGAAACGCTGACTACTGCTGAACCGAGTTTTTCGACTCCCACGCCAACCAGGGCAGGATGCTCGCTCTCCTCACAGCCCGCACTGGCAGCCTACAAGCTTCACCTATATAAGTCCGGACGCTGCCGAGCTCGAGTAGTCATTCTTTCTTGAACTCTCTCGTGATATTCCAGAGCACTAATCAGTGCTGGGACCTCTGGAGATCTCGAAAGCTTCAAGTACGCCCCCAGAGGCTACTTATCACATCTCGACAACCAGTGAACACGTACATACATATTTAACTTCACTTTGTCTCTTCTAGACACCTTTAACCAGCTACTCCCCTTTGAACCTAGAACCAGGTTGCCTATACCTGGAACCGCAGTTACCTTCAGCACTCCACGGTTTGGCAAGGGGTAGCATGGGTCACGTGTATATAGAGTATTCAATAAAAACTCATTGTTCACTACTCTTCTGCTTTTCATTTACAGGGTACTTGTCTGTGTTAACGGTTACAGACAGAATACGACGTGCATGGCCCACAGGAACCAGGAGATTGCTGACATCCACATTAGACTGCTACCTGTTTCTTCCCAGCCCCCAAGCACTAATTTAGTGCTGGTGGGGAGAAACAGCAATGCCACAACCTCTAGAAACATCTTCAGACAGGGAGGAGCTACAAGCTAAGGTTATCTCTCGCTTTGAGCACTAATTCAATGCTGGAGTGACATTAGCCTGGGGTTTGCCACTCAACCCGGTGTGAAAGCGCAACCAGTAGAGGCTTGGTGGTCGACATGGCTTCACATCCCTGATCAGCCCGCATGCGTGGGGGAACAGTGGGGACTTTTATCGAGCTCGTGCAACAAGTCACTATTGGGTTATACTGTAATAACCATTCCTGTCTAAGAGCATTACATAAGCTGTCAAACCGTTGTACTCTATGCCTCACAAGGTAAGGAGTGACAAAAGACATAGGGAACAATACCTAGCTCACGTTGATATCAAACCGTGGATCGCATTACCACTTCCTACGCAGAAAAGGTGGGCGGAATGGGATTGTGCCACCCAACTTAGGTACCAAGCAGTAGCGCCTGCTCCAGTCGTAGTAATATATTTGTCGCCTTGCTTTCGCCCTCATCCATCATACCACCCTGCGGTAAGAGGATTGTTAAACCGTACTGAGGCAAGATATGGCTAGGCAAACCCAAACTTCAGGAGCTATGAAGCCTACGACTGGAATCACAGCTTCGGAGTGGACCAAGCTCGCCACTATTGGGTGAAACCCACATCAACAACACCCAAGACAACAGTATAAGTAAGCGATAACCAACACCACTTGCCTCATGCCTTCTAACCAGAGTTAACCACCCCGCTTTTGGTCTAACGGAAAAATTCTCGACAACTGTGCCAGTCAGTCTAACCAGGCACACGTCAAGTGATTTTGTGGCGCCCAACGTGGGGCGTCAGACAAGTAGCTGTGCACAGTGAACGGCACTAACTATACAAACCATACCCTGAGAACTAAGGGTCGAAACTGAGCAATCAAGCAGACTTTGGGGAATCCACAAAACACCCCGCGGCACCCTTAAGTAAGAAAATGTCAGACTCAGAAATCAATGCTGCCGCAGGCGAAAACCACGACAATGAGCCCGACATACAGTGTAGCCATGCCAACTGTCCAGGCAATGGCACACTGAGAATAGAATACACATATTGTGCTAAGACATTTCATTATACCTGTTTAGGCTAGCCTGAACAGGCACGTGATACAGAAGGATTAGGATACAGCTGTACCAAGTGCCATCAACAACCAAAAAGCTTCTGCAATGAAATCACGTGTCCCGGCCGAGGCATAAATCGTATCAGGTGCACAACATGCAGCGAACCCTATCATCACTTATGTATAGGGTGGCCAGATGAGTGCGCCTATATGCCACGGATGGCCTACCAATGTGAGAGATGCTGAAAAAAGCACATCTCTCACTCCCGCAGATCCAAGCCATCCTGTATCTATATACAACCGGGAACGGGACCTGGTCATCTGGCAACCGGTAGAGACGACGATATTCAAATTACCGGCTTCGCAGGCCGACCCCATGAAGACCCAGTAGCATTCACACAAGAATGTGAAAAGGAGTTCAGAGAAACGTACATGCCACCGAAACACTGGGTCGACAGGGCCCAATTACATTTGAAGGGCACCCGCCCTCACCTGGTGGGAAAGATATGGTGAATTCCTGACGGACTGGAAGCAGTTTAGTAAGAGGCTTGCACTGAATTCACTGACGAGAAAGTGTTGGCCTGACTGATGACTCAATTTTATAGCCAAATGCAGGACATGGACGAAGAGACCGAATTGTTTATAAGAAAAAAGGTGCGGATTTACCACCGCCTTTTTCCGGCAGTACAAGGCGAAGAAAATTGTGTACGCACCATAGCTCGAATGCTATTACCGAAGTTGCATAATTTTCTACAAGCTCCAAAGCTGCAGTCAATCGCAGAGCTGATAGAACACACACGAGAAATGGAGCGCAATTATGCAGAACAGGCCAAGCTAGACTGTAGGAAGGTAGAGGAGGGGAGAACACTGACAGGCCACGTGCCCGCCCCTATACCGCCGGAAACACCGACCTTGACTTCCCCTCCCTGCTATCACGCACCACCAAAGTGTCTGTATTGTGCCAGCCGACATCACAACAGAGACTGCCCCACGAAGAAAGAGGATGAACTCGGAACCAGAACAAGAGGGTGAAGAACCCAGTCACCCTTCTAAATTTAATAAAAGGGCTTGATTCCCATGAAGTGCCCCATGTAGAGGTCCGCCTTAGTAATGGAAACACTGTGGCGATGCTGGATTCAGCCGCTACGAGTTTTATAAGGAGCGACCTCCTCACACCCCGCCAACGAGCCCAACTGACCCCCATTACAAGTAAGGTCAGGCTTGCACAACCGGATTGCTTCCTTCCGGTCGAAGGAGGCATAAAGTTAACGATTGGGATACATTGTAAGACATTCCACGTTAATTTTATAGTTACGCCCTACATCAGGGAATCCATGATTTTGGGGAAACCATGGCTACTTCAGCAGCAGTGTGTCCTCGACTATGGACAACGCCGCCTTCTACTGGGAAGTCAGCCAGCTGAATGCTGCCACTCCCCACCCTGATCCATCTCCAACAGTTGCTGGTAGACACAAACCAGCCGGCCCTAAATCACCCGACTAGAAGTCAGGGCCAAAGAGCCCGTCGACGTCATATGCAGCCTCAGTCCAAAGATGCCCCACACCAAGAGCTTTCGAGGCCACTGACTTCCAAACAAGGCCCTACACTGTCAATGGCAGCTCCCGAAGTCGAGCCAAGGCCAATGAAGAGGCCCGAGGCCTGAACCCCGACAGGGTGCCATCCTATTTGCCACCCGGGAGAATAGAGAAACAACAGCTCAGAGGACGTTAAATCCCTGCCCTCAAAGCTGATCAGCTATGGCCACTGAGACACCATCAGACCTGACCGAACCACTCTTAGCTGTGCTGAAGAGTCATGGCGAAGTCCCTGAGACAGGGAAGACAGCCAGACATCCCGCAGTTTAAGTCGGATTAGCCAAAATATCCGAACCGACAACGGTGAAGGAGGTGGAAGCAATCCGACCACCTTCCTTCCCACCTTGTACAACTCCCAAACCAGAAATCCAGGACATCCAAGAATTCCTAAAGCCAGTTTCTGACACCGAGGCGCTACCAAAATCGCTACTAGACCACTGGAAACTGTGCTCAGCACGAGCGCAGATAAGGCAGAAGAGGAAGAATCACAAGGGGCAGCAGCCAAGGACATTCCAGCATCTATGACATGGACCACTGCACCCACCAACGAAGAACTCCCACCACCGAGGACATTGAGCTCCGACGAGAGTGCTCCGTACCAACAACCTGCCATGCAGAAACTTCTACCCACCCGGGCGTCGAGTTGCCACGATGAAAGTGCTCCGCCCCAAGATCCTGCCATGCAGGAAAACCTGCCAGACGGGACATTGAGCTGTCACTTGGAAGTGCTCCAACCCGTCATCTTGCTACGAAAGAAGTTGCTGTTGTCGAGACCGTCAATGCCACCCACTACCCCTCAACAGGCACATCACCTGCAGTGGAGGTCGAGGTGATCCTCCCTCCCATTGCCTCTCCCCAAGATCTGGCCACCAAGACTGTTGATGCCGCCCACGACCTGGTCCTATGAAAATCTGTGCGGCCTGCAGTACAGGTTGAGGTCTTGCTCCACCGCACTGCCCCATCAGAGAAACATCCTGCCCTACGAGTAGAAACCCATGTAGTCGGAGTGGAGGGCTTGTCACTCCCCCCGCACTGCCTCAACATCCCTTGTACGAGTGCCCTCCCAATCTGTTGCAGCAGAAGCAGATGCTACGATGCCCCGGGCTGCTCCACAATGCCTTAAGTCCCTGCGTATCGCCAAGGCCGCCCATACGCCTGGCCGGTACCGGGAATCGCCATGGAGGCCCACAGCAAGGTACATGTGGCCATACCCTCTGCACGCTGTCCTTCACCCAAGAGGGAGGCCCGCAAGAGGTAAGGACAAAGATCGCCAGTACGTGCGTCGATATTACAGACAGTGCAGTAGCCATACACCACTACTTAGTATGCGTGACCAAGAACTCGTTATAGACTTGTCACATACACATTTAATTTAGCCGCAAGTCAAGGACAGTGATGTAAGCAAAACAATCACATTTAGACTAAATTAAATTCAAAGTATCCCGTAAAAGTGCCTCACCCCGCTGTCAACAAAAAAGGGAGGGGGGGGGAAGAAGTGTAAGGAACCTAAGAGGTAATTAGTCACTCAACTATGTGCTAACTAACTATTAAATACAGTCGTTAACAGCTGTACATCAAACAGTAACTTTTCACCACAGTGCAAAATAGACATTTTACACCTCAAGGTTCTGTAATTGTCAGTGACCAACAACCCACTTAAGTAGGTAGCATTACAAATAGACGCTCACCGCAGTGCCAGTGATAAAGTTGAAGACAGTGACTTTGACGTAACAATGATAATTCTAGTTTTTTCTATTTTTATTTTTTCATCACTTAAATCTGACTTGATGTGTAAATGTTACTATACGTTTTTACAGTGTACTTGTGAAGATCACCTACATGAAGATTGCCTTCATGTTGGAGTGTATTTTCAACACCTGTTGACATGTACATTCCTTGAGAACTTACCTGAACACTATCAACAAAGATACACAGTGTACAAATAAGCTGTTAGACCTACATGATAAGATGGACTCCCGCAAGGGATAGCTAGATTAGTTTTTCTATTTTCCAGCATTTAAATCTGATTTGATGTGTAGGTACACAATTATATATAACTATACGTTTTGAAAGGGTCCTATGTGAAGAGAATTTACAAAGAAGAAGTCTTTTAAATGTGCTTATATTTTCAAAATGTATATTACTCATGCATTTTTAAAGTGTATATGTTTACTATCCTCTGCACCAATTGAGAGTCAAACCAGTACTCTGAGCCACAGAGCTCCCAATTAACTTACTACGCATAAATGAGGTGCAAGATATTAACTTCATTTCAGTATTACAGTGTCTATGTATGTTGTATTAAGAGACCAATGTGCGCACAATTTGCTGCGATGTTCATGCATGTAGTGTACTTATTTTGTTATTCGATTAGCTGGTCAACTCAGATGTTGAAGGGCCTGTGGTTGTCCACCTAGCACACTGCCACACATAACTATTTAACTTGCTGACAGACACAAAGGTTCCCTGAAAAGATTTTCCTTTTCTTTCTTAACTCACTGCACCAAGCTCCAGGATAGTAGTGGCGTTTCTCCGCTTTCCGCAAGTAAGGCTTGTACCTATTTTAATTATTACTACTTTTATTACCCTCGTTTTGTCATGCCATTGTTTAAAATAATTTTTCTTTCAGGTTTTTATGTATGATTCCCTTGTAGTATCCACCAGCGATATGGTGGGTTTTGTCAATGGCACGTGTAAAAATGTAGGCCAGTGGGACACCAGACACACATGGCTCCCTAACCCAGCAATTTTACTACACAGGGGTAATACACATTTTGCTGCATTACGGGGGGGGGGGGGGGGGGGGGGGGAGAGAGAGAGAGAGAGAGGAGAGAGAGAGAGAGAGAGAGAGAGAGAGAGAGAGAGAGAGAGAGAGAGAGAGAGAGAGAGAGAGAGAGAGAGAGAGAGAGAGAGAAGGTCGACGGCCGGCCACCACCATGCCACGTCTCACACATTTCGCTTCACCGGCTGAGCAACCAGAGCGCACAGAACACGTGAGCCTACAGCGGTCAAGCTACCCAAGCTTAAGGGTCCCGCCTACCTGACTGAAAATTTTTTTGTGCTATCTGCCTCACCACGTCTACCGACATCTATCCAGACCTTCCCGAGAGGGAGCCTATGCCTTCCTCCACCACCTGTTCCATGATGAGTCTTCATCGCAACAGAGGGGGGACGAATTGACATGTGCCACTCTACCTACTAATTAACCACAATTACGACTCATCGCTAAATGTTCCTACTTCCACTGCTACAGATGCAGAGAGAATTTCCCACATGAATTCTCGGACGCCTACTCTACCAGGCAACAGGAACTTATGAGCGAATTTTCTGAAGGTTACACAACCTGGCAGGCACGCCCCTCCCCCCTTTCCCGCGCTGCGAGCATACAAGCTGCCCACCACCGGGCAAGGCTGAGCGCCGCTGAAGAGGCACAAAGCAGAAATGTTGACTACTGCTGACCCAAGTTTATTGATTCCTACGCCAACCAGAGAAGGATGATCGCCCTCCCTGCAACCCGTGCTGGCAGCCTACAAGCTTCACCTATATAAGTCCTGACGCTACTGGGCTCGGGCAGTCATTCTCTCTCAAACTCTCTCGCAACATCCCAGAGCACTAATCAGTGCTGGGACCTCCGGAGATCTCGTAAGCTTCAAGTATGCCCCCAGCTGCTACTTACATCTCGACGACCAACGAACACTTACATACACATTTAACTTCACTTTGTCTGTTATAGACACCTTTTACTTAGCTCAGTTTAACTTTAACTAGCTTTGTATTCGTCTAGAACCAGCTACTCCCCTTTGAACCTAGAAACAGGTCGCCTACACCTGGAACTGCAGTTACCTTCAGCACTTCACGGTTTGGTAGGAGGTAGCACGGGTCACGTGTTTATTGAGTATTCAATAAACACTCATTGTTCACTACTCTTCTGCTCTTCATTGACAGGGTACTTGTCTGTGTTAACGGTTACAGACAGAATACGACGTGCATGGCCAACAGGAACCAGGAGATTGTTGACATCCACATTAGATAGCTACCTGTTTCTTCCCAGCCCCCGAGCACTAATTTAGTTCTAGTGGGGAGAATCAGCAACACCACAACCACTAGAAATACCTACACAGGGAGGGGCTACAAGCTCATGTTATCTCTCGCTTTGAGCACAAAATTAGTGCTGGAGTGACATTAGCCTGGGGTTTGCTGCTCAACCCGGTGCGAAGGCACAACCAGTAGAGGCTTGATGGTCGACACAGCTCTGAGTCTCTGATCAACCCGCATGCCTGGGGGATCAGTGGGGACTCTTATCGAGACGTGCCAGCGTCACTATTGGGTTACACTGAAAAAAACCGTTCCACTCTAAGTGCATTACATAAGCTGTTAAACCATTGTACTCTATGCCTTACAAGGTAAGGAGTGGCAAAAGACAGGAACAATACCTAGTTCACGTTGCTATCAAATCGTGGATCGCATTACCACCTCCTATGCAGGAAAGGTGGGCAGAACGGGATCGCACTGCCCAACTTAGGTACCAAGCAGTAGCCTCTGCTCCGGTCATAGTAATCTACTTGTCGCCTTACTTTTGCCCTCATCCATTGTACCACCCTGTGGTAAGAGGGTTGTTAAACCATACTGAGGCAAGATACGGCTGTGCAAACTCGAACTTCTGGAGCAGTGTAGCCTACAACTGGAATCGCCACTTCGGAGTGGACCGAGCTTGCCACTATTGGGTGAAACCCACATCAACAACAACACCCAAGACGACAGTATAACTACGCGATAACCAACACCCCTCGCCTCATGTCTTCTAACCAGAGTTAACCACCCCGCTTTTGGTCTAGTGGAAAAATCCTAGACAACCGTGCCAGTCAGTCTAACTGGGCACGCATCAAATTATATTGGTATTTTAGTAAACAAACGCACTAACTATTATTATTGGCTATTGATGTAGAAGGCTGCATGAGTAGTTGGATTTATTTTACTCTTGGCATCATTATAGTCATTTTCAAGAGTCATAACTGCATAATTAAGTGGTCTCCAGTCCTTAATGATACGTACAGTTTGAAGACATCAAATAAATTTTCCCACACCACCAAAAACCTAAACATAAAACATTTCTAAAACCCCTATTATAATCTTTATAGTAATTTGGTGCACAACTGTGTGGCCTATAAAACAGTGTGTAACACTACTGTACATTACTATATACAAATCCTTTAAGTGATACACGTAAGGTTGGCAACACTTGAGCCGGCAAGTATCAGCGCGTAATTAAAGAATTAATAAATGTGACATAATTCACATTATATAATGATTACACATAATTATCATTATAGTAAAAATGTTAGGTATACATGAAGTATAAACTCAAGAGAGAGAGGGGAAAAAAAAAAAGTATTATCCAATGCTAAATGACACTGTCATTGAACAAAGCCAGTAATAAAGAGTAAATCATGCACGCACAAAAAATTTACGTACAGGTAACAACTTAAAATAAATTTGAACTGATGATGACCAAACAGTAGTTTCTCCAGAAGCCCGCATTAGCTTGAATAGTTTTGTTGCAGTTCAAACTACAGCTTCACTACACCAGCCGAGTGACATCACAGTATATACAGAAACGATAAGTTGCAAGTAAGTAACAATCAAGTACACTCACACATCATAAAAGTGCACACTGAATTAATTATTACACAAGTACACAAGCAATAAGTACAAAATGCTAGTCACAAATTCATAATTACAGCACGCTGAGAAAATCACAGGCAAGAATGTTACAACAATCATACACCTGAATGTCAGACTAGTTACAAGAAAATGCCCCGGGGCCAGGCCAATTAATTAGAAATAAAAATTAAAGAAAAGTAGAAGTATAGCCTAACATGTAAGGTTTAGAATGATGTAGTAAATGTTATATAAATATTAATAACAATAAGTTAATGTTACATAAATCACAAGGAACTACATTAGACTAATATAAACTGTGTAAGAAGGTTTAAGATCAATATAAATAGAAACAGAAAAGTGATCCAGCAAACGTAAATACTAAGAGTTGTAAAACTACATAGTATATATTGTTTTGGTGTGATAGCATTACAGTATAAACCATACATCATGCATTTTAAAATGTTAAAGAATCTATAGAGCGGAATGTCAAGGCTTGCACATAAAAACCAACACCTACTACTTCTAGGAAGGATGGCAGCAAAAAAGTGTTGATTTTATTATTTAAATTGGGGAATAGTTCGCAGTCAGTAGCAAAAAACAAACAGAGCCAGTGTTCTAATACGGCATGGGACCTATCTGTGAAACATGACACAACTCGTACAAGTGTTGTTATTTACCACTGTAACTCGTGAATTGTTCATCCCTATCCAATCTGAATTTTACTTTTTTTTAATCTACATCACTGAACTTGACAGCACCATGGGAGAGGAACATAAGAAGAGAAAAGTGGTGTGATGAAGGGGGTCACATGCATTCAAGCAATAATGGCTAAAAATACAGCATTTTCCAGGCAAAGGATGTACTTATTCCACCAACGGCGGTGTTCGCCGCGACTTGTTTGATATGCGAGTTGGAGGAGGGGGTTTACCCCTGCTGCCTCTAGTGGGGCCTGGTTGGGAGGAAGTGAGAATGAGAAATGAAGCTCGCATCCAAATGAAACTAAACAAAGGTCGAATGCACTCTTGCATTGCAGATGGGATCTATAGGTGTTATGAAACATGTTGCTTGCTTATCTGATTTGCATTTTATAAAGGAAAACTAAAATAAATAAAACGTGAATTATTTGTGGCATGCAAAGAAAGGCCACTTTAATTTTCTGAATTTTTTTTTGAAAACGGCAAGACATACCGAATAGCTGCTATAAATAGTGGGAGCGAGGCTGTTTTGCGATACAAATTGCAAGAGTGGCACAAGTGCCATTTGAAAAAAGTGAGGTTAGGTTTGTTGTGGACCCCCTCCCCTGGGGTGTGTTGTTATTGGCAGTCCCCCCTCCCCAGAGGTGCATTGTGATTGGCTGTACCCTCTCCCCTGAGGTGTACCGTTTGGAGAGGGACTGAGTAGCATAGGTAGACCACAAGACTAAGGGTGAACACCCTTAGTCTTGTGGTCAACTGAGCTCTGAGGGGTGGGAGCAGCAGCATATATATGTTGATATTGAGCAAGAGTGTCATACGGGACCTTTATTAGATGTTGACTGTTTAGAGTCTGGCAAGGGATTGAGCTCTGTGGGGAGATGAGGGGTAAGGGAGGGAACAGGAGCCACGCACATCCGTCTTACTCGGAGTCTGAGGTTGGATTGAGCTCTGTGGGTGGGTGATAAGCGGGGAGGGGGTCGGGAGTGGGCACACGTCTGTAATGATCGCTGGTTTGGTAAGGGAATAAGCTTTGTGGGTGGGTAAGTGGTAAGGGGGGTGTCGGGAGCGAGCACACATCAGTCTTGGTCACTGGCAGAAACTGGAATGAGCTCAGAGAGTGATTGAGGGGTAAGGGGGGCATTTGGAGTGGTAGAACTCCATCCTGTCTGTCTGATGTTGGAATGAGCTGTGATGGTGGCTGAGGGGTAACGAGGGTGTCGGGAGATGCGGTGTTTCATCGTGGTCGCTGGCTGACAAAGCACCGAGCTTAGAGGGAGAGGGAATGCTGCTTCTTCGCTGTCATGTGCGCAATTGAGCTGTGATGCCGGGTAGTGAGCTCAGAATTGTGTAATACTATGCTGGAAAAATAACAAATTTTAACCGAAACAAATAATTACCAATTGAACAAGCACCGAAAAAGTAAATAGGAATGAAACATTAAATACATAGTTAAACAAAACACCGAAACATAAAAATATATTCTGAGTAACTAAGTAGCACTGAAACATCGACACAAATAAAATTAATCAACTACAACCACTGAGACAATTACTAAGTAGCAAATCAATGAATCACACATACTGAGTCTATTAAAACATTCAACAATTACTACATACGTGCAACGAATTAGCAATTAATCATTAATCAATTACAAGCAATGAGACAATACGAAGTATGTACGAGATGAATTAGCAATTAAACATTAAATATTTAGCAAAGAGACATTAATTAAATGACTACCTACACCTTTAAGTGCACGTCCACACCATGCCACTCCCGACTGAACTCATTCTGTATATACATGTCACTATATCCCCAACACTTGGTATTGTATTAAATGAAATGTATCACATGCTTCTGCACATTATCCCTATTAATTAACATTCTGTTGTAATTGTATATTATAGTAATTGGTATTTGTGTTCTAACTCATTTCAATTTAACAAGAGTAATATATGTCGTTTGAAAAGATTATATTGTATGTAACATGTTAACACATTGAGTGCTATTTTTAAAATGGTGACCTATCCGAGAGTACTGTACAGGTCATATATGCCCCGTATGGCATCTCTTGTTTGTACTGCAACATCAGTATATCAATTTTTACTTACTTGACTCTTCTATCTGATTACCTCTTTTTTACACATCAGTCTATTATTTACAGAGAGAGAACATGTTTTTGAGCATTCGTTATATATAAATAATATTTTTGGAAATATGTATATTTCTTAGCATTGTTTTTTTTTTAGTTTTATGTCATTCACAAATAAGATGCCTATAATTAACTAATTTTTTTCTAATTTATATTTCTTAGCATTGTTTTTATAGTTTTGTCATTCACAAATAAGATGCCTATAATTAACTAATTTTTTCTAATTTATATTTCTTAGCATTGTTTTTATAGTTTTGTCATTCACAAATAAGATTTTGTTGACCAATTACTGATAGGTATTGACAAAATAACACATTATATTTTACTTTCCCACATTATATTGTAGACAGGAATATTTTACTAAAAGTTGTAAACAAAGTAACTTAACACAAATCTGAATATTTCAACAGGATGAAAATAGTAGAAATACCTCTATAACTTTAATACATTTTGAATCAAATAAAACAAAAAACCACTAAAAAGATTTTTTTTTTAAACAGGCCTGACAGTACACTGTAAAAATGTTTGTTAAAATTATAGAACAATTATAATTTTTTTCACCCATAAAGTTCAGTGGTAATTTTATACCTTACCAAAGCATTCCAATATATAGGCATAAAAGTTTTTAAAAAATGTCAAATTTATAATTTTCAATGGCATTTAAGATTAGATTTTAATTAAAAGAAGTGAAGCAATACACTGTAAAAATTAGTTGGTAAAATTCATAAAATACGTTTGAAGTTTTCATTCATGCACATTGGTAAATCATAATTTGCCACACCAATTCAATACACTTGCATTAAAGTTTTCAATACCAAATAAGATTTACAATTTTTCCTGTCATTTTACAAAACTGTATTGTTGAAATTAGGTAACAAAATAAAGCAAAGGTTATATTTCTAGGTTTTAAAATGTTAGGTACACTATAAATACAGTTGCGTTCAGTCCTTTAAAAATTACAAAAACACACAAAAGTGTCAAATAGATGAAACAGGCATGATAATACACTGCGAAAATTAATTGGTAAATTTCTTAAGCATTTGTAGATTTTAAACCCATAAACTTGTATGGTAATTTTATGACAAATTACCAGACCATTACAATATAGGCTAAAGACATATATGTTTTCAAAGTCATATTATATTTACTATACCACTTACCATTTACTATGCAGGTTACAAAATATATCTCATTTAGAATGTTTTTATAAATACTATTTAAATATAACAACTTTTTAAATTTTGTTTTACGTTTATACCCGAGTGACATTTGACTAATATACTTTTCACAAATGGGTTGTATGAATGTGTTCAAACTTCTAAATTTGTTTAGAAATTTTACCTAAAATCTTACATTGTAAATGCATATTTTGTTGAACTTGTCAGTGTTTTTCATTATAACATGCTAGACAAAGTGCTGGTATGTTTTCACAGTCCTTACACATAGTGTACACTTTTTACACCTTATTGTCTGCCTCCCTGCTGCTCATTAGTCTTCTGAGTTTCTCATAACAGCCACAACACTTCCTTCGTTTCTTAGGGACTCCTTCAGTCAGAGTGTGGATTCTCTTCGGAGTTCGAGGCCTTTCCAAGTGTGTTTCTCCTGCAACCAAACATTTTGCAAGTATCTGCTTAAATTGTAGGTAATGGATGTTATCTCCTGTAACACCCTTTTTAGCCTTGAAGAAAAGCCAAGCATTTGTCGTTGCTGCACTGCAAAGTAATGCAAATGCTACTTTTTTGTACCATTTTCTGGTTTTCTGAAGTACAGAGTAGTATGACGAAATTTGATCACTGAAATAGACCCCTTTTTTTTAGCTGCGTTGTAATTTAAAACACACTGTGGTATTGTAACAGCAACATTTTCCTAACTTTCCCTGTGTTTACCACTCAATAATTTTTACACCATCCTTTTCTTTACTGATAAGGGATCCAACTTTCAGTTTTGATACTATGACAGATTTTGGAAGCCCCTTCCTGTTTGGCATAACTGTTCCACAATAACTTGTCTTTTTGGATTGCAGATATTTTGCTGTCTCAATACTTGAATAAAAATTATCTGCATAGAGAGTTATTCCCTCTTCCAACAATGATCTGCGTGGTTCGTTGGTTAGTAGCTTATTTACAAAAAATGTGTGGGATTCACTCAGGGTTCTGGCTTCCTTTCCACAATAGACCTTGAAGTTATAAATATAACCCTCATCAGTGCAAAGCTTGTATAGTTTTACACCATACTACAGTATTTTGTTTATTATATACTGCCTCCACGGAATCATACTTTCGTCAATCACACGTTTTTCTGCTACTTTAAAATATTTTTGAAAGTTTGGTATTACAATATTCACTAAATCTCTTAACTTATAGAGGCGGTCATTAGTGTTACTGGTCTCATTGTCACAAAAATAAATGCAATGTAGAATTAAAAGAAAATTATCACGAGACACGAGATTTGCCACAAATTCATTGTGATAGAAAGGGTCTTTTGATGATGGTTTTTCCATGTCTGGGGTTGAATTGATTCCAAACCATAAAATTATGGATAACAATTTTTTCAGCTCTTCAACCGTCATATCTGTCCATTTTTTCATTCTTGCATTCAGTTTTGGGTTTGCAAAATCCAAAATCTGATGGGCGTACGTGTTTGTAAAATTCACTGTTAATTCAAATTTTCCTTTCTTCAATCAATAAAGTATACAAATCTAGAAGTGTGTTACAACTATCTCATATCATATGTTGCAAACGTCTGATCACTTACGCGAATTTCCCCCACTCGTCCACTTTATCTATAACTTCATTGTTGGAAACAGTTGTTGACAACTCACCATTAATTACCTCTTCGTTCGTGTTTGTCCCGGATAATTCTTTGTCGCTGTTCTCGACTTATTCAGGGATGTTGTCTTCTTCATTTCCATCACTCACATCACTTTCTTCACTGGAAGAAGGCTTTTGTAAGGCAAGGGCCAAATTAGCTAACTGATGAACACGGGACATTTTTATGAGATAGTGCATAGTATAGAAAACACTTCGACCTACTGGCAAAAATGTTTGAATCAATGATAGTAGAGTGATCTGTTACAGCAAGGTACAAAGCAAACAGTATCACAATTAGTAGTGCAGCTGCCACCAACTTTTAACACTCCAAACAATGTCTCTTATAGTGGCGCAATCCATAACTGCTCTTTCCGAGTGAATCTTGTACCGACTCCGCCCAGCACTACAGACAGTATATTTATTGTAGTGCGGTACAGGACATATAGGTCCCATACTTTTTTTTTTAACCGTTGAATTCCCTGAATGAAATTAATACTCACTTTTTACTGTATTTTGTTATCTATAAAACTGGGCCTCTGGCGTTATTAGCACTGAGGGGATATCAATGACTGGAGTAACAGCACTAGAAGATTGTGCTGTATGGGATATATTGACCCCTTACAGCACTCAACGTGTTAAAAGTCACAATTAAAGAAAGTTTTATTAAATGAAAACACATCCAATATGTTTCAAATTTTTTTAATACATTGGGTAACACTTTACAAACATTGTCTTACAATCTCTTAAGGGCCTTGTTCAAAACCCACAAATTATGAGCTTTTGTGTAACCTTTCCATCAAACCAATGACCTATCCTTTTCCCTTATAATAACTTTGTCAAATAAATGTTCATTTGGAGGATTAACTTTTGCAGTTCAAATTTATAAAAGCCACCTTTTATTGGTTCAACATCGTAGCTTTCTAAGTAATATACTCTACGGAATGAGTGCCCAAACAAAATAATTTTAAATATTTCATATGACCAATTGACAGTACATTTCTTCTCAAAAACACCATTGACTTTGAATATACGTACATATTCTCAAACTTTAAAATTTTGTTTTCTCTCGTCGAACATTTTAGGATTATATACGGTTTTCAAAAACCTGTTGTCTTCAACTTTGTCAGGTGCTATCTTCGTTGTTTAATCCCATACTCTGTCATTAGTTTCTTGAAATCACTACTGAAGAATTCCATTCCTTTGTCGGTGTGGAGATGTTTAGGTGTTCCTTCTTCTAATACTTGCTTCATTGCAGTGGTAACTTGTTTTCCAGTATTGTTATTTATCGGCATACTCCACATATTTTGAATAAACGTCTATCATGTTTAAAATATACTTGTACCTCTTATTGTATTTTGAAAGCAATGTCATGGCACACAAGTCAGCTTCAAACAAATCTTTCATTCTCAGAGTAATAACTTTTCTTCTAGGAAACTTTATTCAAGCAGGAGGATTCAATTCTTGAGCAATCTTACAAAACTTCATTACGAATATAACCTTCGTCAGTCAATTCTTCAATGATAGACACAATTTTGTTTGTATGTGAATTATTCCCAGACTGTTTTGATGTGATGAGAAGTTTCAATCTGTTCACTTTACTCTTTGAGATTGTTTAAAAAAAAAATCGATTGCCCACTTCATCTTGATATATTCCACTCCCAACAATATCATCTAATAAATGTAATTTTGGGTGATCCTCATCTCCTGGACGATTATTTGCATTTGTGCATGTAACAAGTTCTTTATATTTTTCCAGATCAGTATCTGTGTAGCCATTAGGAAATTTTTTACACAATAATTCAACCAATCCTTCACTCGAATCAGTTACATAATCACCAATGTGAATTTTATTTTCAGGCAAAAACATAATTACTGAATCTCCCAGGAACCATACATTACCATGTCAATATACACCAAATGTTGTATCACATGCAGGCAAAGAACATCTTCTTTAAAGATTCTTCTTATTTAATTTCTGCTGGTTTATCATTTGAAGCATGTATTGTCCATTTCATATAAGTGGTCTCAAATCTGACAGACAATGTTACCAACCTACACATTATGCAAACAGTAAATGCTCTCGCTCCTACAGTATTGTATTAGCTGATGAACTGTTGCAGGATCCATGTTGTTAGGTTGGCTATTTTGATGATGTCTTTGGAAGAAAATTAGTACTCTGAACTAAAAGTTGTAATTTAAAATCTTTATTATAATTACAACATTTATAGTTTAAATTATATTTCTAAAGCAATAAAATTTCCTTGGCTATTAGTAACGAGACTTTAAAAACATGTTCAGCATTTATGACATAATATGTCGACACATACGAACAGTAAAAGTTTCCAGCCAATGGCTAGCCATGTTTGTTTCCAGTTTCCAGCCTAGAGAAGGTAGTTGTACGTACACTTTTTTTCTCATTGTGTTTATTATACAAATATCTTATTGCTGTAGTCGGAATATTTAATCGGTAGTAAATTATTTTTTATTTGCTTTTTGCAAACATAGTTTGTTGTAGGTACTGTTGTAGTGCATTTTGTTGGGTGAAATGTAATATTAATCTGCACATCATTAAAACGGTTTGTTCCATCATTTTCCTAACTGCCTTCCACAATGAAGTGACATGAATATAATTTTCGTATATAAGTTTAAGTTTGTATCAGTAAATGTGCGCAGTGTTACTTTTACTGAATGATTTTGCAAATAGCAGCACTTATCACACTTTAGTAGTGAGTGAATATTTGTTTGTCTATATCATAAATTTGAGTGTAAGTTTAACTTCCATCAAAGTGTGTGCATGTATATATTGCTGCATCTATATGAATATGAACAGCGACGTATGAATCATATTTTGTATTTTCATTAAAGTTATAATTTTTGAAGTTAAATAATTTAAATGTTATTTCCATACGAGCAAAATTTTACACTGCTCCATCAAATCAAAATGCAACTTAAAAACTCCACACACTCATGCCAGAATCACACAGCCTCAGACTACACAACACAACATGACCAAAAACGCAACCACGACACATTTCAATGCGACTACTTGAATTTACAGCATGACCGACACCACACTCTTGACATTTGACCTAACTATTTAGAAGGCGCTGATAGGCTATGCTAGGCTCGAAGGTGGTGAACAAGAGGGAAATTTGTAATACATAATGGTGACAAATTGGTATTGCTAATGCATACAAAACTAAAGTAATTATTTTTAAGAGTCAGATACAGTAGTTTTCAATTTATTTTTCTTTTAAGCTGCGTATTTACCATTGCAGGGAAAGCTTCCAATACAATTTCATTTTGCAATGTTGTACATTCTGTGCATCGTGCCATGCAACATGACGAAGAATAGAAATAATTTCTAATCCAAAATTGCTAGTCGGACTACAGAATCGGTCAGGTTTACGACGATCTATCTTGAATTTCATTGGCTGTTGGCCGTCGTGTCGTGTGTGTTGGGGCTATGTGAGTCCGGCATCATAAGAACATCAAAATAATCCCGTCTCATGAAAGACTATAAACTAAAGCCCCTCCGGCTCACTTTCCTTTTCCCCTCAAAATAGAATAAAGATGATACCCTAATTGAGTCCACATTTTATTGCTATGAACATTTCTCTGTGTTCTTATTGATCGAAACTCTAACACACTGGTTCTGGAGGGTTTCAAAATGCAGAGGTGCAGAAAATGTTCAGGGACCAATATTTCCCCAGAACACAATGTTTTGGCTCAAAATTTCCTCCAAAACTATAGCACATTTTCATACACATTAAGCAACAATTAATTAGAGCATGTTGAAAACTAAGAAATATCATTTAAACCTTAAACCTATTTATTTTAAAACATACCTGAATATTTATCATAATGAATACATAAAAAAACATACACTGATTTCTGAAGTCAGTTATCTCTGAGTGCAACCTTCCCCTTTCTTTGTGAAGGTTGTCAACTACCTTTGAAGTCTTGTACACCTTGAGACGAGATGCTGAAGAAAACTGTGTAAAATGATGTATTCCACCATGGAAATGCCTGTCCAAGGATTCTTTTAAAAGCTGCAAAGTCTTGTGAACAGGAGGTTCATTCCAAGAAATAAAGACTTCATTGAAAAGGGTATCGAACTGAATGTTCCGATTGTGGAGGTGGTTGCCAATTACTGATCCAACTGATTCACAAACTGCTTCACTACAGATTTTTAAACAGTTTTCAAGCAGATAAATTATTTCAGGTATGTGGGCATACACTTCAGGGTTAGTAAATGCTTCTTTTATTACTGTGTTGTCCTGGATGATTAATTTTGGTTTTTGATTTTCTTCTTAAGAATCAAGTACTTTTTTGAAAAATGGCGTGTTTGAAAGGTTGCTTTTCATAACATTCAATTTGGAAAATATAACGTAACTGTCCAACTTGCATCCTCAGTTTTCATTGACCATTGTAATAAGTGTTTCTAGGGATTCCTTATTTATATGCTCAGCTGTTGTATATGGACGGCTCGTTATGTATTTGCTGCTGAAACATTTCCGCATATTTTCTATTATTGGAGGTTCAGTGATTCTAAGTGCTAGTTTTTCAAGCAATGTTACACAAAAATTTTCTAATCTTTTTCTGGAATGTTTGAAACTTTCCTCATCTGTTACTTCTTATTCCTGATGCTGAGTCTGGGAACAGCTTGATATTTGGCAGTCTTCAGCAACCAAATGACAGTCTTGGTAAACATTATTTTTTAATGACTCGCCATAAAACTGATGGAAATTTTTTTTCTGTTAAGCTCCCTTGTTTCAGTTCCATTGTCATGTCATTAAGTGTGCTTTTCATACAGTCATAACAATCAAAATTGTCCAAATGCAGGTGTTTACATTCTGAGAGGTGCAACTGAATTTTGTGACCAACTCTAACATGTCAATCGTCCTTAGTAGTTGATATATAAAACAAGGCTTGGAAAAATTATTGAGTTCCAAAATGCAATCCTTAGCAAGAGTATTGTTGCCTTTCCCAATGCATTCAGTGTGCTTCTTTCGTAAGTTAATAAAAAACAACTTGAAATCTTTTTGGAATGTTTTGAGACTCTTAGTTCACTTTGAACAAAATGTGCTTCTTGGAAAGATTTTGGATTCAAAACACCCACTTGTAATTTATCTGCTAAAGCAATTAATTCTTCATAGCCAATACCCCAGTTGTAATGCTTCATTGGATGGCCTACAGTTTGAGCTTGATTGCTAAGCCATGATAATGACTGAACTTTACGAACATAATTTAAAACACTCTCTAACCTATGAGCCAAGTCCCACATAGGAAGTAAGAAGTCATGATTGACAATTTTACAAAGGCTTACCAATTTTTTATCCACCAAGATCAAAATATTGACCATCATATGACATTCCAATAAGTTGTTCCTTTAACTTAATTTTACAATTTTTAAGGGCACATAGCAGTTTTTCAAGAAGAACACCACCTTTGTGTGAGATGCCACACGGTGAAATATCAATCACAATACATGTCTGAACCCCTTCTACAAGTGTAATCAGGTAAGTTATTTGGTATGTCTGGTGAAGTTTCGTGATTTTGTCTGCTGTGACTGACACGAGAGGTAGATGATTTGTCACTAGATTTTTTATACTTAAAAAATCACATATTTTGGCATTCATAGTAAGAAATATGTTTTTCCTATTTTCAATAAAAATTGGGTTGAGTGATTAAGTTCACCAACATCAGCCAATAAACGTACAAAATACTTCCCACCCTTGCCTTCTTTAAATGCACTGTAAGCAGTCCTAGCAACCGAGTCCCACCTTTTCATGTTTTTTTTAATCATCATATCTCTCTTTTCCATTGTTTCAGAAAACTTTATACACCATTCATGTGCATTTGATACTAAATGATCAATAAGGTGGGTCTTCAAATTTTGAAACTCAATACTCTGAGTAGGTTGTGTTAAATGCTTTTCACTTGGAAGAGAAAAATACCAAAGTGCCTAATTTAAGAATGGCTACCTCCTTGGGAACGTTTTTATAATTTTCTACACATGGAGAGCATTGAATTGTAGCTGTACCTCCTTCTAAACATGGCATCATTTGACAAATTTCTGGAACAGATGTGCAAATTCTAATTAACTTAATTTTTGTTTCAAATTCTTAATTATTGTGTGTTAAAGAGGGGATAATGACTTTGACCTTTGTCACATATTGATTTGGTTTCAATAACTTGTCAACTTTGTTGGTAAGACTAGATATTGTCTGGGATATGGTTGATAACTGTTTGTTGATCTCGGCAGACTCTTAGCACCGTCGTTATCCTGGGCGCAAGACGCGACTGGTAATTACCGACCAAGTGTTCCCTCATGTTGAATGATAGGCCTATCATCAAGTTTTCTTAGTTTGCTTAAAGGTTCGCAGCTACTATTGCAAGACAGATCATTTTCAGTAACAGTACCAAGTTCTTCAAAATCACAGATTTTGTCTTTCAAAAACCTTGAAATACTACACCGATCATTAGTTCTAGACTTTTCATTCGGATATTTATTCAAAACATGATTTGTGAGCTTATCGTGTCTGCCTCGCTATGCACAAAATGCACAGTTCACTTTCTGTTTACTTTTAAAAGTAGACATAGTTTCTTTTGTCGTTTTCAGCGTACATAATAAAACACAAAATAACACTTATATACGCCACAAAATGTAATAAAGTAATAGGTACACAACAGAGGCCTATGTTATGAATAGGGTCACGGCAAACTATATATATATAATAAAAAAGCGTACATGCACAATATCACCAAACTTTAACGTTTGCTTAATTTGCTTGCAATCGCTTCCAAAAAAAAATAGGAAGAAACATACGCAACAGCTGACTAAGTCTATTGTCTTTTGTTTGAGAAATCAATTTATAGATTTTGCGGAAACTATTTTCGACCATGAGGAAGAGTATAAAATCAAAATACCTCACTCGCCGCATACCGCATAGAAAATGGCTGTGTATTTACATTTTGCGTTATGCTGCCGGGGAAAGGGGAGCTAAGCATTTAACAGCTGAGCGTGCCCGAAGGCTCCCAGAGTTGCCCGAAGGAGTGGAAAAATAACATGGAAAGACTTCTCCTCTAGGCGGCGTGGGAGGAGAGGGCGCATGTGGCCTCCTGCTCCAAACAGTGTTGGCTCATACGTGAATGCAGCAGCCCTTTTGCGTGTAAATATTGCAATTTGTTTCCAACAAAAATTTCCTCTGAACTACCTTAATTTCCCCCTCGTTTGCGCAATCGGACATATTCTGCACCCAATCAGACATATTCTCCACCCCTGTCAAAATGTACAGCTTACTGGCCATACAAACTCGTAAGTTGTATCACTTGTATTTTTTTAGAAAATATATATAAAATTTGTCAAGCTTGTTACGCAGGGATACTTGTTAGCAAATAAATTTAAAGGTTTTTCCTGTTTTTAAAGGCTGTATTTGAAAGTAACATAATGGCATGTAGGTTTTATCGTTGGAGTCTTTCATAAACATTTTGAGCATCTTTGTTTTGCAAATTAAAAGCGATCACATGTTTTTAACATACGTTGTTAAGAATATTGTAAGCATAACAGAAGAATAATATACATAAACAGGATTACCATTGGAAAGACACCTTTTTGATATCAAGTAAATTACAACATGTTTATCAAACAAAATTCTTTCAATTTAAGCATTCAATGAAGGTACTCCAACATCATAATGAAGTGTCTCATGCATCAGCAGGAACTGCAACATTCCAAAATTTATTGCCACGGAAAATGAACTTTATGATGTCTTCAGTCTTGGGTAGGTGGAGCATCTTTTTAGTGTGTAAGTAACATGTTCATTTCATATATTGTTGCTATAGGTCACATCTGCTTCTCTAGAGTGCTTTGTAACATCTCTGAACTGAAATACAGTTTTTCATTAGGTACCAGAGAACAAGCCTTGGGCTGTATTGACAATTTTAAATTATAAGGTGGGAGATTGTGCGACTGAACGCCAGTGTAAATAGCAACACTGAGTTATTAAGAAATAAGTTTCTATTCGCAGCATCACAATCTGAACACACAGGTATTTGAGAAAAGTTATTAAAGTATTTTGTATGTAGACTTGCAATATTTAACATTTGAGTTACTAAATGAGTTATTAAAATAACTGACATTAAGTAACATTTGCTTAAATATTATTTTGGCTACCTACATATTTCAACATCCTGAGAATTATAACCACCATAAAAGTATCAGGCTGTACAATTTATTGTCATATCATACCACAAAGCTGAATTATGTACTTTTAATGCAATAGTAGGCATATCCTATATGTAAGAATGTATACTGTCTTTGAAAAGAAGGTGGGGAAAAGAGGGGGGGGGGGTGGTATTTCGGTATTTGCGCATTCCTGGGGGGGGGGGTGGTATTTCGGTATTTGCGCATTCCTGGGGGGGGGGGGGGGGATCTTGGAATTTGGTGTTCGTGGAAACCATGTTAAATTTTTATGTTTACAAGAACTTACTTCAGGTAAGTGTGACAAGATTAGTTAATATATTTAGGTGTATTCAAAAACAGTAAAATATATTTTATTCATTTGACAGTCAAAATACAATTTCATTTTCGTGCATCCTGGTTACAATTTTCTTGCAAGGTAAAAAAAATTATCAATTTATAGACTTATTACATGGGCAGTTAGTCATTTACATAAAATATTTATAAACTAAAAAAAATGGTATTGTTGCCAACCTGCAACTGTTTGAACAGCACTTCACAGCTTCTAAAAGTCATTTGGGAGGAGGTACATGCAGTTTGTTTACAAAAAACAGGCAGTCTTATGTTGTTTGTTTGCAAGCAGAGTCATCTTCAATGACAGTTCAGCTGTGGCGGAAGGATACATAGCCACCCAGATGCCATTGGCACTACTTTTATAGAACTGTCAAAATTCGAGACCACTTATATTAAATGGACAATAGTTAGGCTTCCAATATACTTGTAACGGGTTTAAATATTTCTTCATGTAAAACTTCCCGTTACATAGTGCCACTTTAGCTTGCAAATACTTCTCCTTTACAGCAGATATAACATTATGTAATTCCGAAGTAGTCAGACATTTTTTTGTTTAGTCCACATTAATGTTCCAGTATTTATATAACTTCTTCAACTTGTTTTCTAGGTGCAATACTAATGTGACCAGGTGAAACAGGAGGTCATTTTTCAATAGCTTTACTACTACTCGAAACAGTAGGTTTAGTAGATGCAACACTACTTCGACTACTCTGAGGTATCTGTAATTTATCTAAAATAACATCTAATTTACTTCCAATTTGAGTTCTCAATTCATAATTAACAAGAATTATTCATGTTTGCAAATAGTCATTTTGCTTTTTCATTTCAGTTTACGTAACTAAACCTGATGTTTTATTAATCAGTTCAACACTCATATATTGTGACATTTCTTCCATTCGTGTTTCAAGATGTTATGCAATACTAGTGGTTACAAAAACATTAATTCCACTTTTAAAACATTCTAAATGTTCATGTGTTCTAGTTTCTATATTCTGCAGTACAGTCATCACATTTGCCAAAATTTCCTAAATGTTACTAATATTCATAAACACTTATGTAATACTTTCAATTATCTTTATTAATTTCTCTTGTATGTCTGTAGATTGTGATTTACATCTAGCATAACTGTGTTTAAGTATTCCACATACCATTTATTTGCCGCATCACTATCTTTCACTGCCATACCTACATTACGTAATATATGTCCATTCAAATCACAATTCCCATCACAATTTTTGTTTAACCATGTATTGTAATGGCTATGTCCAAACTTTGAAATACTCATTATTCTTCATCTGGAAGTATAACTCTATCAAATCCACAATACCTGCCTTTATATAGGATGTGTGTAGGCATAATTACCAGAAACCCATACTTGTCTTTCCAACAGTAAAAACACATATCTTTAAACTTTGTAAATGACATAACATCTATAATATGATCGTTGTAGATTCAAATGGTCCATTTTAAAAACAATTAACATATTTGCATTATCGTGCAAATTATGTTTTGGAATACAAGCATAACTTTGTGACAGGTAAAAACAATCAACGTTTGAATGACTATCCAAAACTAAAATACTTTTGTATCTCGCCATGAGGTTTACCACAAACATCAAATATAAATACTGAATGCTTTATTCGGAAGCACAATTTCATCTTTATTACTGAAAGGGAAATATTGCATGCATTCATGCAATTGCTAACAAAATGTTTGCTAATCGTTGATATTTCTCTTGTATTGTTTTAGAAAACACACGTACATTTCAAAATTTTAGCCATTTGGATGTTCTAAAAGTGACATAACAAGACAAGTTTTTCCCCATGAAGACGGACTGCTTATTATACACCGTATGTTTGATGGTAAAAGAATTCCATGTTTCTGTTCAGTTACATTTTCTTTCATAGATACAATTACAGGAAGATGCACACTTTGTTTTACAACCTTCAATCTCTTTAATGTACTGATGTAAAAATTATAAATGATAGCCAATATTTAGGAACATATTCAGTTGAAAACAATGGCATGTACTAATTGCATCAAAAATGGTTGTGGAGTATTGAACACATTGATTAATACATTGTCATTTGAATTGCATTTACCAAATTACAATTACTGTGGTCCAGGAACGAAATTTGGAAAGTGCTCAGCATGTAACGATCAAGGAATAAACTCTATGGATAAGGCCTGTAAAGAGTACAACAAAGTTTACGCTCAAACAAACAATTTGAAAAAAGAGCATATAGCAGATATGGTTTTAGCTGATAAAGCAGTGAATATAAGGAGGAATCCATCCAAATCCACAGGTGAAAAGCTTGGCGCTTGGGTCGAAGACAAAGTAAAGTGAGCAAGAGTTGAAACAGGTAAGGGAGTAAAACGCAAGACTAAGCAGAAAACCAAGAAAGGTTACAGCCCTTGGAGCTTTAACGGGTGGAGTTTCAGCCCTTACTAGAGTGACCAAGCAGAGAGGGAAAGGAATGTATCTTAGGTCATATAATGTTGGACAATGAAGAAAAAACTCCAAACGAGGAAAGAAGTGCAGAAAGTCTTAAATAAACTTCCAAAATGTGTACTCAGAAACACTGACATCCCGGTATTTGTAAAGATACTGAATATTCATTTTTTCGAGGTGTGAAAATGAGAAATGATTTACTAATGAAACCAAACCTCCATGATTATACGATTGTAAACTTAGATTCTAAACAAAACGAAGGACATGCATTGGGGTACATTGATAAAAAATGTAAACCAATCATTGTATTACAACAGTTTTGGTGACTTACATCCTTCAATTTAAATATGCAATTATTTAAAAAACATGCAAATTAAACATAATTACAGAACAGAATAATTACAGAATACAATAAATTGTGGACATTTATGTTTAAGATTCCTGACTATAAATAGGATAGGTAGAACGTAGAATCTATATATAATATGTCAATTATGTTGATATTAACCGGAAACTCAATGCAACTGTGTTCTGTTTATTTCCCAGCTTTGAAGTTGGATGGCGAGTGGCAAATAAGCTTAATTGAATTTGTAAATTACAACAGCATATCAAATATTGATATGCACAATCAATCATTCACATTCAACAATGGTGAAGAAAAATGTAGGATTGTGATACCGGTGGAATCATACGAACTCAAAGACTTGGCAACATTCATTAAGGCAGCATTACCGGAAAATGTATATTTTTGATTACATGGAAAACAATTCAATTTCAAATATGTTAGGTTATGAACAGAAAGTGTAGCCTGCTAATCAATTACACAAATCAATAAAACAAGTTAATATTTTGTCAGTTAATGTATGTCGTGTAAATGTAAAAATTGTGGGTGGTTCATATTTGAATGGAAAATCAACAAACACAATACATGAATTCACTTGTGCAGTGACTCCAGGCTACAAAATAATTGAAAAACAGAGTACTTTAATTTATCTTCAGGTAATAGTTAATTGTGTTGATGAAATAGTTATTACAATTGTCGATCAAAACTGTAAACTTATTAATTTTAGAAACAAAGAAATTACAGTGAGATTAAATTTAAAGAAAAGTATATAAATACTTGCATTCTGTGTGCATTACAATCGAAATGGGTATTGTATATCATAGTCAATATGGATGTAAAGTAGGCAGTTAAGTTAAAAAAAATCTATAAAATGATGTAAATGGAATCATAAAGTGCTCAGTTCAATTAAGAACCCAGTGAGATTAACACAGGATAACAAATTTTTTTAAGAGAATTAGGATATAAATTTAATAGAAATGAAATACATACTTAATGTTGAACAGCACATAACACAATCACTAATACTGAAATACATGTATACGAAACGTTCCGAGCAGGACCGTATACATTTCCATCAGCAATAAGAATTCATATGCAGAACCATGACATTTACAGGTTACCATCAAAATCAAGTCTACGCTTCAGAGGAACAATTAAAAAGACAGCCGATGCAATTAATCCAGTCACTACACGAATAGTGAGAAACAGAATACTTCATTTGATTGACAGAATTGTATATGTGCTGAACTGCACTGAAATCGACTAAACTCGAGATGTTGGAATCACATCTACAATAAAAAACTATCTCTCGCAAATTTTAAACAATCTTGACACAGGGATTACGGCAGGCTGGCATCATGGTAACAATTACAAACTGGAAATAAACCTAGGTGGGGAAATAAAAAGCTGTAACAACCTTGAGTATGGTACTTGGATTCACTGAAAATTATAGGCATGCTATAGTAAATGCCAAACAAGAATAAGTTATTCTATTAGGTAATACGCACTTAAATGCTATATGCGACATAACCAATAATGACGAAGGTATAACATCTGAGCAAAACAGTGTAGAATGGTTGATGCCACATATTGAAATCAACACTAGCAAACGCGTAAAGATTCTAAAGTATATTGAAAAAGGGAAGAACCTAGATCTTGCATTTAGAAGTTGGCGTCTGGAGACATTTCCTTCATTACCAGCATCAGACAAAATTGCATGAAATGTAAAATCAAGCTTCTCACAGAGGTGTACAAAATTCCTAGCATGGAAAAATTTCCCCAGAACATAAAAATTTAGATCAAAATTTCCCCAAAAATATTAAAACATATTTTATAACAAATCCTCTACGGTATTGATGAACATTGTAATACATTACAATTTACAGTAAATAGTTGCACATGCACACTTAGCAATTTAGGTAATTTAAAAATGAGATATTAGCATAAAAATTTTTTTATACCACCGAAGGGGCCATGGTGGCTGAGCAATATGTACGCTCGCCTCCCACCAATGCAAACTGGATTCAAACTACGGCTAAATCACAGAATTTTCACGAGTGGGAATGGTGCCGGATGAAGCCATTGGTGGATGGGTTTTCTTAGGGATCTTTTGTTTGCCTCATCCCTTCATTCTGGCGCCACTCCATATTCACTTTAATCACCCTCATCGGCTCTCAAGACCTCACTGTTAAGAGCCGCCCAAATCTCTTCATTCACTCACCCCCCCCGAAACATGTTTAGAAATTTGTCAACATACAGTACATTTTAATGTTTTAACTTTATTTTTAATAAAAGTAAAAAAAAATAAGAACAATGAATAGCTTTTCACTTATGCTATAATTTGTTCACTATGTTCATAAACAAAAGTATTTTTGGAAGCTGATGGAAATATGTGTTAGTCAATGTCACACTACGTACTATTTGTTGCTTTAAGTAAACATACAAAACAATGGGTAAATTAATTTCACATAAATTCTTCAAAATCGGAGAATAAATGCAGCACTCAAAAAAACTATCATAATATATTTTTAATCTTAAGAAAGGGCAACTTAATCAATTAATATTATAATGTATATTCCTAGGGTAATACCCTGAATAACGAATTCATTTCCAATACATTTTAGTAACAAATCTGGAAAAAAAAACATCAAAATCATTAAATCCCGAAATAATATGTAAAACCCACAAATCGAAATGAAACTCTTAATTTAATAAAGAAACATTAAGTGTAGAGAGACAGTCATTCAACCAGGTTGGTATTTTCCCCATTTCTCCTCTGCCTATCTATTTTCCCCTGGTACTCACTCGAGTTATTTTCTACGTTCTCCATGTTATGTTCTACTGGAAACCCTCTGAAACCCTCTTTTGGTGTGAATACTTCAGACCCTGAATCCCCCTCCTTAATGTTTTCCTTATCCACCTTTCTGTTCTGCATTTCTTTATACCCATACAGTTGAGAGGTACCATCTACACTAGCTGGTGGTACACTTCTTGGTATTACATCATTTTTAACACAAGGGAAACTGTCATTCACATAACCTCTTTCAAAACGAACACCTTCACCAACAAAAGGTGCAGGAACCAGAAACCAACGATTTCGTCTGTACTGATCCCGGTGGGCGTGTACCCAATAGGAACGTGGTTGTGGACCAATCTGTATAATGGTGCCATACATTCTTAAATCAGAAATTCACACTTTGTCCCCTATCCGCAAGTCAGGTAAATGACGAACTCTGTCTCTTCTGTTACAATTGGCCGCTTGTTTCTCTTTCTGAAGATGTTCTCGATTTAGTGCCAGCCAAAGTTGTACTATTTCTTCCAACGAGGATGGGAGAAGTGGAAGTGTAGATCTCAACGTGTGGTCCATTAGCAGCTCGGCTAGACTGAATCCACAGTTCAAGGGTGTAGTGCGGTACAACAAGAGTGCCAAGGAAATATCCTAATTTTTTTTTTTTTAACAAACTCTTGGTGACCTTGACTGCTGCCTCAATGCAACCATTCGATTGAGAATAATGTGGTGAAGAATTAACTACTTGAAAATTATATGTCTGAGCAAAACAATGAAAGTTACTGGATATAAATTGGGACCCATTGTCAGCTCTTACCAAATATTTCTGGTATGCCAAGTTGTGCAAAAACTTCCCTTAACTTGCCAATAACAGTGACATCTGACATGCGCGTTAGAGGGCATATCTAAAAAAACATAGAGTAATAGTCTGTGACTATTAGGTACCACGTATCATACTTGAATAGATCTACCGATACTACCTACCAGGGCCTAGATGGCTTTTCTGCTTGTCAAAATGGTTGTTTGGGATTTTGCCTTTCTTGAATACAATTTGGACAGTTGCGGACCAGGTTTTTCTGTTGCAAAGACAGCCCACACCACCAATCTGGCATTTTGGTTCGTTCTCTGCATTTCACAATACCCAGATGACCAGTATGAATACATTTTAAACAATACAGTTGAAGTGAAGTTGGAATGATCAATCTGGTACCTTTAAGCAAAAATGAATTATGATAAGCAATGCCATTTTGGTATTACATATATGGAAGAATATACTCAAGAATCTCCTTTCTGCCTGGCCAGCCAAGTAAACAGTACAATTTAAGTTTTTTGCAAATTGGATCATTGTCTTGTTCTGCCTGAATACATGACACAATTTTATCTGTTATAGGATAACTAGAAACAATCTGGCCCACAAAAGCTTTGACCTCTTGTTCAAAATCTTTGTCCTCCTGTTTTCCACCTTGAGAGGACTCCGCAACAAACAATCCGCTACCTTTAGCTGCTTACCAGGAATATACTGAACACTATAAGTGTACCTCATAAATCGTAGGCGGAACCTCTGTAGGCGAGATTTAAGATCATCTATGTGTTTAGTCTGAAAGATCTAAATTAATGGTGTATGATCTGTTTCAAGTGTTACTTCTAGACCCAAGATATAGTGGCGGAACCTGTCAGCACACCATGTAAGAGCAACTGCCTCTTTTTCTATTTGCGAATATTGTTTCTCTCTGTCTGAGAGGCGTACCCAACAAGTTCATGCTGCCTGTCTTTTTCCTGTATAAGGAAACCCCCTAAACCCATTGAGCTAGCATCTGCACTGTAAATCTGTTTGGATCGAAATATGGTAAGGTGGGAGCTTAAGATAGCAAATATTTAATTTGCCCAAAAGCCACTTGCTGTGATGGACCCCATACAAATTCTACATCTGCCTTAAGCACAGAAAACAAAGGTTCCGAGGGTCCTGATTTTGCAGGGAGAAATATAGAAGAAAAATTCACAAGTCCTAGAAACTTCTGTATTTCAAGTTTGTTTGTGGGTGCTGGAAAGTGCTGGATGGCCTTGATATGGTCTGGGTCCACTGAAATTCCTTTTGCACTAAGGACATGCCCCAATATTTCACCTGGGTGACCCCAAAGATACACTTTTTCTCACTAATGGAGATACCTGCATTTTCTAGTTTTTGAAGAACCTTCCTCAATATAGTACCATGTTCAGCCATGGTAGGTGCAAAGATCAGAATGTCATCCACATAGAATGTAGTATCCTGTATACCATCCAGAACTTGTGCAATTTTAGTGGAAAAATATTCAGGAGCACATAATATACCGAATGGCAATTTCTTAAAGAAAAATCTCCTAAACAGAGAAATGAATGTTGTCAAAAGTTGGCTTTGCTTGTCCAATTTACCTGGTAGAAGCCTGAATTCACATCTAATTTTGAAAAGTATTTCACCCCGTTAACTGTGACAATGTAACCTCCATACTATTGATAGGAAAGTGTGGTCTACGAACACATCTATTCAACTCCATGTAGTCACCACAAATACAAACTGTGTCCCCCTTTGGCACAACTACAATGGGCACCACCCATTCTGTAGGTTCGGAAATTTGTTCAATTATCTCCAGTTTCTTCAAACATTCTAATTCTACTTCGAGCTTACCCAAGAGAGGTATGGCAACAACACGAAAGACAGATTGAATATAGGGGGTGCAATTATCTTTTAGAACAATTTTAATTTCTCCTTTTACTTCCCCCAAATTTTTAAAAAGAGGCTGGGAAATTCCTTTCGCACATTGCTCTGAGATGTTTGCAAGGAGGTTATGTTTACACTGTAGTTATTTACATGTTCTGCTACACTTTGGTTTACACTTTTATTTACAATTTCTGCTGGGAACATTACCTTTTCCCCATTAACACACACACAATTTTCAGCTTCAGTAGTCCTGCTCTGCCTAATATGGGTGTCTTAATAGAAATCACGTACACACTACTCTCGGTTCCTGGAGCAATAGAGAGTTTGATCACTTTGTGACTCACCTTGCTGATCTTGCACATTAAAAACTCGGGATGTACTTGCACCCATACAAACCACTGCCTAATGCCCCTGCTTGGAGCAGCTGAAGCACTTGGAGCCCCTGGCTGGACACTGTGCAGCAGTGCTGCCCCTTACCACAGAATCAGCACTGCACAGCAGTATGCATAGCTCCCTGCGGTGTTGGTTTAGGAAAACATGAGCTCACGTTTAAGCCAAAACTTGAGGTCTTGCCCATGGCTGCCAGTGTCTGGCATACCTGCGAACGGCTCGCATGAGAAATTAATTTTGACACTTGCGCAGTGGAAAAATTATGTTATTCACGGGGAAACACTGAGGCACTATTTGAAGTATGGTGCCAAAATGCTCATCGTATTCTACGCTTTGAAAAAGATGCATGAATAGCTCCGTAAATCAAATTTAACATTGAGAAACTTGCCCAGGCTGTGAACGACTTCGAGAAATAGTTTTTCTTTTTTAAATTAATGAATAATTCCGTATATGGAACAACATTGCAGAATGTCTGCCGGGAAAGAAACGTCAGAGTTGTATTGCAGTACGACACAATTTACAGGGCAGCAGAATTGATTGGGCGTCCAACTTTCAAGACAAGAAAAATCATCAATGAAAATCTAGTCCTAATCAAAATGTCAAAGAGCTGTGCTACGTTTAACAAACCTTTGTACACCGGTGTTGCCATTCTCGAGCTATCAAAATTGACCTTGTACGATTTCCATTACAACTACATGCATAAGAAGTTTCTTCACCGAGCTTTATACCTGTTGTACTGCAATTCCAATTCCCCGTTGTATGAAATTTGCTGTCATGATGTGTACAAGTCAATAACCCCAGATTTGAAAGTGAGGTTTGATAATTCCAACTATGCGCTTGATAATCTGCAAGGATTCAAACTATTGAACAAAGGTGTGACGGGAGTGATGAAGGATGAATGCACCAGCTGCATATACACATTTTGTAGGCCTGCACCCCAAACTTTACACATATATTGTTGTGAATGAACAATATATATGCAAAGTGAAGGACGTAAAGCCTAATGTGTTGCAATCACTCCATTACAAGGATTATCAGGAGTGCCTCGACCATAGTTGGGATTCAATTTCAGTTCTGTTCGTGTGGTCATGTCTATAACAGAATGCATGATAAAACTGGCCTTATCAAGTATGGACGACAAACACTTCATTGAGCCGGAAGGTGTTTTGATGTTACCTTGGGGGCACCACAGGATCATAAGCTAAATTGTTTCCCCAACCTTTACTCGCTGCAACAACACCAAAGACCTTGCAGCAGCACCTGCCTGCCGCATCAAGACCAGCGAGCCGGTCAACTGCCACAACTGCCAACCACAACACCACCTGCGAGTGAGCTGTAACAACTATTCTGAGCCCACACATACATCATCAACAGCTGCAACAACTGTTCCGAACACACACCTACAACATAACTAGTCACAATATCATTCTACCAGAATTGCTAGTCACTAGATTCGAACCGAAGACCTGTTACAGACCAGTCTGCATCATCATCTGCATGACAGCTCGCCTGTCTGCTTGACCGGCTGGTCCACTTCCCGTCTGCCTGCAAGGGGTAATGGAATAACCATGCCTCCTATAAAAACAACATCTACTACTTGCTAGACGTTCAGATTCAGCTTGGTTTGTCATCTTGTAAAAATTGCGTGCTTCGGAAACCCTCCAAATATGCATACAGTTGTGCGCTTTGGAAACCCCTGATTATGAGAAAATAAGTGATATAGAGAAGAATTAAGTGATTACTGATTGTGAGAATACTGAAGTGTATATAGAGAAGGCTGAAGTGATTATGAGAAAATAAGTGTAAATAGAGAAGAATGAAAATATTACTGTAACATATAAATAATATTTTATTAATATGTTACAGTGCTAAATATTCATAATACCAAAAGTACATTTGAAAGAATAGTTGTGATGTTAAATTTTTTTTTAAAGTGTTTTGTGTGTAAATGGTGTTTATTTTGAATTAAACAAAACCAAGGTATGTAATAAATAGTTAAATTAATTTTTGTGTGTTTTATTTTAAATCCTCTTGTCACTACAGTGTACAAAATGTTTAACAAGCTTGTGAGAATAGATGTGTTGGGGTTATATGTGATAGAACACTCAAATTAAAACCTATAGTCTGCCCACAGAGTTTAACATATTATTGATAATTTCACCAAATAATATTAACGATGAATGTTTATGAAACAAGAATACTTTAAATGATTAACCAAGCAAGATACAAATGGAAACAAAACTGTTGACTAATATGTGTGTGTGTGTGAAACAGCGAAAAACAGTTTGGGAATATAATTTTCAATCACTAACCCAAGTGTTTTTACTAACAAATACAGAAAAAAATTATTTAATAAGTTATAAAATTGCTGGAATTTGTTGAATGCACAGGTGAGAGAGATTGAAAACGAATAGTGAGTAAATTTAAATAGTTCACACACCAACCTTGTCCAATATATTACAAATGTATTATAAAGAAAAAATTTTTTTTTGGCTGGAACATAACACATAATTTTCAATGACTAAACAGCAGAGTCGTTACATAAAAATGGAAATGAAACATGTGTAAAGAGTTATAAAATATTATTTGTGCATTACCTAAAAACAGTTTGGGAATAGCACAAGGAGTGTGAATGAATGAGTCAGCGAGACCTGTGTGCAGCACAGTGAAACTTCCGTCTACTGACACAATAACATGGCAGACAGCACGGGAGCGTAGTCCGACATAGCTGTGACTTGTGGACCTACACGTTACGTGCTGGAGCAGCACAAATAGTACAATTTTAAAATGAAGGAACATTCTTACAACGTAAAATTACCTTTACTAAAAATGGTGGAACACTATATAGCTAGTCTTACAATTCATTTACACGGGCTGGGAAATCAAAAAGACATTTTTGTGTGTAAATATTTACTGATTCTAACAAGCATAGATTTCACAAAGTTTCTACAGTGTTTGAAATATTTTACATTTTAAACGTACAACTGTAATTAAATATGTAATGTAATTTGTTACGTTTCCTTTTAAATGAAAATAGCCCCAGTAAATGAGATCTTGCATAGTAGGTTTGCTTGATATTATATTCTGTCGATTGCATGAGTCATAGGACAGTGTTAATTGCCTCGGATAGCTATTTATACATAAGCTGTAAATTCTTTGTTAGGAATTGGAAATTATTGCGCAATTCAAATATACATAGCTTTGACGAGTCTCGATCTAACACTACTTCATATAGGTATCCCTTTATCTGAATTGTGGGATTCACTGTTAACTAAATGCTGGTTGCGAACCTAAGATGGCTATCTTATTGCAAATGTTTGGCTAGCCTCTCGGGCTTGATGCTTGCATCATTATTTTTTTACATAGTAATTGGGGCATGAGTTTGCTTAAAACCAATTTATGTTAGCTAGCAAATGCTGTTGCATAGCTAGTCACTGCCCTTCGACAGAACAAGGAGGGTGTGAGAGAGAGGGAGAGATAACTGGTGGCGATGAGTTGCGTGCTCTGGCAACAGGGCGATGAACTAGCTACACACTTCCTTACTCGCAGCCCAGCCGGGCTGGTCGCTCGCTCGTTCCCTTCTGTAAGGTGGTTGCTCAGGTGTGATGAGCGGGCAAGAACATTTTATTTATATACATCTCCCCTGTTGTTATTGCTAACATAAGAATTTTACCAATAACACAAATGTACTTTTAATACCCAAATGTAATTTTTCTTCACTAAGTTACAAGTTTTTTAGATGATATGCCAAATTACTGAAAAGTAAATATTGATGAAAACAAAAAATACTGAATGCAATATTTTTTATCACATAAAATGATAATAAAAACTTTGTAAAAACTTATGCAACTACATGCAGATGAATACTAGAATAATTTTAACTAAGTTTTAATAGTAACTTAATTTTTTCGTAATTTTTTAAATATAATTTTAAACTTGAAAAACTTTTGTGTAAATCAAAGGACATACAGTCTATTCACGACTGGAATTAGCTTTTGAAAATGAACCTTTGAAAAACACCCTAGGCATTACATGTAAACCTGTTTTTTTTTAATAACCTGTATTCCACAAATTATAACACTGTGACTAACTTTAGAGTACTGTATTATTGAATAAATGAAACTTTACCTTAGTATCTTCTATAGCATGTAATATTTATTTAGTATTAAGAATGAATTAATAACAGTGAGAGCAGTGATGTGTTGGCAACGGATAGTAAGTAATAGTTCACAGATAATTTTTTTAACCTAGTTTTATTGTATGCTATTTGTAAATTAAACGTTGCCTATTGGCATATTTAAATATTTATAGTCCATTCCCTATTGGAAGGACTTTCTCAGAGCCCTGCTAAATATCTACTTGCAGGCCCATTTCGTATCCTTCTGCCAAATGTAAACAAACATTGCCATATGACTGCCATGTAGTATCTGTCAAAATCAATGTTTACATTCCATTGTGTGTGTGTACATATGTTCGTATACTTTCGCTACACCTAAAAATAAACATTGAAATGTGACTTCTACTTTTATACCTGTCAAATGTGTTGTTTACTGTTTACAACTTTTCAAAAAATTCTGTCATATTCCAAAAAACCATTCCGTATGAATAACAGTTTAGGCCTCTAACATTATTTAGGTCAGGTTTATGATGTTCTAAAAATGCCTGAATTGACGAAAGTTCTTACGGTTATTTTACATTAACATTTTTGTTTTCCACAACATAGCTCAATAAATGTAATGCACATTAGTATTTTGCCACGACTGTGTTTAACACTGTTACAACTGCGAGGTAAAGGGCTGTACCTAATTATCCTTTTTTTATTGATGTGTGTTGGGTTATTTCTTTAAAAGAACGACCTCAATAAATATTAAAACAAAGGAACAACAAAATGAAGAGGCACATTAAATTCAAGCACACAACTTGTGTTGCTCATTTTTGTTATACAAACTTTAAAAGATAGCGATGAACATGCACACAAATAAGCCTACGATAACTTATTCCGCTCATATATCTATGTATTGCTACTTACTGTTATTAGGTTTATTGAAATTTATCAAGCTGGATTTAGTATTTTCTTCTGGGATTGTGGCAAATTACGTTACACGACAGTGTTTCAAACCTCTTAGGGCAAAGGTACAATGTTGTGATATATAAACAGACGTGGATGTAAATAATTAACTTCCTCATAAAAACAGTTCACAGTTAAAACATATAAATAGTGCTAATCAAATATTTGAAATCATGCACACACATGGGCAGCATACCGACCACGATACACAAAGAAAAGCCATTTCACAGACGCAACAATTAACGAAACACACATCACAGTATATTTACTACTGTCATGGAAACAGATTTATCACAATATCGTAACTTGCCTGGGTAGGTTTAAAAAACACAACGTCTACAAACGTGATGTGGTAATTTGAAGTATTTTTCGGAGTAAAAATAATTTTTGTTTTGTTTGACAAAAAGCAACACGCCATGTTATGGCTCGACACATCTGCCAACTTCACTTGGTAATTGCCCCGCCATCATATCAAAATATATTAAAATAAGTATTGAAACATTAAAATCTCTTTTCAGTTGTAAGTTACAAATTCAAAAATAATTATTTTGCTGTAATAAGTATGAAATATGCTACAATTGAAAACATGTGTAATTTCTTCCTTATTAGCGAAGTGAAATTTCCCGAGTATGAAAGAGATGAAGAAAGAGAGAGAGCGAGAGAGAGTGACAAGTCTCGCCCTGCAGACAGTTTTCCTGTTGCTTTCTTGGTCGATTAAACAACACATACCATTACGACCTACTCACAATATTTTTCGGTGTTAATTGTAAACTGTAAAAATGAGATATTTGCCATCAGGGCTACCTAAATATTTAAATTTTTCAATAGGCACCGTTTAATTTACAAAAAGTATACTAAAAAATGAGGTTAAAATAATATTTTAACTGTGAACTATTTCTTACCGGTCATTGCCAACACGTCGTTGCACTCGCTGTTGTTAATTCATATTTTAAAAAGTGATAAATATTACAAGTTATAGAAGATATTAAGGTAAAGGTTTATTTATTCTATAATACAGTGCTCTAAAGTTAACCACAGTGCTATATATTTGTGGAATACAGGTTATTGAAAAAACAGGTTGACATGTTATGCCTATAGTGTTTTTTCAAAGGTTGATTTTCATAAGTCGCTTCCAATCGGGAATGGACTATAGGTAGCCCTGATGGAAACATACCTCATTGTTATAGTTTAAAATAACAGCACAAAATATTGTGCGTAGGCCCTAGTGACACTGTTTATTTTATAGATTGAGGAAGCAACTCTCGGCTGGGCGAGGTTTGTCGCTCTCTCTCACTTTTTTTTCTCCCCCTCGAGAAGTTTTGCATCGTTCAGTAGGACACAAAATAATGATTTTTGAATTTGTAATTTACAACAGAAAAGAGATTATAATGTTTGAATACTTACCGTATTTCAGCGTGTATAGGCAGCACATTTTTACAAGAAAAATTGACTACAAAACGTGGGGTGCTGCTTATATACAAAATATTGGCATTAATTCCCCCCCCCCCCCCCCAAACATGTTTAGAAATTGGCCAACCTAAGTACATTTCAAAAAATTTGATGTGCACTATTTATATGTTTTGACTGTGAACTGTTTTTATGACGAAGTTAATTATTTACATCCACGTCTGTTAATTTATTACAATGTTATATCTTTTCCCTAGGTGTTTGAAACACAGTCGTGCAACATGATTTGCCACAATCGCAACAAAATACTAAGCCCAGCCCGATAAATTTCAATAAACCTAATAAACAGTAAGTAGTAATACATAGAGATATGAGTGGAATAAAAGTTATGGTAGGCTTATTTGTGTGCATGTTCACTACTATCTTTTAAGTTTGTATGACAAAAAATAAATGACATGAGTTGCATGCTTGAATTTAATGTGTCTTTTTCGTTGGACTCATTGTTCCTTCATTTCAATATTTATTCAAACTGAGCCCATTATTTTAAAGAAATAACCCAACATATATCAGTAACAAGAGGTTAAATACTACAGTTCTTTACCTCGCAGTTCTAACAGAGTTAAACACAGTCGGAGCAAAATATTAACGTGCATTACGTGGAATGTGCTATGCCGTGGAAAACAAAATTAGTTAACAATGTAAAATAACCATAAAAACTATCGTCAATTCAGGCATTTTTAAAACGTCATAAAGCTGACCTAAATAATGTTATAGGCCCAAATTGTAAATATTCGTACCAAATGGTTTTTTGAATAAGACATAATTCTTTGAACAGCTGTAAACAGTAAACAACACATTTAACAGGTATAAAAGTAGAACTAACATTTTAATATGTTTCGGTGTAGCGAAAGTATACGAACACATGTACACACAAACTTGCATGGAATGTAAACATTGATTGACAGATGCTACATGGCAGTCACATGTCAATGTCTCTTTACATTTGGCGGAAGTATATAAAACGGGCCTGCAAGTAGATATTGAGCAGGTTTCAAGAAAGTCTGTTCCAGTAGTGAATGGACTATAGATTGCAATACATGAGTGGGAATAAAGTATGTTCCTTATATAATAAATATCCAGTAACAAGTATACACGCTTATTTAAACTTGGTGATGTAGCAAGCTGTCGTCTGGGGCAGGGCTGACGCGAGACCGATGAGGGTAAATGGTGGGCAGCTATATCCGTGCGCGATGTAGAAGTTCAGCAGAATAGAGCTATCGCCTTGTGTCTTGAGTATGCTTATACATAGCTACACCACATATAGTATAAAAGACATTAGTTTACACCTAATATTTAAACGTTTTAACAACAAGGAAAATCAAAATCAGAAAGTTTTTCTAATAACATTTTTTAAAAATAAATATGTTACGAGGTGAGGTAGAATGAACATTAAGTTACTGTAAATAATACTTATTGACGTAGTGAGAAGAAACACAACTAAGTATAGGCCTGGCGGGTTAACAGGTGTCACATTCGTCTACAGTATTCAGCCGGTGGTTGGAGAACGAAGTAGCGGAGCCGTTACTTAGTTGGCACGCCAGATAATTAGTATTCGAGCATTTCCAAGACTCACAAATTGTTTTAATATAATTTATTAGAATTTCACTTCAAACGAGTTGTAAAATGTGTGTGAACAGGAGATGTGGTTATCTCGGTGCATGCATTGAATAGTAGCAGGGATAAACTTCGCAAGCTCTCAGTTGAATTTTTCTTACTTCACCCAAACAGCACATCCTTCCGAAATTGAATAAAAAAACAGGTATTATATGAAAAGAACATAACAGACAGTCTTTATATAATAAGACGAGACATGAAATTACCTTATACTTAAATGAAGTGCTGGGAATAAGTCTTTATTCAAATATTATATCAAATTAAATGTATGGTTAGCATGATATTGAAATTGGCGGGAAACATGACTGAACATATAAAACAGTCTTTATTCACAAACTAATACCTTACTAACATAGTATAAGAATACAATTGTATATAACAACGATAGAGGACGTGTTGGAGCTTTTGTTGTATATAACAACGATAGAGGATGTGTTGGAGCTTTCGTTGTATATAACAACGATAGAGGACGTGTTGGAGCTTTTGCCAGGGTGAAAGGCACCCAAGCCTGGCAGAAACCGCAGTTGAGCAAAACAGAGCCGGTGTAGGCAGATAGCTGGAGCGATGCACAAGCTGTTAGCCAGCGATGGTTCATAGTAAAAATTTACACACTAACTGACTTTGGGTGGCAGAGTTACAGTCTCCGTGCGATGTGGCAAGCTATGTAAATGTCGGTAAATGTTGGCCTGCACGCTACAACACATTTTTACATGTCATTTTGAACAAATGAGAATAGATTTTGCTTATACAGTATGGAAAATAAACAGTCTCATAGATCAAAGTTTTCAACCACTGAGTGGGAAATAAACACACTTTTTATATAATAAAATTAACTTTACTGAAACAAACTTATTATGTAATAATAATACAATTAACTTATACTATAAAGAAAATTCACGCACTTCATTTAATAAAATAATAGGTGTTGGGAGCATTGGACTGTCAGTGTTGATTGGGCTGTCTGTGGCGGCTGGGAGGCCGGTGGCGGTTGGCCTTGAGCGGCGCTCAGGCCGTGGGGTTTACCTATCATTATACACTGCACGGTATGGACGTGCAATTAAGGTGTAGATGGTCATATAATTAATGTCTCGTTGCTTGTAATTGATTAATGTTTAATGGCTAATTTGTTGCGCATAAATAGTAATTGTTTAATGTTTAAATTAACTCAGTATTTGTGATTGATTGATTTGCTACTTAGTAATTGTCTCAGTGGTTGTAATTGATTTGTTTTATTTGTGTCTGTATGTCAGTGCTATTTAGTTTCTCTGAATATACTTTTATGTTTCGGTGATTTGTTTAGTTATGAATTTAATGTTTCATTGGTAAATCATTTTTTGTTGCGGTATATTATGTTTCCGTGATTAGTTTAGTTATACATTTAATGTTTTATTCCTATCTACTTTTTCGGTGCTTGTTTAGTTACTAATTATTATTCAAATACTATATTTATTTAAGTCAAAATTTGTTATTTTGCAAACACTCGATTATTACACAATTCTGAGCTCACCATCTAGCATCACAGCTCAGTTGCGCACCAAACAGCGAAGAAGCAGCACCGCCTCTTCCTCCAAAGCTCACTGCCTTGCCAGCCAGCGAACACGATGGAGCACTGCAGCTCCCGACACCCCCCTTACCTCTCTCCCATCATCACAGCTTATTCCAACCTCAGACTCAGACCAGCACAGAGCTCTGCCGCTCCTGACACACCCCTTACTCCTCACCGACCCAACGAGCTCATTCCCGTACCAGCCAGCAACCAACACAGACGTGCATCCTTTCCCGACACCCCCCCAACACCTCACCAACCCTCAGAGCTCATTCCCTTGCCAGCCAGTGATCACGACGGACGTGTGCCCACTCCCGGCACCCCTCTTGCCCCTCACAAACCCTCAAAGCTCATTCCAACCTCAGACTCCGAGCAAGACGGATGTACTCTGCTCCCGCTCCCCCCTAACCCCCTCCACCCACCAGAGTTTACTTCCTCGCCAGACTCCAAAAGTCAACATCTAATAAAGTTCCCTTATGAGACACTAGCTCCAAGATCAAACACACACACACACAGATATATATATATATCTCTATATGCTGCTCCCACCCCTCAAAGCTCTCAGCAACCACCAGACTTTGAAGGGTGAACATCTATGCTGCTCAGTCCCTCTCCAAACAGTACACCTCAGGATAGGGAGTACAGCCAATCACAACACATCTCTGGGGAGGGAGCCCCCAACGAAACTAACTTCACTTTTTCAAATGGTACTTGTACCACTCTTGCACCCTTAATCCAGAAGCTCCATGGTCTCATTACTGCTATAGTCCATTCACGACTGGAAAAGACTTTATGCTAAATATCTACTTGCAGGTCCGTTTTGTATCCTTCCGCCAAATGTAAACAAACATTACTATGTGACTGCCATGTAGCATCTGTCAAAATCAATGTTTACATTCCATTGTGTGTTTGTGTGTACGTGTGTTCGTATACTTTCGCTACACCTAAATATAATACCTTGAAATGTTACTTCTACTTTTATAAATACCAAATGCGCTTACTGTTTACAGCTTTTCAAAGAATTGATCATATTCCAAAAACCATTCCATATGAATATTCACAGTTTAGGCCTATAACATTATTTAGGTCAGCTTTATGATTATTAGAAAATGCCTGAATCGACAATAGTTCTTAGGGTTATTTCACATTGTTAGCATATTTCTTTTCCACGACATAGCACATTACATGTAATGCACGTTAATATTTTGCTGCGACTGTGTTTAACAGTTACAAATGTGGGGTGAAGAACTGTAGTATTACTAAGTGTTGGGTTATTTCTTTATAAGGATGGCCTCACTTGGAATAAACATTATAATGAAGGAACAACCAGTCCAACGAAAAAGACACATTAAATTCAAGCACGCAACTAGTGTAGCTTATCATACAAACTTAAAAGATAGCGGTGAAAATGGACACAAATAAGCATAACATAACTTTTATTTCGCTCATATTTCTATGTATTGCTACTTACTTTTTTTTAAAGTTTATTTAAATTTATCAGCCTGGGCTTAGTATTTCTTGGGATTGTGGCAACTCACGTTACACGACTGTGTTTCAAACACCTAGGGCAAAGGTACAATGTTGTGATAAAGAAACAGACGTAGATATAAATAATTAACTTCATCATAAAAACCGTTCACAATTAAAATGTATAAATAGTACACATAAAATATTTGAAATCATGCACGCACACAAGGCCAGTGAAAAATGACCACCACACAGCCACACCATGCCATTTCACTCGCAGCGGTTAACAAAACACACGTTAATAGACTATTTATTACTGCCATGGAAACACAGATTTATCACAACATCATAAATTGCCTATAGGCCATTCCCGACTGGAAACGACTTATAAAAATCAACCTTTGAAAAAACACTCTAGGCATAACATGTCAACCTGTTTTTCAATAACCTGTATTCCACAAATATATAACACTGTGGTTAACTTAAGAGTACTGTAGTATTGAATAAATGAAACGTTACCTTAATATCTTGTATAACTTGTAATATTTATTTCTTTTTAATTTAAATATGAATTAACAACAGCAAGAGCAGCTGCATGTTGGCAACGACCGGTAAGAAATAGTTCACAGTTAAGCTAAAATATTATTTTAACCTAGTTTTTTAGTATACTATTTGTAAATTAAACGGTGCCTATTGAAATATTTAAATATTTAGGTTGCTCCAATGGCAACATATCTCATTTTTACAGTTTAAAACAAGAGCAGAAAATATTGTGAGTAGGCCGTAACAGTGCTGTGTTGTTTTATCGAGCGTGAAAACAACTGTCTGCTGGGCGAGGCTTGTCGCTCTCTCTATTTCTTTGTCTATTTCACACTCTGGAAGTTTCACTTCACTAAGTAGTGGATATTATACATGTTTTCAATTGTAGCATATTTCATACCTATTACAGCAAATTAATGAAATATGCTAACATTTTAAACATGTATATTTTGTCTGCTACTTAACAATGTGAAATTTTCCGAGGGTAAGAGAGAAAAAGTGAAAGTGAGCGACAAGCCTTGCCCAGCCAGACAGTTTCTTCCTCAAATGGGCCTACACACAATATTTTGTGCTGTTATTTTAAACTGTAACAATGATACATGTTGCCATAGAGGCTACCAAAATATTTAAATAATTCAATAGGCAATGTTTAATTTACAAATAGCATACAAAAACACTAAGTTAAATCAATATTTCTCTATGAACTATTTCTTACTAGCCGTTGCCAACATATCGCTGTTCTAGATGTTGTTAATTCATATTTAATACAAAATAAATATTACAAGTTACAGAACATACTAAGATAAAGTTTCATTTATTCAATAATACAATACTCTAAAGTTAATCACAGTGTTATATACTTGTGGAATACAAGTTATTGAAAAAATAGGTAAACATATTATGCCTAGTTTGATTTTTCAAAGGTTCGTTTTCAAAAGTCTGTTCCAGTCGTGAATAGACTATATATACACATTATAATCAAAGTGTCCACAACATAATTATAATGATTATGTAGAACTATACCCCATAGGAGATAAATAATAGGCCTGCAAATTACTTAGAAGCACGAATTTTGGGGCACGACCCAAATTTTGGATTTTTTTTTCTCGAAAATGGGAAGACATACTGAATAGCTGCTATATACACATTATAATAAAAGTGTCTACATCATAATCATAATGATTAAGTAGCACAATATCCCATAGGAGATTAATTATAAGCTTGTAAATTACTTGGAAGCACGAATTTCGAGGTCCACATAATTTCATAATTTTTTTTTCTCAAATGGGAAGGCCTACCAATATAGCTGCTATATATACATTATAATGAAAGCATTTACATCATTATTATAACGATTACATAGCATTATACTCCATAGGAGACTAATTATAGGCCTGTAAATAACTTAGTCCCTACCTTACCCAGAATCTGAACCCAGAGCCGCATTGCAAGCCATTTTTATACAGAATGCGCCACAGAAGTCGGCATCTCTTTTACGACACTATTCCAGCATATTTCAACTTACTTTACCTAAACATTTTGGCATCGAATAATTGTAACTGCTTAAGTGTGTTACGCTATACAATGCACGCACATTTCATGTTAACTAGTAATTGGCAGTAAATGCGTGACAGCAGAGCACTTGCAAGTATGATATACAGCTTGGAATATGGCCATGCCATCTTCCACACTGATCCAGCTCCCAGATAAGATGGAAAGGTTGCTATGGTAACATTTTTTGGCCTGTTTACAACTAAACAGCACAACAGATATAACAGGGTCACATTAAAAAAGGCCCACAGGGATTCTACCATCATAGACATTGCACGTTGCCAAAAAAAACTAAAACTGAAAAATACAATTTCGGTCGTAATGAATCAGTAAAATCTATCTCGGCGCTGAAAGGCGGGAGAACAGGCGCCCACCTCCTCCATCCCCTCCTTTATGTCACCATCTCATGACCACCTGCTGACAGACCACACGCCTACCTCACTGCACACTTTCCACTTATTTATTTATTCAGGCCAGGACATAAATTTCCCTTTGGTATAACCGAATCCATGGTATAACGGGACACAATATTCCGGGCTTCCAATAATAAATTAGTAACATTACCACTAAAAGCCAAAAGGAATAAATAGGTATATAAATAAATGACAAAGTATAAATATGTAAGTAAAAAGATATAATAGTCATATAAGAATACAATCAAATTATGTCATGTATAATATCTACAAGAGTCAATTACAAATACAAGATGTAAAATTTTAATGTCAAATTGTTAAAGAGACAAAATTATCATGTAAGTGGTATAAAATAATGTAAATAGTAAGGCTTCACCTACCCAGAAATAACTATGACTCTATAGAGTATGATTAATAACTGAAAGGGACAGTTAAGGACATTATCATATCACTGCAACGTAATTCCCAGGGCAACCCCGTTGGCATGAAATCAGGTCCCTGCCAGGGAAGGGCCTTCATTTAATGCATCCAACGGGTCCACAGACAGTCTCTGTGATGCAGTCCACAACTACTGGCCGCCACTGCAAATACGTTCCCCGCACTACGACAGTCGAGGACCACCACTATTTTGACCAGGAGGGTGTTGTTATGGCTGTCAAGCATACGGACAGGCATAACGACACCTAGGGAGAGTTGGTCAGACAGGAAAGCGGAAGGAGGAAATCGAGAACACGCGATCAGCCCATATAAATGCTTAAACAACAAGGTTGGGAGCCATCATTGCTGCAAGACTCATGCAAATGTCTGCTTCCGAAGGCGCGGCCATTGGGGACGATTGATGCAGCAGACACGTGACCTTCCAGGCGGAATGGGCCTGATCTAATCAATTCAAAGTGTCTTATAACAGTAGTGAGCCAAACTGCTATTTCTGGTGTAGAGAGCTCAAGTAGAGCCCCCATTTTTAAGTAAATTTTAGTCACATCCCTGACATGGCTGTAGGCAATTTGTATATTGTTATTAGAACAATAAACACTATTTTTGCACGTAACCAATAATACTGCATGTATGTGATTCGTTACTTGGGGAGACTAACCAGTAACCAAAACAAATAAACATAACACTAAAATTACCACTGCCATGGATAATCTCACTTTGTTCAAGTGCTTATTGAGTCTGTCTATAAAATTATCATAAATGCAAATGTGATAATAATATGCTAAATTGTACTCTAATATGAATTAAATAAACATACAATAAACCAAACAAAGCTGCTTTCCAACAACTATTCATCCTACATCACTACCAAATTTACTGGGGCTACACCAGTAAATGTATCAGCTAGAAGATGTGCAGTTAGAATCAAGAGGAAAATATTCAAAGGTTGGCTTCAAAAGTGCTTGGTAACAAGTGAATCAGCTATTTCTACATGTTTATGCATTCCTTGAAAAGCAGGGTATTCAAATATGAGGATAGCACAGAAAGTGCTTTCTGGGACTTCCTTACCTTATAAGAACCACACATTTTTCAGTAACTGGATTAAGAGCATATGTACGTGGCAGGAATATGCCACTGCAGATGGAGACAATTTTGAACGATACAGATATGTTTACTGCTTTCCACAACTTGTTAGTTAGGCACAAAATGCAGTTAATTTTCCAAACAACCTGGTAAAACAATTACTTAAGTTTCATTTAATACCTAGACTCATTTAGTGCTTGGATGCATAGGACAAATTTCCCTCTTCTTCTTCTCATATTTTGCACACTTTTTTAAATCCTACTGCTTAAGAAATGTACAAAAAAAAACTTCAGTATATTTATTATTCTTTAATGTATTGTAATACTTACCATAATGGTTCATCTAATTATTTACATTTTTTATGTATTTATTATTCTTCTCTACAACTCACGTAAGTATGGTAATCACTATTGCCCTATGTGTATGTGTATAATAATCTAACCTATGTCTTAACATAACAACCAAGCAAGTAATAATCAATTTATGAGTTAGATACAACAAATAGTCACTCACATCAAATTCCACATCAAACTCGTATTTGAGCAAGTTGTGGATGTACCAGCATTTTCCAAACCACCTTGTGCCTTCCTTGTTGGACTCCAGTCGAAACCAGTCATTGTCTGCACTCTTGTTATTCTGTACATACTGAAATACACGAATACATACATATTTTAACATAAAGGACATAAGTTACTTTATATAACAGCATTGCAAAGAGTCAACATTTGATTCTCATACATATATTCACTCGCAATTAGGCTACCGCCTGGTGGCGAGCTCTCTCAACTCTCCTTCACCCAACCAACTCCTTTTCCACTCCCTTCCTGAATTTACCAACCCCTCTCACAGGTACCAATTCCTCCCTCAACACATTCCACTCCCTCACAGACCTCACAAGCATGGACTGCCTACCCCACTCCGTTCTCCTCTACACCCTCTGAAGCTTCTCACTGTTGTTTCCTCTTCCTCTAAACACCCTCTTACCTAGCTTGCAGTGTAGCCCTTTCCATCTGCCCTCTTTATTCCCCACTCCGTACATCCTGACTAACCGTTCAACTTTCTTCCTGTCCTTCAATGAGATCCACCCCATTTCTTTCATCATCACTGATTGCCTATAGTTCCCTTCTTCCTCACCATCTTACCTCTGCATTCTCTACCTACCCTTAACCCATCTTGCTGCCTTTCTCTGCACCTTTTCCAGTTCTCGCACCTCCACCTCCACATACGGGCCCCATACTGCTGCAGCATATTCTAACAGTGGCCGTACCATTGTGCCATACGCCTTCTCCTTCACTTCACAGCTGACTCCATTCAGCACCCTTCCCAGCATACCCAGAGCCCTTCTTCCCTTTGCCACCATCCTCTCTACCTGTTTTTTCCACCTGAGGTCTCCCTGTAGTACAATCCCTAGATAGTTATATTCTGCTGCTTCTTCTATCTCTTGTCCCTCCTATCTGTATATGTCCCTGCTTATCATCTTCCTTGTGAACCTCACTACCTTAGTTTTTCTTACATTTATCTTCATTTTGTTTTTTCTGGTCCACAACCATATGTTATCAATGTCCGCCTGCAAATTTCCGCCCCCCTCTCCCACCTCAGCATATACAACACAATCATCTGCAAACAATCTGATTTTTCCTCTAATCCCCAAACCCATGTCATTTACCAATATGGTAAATAACAAAGGACCCAGCACGCTTCCCTGTGGTACCCCTGACGTAACCTCCTCTTCCTCCGATATTGCCTCCCCCACTTTCACCCTCTGCCTTCGCCCCCTGAGAAAGTCCCCTATCCATTCCATACCCTCCTACTGGTATCAGCGCCTCCATTTTCGTCATCAATGTCCCATGGGGCACCTTATCAAATGCCTTCTCAAAATCTATGAAGCAAGCATCCACCTGCTTCCCCTCATCAACTACCTGCACCAGATCCTCTAATAACCCAGCCAGCTGAGTCTCACATGAGGATCCCCTCCTGAAACCTTGCTGGGACTCCTCCAACCAATTCCTATTGTTCATAACCCTCACCACATACTGCACCACCAGCCTCTCCATTACTTTTCCTGTACTTGATGTGAGACTCACCGGTCTGTAGCTGCCAGGCCTCCCCCTGTCATCCCTGCTTGTGTATACTTACCACCAAAGCATCCTTCCAATCTTGTGGTAACTTACCCTCTCCTAAGGACTTTTTAAACAGCACTTCTATATGTTATATGTGGCCTAGTTACAAACAACTGACTTCTGCAGAGTGGATAACATTAGAAATTAACAAGGCATTAACATAAAAAGGGTACATTTTGACTTGGGTATTTCAATAAAACCTATCATGTTCACTTGGAATATGGAGGGTGGAGAGATTTGGGTGGCTAACATCGAGGTCTTGACAGCCAATGAGGGTGAAATGAGATGAGTATGGAGCAACATTGCAATGCAAGGGCAGGGAAAATGAGAGATCCACAAGAAAACCCACCAACCAGTGGCATAATTTGACACAATTCCCACATGTGAAAATCCTGGAAGCAACCCCATTTGCAAATGTGGGATGCAAGTAGTCTAACCACTACACCACTGTAGCCTCTTCACTTAGAAAAGCTTGTCAATGTCTTATCTTTTGCTTGGTTTGTGACTCTGTACAATGTGATGATGTGGACAATTACAACTGGGATGAAGTGTGTAATCTTTGTTATCTTTGCTTTTTCAAAATTAGTTCTTTTACTATGTTGTCTGTTCACATATTTAACAGAGTGAGGAAAACAAAGTAAATAGAAGTTGGCTACATCCTAAACTATATAATAAATTAAATATAAAGTTTAATAATGTAGCTGTTAATTTAAAGAAAGGATTTTATTTTCAGAAAAGTAGCTATATTATACATACATAAATCTCAATATGGTTGTGCAGTGGAGAGACAACACATTGAAAAATGATAAATCCTATTACAGATTTCTATGGGTTGTAGATGGCACGTAGTAGGTAAAGATTTTATGAGGAACTTATGACCAGAAACATAGTTGACACAAATCAGGAATTCCAATCTCCTGCCTCAATTAGGTCAACAAGTTCTTACTTGCATGTACTACGAGAGCTGCTCGATATTGTGACCATAACATTTGTTGCACACACTGAATCTGTAGTATCTTATTTCACGTATAAGTGTACATTTCACTGCATCCCTCACTTGCTTAAAACATTATATTCTCGTTGTACGCATATCTGCCAACTGTACTAATAAATTTGTAGTGTTGCAGGTTATGTATTTTTTAATAGTTTTTATAATAATTTTAAATCAGATTTTTGATTAAATTCACTTTTTCTTTTGCAAGCGAGTATAATATTTTTATTCTCTTTGTGCCATGTGGGATATTAAGATTATATCAGTGTTTGATGTTTGTAGCCATGTTTTGAAGGTTTATCAGTAGTGCGTTTGCTTTTTCAAGTTTTGAGAGTTGCAGTTGAGGTTGTGTCAGTTTGAGATAAATTTGTTTTCAACTTCATTTGCAGTTTTCCAATCATAAGCAGTATTTGTTTTAAACATCCGATGAGTTCGTTGCGACGCAGTTTAATCTAGCCAATATTTGGAAACAGGAGTAGGGATAAACATGGCTCGTGGAAGGGATTTGAGCCCCGCCAATTTTATTTTTAGTAACTTAGTTAGAGGAGAAGTGAGGAGAGGGGATAGCCATACGCCGAGCTGCAAGCTGAGAGCCCTGGGCTAGCTAGTAAATAATCAACAGATGTTGAAGAAGAAACATCAAGGCGGAGAAACTTAGCGCACACAAGGAAATGCCCACAACTGAACCTTATATTTGTTTTAAACTAACTTCAAGCATTAGGGCATAAGAACTTTTTTCTTACAAAATTCTTTCCGCTGGTGTGAGAGGTCATTAGGATGTCAGGGGGAAGGTTTTTTCACTTCTGCTTTTGTGAAAGTGTCATTTTTTAAATAAAACTGAGTAACTATTACAAAATGGGAATCCTATTTTTTTTCATTTTCAACATGACAAAATTTAATCTCATGACTCTACCACTGAAGTGAACTCTGGCTGTAAAGTACAGTTGTCAATTTTTGGACAACTGCCATGGAGCTATTAACTAGCCTTTGCCACATTACATTTATGGTGCCCAATATGGGGCTTGAGCTTTTACACATCCTGTAACACTGAAATTTACTGGCAAGCAGAACATTAATTATAACATCAAAAGCAGTTCTGAACGAGTCAGCGAGAGGAGAAACGAGCAACGCGAAGTTGTGTTCCAGGTTCCAGGGTCCAGCATTTCATAGTTCCAGTAGTCTAGAGAGCAACAAAAAATCCCTTAGACAACATACAACCATCCGCAACAGTGTACAAACATGTATTAATTCATTCATCGGGAGACGTCATCAATGAAGTCAACAGTCATCAGTCCTGATGCTTTCAGCCCATAAATACATCACAATTTATTATATTTAATTTGGAAGTTTAGGTTGTGTGGTTAGAAAAAATCGCAAGTGTGAATATTGTACATTTTTGTCACGTTTTCTGGTGTATTAAGTTTCTAAATGCATTTGTAAATTTGTTTCTATATTACAGTAAAACAGGCAGTTTGTTTACAGTTATCATTCATAATGGCAAGTCAGGAGGAAAGACAAGTAAGCACAAAGGAGAACTTTTTAGGCTTTGATGATGTGGTAAATCAGGAATCTGACATAAATTTAACAGATGTAAGACATAAATGTTTCAGATTCAGATGTTAGCAATGTAAATAGGGAAACACGTGATCAAATAGACATCCACCTGATTGTACAACTGTTGACCGAACAAAAAAAAAGCGTTTCGTGTATTTAGGTTGGAACAAAAAGAGTTGGCCGGCTCATACTACCTTCGTCAGTCACAACGACGTAGATGCCCGCCTCCAGATTGCATCATTTGCGAGGATGCCTTGGCAACTTGCAAGGAGCAGGATCAAGAGCAGCAGCAGCCACAGTTCCAGATGCCTAAGGGGCAGGTCAAATGCTCCTATAGGCTGTTCATGATAAAGTGAGCACTTTTTAAAGCCCTTATAAATTTTTCATTTCATCCAATTTCTATCTTCCTACTGCTTTTTAATATAAGCATTGCAATGTGACCAATAAACACAGTGTATACATTTCATCGACATCACAATTTAACGCCTGAAGCTGCAAGAAGATACATTTATTAGCGGTTAATGCCTGTTGCGAGGGCCTTAAAAATTTCTCACTTTATCGTGAACAGCCTATACATATTACGCCAGGGAAACTGCAGTGCCTATGCTGTACTTGACGGTGTGTGGCGCAAACTGCCTCATAAGGTGGGAGGGGGGTATTTTAAGCTTGCCACATTCCCCTACCCCCTTTATCCCATTTGCCGGCTGCATCGCATTCCAACAGCACAGCGCAGATCCACACTCTACTAGTGCAGTGTAGTGTAGGGTTGTGTGGCGCACAAGGTGCAAAGCAAAGAGTGAGATATTGCAGTGTTTTTTATCTTGGCTTCCTTCGGGCATATCAGGCCAGGGCCCTCACCTTCCCACTCAAAGTGTTCAATGTAAGTGTCTACATATATTTTCACACTATAATTCAATCAGTTTCAGGCATGTGACCAGCCCTAATAGGTCACAGTGTATCCAGCCAGTAACTTATAAATTATCATAAGGAGTAAGTAACATGACCGCAAAAAGGATTACCACCTTGGTCATCAGCCACACGACCCTGGGATCAACTGAGTCTGCTCTCCAAGAACTTCATGGCATCATCACCTGAATGATGCCTGGCGCCCCGGGTAATACTACCATTTTCACCAATTTTCGTAACTCCAAATTCACAGCACCTCGAAACCATTCCTCTACGCACTGAGGTACCATGACACCACGTCAATTCTTTGAATAAATTATTAATGGCAAAACTTTCAATCTATTCTGGACACATCAAAATTATTAAAGAAAATTTGTACAACTAATATTTTAGAAGCTTTCAATCTGAAATTCAACAAAATTATTGCAACATTTTTATTCAGTAGTAGATGAACTTTACATGCTTATATGAAACAACATAACATGGCACCCAAAAGACCATTTTTACATACCTACATGTGAAATTATAACATGATGCATATTACATGTAATGTTGTCATCACAATCCTGGTCTAAGATGTGAAGTCGTACCAATTCTGACCAGAGCGCATGTTTGCTATTTGGGGAGATTGTGAGTGCCAATGAAAAGGTTATGGACTGGGGGAGATCCACCATATTATGGACAGGAGATTTTCAAAATGAAGAAGAAGTGCAGAAAATTACATGCCAAGTGGAGAAATGAAGGGATGTTAAGATCTAAAGAAATGATTAAACAAATGGGTAGGGAGCTTGAAAGGAAGCTCAAACAGGCAAAGAAAGTATTTCTGGGGAACATGGTAGAAGAAGGAAAAGGCAAGGAATGGGGGAAATTGTTTAGGTATGTTAGGAGGTTAAGGGGCGGAGAGGAAGAGATCCCTCTGCTAACAGGAAAGGATGGTAGGCATGCGACAAATGACAAAGAAAAATTGAAGATGCTGCAAGGACAGTACTTGCCAGTGTTTAAGGCAAAGGAGGGTTGGAATAGGGGGGCAAACAGGGTTCGGGGGGTGTTTAGTGAGTTTAAGATGAGGGAGTGGGAGGTAGAAAAGGTAATTAGGGGTTTGGAGAGCAGTAAGGCAAGGGGTCCAGATGGGATAGGAAACGCAGCACTAATGTTTGGTGGCAGGGAGTTGGCGAAATATTTAGAAGTGCTGTTCAAAAAGTCCTTAGGAGAGGGTAAGTTACCACAAGATTGGAAGGATGCTTTGGTGGTAAGTATACACAAGCAGGGATGACAGGGGGAGGCCTGGCAGCTACAGACCGGTGAGTCTCACATCAAGTACAGGAAAAGTAATGGAGAGGCTGGTGGTGCAGTATGTGGTGAGGGTTATGAACAATAGGAATTGGTTGGAGGAGTCCCAGTAAGGTTTCAGGAGGGGATCCTCATGTGAGACTCAGCTGGCTGGGTTATTAGAGGATCTGGTGCAGGTAGTTGATGAGGGGAAGCAGGTGGATGCTTGCTTCATAGATTTTGAGAAGGCATTTGATAAGGTGCCCCATGGGACATTGATGACGAAAATGGAGGCGCTGATACCAGTAGGAGGGTATGGAATGGATAGGGGACTTTCTCAGGGGGCGAAGGCAGAGGGTGAAAGTGGGGGAGGCAATATCTGAGAAAGAGGAGTTTACGTCAGGGGTACCACAGGGAAGCGTGCTGGGTCCTTTGTTATTTACCATATTGGTAAATTACATGGGTTTGGGGATTAGGGGAAAAATCAGATTGTTTGCAGACAATTGTGTTGTATATGCTGAGGTGGGAGAGGGGAGCGGAAATTTGCAGGCAGACAAAGATAAGATATGGTTGTGGACGAGAAAAAATAAAATGATAAATGTAAGAAAAACTAAGGTAGTGAAGTTCACAAGGAAGATGATAAGCAGGGACATATACAGATAGGAGGAACAAGAGATAGAAGAAGCAGCAGAATATAAGTATCTAGGGATTGAACTGCAGGGAGACCTCAGGAGGAAAAAACAGGTAGAGAGGGTGGTTGCAAAGGGAAGGACTCTGGGTATGCTGGGAAGGGTGCTGAAGGGAGTCAGCTGTGAGTTGAAGGAGAAGGCGTATGGCACAATGGTACAGCCAATGTTAGAATATGCTGCAGCATTATCGGACCCGTATGAGGAGGTGGAGGTGCGAGAACTGGAAAAGGTGCAGAGAAAGGCAGCAAGATGGGTGAAGGGTAGGTAGAGAATGCAGAGGCAAGATGGTGAGGAAGAAGGGAACTATAGGCAATCAGTGATAATGAAAGAAATGGGGTGGATCTCATTGAAGGACAGGAAGAAAGTTGAACGGTTAGTCAGGATGTACGGAGTGGGGAATAAAGAGGGCGGATGGGAAGGGCTACACTGCAAGCTAGGTAAGAGGGTGTTTAGAGGAAGAGGAAACAACAGTGAAAAGCTTCAGAGGGTGTGGAGAACGGAGCGGGGTGAGCAGTCCATGCTTGTGAGGTCTGTGAGGGAGTGGAATATGCTGAGGGAGGAATTGGTATCTGTGAGAGGGGTTGGTAAGTTCAGGAAGGGAGTGGAAAAGGAGTTGGTTGGATGAAGGAGAGGTGAGAGAGCTCGCCCCCGGGCAGCAGCCTAATTGCGAGAGTATGTATGTATACAAACATACATACATACATATACATACACTCGCAATTAGGCTACCGCCCGGTGGTGAGTATATCATATATATCTCAATCGCCTGCCATCCCTGTCCTGGTGGTCTATACGCTGCCAGCACAGTGATTTTCCTATTACTACCACCATTCAATTTAATTTCCATTACCTCGACATCCTCACTAACCCATTCTACTGCCCCTTTTAGCCCTTTCCTTACAAACACCATTATTTCTATTCCTCTCCCATCCCTGTCTCTTCTGAAGATGGCGAACTTATCCTGCATACATTCAATGTCCAGTACTTCCTCAGTCAGCCAAGTCTCCACAGCTACCACTATATCCGCCCCATATCTTTCAACCTTTCCCCAGAAGCCCTCCAGCTTGTTGTACACACGCCTACAGTTAACCACCACTATCTTTATACTAGTACTCTGCTTTACCATCCTACGTTGCTTACCTCCTACTTCTACCTCTGCAACCTCATCAATTCTATCCTCTTCATTTCTCTCCACTTCTGTTTCCTTGCTGTAACTGATTGATATTTCAACAATTGCTGCTCTGCCCTGACCCCCTCCATACAGCCAGCTACTTCCCTACCTAGAATCCTCTTTCCCTGCTTTGTCAGGCGAACCTGGTCCCTCCCTACACTTTCCCAGCCTACCCATGTCGTACTATCTATAAATGTAGCCCCCAAATCCCTACACACCCTCTCATATACCTCACTCGCAGCTACTGCCTTCCTATAGTACGCCACTGACTACTGCCCTAGCTCTGGAAAACTTCTCCCGCACTTTCCTCAGCAATCTCCTAAGGTCCCGCTCTACCTCCTGCCCCACCTCCCTATGAGCCAGGCTTGCAAACATTATGTAGGCAGTTATAAACAATTAGCTATAACTATCATAGAATCATTTAAACAAATGTTACCAGATCATTGCACAAACTTCTACCTGTATAGATGCATTAATCACGTAATAATTAAATGTATAAGAGGTCATGGTAAATAACCAAGATTAAACCACGTGTTACGTTTCCATATGGACTTAAAAACATATGGCCTACCTTTATCAAAGCTTGATACTCTTCTTTTAACCTCTGGACCCATAAATCTTTGTCACGAGGGCCAGCTTTGGTTTTTAAAAGCGTGATACAACTCAGAGTCTTCTTTGTAGATTCGTCCACCATTGTTTTATTTACTTAAACACATGCACACACTCAGCTGTGATACCTGTCAACAGATAAAAACGACATCAACAAAACGACTGCTTTGGCAGAATTTTTTCAGATTTCAGTTTATGTTGTACGAACTGTAAAGGGAATATTTGTAGCCAACAATACACTTGTCTTCTCAGGCAATAAAAATTACGTTTTAATTTGTTATAGGGTACAGTAAGTTGAATTCAAGTTAAAATTTTGTAAAAAAAAAAATATAAGCTGCTTTTATTTAGTTTATTTCATTTATGCAAAGAAAAAGTGTAACTTTATAATTAACGCAATATAAAATGTAATGTTGGCAGTACTTAATTTATTTGTTTATGAAGGAGGACTGTGGAGTGAGAGTGAGTTGTTTGTTGTTCTTACCAAGTTTGACTTTATATTAATATTAATGTTGAAAATATTGGAAGATTGAACGAAATAATGGCCACGACGGACGAAAGAACTATATATGCCAAGCTTGAAGTGCTGAAAGATGTCAGGTAGGGCTATACTGTTTTCCTTTTAACTTCTAATGTATGAAACTGAGGGCAGTTCGAACAAAATGTGGACCGGTTCTTTTGAATATGTTTTTATTATTTATTTATGTACAACAATCCTTTGTTTTATAACATACAATTGAAATCCCCGTAGCAGAGCTCATGATGGGTTTCTTTTACAAGTACTTATGTGAAGATTGATGGCTTGCAACTACAATCCAGACAGTGGTTTAAAGGGAATTATTTAACCCGATACTACGATGTTTACATTCCTCTTATGACGTCACCAATATGGCGTCGATGAGTTCATTCGGTTTTTCCTATTCCCCCATTCCTTTCCTATGACAATCCAACAGGACATCCACGGGAATGTGGGAGTTTTTGGGCGGGGACACTTTCCAGCATTTATAGACGATGGTATAGCGAACTACAATAAGGCCTATGTGCTCTATGAAACTACCCAATATCACATATGGTATCGGTAATACAATAGAGCCCATCCAATCTTATCGTACTACCCAATACCACATATGATATCGGGTAATATGATATACCCCATCCGATCTATTGTACTACCTGATACCACACATGGTATCATGTAGTACACTTGGACCATCCGCCTAAGTGTACGACTTGATACCACATTTGTATTATAGTCACCTATAATTAATACTATTGTGCCGCCTAAACTAATGTTTGATATTTGTAAATGACGAATTACAATTTTTGGTAAATCAGCCTTACCTTGTATATATTAAGGGTTGTGTGTGGGTGATTCACTTTCATGGTTGCATGCTTCAAACAAATATAGTCTATAATTTAATAATTTGCCGCCTAAACTATTGTATATTTGTAAACGACGAATCACATTTTTCGGTATTTCATCCACACTTTCTCTTGGCTTGTGTGTGGGTGAATCACTGTAAAGGGTGGATATATCACTTGAAAAGAATTATTTCCACAAACATTCACATTTCCCATTTAGTTTAATACAATTTCGGCTATATCATGTGCTTCACTTTATTGAATACCGCCTAAACATGCTACTATCTGTCTCCTATAAGATGGCAAGATTTTGACAGTTCAACGAATGTTTACATTTAGTTTATGTATTATGTATACTTTCGCCATCAGCTGGTGCTGCAATTGGAGGCTATGTGAAAACAAGGAAATGGGTTTCCAGGAAACAACATGGTGTGTTTGGGACATAAATGGACAATTACTGGCCCAATAGAAATTACCAGTAATCAAAATCGCTGTACACAAAATATATGTTACTTTAAAAATTACACAGAGCTTGCGGAAAAATGAAACTATTGGTATCTGTTCGTAAATTTATTTTACATACGAAACGTAATTCATTTCAGCTTTATAGCTGGTTAGGTTCCAGAAAGAGTCCAAAGATGGCGTGCACGACATGGTCAGCGCGTGAGCCGCACGCAGTACCAACAGATAACAGCAGGTTCGCTGCCTCTAAATCCTGCTTTTAAAACTTGACTTTTCATTTATTACTGTCTCGAAATGAAACAAATTTGAAATATATTTCGTCAAATTATTTGAAAAAATAATTTTACGATGCAATTTTTCTGTAGGCTTTTGGAATTAATATCAAGCACATATGGAAAGCATGGATGAACAGTTTGGAATACGACATGAAAAAATCTAAGGTTTGAAGTCACGTTTAATTCGGTTATGAATCGTCTTATTGTGTTTCAATTATGTTCACCACATTGCTACTTCAGCACGAAGATTAGTTTATAACACCTAACACTGTTTTTTTGTGACCACGTAAAGTAAAATATATTAATTAATCTAGGAACTCTCTGTTATCACATATTTTGTACTTGTCTAATGTGCGTTGGCAACACTCAGAATAGCCAATTTAATATGAACTTTGGTTCGTTCATGCATCAGCTGATACACGATTTTGTAAATGGCACTTTTGTATACATCAAGTTGCCACTCACTGTCAAAATCTTGCCATCTTATATGAGATAGACAGTACCCGTATCCTAACAGGGTCTACCTACAACAACGTATTTCTACATGGTAATAACGCCGGCCAAGGGCCAGCCACAATCAACCCATGATGGCACTTGCCGCTAAAGATACACGTGGTGGTGAGCATGTGGCTAAGTACCACTACAGACAACTGACTTTCCAGGAATGTAATTTCAGTTGTGTCAGTGAGAAATGTATTTGTTTCCATGGGTAAAATTGTTTATGAAATTGTTATATGTATTTTTGAAGCTTTTGTGTTTAATTGCATTGAAACTCAAGGTGTGCGCGGCGCTAAAACAGAGACGATGATTTCAGGTGAGAATGCGTTCCAAATACAGTTATAATTTTTACAAAAAATTCCATTTTAAATTCTGTACTTAAAAATGTCAATTTGCAATATTAATATTTACTAAGCGTGGATAGCACCTCCACTTGTGTGAACCCCGTGGGTAGACGCAACCCCTGCCTTGGGTCATTCATCCTAGGAGAGATGGCGAGGTAAGACACTGTCATGTACGTACTTAACCTTTTTGCACTAGTGTAGATTTCAATAGTTCATGTTAGTATACCAGTTCACATTTGCCTTGCGTACGTTTTGCCAGATGCTGCAGCATATTTGCTATCCCCTTAAACTAATCATTTACAGCCTTTAAGGCTTTTTGAGATGTAATCAAGGAAGAAGAGTGTTGTATCGGAGAGGCCACGAGGCCCGCGCTACTTGTGTATTAAATGCCATCCGCCCGTCTTCAGGGTTTTTAAATGTAACTTCTGCTTTATTGCGATGTGTAATATTAAGGTCAAGTCCATAACCACACAATCACCGCATTGTGAGGACTATTTGAATTTCTTTCTTGTGCGCCATAATTTATCTCAAGGTTTTATGTAGTTTTCAATAAGGGTCCATGTATTTTATATGTTTTATACACTTTGTTCTTGACCACGTGGTCAGCTTGGTTAGTACCTGACATTTTCCTCGCCATTTCGGGGTCTAAAGTATTTTGTGCGTTATTTCTGGCAGCTATATATGCAGGTACAATCATTTCAGATAATTATTGACCGGATTTCCGAGTAAATTATGTCCTTTTGTCCCCATACACGTGGTCCGCTGCAAGCCCTATCCAGTGACATCTGCACCATCTAAGAGTGAATTCACACCCGTTGTGTGTTTATTTTCCATCTCATGTCGTGACCTATGTTCTTCCAGTGTTATTTTGTGTCCTCCTTGTATGAAATTATTGTTTTGCACTAGCCCTCTGTGTGTTTGACCGTTGCCACACAACATGTGGTTCGGGGACGAGTCCAGACGAGTAGAGGCGTTAGTTGCGAAGAAATTTGTTAGTGTTAATTTCATACTCCATGTCCTGTCTCTGGGTAAAACCTGGAGTCCATCCTAGCGGCTGTAGGCCCCTTACTCTGTAGAGGCTATGCCTTCTTGCACCACAGAGCATATTCAGTCAGGGGTGTGCATGTTGAGTTACGTGCTTGGGGATTAACCCACCTGAACTCGCTAGACATGCTCGAGACGTATCATATTATTCATTCTGACACAGAATGTAGATTGTTCAATAAATACCTACATCTGCAGTGTAAAATGTGAATATTCTTTAGTAGCGTCAGATACCCAGCCCAGCTAATGTTTGGTAATCATATTGTCGAGTGTAAAGTTGTTCAGTGAGTACGCAAGGGTGAGACGACCACACAGAATCCACAGCATCCCTGAGATCACTCCGAGTCTCTAAGTGCGGTGTATAGGAACCACCGCTGGCATCCATCAATCAGCAGGTAAAGTGTTTTCACTATTGTCTTCGTTTCTCACCTCTCGACGTCAATTGGCATTCCCAAGTGTGTCCAGTATGTTCATCTGTGTCGGGAACACCATGTCATCCGCAACAAAATGGCAAGCACGCCAGAGAAACTGTGAGAAGTCCTCAAGCCAACCGTGCCGGCTGCCGCGACAACTGCTCTACTCGGGAACAGGGAATATCTGGACATACCGATCAACTGATGCGCGCACTGTGTAAAATAGAAACAAATCAGTTTGTTGGATTATAATCTCTAGGAACAAGCCAGATGTGACGGAGTGGGTAAACAGTGGACAACATGCCAGCAATGCTGACAAACTGTACATCTTAGATGCATAGGGCCGGAAGAGTATGCGACCTGCAGTGATGGGATATTCAATTGTGTGGAGTGTCGAACCAGTGACTGTGCTAGGAACATGCCGGAGACACCACCACATAACAAAAACACACCAACACCTGTTTTACTGACGTATTCGCCACAACGTTTGATCAGACTGGACCAAACTGTTTTGTTGCCTACCGTGGCTGGTCATGACTCCGAAGATCCATGTGTGTTTCTTGCCATAAGTCAGGAGAAGTTATGCAGGTACAGAGTCCACCGAGAGGACTGGACAGAGGTAACAGCTAACCACCTCAGAGGCCCCACGGCCACGTGGTGGAATCTCGTCCGCCAATATCGAGTCACGTGGGAAGAGTTTTGTGACTGTCTGTTAGGTCAGTTCGTTACAGATGGTGACGCAATACAGGCCCAACCAACTTTATCTTGAACAACGTGAGCATGAGGGAATTGAGGAATTCATACAGCGTAAAGTAGGACTGTATAAGAGGTTACATCCAGGGCAGCCAACCAGTGGAGTGTTAGAGATTTTCATAGCCTTGTCAACACTGGATATTAGACAGTATTTACGTAGAGCCACCAGACACAGTGTAGAACAGTTCACGCGGGAAGCATGTCTGTACGAGTGGGCTGTACATGTAGGTCAAGAATACCAGTCACCTGGACGGCACCGTGGACCACCGGCGATAATAGTTGATGTCATGCAACCACCACCTCCGTTCACACCAGTACAGACATCGCATGGGCAGTGACCGAACTACCGACAAAATACGCCCTACAACTACTATCAGGGTAGCAGGTCGGGAAACCAATAAGTGAGGTTGGCGAAATATCACCTTCACCAATCTCACCGCCGGAGTGAAGAAGTCTGCCAAATGTGGGTGCAAAAGTGTACCAAGTGAGTGACAGTACCATCTGAGCATTGCGCGTCACTGTAGAACTGGAAGGGAAAAATATGATTGCCGCCATAGACACTGATGCCAGCCATAGTTTCGTATATGAGGGACTAATACACGCCATTACCACACAAGTACAATCACGTAAATTGCAGTTTGTCACCACACACCGAGTGAGGCCATAAGTGTTATGCATGTGACAGTAGGAGTCCAGGACTTGTGGACTGAGTGCAATGTGTATATTGTGCCGGACTTGTGTGAGGAACTGATCCTGAGACGATAGAGGTTGCTCGAGAGCCAGGCCGTTATTGAACCCCACCTCGACCACCTCCATGTGGGCACATGTGGGAGGTGTATGCTGTACACCGTGGGAGCAACACTACCAGTTGTGAGGCTGGAGCAGTACCAGGGAGGCTGCAACACCTGTTGGACCAGTATGCCGGGGTGTTCTACACCGAGGGGAATCTGCAATGCACAGACTTCACCGAGCATGCCAGTCACCACGCATGAGGACCCGGTTTACACCAAACAAACCGAGGGACCCAGGTATCTACTTCAGGAGCGTGATAAATGAGCAGGTATGTGAAATGTTGAGTGACAATGTGATTGAACCAACACAAAGTCTCTATAATTCAGGAATTACACTAACCCCTAAGAAAGGTGGTGAGTGGAGGTTTTGTGTAGATTTCTGCCCACTGAATAAAATTACAGTGAACATCCCCCCACCTGTTATCAATATCAAGGACACTGTCAACATTAGGACCTGCCACTGTGTTTTACATCACTGGACTTGGTCAGGATACGGACTTGAAGTCATGGTATTGGCAAATTCTCATCAGTTCCCAGGACTGTAAAAAGACAGCCTTTACTTACCATTCCTGAAAGGAGGCAATTTCAGTTTGTTTCAATGCCCTTCGGATTAAAGTGCGCCCCTACGGCTTTTCAAAATTTTGTGGTAAATGCCCTAGCTGGGTATATAGGAGACTTGGCGATGGCATACCTTGACAATGTCTGAGTGTGGTCAAGTATCTGGGAATAGCACTTACACAATTTAAGGCTTGTGTTTGAATGACTGGAATGTAACAAACTGACATGTAGGGTCGGTAAGTGTAAAGTAGGGATGAATAAGATGGAATTCCTAGGGTATTGCGTCTCACGGGACGGATATGAACCGGAAACACTGCACTTACAACAGATACAGGATAAATCAACCCCCAGGTCACGCAAACAGTTAAGAAAGTTTTCTGGGCCTATTAATTGGTTGCGGGAATTTATCCCAATCTTCTCCGTTACTACCGCACCGCTCACTGAACTGTTGTTGGAAAAACAAAAATTTGTTTGGACCCCACAAGCAGAACAGGCCTTTCAAAATATCAAAGCTGCATTTCAAAACTGAATCATTAGCCAGATTCAACCCAGACTTCCCAGTTACCGTACAAAAAGATGCTAGCCAGGAGGGTATTGGAGCTGCACTGTACCAAACTGACAACTAAGGGCGTAAATACGTGATCAGTCACCACAGTGCAAAGTTTGGCAACACTGAGCGTAAATATCATGTTGACGAGCAGGAGTGCTTGGCTATTGTACACGCGTTACGCAAATACCACCCGTATCTGCCAGGCCGCAAGTCCACACTGAAAACTGATAACCGCTGCTTAGTTTGGTTAGAGGGCATGCACAATGGCAGGAGTAAGCTCGCCTGCTGGGCCCTGTTGCTACAGGACTTATATTTGCATGTAGAACAGGAGGCAGGAGAGGCGAACAAGCTGGCAGATGCACTGTTGAGAAACCAGTGCTCACAGATAACGGTAACGGATGACACAGAGTGGGAGGAGGCACTACCCCCCTGCCGCATCATGCCAGTAACAGGATCTCTGCTGCTCATCCTCCAGAACATTTTTGCCAACTATCACAGTGAACTTGTGTCGTTGAACTTTCGTGATGTTTTGCAAAAAATGTATGCGTCCCAAAAAAATTCCCTAGATGCCGCAGAGCGCCATCAACATTGCACAGAGAGGTTTTCCGAGCATTGGCGTGTTTGTAACTAGGGAAATACAGGTTCGCCCACCAGGTAACAGCGAGAAATGGAGGATGTATGTACCTAAGGAAACACGGGATCTATTACTACAATATGGCCATGATAGTTTGGAACACGGACACCCGGGTTCAGAACAGACACTGCGTAATGTACAGAAATACTTCCATTGGCCAAGTATACAGGACGTGCGCAAATATGTGCAGAAGTGTATCACGTGTAACACTAGAAAGCCGCGGAGAACAGACGGTGACACACCACAACAGCCCCGCCAGCCCACCAAACCGTTCAAAACAGTTGCTATTTACATTATGGAGCCCAACCCCTGCACCAAGAATGAAAACTGTTCCTGGTAGTTGTGACAGATTTGTTTACTAGGTGGATGGAAGCATTTCCTGTGAGTAATGTCAGAGCCCATACAGTTGCACGCTTACTGCAGAATGAGTTTTTCCCTTGATGGGGTACCCGGAGTACTTGCTCACCGATAATGGCATCCAGTTTGTAGGAAAGAAATGGCGGTAATATTGCAACACCTGGAACACAGAACACCGTACCACTCCAGCCTACCACCCGAGGGCGAACCTAACCGAACGTCGAAACCAAGATGTAAAAATACAGTTGCATTTAGGGCTGGGAGATGATCATGCACGATGGGCGGAACTCATTTCAGAGATAGTTTTTTGAATACGTAAGAGGGTAAGTGCTGCTATCAGTAAAAAAAACACCCGCTGAAATGGTTCAAGGTCGAGAGGTCCGTGCCCCGGGAGAACCCCGTGGATACCTGCCAGTACCACGTACCAAGGTTGCCACTCTCCGACAGCAGATCCATGAGCAGGGAAAATCCTCTTTCAGCTGGAACTAAAAATCATTGTGCGGGGCGTGCACCCCAGTGGACTCAACCAGTACAAGTTATTGAAAATCTAGGTTATTCAACTTTCCTTGTAAGCGTGGGACAGCAACATGTAGCTAAGAGATACTGCGATGATTTTTATATCGCCTGCACACCGTTAGGGAAGATAGGCAGGGAAAAACGCCGGGAGGCTGACCACACCGTGGAGCACGGCGCAGTGCAGCAGAAATTTCATGCTGCAATGAGAGTGATGTAGGTGCCAGTGTAAACAATAACACCAGTTCAGTAGCCCCACACCAACTAAGCTTGAATGATAGCCTCTTTGACACTACACCATTTAAGGGCTTTACCCCACCAGAACACTTTACACCATGTAAGGGGAAGGATAACACAGGGAAAATGCAACAATACGTGACTGGGACAAAAAAATTTTCACTGACCCGGCGTGCAATTTCCCCACTCCTAAACACCCCAGACCCTTCTGGCATAAAGTAATTTATTGCTTCACGATGCTTGGAACAACAAATGTCAAAGTCTACGATGGCAGCTTGAGAAAAGTGCAACCACGAACATCAGTAAAGGTATTCGTGACTAACGACGACTGCCAGCGTGACAAACAGAAATTTAATGCCGGCAGAAACGTAAAACATAAAATTTGTGCCACTCCCTTAAAAACGTAATATCTGCATTTACCCGTAAAAATTACAGCAGAACCATAAAAGTTGGGAGGTTTGCATATGGTTGCTGGGGGAGAGCACTGCCTCTCTTAATTTTATTTTGCTATATTGTATTTATCCATGTGCAAGCAACACTGTGGTATTAGAAGCCGTCAGAGACGACGCAAGTGGCATGCCTTACTACAAGCTTTACCAAACCAAATAATTATCAACTCTCTATCCAGTACTCTGAACACTCGTGAATCCGAGAGCCACCTGTTCGACTATAATGTAGTGTAACTTCCGGATCACGAAACACCCTTAAAACATTTGTTAGGTTGATGCAAGCCAGATGAATCAGATTCCGAAGAAATCCCTGTTCTGTACACTTAATATCAGCACCACCCACGAAAACCGACACACAGAGCCTCTCCAGTTGATCTAGCGTAGTAAGACTAAAATCTGGCTGGATACTTCGGGTTCGACACCTGCGAACTGAAGTGCTTTCCAACTTCTGCACCATCACATTAGCTTCTGGACGGATGATTAGGGTTCGAATCCTTCCTAAGGCAGTTCCCTGCAATCAGCCGAAACAGCCCACAGCAAATTTCATCCCTGCTTGCCAACCCACGAGGCCATGGTGGATTAATCCTGTCAGTACAAGTCAGATTGCTCACCCCCGTAATCATTCATAACTCGTAACCGATTGAGCTCACTCACCCCACTATTGGGACAGCTGGCAGCCTGACTATTGACGTCCCTTGTCATATGGAAGTAAAGCTGCCCGGAAGGGATAGCCTGACCCTCCGAATTACTCTGCGGTTCGATTCTCCTTTACCTCCGAGGGTCAGAATGAGTAGTAAGCACCCTAACCACTTATCCACGAAAGGGAGCACGCGTCAAGTAGCGCCCAACATGGGACCAAACAGCTTCATATAGTTCAGCCTTGGGAGCTGGACTTAGCCAGTCCCCTCTCCCCCCTCGTTCATTACTTACCCACGTTGGTCGCACTTGACTACGTGTCAAGTGGCGCCCAACGTGGGGCGCAAACAGCTCTATGTAGCCCAGACTTGAGAGCTAGGACCTAGTCAGACCCCCATTTTTTTTTCTCGTGTTTACGCGTGAAGCATGCATCTGTTTCGTCACTCCCTGCAGGGGTGATAAGTTTTTTTGTTCACGACTTTGGGGAGTCGTAGTAAATACCCCCGTGGCGCCCAGTTGTAGCATTCCACGATGTGGGTCTCCGAAGCAAGTCTGACAGACGCAACCGTATAGTAGTTGATTCAAACACGGCCAGCACAAGCAATAGACTTTACCCCCTCCCTGCATGCACAGGCACTGGTTTGAACCTCATTATGTGTAATTACTGCCAGAATGAATTCCATTATTCGTGTATAGGCTGGGCTGACACGCCCAGATACACCAACAGTTTAGAATACAGCTGCAGGTAATGCAGACAAGCCGAGTTAGTGTCTGTAGTGGCCCGAGTGTACCGGACAGGGAAGGTACACAGTCCCTTGCATCTTGTACAATAACCTGTTCCATCACGGGAGTATTGGCTGGATAGGCGAGGCAGTGCGGAACCCAGGGCATGTATATCAGCGTGATGTTTGCCGTAGGAGGCAAACCTATCGACCGCCTAATTCCACTCACAGGTTAAGCTCACCGATTCCCGGGCTACCCTGCGAATTTTCTCTCCCCGATTTTAACGGGAAGGCATATTCTAACCCCGACAAATTTTTCGTGGAATGCGAACAGGAATTAAGGGAACATGGCATTTCCAATAAACAATGGGTGTCTAGAGTACACCACAACCTCGTAGGTCCTACCCAACAGTGGTGGTATAAATATGGTGAGTTTATCGAGAGCTGGCCTCAGTTTAAGGTGCAGCTAACATCCCACTTTGCAGGCGATGAAATTCTAAGTAACTTGATTCCTGATTTGCACTCCCACGTACTGCGTAAAGAACGCTTGCATAGACGTATCTATCCGAGCAGACAGAAATACAGCGGGTACGCTGTATAACACACACCCTTTTACCTGCCTTGAGGAATTTAATCATCACTTCCCGCCCGCAAACGGTGCAGGAACTTGTAGAAAGAGCACGACAGATAGATATGAACATCTCCTCCCTGGAAGGGACCAGCTGGCACTCGCCTGTGTCAATGGCCTGTCCCCCTTCTCCTGACCGCCCGCAGGCAGAGGTACAACCCTGCTGACCTCCGCCACCCTTGTACCACGCTGCTGGTACTGCCAGGGATGGAACTATAACATAGATTGCCCAAGGCGGCAACAACTGTAGACACGTGGCTTTTTTCGTAGGATCCACAATGTGGGGAAAAACTGCAACAGGAGGCCTCTAATTCTACGCTCCATTTATGTGCATCCCAGTCCACGTGAAACATGACGCTTGCAAAGTGATCACGAACCAAAAAGAAAACTAGTCCAACAGATGGACGACAACAGCAGGAGCCTGAACCCAGAACGCTGGCCCCATGCTGCCATCCGACACAAGGCCCACGTCACGAGTGGCCCCTCTACATGCCAGGCACACCTGTCACGTGCCTGGGCGCTACAGAGAGACGCCATGACAGGCGCCAACATCATTTCACTGGCCTGCCGCCCCTGCTGCAGAGCCACAGAAACAAAGACGGCATCCTAGGCGCAGACACGCCAAACGTCAATGCCCACCTCAGCCTTCGTCATCTACCACATCAACAGAATGAGTACCTGGCAGCAGTCAGTAACAAACTAGCGCCCCTGACCACATGTTATTCTCCGAAGTTAGCTAATTTAGCAGGGCAGTGATAGCATGCTAGGTTGCAGAACCCTAAGGTGAATACGCCTACGACGGCGAATGAGCTAGATTAGTAGGGTCCGCTAGGTGATAGTTCGTAATCCAAAATCCTTGCTTGATAGAGTAGGAAGTGTTTCATGAAAAGTACTTAGACAATCTCAAGAGAGAAAAATTTTGTGTATCCCTGTAATGTTAAAATGTTTTTTGTGTGTTTTTGCAAAGTTGCAAATTTTAAATAAACACGTTGAGAGGAACAGAGGCTAGACAGAAAATGGAAATTGACCCAATTAACGTAAATTAACCTCCTAATAATGGGCATACATAAAGTAGCAGTATAGAAAAAAAATATTTTTTTTTTTTTTTCAAAATTGAATTGGCTCCTAGCTTGCCAGAATAAATAGTTTGAGGAGGTAAACATTAATGTAACTTCAAACCCCCCAAAGCAGACTGGAAAGTTCATGTCTGCAGATTCCCAGAAATTCCCGCTTGTGCTTATGTAAAGTCAGCATTTACTAAATAATATAGAATCTATATTTTTCTTGTTCTGAAGTATTGTACGACACATTTAACGTAACTCCAATAAGTTCCGTGAGCACTGTTAGGGAATGTGATTGCGTAACCGAAGCCTATCAGCAGACCCGTAAACGTAATCTTGAAAACCATCCTTGCCATTCTTCGCAATGCATCTGGGCGACATTGTTTAGCAAACATCCTGTAGTATGATTAAAAGCATGAGGCAGAAAACTCGCTCAGAGCACGCCGTAACTGTCACCCAGGAAATTCACAATCTTTTAAAACTTGTAAATTTTAAGTGTGTCTTGAGCGTAAGAAACGCTCTTGTAAATCTATGTTATGTTTTATTGAAGAGGAAGATCACCTCACGTAAATTTCCGTTGAGATACACTAATCTATTTTTCTTGTTACCCAATGTAAAAAAAAGTTTCCTTCTTTCACGTACGTGAAAACCCTAATGCAAGTAACTGAAAATTGTAAATATCATATATTGTACTTAGTGTAATTTTTCCAGAACGGAAAACCCCTAGAAAGTAATAAGAGCGTGTAGTTGTGTAATGTGAACTCCATGAGAATGTGTGAAGGTAGAAAGATTAATGAACGAGATGAGAACGGAAACTCATCTTGTGGGTGTGCACAGCTGCCAGGCAGGCTCAGGAAAGGATATCTACTCGAGCGAGGCAGATACCCCCACTCCCTAACCCACGAGAAAATTTATTCTTATTCCCTCCAGTCAGAAAGACTGTGTATGAAGGCTCCTCCTGAAAGTAAAACAAAGTAGGAAAGGAAATTTTTAATATTAAGAAAGGGAACTCAGGCTAACCATGTGTAAATAGTATGCCATAGTAAATGTAACCTAGGAAGTAAGAGTAAGACGAAACCTAACCTCAACTAAGTATGAAACTGGCTAGACTGTAGGAAATTATATATTCCCACTATATTGTATGTTTGATTTTAGGCAAGTCTTCCATGTTATTGTAGGTTAAAATAATTTCCTTGTGTGAGAAATAGACTCTCGGTTTGTACAAGTATGTTCATTCAATGTCAATAAAAGCCTACAAGTGCTTAACCACGTAATTATGGTCAAGCGCCGTCAGTTACTGAATCCCTGTACGCTCAACGTGATTGAGTTACAAAGAGTACGTGTATGGAGACACGAGCCTACTGCTTACACCGCTACTGCCAAGAGCAGATGTTGTACAAAACCTCCCTCTATATTAAGGGTAATATTACTTATATCTTGTGTGATTTTTATGTATGTTAGAACACCTGTAAACCTAATTAAAACGTAGATTAAGGTTATTCCTGTGTCCTTGTGTAAGAGAGAGTCATGTGTAATCATAACTGAAGTGTGTAAAGATTTTTTTATGCAAAGTGTGTAAACCAAAGTACAACAAGATCCCTCAAGAATCACATATACATTCTGAGTGTGTGTAATATGTATTCATTGTGTATACTCATTATTAGCAACCTGGAGATAGGGACGTAAAACTTGTGTGAGATGTGTGCATAGTTACGCCCTTTTCATGTAGATCCCCCTTAAATTTTTATTCTCGAGGACAGGCCAGTAAAATCTTAACGGGAATAGTTTTCTTAAAAGATTTTTTAAATTTTTTTTTTATTTATTTATTTATTTTTTATACGTAACCACATTGTAAACAAATTTAAAATTTTTTAATCTGCCCTCGAGGAACTAGGAATGCACTAGGTTCGATACCAGATGATCTATTCCTGTTCGTTTCCTTCCATAGCTATTCCTCCCCTTGGTAAGCGACAAGATGAGAAGACTCCAGCAGTGCCATGAAGCAGACGGCACCGCGCAGGCACCCCACTACTGATAGCAACCAGATGTTGACCGCATGTTGAAAAGTCTATGCTTGTATGCCATATTCTGTTCTGATGCCATGGAAAAATTTATGGTTGACCTGTCTTGTTTTGTATGGGTGGCTTTTTTCATCATTATAGTAACAGTTGCTGTATATGTAGATTATTAAAATAAACTAATATATTTAATAGGAAGTACATTTTATGTTCTATATAAGGCTTTGGTGTGTTTGCAATAAGGGAGGTTATGAACTGCTTTCATTGCCTTACTTTGAACTATGTGTAGGGGATGCAATGTTTAATTGTAAGAGCTCTTGCAGGGGCTTGTACGTTCACCATGCTAAGGGAATAGTGTCTAGCATCCAAGTGATAAGAAACGGCAGCTGCATGAATTGATCTTTTGGCGATATTTACTTAATGTGTTTGTGTATTCTGGCCATGTTCTAATTTGTTTTGAGTTTTGTTATTTGTCATTTTTATTTAGCATTTTGCAGGGTTTAGTCAGAACACTACGACATTTAACTGTCTAGCACGCCATGCAGCTATTATTTTGCTGTTATCATTATTCCTAAATTAAAAGTACACAAAGTCTTAAAATAAAGATTAATTATTCCCAAAAGTTTTTCTAGGGCCGTTTAAAATTAACAAAATGAAACAAATATTGTGTGAAATTGTTACTTAACAAAGATTTTGTTATGAGAAAATATACCTTTTTCAAGAAAAATAATTATGTAGAACAGGGGCTTTTAGGAAAACCAGGAAAATTATACCTGTAAATGGTGTATATGGTCATTACTAATCACATTGTTACGTAAGGGTGAACGTACTTATTGTATTATTCGATTTAGAAAGAAACATGTGTTGTATTCAATGCTCTTTAAAACACAATGTATTGATGGAGAATATATTATGTTAAATTTAAAAAAAAAATTGTGTGTAAAGGCCTTAGCAAAACTGATGGGGCAGTGTGTATGCACAGGAATACAAAACGAATAAACCAATTTCTCCAAGCACATGTACCAAAGAGAAAAGAAATAAAATAGCATTTCATTTGCTATCACTGAATTAAATAAACACTGTTCTCTTACTTAGATGGGCATAAAATCAAATCTTAGAATATTGTTATACTCAGATTCATTAAGAAATTAAATACCCTTTTCCATTCAGATTTCACACCTTAAATTACATGTGAAGTACCATGCAATCATGGCTGAGAACACACATCATATAGATCAACTCAAAACCCTTTTAAATACTTAAATATTAATTTTGACTCTACATAAAAGTACAACAGATAAAACATTAAATTAGCAACGTAGTTTTAATGCAAGAAAATAATCAAAGAAAATATCAAACATAAACACTTCAATGAACTGTTTGAAAACTCTACTGTCAGAATAATTATGAACCATTTGTTTCTCAAGAAAGCGTTACTTATGTCAATTAATTTACCTCTGTATTTCCAGCTTATGGAAATGTAATTACTGAGAAAATATTGGTTCTCAGAAATTACTGAGAAACACTTAATTCTTCACAGTTTTTTGGCTAGCTTTAAAATTGAGAACAAACAGACTCTTCAAATGATTTATCATTAAGGGCTTCTGGTACTGTTCTAAACGTAGATTGATTTCTAGTAATTAATCAGTTCCAAAATTTACTAAATCAATTAAGGTTCAAGAGAACACTTCAATTAGATTGATCAATTGAATTTTAAAGTTAAATTTTGATGTATACTACATCCGATGGCCTGTGATATATCTGAGGTGCAAGTTCATCAACTTGGAAAGAGCTTACATGGCGGCGACTCGATGACGGGGACCAGATGAAATCTCCAGCTCTCCGGATCACGGGAATCATTGTCATGGAGCGGAAATGTAGATACCCACGACCATCCTCGGTTCAGGCCTCCAAGCTCCAGACGTCACGTCCGGGGTTTGTACCCCAGTACGACTTAATCTGCGTCAACCCTCTGCTCTTCTGCTAGGCACATTCTATGGCTACCATAGTTGGATGTAGAAGGAAGAAGCCTTCCCAGGCTTAAGCCCTTCTTTCCACTTACAACAATCACTGAAACGTCACGTCTTTTGACATCAAAGTCTCTCAGATAAAGTGAATTAAGTTAAAACTTCTTGGCAAAATTTGTTTCTCTAAGCAAGTAGAAAAATGTATATTCGAAAACGTATAGAGAAATTTCACTTCAGTTTATAAGATATAAAAAAAGGAAAATAGTGCTTAAAACTGCCTAATTAATACCTATACATGCAGAACACCCCACCAGTGTTTCTTCACCATAAAGTATCATGAGGATCATTTAGAATGATCTTTTTTAAAATAAGTTAAAACGTGTCATCTTTTCAAAACTCCATAAAATCTTTAACAAGCTTAATACACAAAGCTTAAACTAAAGTTACATTTGCTGCAGATAATTAAATATTTATATAAAAATACATATATGATAAAAATCTAGCTCAAGAAATACTTTACCCTACATTCACCTCAGTGGTACAGTTCCTTCCTTCAAACAGGTGGCGCCTGGCGAGGGTGGCTGCTGATCGGATCCTTGGTAAAAAGGCTTAGTGTTCGATAGGTGGTTCTTTAAATGCTTATTCGTCCCGTGCTTCTGTAATAGAACTGACATAGGGATCATCATACTTCAGGGCTAGCTTGGCTGAGAAAGAATCAGCTTTTTGGGAGGGATAAGTTTTGACTAAAATCAGGTCAACCACTGAGAAAGAAATAGCATCATACGTCTCATCCTGAACCTTACGCATCTGTGCATGACATTGCCGAATATGTTTTAGTGGCTTCTTCCCAAAACTCACGCCTTTCTCCATCAACTTCATCAAAATAAAGGCCCCAGGCATTCAGTAATGGGTGCAACAACCTCCTACCAAAGAAGACTTCTTGAGGAGTTAGACCCATTGCGGTATTAACACAAGAATTTAGCTCTAACATGATGACATGTACCTCTTTGTCCCATTCCTTATGTTCGTCATGGTGGAAAGCTACCAAAGCTGCCTAGATGGTTTGATTATAACCCTCTGCCATGTTTGCTTGAGGATGATGCAGCGTCATGTTGACCAACTGTACTCCCCATGAGATTCCCAGATTAGACAATTTGCAAGATGCGAAGTTTCTGGCATTTTCCGTAAGTAACTGCGCTAGAGAACCAAAATACACGAACACTTGCTCCTGTAAAATTTGGCAGATGGTAGTGACCTTCTGATCGCGCATGGGAAACAGCACCACAAACTATGAAAAGCTGCCTACCATAACCAATAAGTAATTAAACCCCTTCTTCGACCTAGGCAGGGGACCAAAGACATCCTTGTATACCCTCTCCCACACAAAACTTGGAGGGGTACTACTGAACTGACCCTGGGCTCTGATGTTGGGGGCCTTAGTTTGCTGACATAAAACACATTGTTTTACCTAGTCCCTCACCTCATTCTGCATATCAGGCCAAAGAAGTAATGTTCTATCCGCTGTAATGTCCGCTCTTGCCCTTGATGAGTACCCAGATATGAATTATTAAAATAGTCAAATACCCTAGCATGAACAGCCCTGGGGACATATATTTTGAAAACGCCCTTCTGTGATTTTTTTTCCAATAATCCCTTCCTAACCTCAAAACCACTTAACTCACTTGCCTGAATTTTTTGCAATAACTCAGCATATTCCTCATCCTTCTGCTGCCAGACCTTGGTATTTAAGTAGGCAGCTGGAACTTATTTCAAAATGTTCACTTCTTCCTGAGCACCAGGTTCGCACTGGAATTCCTCAGGGTCAAGACTATCAGCAATACTTTTGTCCTTACTCTTGACATAAACAATGTCAAAAGAGAAGTTACTCCATTGTTCAGTCCAGCAACTAAGTTTCCCCGAAGGTTTCTTCAAATTCCGTAACCATGTAAGAGCTTGGTTATCAATACAGAGTTGGAACCTAGTGCACTCCAGGTAGTCTGAAAACTTTTCCACCCCAAATAAACAAGCTGGCGCCTCTTTCTCAGAAGCAGAGTACCTCCTTTCCGGCGGTGTCAACAAATGGCTAGCATAGGCAACAGGATATTCACCATCTTCATACTGTGTGAAAGAACTGCTCCTACAGCAAGGGAACTCGCATCTACACGCAACACAAATTTATGCTCGAAATCAGGTAACCTAAGGACGGGAGGAGAAGATAAACCGGTTTTCATTTTAACAAATGCTTCCTCCTGTTCGGCACCCCAAATAAACTCCTTCTCCTTATGTTTCAGGAGATTTAAAGGTTCAGCCAGTTCTGCCAAAGAGGGAATAAATCTAGCATAATAGCCAACTACACCGAGAAAACGCAGCACTCCATGCAAATTTTGTGGCTGAGGAAAAGATAGCACACAAATTATCTTATCTGGGTCAAGAAGCAACTGGCCTTCGCTATCTATGAATCCCAACAGTTTCACATGCCTGCTACACCAGGTAATTTTATCTGGGTTGATTGTTAACCCAGCTTCCAAAAGCTTTCTCAGTACCAATTCTACATGCTCCAAGTGTTTCTCCTTACTCTCACTATAAATGACAGTCATCTAAGTAATTAAAAACAAAATCAGCCTTATAAAGGAGTAAGATCTTCTCGAGTACATGAGACAGGGCTTGCTCACCAAAGGACACACCAAAAGGCACTCTTGTACACGCAAACACTCCCCAGGGCATTACAAAAGCGAGAATTTCCCTGGCATTGGGATGCAATAGGATTTAGTGGAATGCCTGGTTCAAGTCCAGCACTGTGAAACATCTGGCCTTACCTAGGAGCTGAAAAACATGATCAACCTTAAGAAGAGATAGGGATCCAATTAAATGTTTTATTTGATCTCCGGTAATCTATGACCAATATAAACTTTCCTGGTTTCTTCTTTGTAACTAAAAAGGCGGGACTCGCGTACACACTATTAAACTGGACAATCACCTGTTCAGCCAATAAGTGATCAAGAATTTTCTTGACAATCTCTTGTTTTGCAGGACCTACACTCTATGGGTGGCATCTTACTTGGTTTTGTCAACCAAGACAAGCTTGTGCATTCTTTGCACAATCCCAACTTCTCAGTTATGATGCTAAGAAATTGATTACACATTTCTAACAAATAATCATTCTCAGCCATATTGACCTGTTTCTTGGATTTATGTACTACAATTTTCACACCTTCTTTGCAAAAGGGGAAACTTAACACAGCATCATTTAAGTTACAGTAGGCTCTAGTGGCACACAAAAAGTCGACACCCAAGATAACATTATGATTCAAGTCGGGTAACACAAAGAAATATTTTTGCGAGAAAGATGGTCTGAGTGGATACTAGCGGTTAAGAGCGCACTCAACTTCATCAAACTCCCATAGCAATGCTAAAATTGGTATTTTCATTATGCCTTACAGCCAGGGCCCTTAAGGGCTGGCTGTTTTTAAAGAGCTTATTGCAAAAATTCTGGTAAATGAACCAAACTCAACACTCATACTTTTAGGCCCCTCGGGCAAGACTACATAGGAAACATATTGCAGGAGGATATGCTCAATGATATTCTCTACAAACTCCCACTCTATAAAAGAAACCTAAATCACTAAGCTAAACTGTTGTAAAAATTTAACCACCTCTATGGCTGCGCAACTATGCAGCGTTGATATATCACCAACTACTTTTAACAAATGTTTCCCAATAGGGTATGAAGTTGGAAAATACTCACCTCTGGCCTGGTTCTGCTGTTCGCCACCACTCGGCTCATGAGCGAGGGTCCTGGTGATGCCCCACAACTCAGCTAAGGTAGATTCCTCAAGCAGCTCCATATTACTCAGCTGTTGGAGTAACTGCCGCAACGTGTCTTTGCTGAGGATCTGAATTCAAGCGGTTCCCTTAAACATATTGAAGATATAATTAATACAATGTCAAAAACACACTAGGAACCCTGCGAGAAACGACAGGAAAGCATTCACATCTGCGTTCAACAGCAGAGTGGTGCAGGATTTTGTTGCATGATGTTACACATAGCAGGTAAGAAAAGGAGACAGGATAGCAGGATGCTGGGCTATCGTTGGACAGACAAGGTCTAAACCAGTCACAACAAACCAAATAAAATAAAAACTCTACACATATTGAGAGAATTCAAGCTACAAATAAATATAATGTAAGGATAGTAGAGAAATATCAATGTTTTCTAATCAAGTCGGAAAAAGCAGCTTTTCGGGCGCTTACATGGCTTATGCTAACTAAAGCATAAGACATACACCAAATTAATGTACTACAGAATTGTACATCTCAAAAAGGTCTATAAAAAATTCTGCAATAGCATGTGTTTATCTTTTAAGGATAACCCACAGTAACCAATTTTGTCTTTTAAATTTCACTTACAAAATCTTTTTGAACAATACAGTATTAAACCTGTGTTAGTTACTTTAAGCATTTAGTGTTTATACTTTATGTAAACCTAAACAATGCCATATTTGTAAATTGCACCCGAGCCATGAGCTGCTTGCTATCAGCAATCCTTTTAAACACTCATAAGTGTGTTTTATGACTAAAGCATCGCCAATTTGTCTGTAAATATGTTTACCAAATTGTCTTTTATGTGAAGTGTTGTTAGATTTTACGATAGCAGTGACCAAGTTGCGTTATTATGTGGTAATGTACTGTTTGGGAATTCAGGGTGTTGAATTCGAACAACATTGAGCTGTGATCCTAGCATTCGGCTTAGGTATTGCGTCACTAAATATTTCAGTGCTTTTTGTTGTGCAGTCAAAAAAATTAATACGTAAAATAAATTGTAGGCATTTTGAAAGTCATAAAATTTTTTAATAACTAAACCACTTCTTTAAAAAAATTTATTTAGAAATAGTTACAAAATTATAACTTTTTGTGTAAATTTAATCAAATATGACCTTCCTCAATACAAATAACATGCATCACAAAAAAAATTATATATCAGTAATTCATTGTTATATTTGTCTTCTTTTTGTTAGTTTTAATTTGAGTATTCTGCATGGAAACTTTGCAGAGGTATTTAACATGCTTCTCCAGCTCTGTAAATTTGTTCCCTAAATCCGTGAATATTATAGTTGCTAACCTGGTATCAAGGTTGGTTTAGTAACCTTAGTAGTGGATTCAGACATGGCTTATGTTTGGTAACATTACCAAATTCAAGATGTTTAAGACATGTGAACCCCATTTTGTTAACTGTCGATGGGCTTCTTATATTTTTGTTTGGATGCAACAAAATCTACATTATGCATTCTGATGTTGTTGGGAAGTCACATTTATATATGGTGTAACCTCTGTGTAAGCCCCTGCTGAGTAGCCCCTGAAAAGTAAGGGACAACTGCAAATCTTTGCTTCCTCCCACCCTCTAAAATTTGCCACTTGTGCCAACATACATAAAAATAAATCTTATGGCTACTAACTTTGTGATAGCAAATTAAAGTTTCAAGAAACATAATAGCTAATATTAGCCTATAAATTTTTCCAGTGTTAATAGTAAAGAGACTGTATTAATATTATAAGAAATATTACTTTGTGTATCAGTGTTGCTGCATAAGATATGGATGTTTGAAAATTAAGTTCTGTTTGTGTCGCAGAACCAAATCACTTCAGCTGGACAAAATGAAGTCCAGGATTGTTCAAGAAGTGGAAGCCACAGAGCAAGAGGAGAAATGTTTATCAGAGTATCGACAAGAGATGGACTTGTTGATGCAAGAGAAAATGGCCCATGTTGAGGAGCTGAGACAAATACATGCTGACATTAATGCTGTGAGTAAATTTACAGGTGTGGGTAGATTATGCTGACTAAATTAATTTGTTTGTGACGGGAACCTACAGTGTTACAAGATCATTTAGGCTACATATGAATTCTAAATCCTAAGAAAAAATAATAGGCTTTAGTATACACAAAATTTAATAATAGTAATAATAACAATAACAATAATAGGGTCAAGGGGGGTAAATATTAGACATGAAAAAAGCGGGAAAACATGAGACACACGAATAATTTGTAACACATTAATTATTTATATTTGGAAGAAATATGAAACAGTAGCCTGTTTTGTAGGTAGTACGTGGAAATTTCCCCCGTGAATGTAATGCAAATATAAACAGATTCAAAAAAATTTTCTTCACACCTCTATATTTTTCTCTCCAAAACGTTTATTTTTTCATCAACAACTTTTCTTCCTCCATTTTCAATTGCATTGTTTTTCAAAATCTATCTGTTTAGTCATTTGTAGAATAAAGTAAGGCTGCTAAATCACTTTTGAAACGTTAGTTATGGTTTAATAATGTTTTGGTCCATTCAAACAAAAGTGAAGCAATTCTGTAAAGCACTTCCAAGATACTAATCAGAGAAATATGACTAAAAGTGAATTTGTTGATGTACTATTCTCACTATGATATGAAGGTATGAGTGCTAACAATGTAATTTCTGGGTTTAAATCAACAGGAATTTTTCCCTGGGATCCCACAAAATATCCTGTGAATATGCTAAATCCTGAAAAATTTACGAGGTTCAAAGCAAATGAATCAGATATTGAATATGCACAATTTGCTGAAGCCACAAAATGCCCTGTAGTGGAGACTAACGGTGCCTTTGTAGCAAATAGTCAACCACAAGAAGCATTGGTGGACATAGCACAACCATCAATAAGCCATGCTGCACCAGAAACTCTAAATACCAGCATGGCGCTGCCTGGGACATCACAAGCTATAGACCTACAGCAAACACTAACTTCGGACATACAGAGCAGTGAGCTGAATATTTCTTTTGAGAAACTTCTATTGAGGAAAATTAGTAAAACACCTACTCCAAAGTTACAAGGAGGAAAATTGATCCACATGGACCAGTCCTTACCAGTGAAGAGTTTTTAAGTAAGATTTCCGAAATTGAAGCTAAGAAAGGAAATACTAAATCCACAAAGTGTAAAGAGCACAAGAGACTGGACATACAAGAGAACTTGAAGAAGAAATAGAAAATAGTATCTGTTGCAGACCAGTAATGTGATGATAGTGAAGAATACAAGGAATGGGAAGAGGATGAAGACTTGGATCTAAATTTCAGTGCATGTGAAGAGAATCCTGTTGAACCGGATAAACAAGATGAATGCAACATTGGGGAATTTGTGCTGATGTTATTTATGGGTGGGAAAAGAAACACTACTAGGTTTCGTTATGTCTGCATTGTGCAAGATTTGAAACCTGAAAGAGAATGCTGTTATCAAGTAATGGGACTTAAGTGAATTGACAATGACAAAAACAGCTTTGTCAGCAAAGAAAGTGACCTTTCTTTCATAAGTTCTGTTGATATTCTGGGTAAACTTCCTACTCCAGAAATAGCTACGGTTGGTGTTAACAGAATTAATTATCAGTTCCCACATCCTATTGATATTTGTGAAATGTAGAGCAACCCTGTTAGTTTTGTAGTGCTGCATTAGAGCCTACTTCAATTAAGTCAAAGCATTTTTTATTATGTTGAACATATATTCACTTAAAATTGTGTAACTTGGCTATTTTCAATTTTTTTCCCAATATTTGGGTTACACATGAAATAAGCATTGCTCTGTCTCATGAATACCCTACAAATGCTCCTTTATTGATAGGACTTGAATTGCATACCTGTCTCACTATTTCCCAAATGGTGGGAAATAATGAGACACAGTTTTTTGTCAATAACTTTTTTTGGTACTTGTTAGGGTGCATAATGTTTCCTAAGTGTAAAAATACATAAATTTTCATACTAAGCAATATTTACAATTTCACTGTCATGAAAAGGAGAACAAATACAGCAAAAGTATATATTTTGTTCCATAAATACCCTCCTTGACCCTAATATTTTATTTCACTTTTGGGATTTAAGGTATTTGATCATGAACAACACAAAGTAAAGAGTAAATGTATTTTTTTGTATAATTTTAATTTGAATGTTCTTTGTATAGTTCCTATTTATACCTATAATCTGTGATTTAGTTTGTGGCGTGTTTAGACAAAGTTCAGGTTCAACAATTGTTTTATTTGGTATCTCTGCTGCAGCAATAACATTCAACAATTTAATAACAAACAATTAAAATTCAAACAGTTGAAAATAGTGAACCTTTTGTCCAAAAGGGACCAACAAGGATGGACACTGATAAAACATTAAAATGTAGTATTCAAAAATGATTCTCCATAAACATAATATCATTTGAAAGTTTACAAAACTAGCCACTTTAACACCAAATTTCTTTTTTTTTACACTTTTGCCTATGCCCTCTTGGCTGGGAAACTAAGTAAAAGAGAATCAGAATAAAATCAAAGTTATTTTGATGTATAATAAATTAAGTGCAGTAAGTTGGGACATCCTGTGCATTTATGGACCTTCCAAAGCCCAACTCCGCTAAAAACCTGGAGGACACAAAGTTTTTAAATATTCAACTTGACAATATTAATACTGATGAAGAAAGTTGCACTAAACAAAATTGATTAAAATATTAATATTACTAGGTGGGTAAAGTACAAACACTACACAGAGATGCTATCTGACTTTGGCCAATTTTAACCGGTCATCAACTTTTTTAGGCATACGTAATCCACTAACTTTTACTTTATTATCAAACTGTAATGCAAAATTTCACACTTCGTAATAGGGCTTCACAGAAAACAAGTTAAAACCAAGTTAAATCACATCCACAGCCAAACAAGAATTTTGAATGTTACTTTAAAGTGCCTATTCACTTACGGAGATTCACTCCTCAAACTCCACTGTCCCCACACCAATCCCACCTTGAGCCTTCGGTGCAGAACAGTCACCTGACATGCTGACTGCTACAACAGAGACCCCTGAGGGGCCTCAATGAGCAACTCCTGAAGGGTGATTTCTTGCAGAAGGCTGAAGTAGAAGTGAGCGAGCCCAATGCTGATGCAAAGGCCGTCCACGTGAACATTACCACAGAACCTGTTGGAGAGCAGCTCCAACAGGCATCTGTGGAAGGTGGGGATTACAAGGAGAAGCAAAGGAAAAAGTATGGGGAAGGTAGCCAAGGCACTCAAAGCAAGAAAGTCACAGTTCAGGCGTTAATTTAACTAGTGCACTCTACAATACTAGGTTGAGCACAGACTCAAGCTGCACAAGTTATTAGCAGAAAGTATCCCCAATTTTTATTGTCTTTTCCAACTGCCTCATTGAATAGCAGTGTCATTCAAAATTACAATGTTTCATCACATATTGGTTATCTATTTTGTACTACAATTTTTCTTGAAAATCTTGGTTGTGATTATTATGTGAATCACAGGTTAGATATGTCACAAATAACATCAACAGAGGAAGTTTTCAATGTAACTAATGTCAATTATATTCCTGGTAAGCATGGTTGCTTAGCTGGCACAGCACAAACTTACTTCCTCCCCTTACACTGCTTGTGAGTGAGAAGGAAGTGCGCTTTGTTCTTACCTTTACATGTCGTCTGGCACACTCAGCTTTTGCTTGGTGCAGTTTTATTTTGTTCCCTCTCATGCCTGGCAAAAGAGTTGTTGCCTAGCAACTAGTGCTGCGTCCGTGCAGCCTCTCTCGCTCTCAACCATCTGGTAGGAGGCAGATAGCCTACACGCAGGCTTTTTGCCAATGGACTTAACATTACATAATTATATTTTTTTTGTTAAGCATATAAATTAACTTCAAATTTCCTGTCTCACTCCAAAGGAAAAGAAGACAGCTTTGTATTAAGGCAGTCACTTATCTAACACTTCAACTACCTTGCAACATGTTTGAAATAGTGTTTTTTGATGAAACTCTTAAAAGTGTCCTAACTATGTATACCTACGAAAAGAAAACATGCCTTAAATGAGGCCTGAATTGTATTTTCAAGATAACGTACTTGCTATAGATATTATTTTGGCGCCTTCCAACATCATTAAATATGGTTTTTTTCAGACTGCTATATTTTAAAATATACTACTTAGACCCAAACAAAACTATGATAGGCACCTGCATTGAATTGTGCTACAGACATTCCACCAATAAAATGATAAGGTCACTACTGAAAGTCCCATAGGTACATGCAACACGATGAGAACACTGCACTCCAGTTCAAAGCCTTGTCTGTAGTGGCAATGGCAAACTCAATACATTTGTCTAAGTAGCCCATATTGCTCCTGTTTCTCTGTGCCTCAAATGCAAAAATAACTCCAGGTAGGCAATCATCTAAATGAGAACTTTGTGTTAAAGAAGTTTTTATAGATGAGGTTTTACTAGTAATAACTGTTTTTTTATATTGGAAGTTATTTTAGACAAATTTGCCTTCCATTTTGTACATTATTTATGCATCGTCTGTCGTATTGGTGCACTGTATTCTAACGCATATTCTTTTTGTAGATGGAGAACGTGATAAAGCAGGCAGAAGAAGCACGGAACCGATCATTAGACATGGCCAAGAGGATACACGAAGAATACAGACCGCTGAAAATGGACATAGACCGCTTAAGGAGGGACTACCTGGGCCTAGACCGACTGCCAGATTTGCATGAAGAGGAGAGAGACCTTATCACTCCAGAGTGAGTGTTGCGATTACTGCTGCATTCCAGGTGGCTTGGGGTAGCATGCTAGACCTATAGTTCCAGAATAAGTAAACCTACAAGGGCCAGTCTTCTGTGTTTGGTTAACCTTTGCACGTTATCTAAACTCACACAAAAGTATTTCACATTTTAGTGAACTTATTGTATAAAATGCTAATTGTTCATTATTACAAAATTACTATTCTTATGTTACGTAGTATACCTATATTTTTACGACTGGTATTACAGTGAAACCTGTTCACAATTTGCTTTGCGAAATTTGCACAACGTGATGATGTAGCAGCTATGTTCGGCACATTGATGCTTAAGGTTGATGCATTGTTAGAATGAAACTGAAATGAGCTATCATTCTCATATTGCAAGCCAGTCCCTTTCACACGGCCACATTGCTTTTTTGCCGGGTGCCGAGCGAAGAAACGTCAAAAATAAGTGACATTATCAGCACTGTGCAGAGGGCGAAACAGTAAAGAACAGCGGTTGAAAGTGGAATAAATGATGCAGTTTGGACTTTTCAAGTGAGTCATTTTGAATTAAACTGTTTCGAGATGTGCTGAAGGAAGGTAATTGTGTGCAGTATTTGTGTTCAGGCCACTGTTTGAAAGGCACAAAAATGTAACTTAATTCTGAATACGTAACTCACTGAAAAATGTTTTTTCCCGTCATAAGTTTCTGTTTACATTGCTGCACGTCTCTGCTGGAAGATAGACCTATGCAGGTGGGTGGATGAGGAAGTGGGAGGAGGGAATCGTTGAGTATGTGAAAAGTAGTTTTGACTTGGTTTTCATTCAGGAGGGTCAGTGGTTGCCAGAGGTAAGTCTTCTTTATTGTGACACATAGGCCGACCCGTCACAATTGTGTGCGCGTGCCTTCTCCTTATTCTGTGTTGGAATAAAAACAACTTCATCTGCAATGATAGAGCCCTGTTATATTTAAAATGGCAAGTGGTGCTGTAGGTGTGCAGTATAGTACTTTTAAGAAATAGAAAAAAGAACTGGATCCCCAGAATATGTGGCTTAAATGTGAAGAAAATGCAGGAAATGTGAGATCTGTGTATTGTGAATTATGCCATAAAAGTGAAACCTCACTCTGCGAGTTGCACAACAGAATTTATAAAGAATACTGCTTTAAAAAGGACAACTATGTTAAACATGCTAAATCAGAGATGCACAAGCATGCTCTTAACATTCTTAATAAACCTGCATAAATTAAATAATTCTTTGTTAAAACACCTGTAGGCAAGGCAATGTCTTCTGTTAGTGGTGAAACTAAACATTGCATTAGAAACCATTTTTACATTTTGTAAGTCTTAGCTCAAGAAGAAATAGCATTTAATAAATTTACAATACCAGATAACTAGGAAAAGTTATGTAGTTTACATTGGTGAAATATATGCCATTATACCAAAGTGTGAAGAATTCACATCTTACATTGCAACAACTTTGAAAAGTGAGTTGACAACTTGAGAAATTCTGATTACCTAACAATTTGTTGTGATGGCTCCCCTGATGTAAAGAAATTGTTTTTGCTATGTTTATTATCCAACATACTTCTGCCATTGAGTTCAAATATTTGAAAATCACTGATTTAGCTATCTATTCTGGATGTCCAATTTTCAGTAGCTTGAAAGAAATGCTGGCTGAATTTGGGGTTGCAAATTTTTTTTTTGGAGGGGGGTGGGAATGGTTGCTTTTTGGCATATACACAGTGTTTCTGCTGAACATAAACTATGCCCTTGGTGGTTTGCACTCCATTGCCAAAGCCATAGCCTTGAGCTAAATGTAAAATGCTACATACAGTCAACGTATCTCACCAATGTTCGCGAGTTCTATTCAAAAATCCCTTGTTGCATTCATCAGTTTCAAGAGCTGCAGTCCATTCAAGGTATCTTCAGATTTTTCTAAAGCCCTGTTAAATTTATACTTTTGATTACTGATTACGTGTCCTTCCGCTTCACGTAAACATAAATGTTGCCATGTGACTTCTACTTTTATAACTGTCAAATGTGTGGTTTACTGTTTACAGCTGTTCAAAGAATTTAGTCATATTTCAAAAACCGTTTCGCAAGAATGTTTACTATTTAGACCTGTAACCATATTTAGGTCAGATTTGTGACTTTTTAACAATGTGTATGTTGACGATAGTTCTTACCATTATTATTTCACGTTTTTAACATATTTGTCATTCACAACATAGCACATCACATGTAAAACACGTTAATATTTTGCCGCAACTGAGTTTAACCCTATTACAACTGTGGGGGAAAGAACTGTAGTATTCAACTTCCTCTTATTGATATGTGAAGGATAGCCTCAGTTGGAATAATTATTAAAACGAAGGAGCAAACAGTTCAACGAAATGACAACAAATTCAAACACACGAGTCATGTCACTTATTTTTTGTAAGTAGCAGTGACAAACTTAACAGCTATTTATTTAATTAGTTACTTAAAATTTTCTGTCGGTTGTAGTAATTTGTTGGGATTGTGACAAACATTCACATCAAAGGAACATAAGCTACACAACTGTGTTTCAAACACCTAGGGCAAAGGTACAACGTTGTGATAAATAAACAGACGTGAATTTAAATAATTAACTTCATCATAAAAACAGTTCACTGTTAAAACGTATAAATGTTGTACGTGCAATATTTGAAATCTCACACCGGGCCAGCATAACAACCAGAAAATAGCCACCATAGAAAGAAGTGGTAGCCACGCCCTTTCACACGCAGTGATCATGACGCACTTTACAATATATTTATTCCTGCCGTGGAAACACAGATTTATCACAACATTGTAACGTGCATAGGTAGGTTTGAAAAACAAAATGTTTACGAACTTTATGTGGTAATTTGAAGTTTTTTTTTTTTGAGCTAGAAAACGTTAATCTTCGTTTGGGAAAAATAACAGGTTATGTCATGGCTCGCAAACTTCTGCCAACTTAGGATTTGTATTCCTTCCACCATCACATCTAATTATATTTAAATAAATATTCAAACATTAAGATCCTTTTTCAGTGGTAAAATACAAATCCAGAAATCATTATTTTGCTCTAATAAATATTGACGCGTGACGTACTGGGAATAAATACTCACTTGTCTAAGGCAGTAGACAGTGTCCACCTTCTTGGCTAGGAGTTAAGCCAGGCGCTCCTGTAGTACTAAGGGTTCCGGTTCTTATGGGGTACTGGTGCCTTTCCAATATATAGAACTGGCTGGGTTGCTTTGAGGCAGGGCACAAAGCCAGGTGTGGGCAGAACAATTCTATGTTTGGGGGCCACTGGTTTCTTGGCAATACCTGAGCGACGTGTTGCGGGAGTTGAGTCTCTGCCAGTAGTTGCAGGTGAAGGTGCGATGGAAAAGGTTTGTCTGAACTGTGGCAGTGGGCAAGGTGTATGAAGCATTACGACAGGAACCAAGTAGGTGATGACTGGCGTAGGAGGTTGGTCAGGCTGGTTCAAGTTTTCTGCAACCCACCAAGGGTATTCTGTTGGGCTGTTGTTCACTGGTGTGTTCAGACATATCTCTGGGGATGTCTTGTTCCACTGGGTCTTGTAAGTGCCTGAGGGCATGGGCTTGAGCTCGAGGTTCTAGACTAGCTATGCATGAAACCAGGGTAGGCTTAAACTCATGCAGATGACCACAAGCTAAGAGGATCTGTCGAACTTTCTCTTTCAGTCCCCTCTGCTTGGAATAGGGCATTAGGAAGTGGACTTACCCTTCTGCTACTATAACAAGACGGCAGGCTCCTTGTGCACAACTTATGTGGGACACCACATGTGAGCTGGGGACTGGCGGACACCCTATTCCAACGTCTGGCATGGAATGCAGTCCACAATAGAAATCGTGCCTCACCTGTTCAAGATCGCACATGGGTGTGTGATGCTGTCCGAGTCTCCCCAACTCAGGGGAACGCCTGTCTGTCTTGGCGGTGACCACAGTGGAGAGACAGATGGACACTGAGCTGAGAAGCTGGTTCAGGATAGAGTACCTGTGTGACTCCTCCTTTCCACCAACCAGTGGCTTGCGGGAAGGGCGGCCTGATCGAATGCATGTGGATAAAAGTTCAGTGTGTTGGCTGGTTTGAATACGTAACCCGGGATCACCTGCAATATTATTACGTGAGGGTACTACTAGGGATGAGTCGATACTACATTTTCTTGATTCTCTATACCAGTTTTGATACCAAAATATTCTCATGATACTCGTTACCGATACTTTTCTAGATACCAAATTAACATTGTCATGAACACAAAACAACTTGGCCAAGAAAATTGCTCATTTTACTAGTGTCGACGCACAATGAAACTATATAAAAACCCACATTACACTGGAAACAAATGGCGGATGGCTTGCAACCCACATGTCCTTAACCAATGATAAACCAACACAGTCACCTTCTATTCTATAGAATCATGTTTCCGCAGTAAAATCTGTAATCAAACTGTGAAGAAAATGATAGCTCAGTACACACTTATTTTGCGATTTTGCAGTTTTTAAATTTTATTTTGCGATTTCAAGGAAATTACTGTAACATTAAATAAGTATCGTAATAATCTGATACACCCATCACAGCCTAGCCCGCGTATTCCACGGGCTAGTCCACGACAAGTGTAGCAGATAATTATGGTGTTTATTTTTGTGAATATTTAATAATCCAATTACATAAGGTAATTATGGTATGTGTGGGATGTACAATAACTACTCAATTTGCTCGCTCATGCCTATCGGCGCTTGCTCACAACTCTCTGCCTGCTTTTATTGTACCTGAAAAATATACCATAAAAGTGATTAATGGGATAAAAATGAATTTAAAAAAAATTTTGGTGCGCATATAATTGTGGTATGTATTTGATGTACAGTAACTACTCACACATGCGCCTATCGGCACTTGCTCGCAACTCTCAACACGTTTTTACTGTACGTCAATTACTTACCATAAAAGGAAATGTCAAAAATCATAATTGTGGTATGTATGCATTTCCTAAAAACACAAGGTGCTTGCAGCTGTGTGAATATTATGCTCTGAATAAAATTTGATATAATGTGGTACACTTGTACTTAGATTATGGTACACTTTTGGAAATTACCATACACATTCTGAAAGTTATATTACGCGTTTCATAATTGTCATACACATTCCAAAAGTTATGATACACTCATACCATAATTATGACACAAGAAAATGGGTGTTGAAATTCAATACTTTTGGATATTCTCATGGACTACTCATACTCAATAAGGTATTGAGAGTATCAAGGTATTGTGGATCTCATCCCTAGTAACTATGGCAAGTTGCTGTGTGTACAGAAATGAACTCAAAGTGAAAGTCAACCCACATTTTATTTCTGTAAGGAAAGTCACGTGGTGAATGTACCCAATATCCTTGTCGACGGCTTGAGTCTCGGTCGGGAAGCTAGAATAGATTACTGAACATGCCCATAGAGGCAACCAGTGACGATGCTGAGGAATGCGGGGTGTGATGTGCTGAACGTCTAAGCAATCTGCTATTGCATTGTTTGATGTGTAAATAGTGTAGAATGATGTAACATACAGAAGCTGGCATGCAGCTAGGGATTCTAAGCAAGGTAGTGTCCAGGCGCTGATTGGCTGGAGCCACTAAGGTGAGGAGTGATCGCAGAGTGGGAGTTAGCGATTACATGGCTTGTCTGTCTGACATCACCGGCCGGCCGGAAGGGAGGAAAAAAAAAAGACAAATGATAATCCTACTACTAGTGATATCTAACAGAGAGTAAAAAAACTTGTTGCCCTTAAGCATTGTTAATGTGGGTGGTGAATAAAACAATCTGCATGGCAGATAGTATAATCTCATGTTAAGTTGGGACAATTAAAATGCAAACTTCCGACTCCTAAGCAAATTGACCAAGGATGGAGCGGAAGTTGTCTAATCTCCATTGTTGAAAAAAAAAATCATTAGTCAATTCGCTCCCTCAGCTGGGACTGAAGCTCATCCGTGAGGGAGTGGAAAGGCATATTCTCCCACGGATAATATGGCCTTCTCTCGATTGGCCCCCGACTGAGCAGGATGAGATTAGAGCTCATCCCTGAGGAGAGATGGAAGACGATTAGTTCAGGACTGCTCAGCTTTCTGCTCAGAAGTCAAACTTTTAGAGGGATATAGAGGATTGTCTCTGCTCAGGGGAAGTGTACGGTACTCTACAGACACTGCTATGCTATTCCAAATTCACCATCACTTCTCTTGGCTAGTTTAGCTGCATATGGGGTGAGTCGTAGCTTGATCATCCCGGGGAGAGCGAGAACACATTTCCCTCTCTAGCCACCTTAGCAGGCAATCAAACTGACATCCTTGAGCTGGAGACAGAGTAGATTCCATGCATCTGGCATCAGCGTTCCTGGTGGGGAATGACTATTCCACTATACTAGTGCTGCCTAGCAACCTGCAATGGAAGTGAGTTCTCTCTGGTTAGTCGACGTTCCTCTGTCGTTACACTCAGAGGGATGGTGGGAACGGGAAAATAATTTGTTTTGGGAATGCAGAGCTGTCCACTCAACAGCAGTTGTCTTTCCTTCTGCACTTCTGTAATAAGCGACACTCTATGCGCTGCGACACGGCGTGCCACTCCCCTCATATCATACCTGACCTTTTTCTAACAGCTGGGATGGGGTGAAGGTCGTTCACACATAGGTGGCATCTAAACGTACTCTTACTCTGCCCACTAAAAATAAGAAATAAAAAAGGGCCACTCTGTCTTGCTGGGACACATAGCTGATCCTATCTCACTCTCTCTTGCCCCAGGAATAAGAAATGGAAGTATAGTAGAGTATCCAGCTGGTATCAGGAGGCGCTTCGTCGTTTTCTTTTTGCTAACTCCTCAAGTTATAGTGCATGTTTCTTGTTTGCGTTCATTTTTTTCTATCGGGAAGCCCGGTAGTGTGTCTCGTGGGTCTCTTTATATTAAAGCGTGCATTCACATACTTATTCTTACTAGGTGACTCACTGCAAACACGTGATATTTTATGCTGTAAATACAATCAAGAGGAAACATCTTTTGACAGACTATCCTATAATAAGTTAAAAATGATCACAATCTCATTAAATATCCACACACAAAATAGCAGCTTGGGCACTGTCATGTGGCCGAACAAGGCCAAGTTGCATAAAAGGTAGACAACACTCAGCATTTTAAATGCCCTAAACTTAAAGAGCCAGCAACACAAACCCTGACTAACCCAAAACATTAATCATGAGAGTAGTTGTACAATTATTTAGGTACGTGCATTTTACGTGGAAGTTGTGTTTTAAAATTCCTCAGAGATTGTTAGTACATAATTTCTATCTGGGTGTCGAGCAAGCCATTAAAGCCCGGCGAATGTAAAAAAAATCCACAAAAACAATTAAAAGTATTAAAACAAAAATTATTATAAAGAAAAGGCTCCACCAATAAATTCTCAAACAGGACAAAAGGCGAGAGACGCAGCTGTGTTACCATGCAAATATTTGTGTCACTAGCAAGAGTTGGTGCGGTCCCATTTTACCATGCCATAAATTTTCCGTGCAACTCACCACAAGTATTGATTATGCAAACTTTCATTACGTTTCCAATTTCTAAGACTAAGTGGGACCCGCATAGCAAACAAGTTAAAGCCAAAATGAATTTTACAGGCGGACTGAACACCAAAATTAAATTTAGAATCTTAATACTACATGTGCAAATCATAAGACTATTATGCAAGCAATCAATTAAGTTTTAATTATCTCATCGGCAAACCCACCTGGTAGTCAACACTGAATATGTCTCAGGCAGTTTCATGTCGGCTCAACACCAATTCATTAGAGTCACAAACTAGCATTGCCCAAAGTCCACATCTCGGACCAAAAGCAGGAATACCCTCAGGTATCAACAACAGGCTTATTCAATTCGAAGTGGCCGAGGCTCGCACTGATGCAAAGGCACTCAGCTTCAGTATATTAGAAAAACCAATAGATCAGAACTTTGCGCATACATGGTAGGGAGGGAAAACCAAAGAGGTGGTAGGGAAAAAGGATGAGGAAGGCAACCAAGGCAATCACGAGGTGGAGCGGTGAACCAGAGTCAAACATTAACTTAGCAGTGCGCTCTATAATTGTTGCACCGCGTGCTCAACTGCACAATCCCCCTGCTAAACTTATCTTATGCCCCAGCTTTATTCACATAAGCAGTCAGTCAAAACACAGTACACAGCAGAGGAAAAAACAGTACAGGAGTGAAGAAAGAAATTGAAGAGTTGCTCTTGAAGCAAAAAGGTGTACCTGCACTCAACATGAAGAAATAAACATCGTAGTCAGTCCATTTTCACACCAGCAATATCACACTACACTTCTTCAGAGTAACGACGACTAGCAGTCCATGATCTCCCGGGAGATGTCGAAGTCCAAACATAACTTCACTGTACCAGCCACATCAAAGAATCGCAACACCTTGCGAACGCAGCCAGCCGGGTAAGAGTATCAGGGGGTTGCAGTGCGGGCAGCAGCAGGCGAACAGTGCATCAGCTCAGGAACCATCAAGCGGCAGCGTCGCAGGCATACGTGACCACTCAACACCTCGCTGCACCCTGGGTGGATAAACAGATAAACGGAAAACATGAAAGGGGGATATAAACTTAGAACAACAAAGATTAAGGGAAAGGTATACATGTGTGGGAGTCAGAAACAATGCACTATTATAAAAATAATAAGGTACAACAAAAAAATCTATACCAAAATTACTTATGCCCTAGAAAAGTACAGTTTCAGGTGACTCATGTGAGCTTTACGAAAATCAAGTGATGTCCCTGGCAGGCGTAACATTATTGTATTTATCCCCAGATACTTCATAATCTGGTAGGGTCCAACAAACTGTGGAATTAATTTTGACCCAATATCCTTGCAACTGTCGGACAGCAGGAAATTTTTTATTAACACCTTATTACCAACCACGAATCTAGGCGCATAGCCACATCACGGTTCACGTTTTCCAGGTGACGAGTGATGTCAGCCAAGAGGCAATCAAGGGAAGGAGAATCCAGGGAAGAAGAGGCAAATTCAAAATATTTAGTAGAGAATGCTGTATAAGTCTGCCAAAAATGGGAAGAAAAGGCGGAGAGCCAGTAGAATTGTGGACGGCCAAGTTGAAATCAATATTTATCAATTCAATATCACGGTCTCATTGAAATTGATCCTGATTAGGAAAAATGCTGAGGCAGACTTTAATTTTTTATTAAAGCGTTCGACTTGATTTCCTTTCGGGAAGTACGGACTGGATGTAAAGAACTTAATTGCCCATTTGAAACACGTGGACTGAAAATACATAGCATTGTCTGTTACTAACTCCACGGGAGCACCAAAAATCTTCCAAACCTGACCCTGCAAAGTCTTTATGATGGCGGGCGCTTTCATGTTTTTGACAGGGAGGAGGATTACGAACTTCATGAATGTATCCAGTAAGATTAGCAAACAAATATTTCCCCTTTTACATTGGATCATCTGGCCAAAAATATCAAGTTGAAAGATGTGCCACGACAATATGGTATCTGAATTTGTGTCTGACCAAACTTCATTTGCGGCGCCTGCTTACACCATTGACAGCTGTCACAGGCCCGCACATATTGAGCCACGTCCTGCCTAGGTGTAGGCCAGACAAAATGAACTACAATTTTTTGAAGGTTTTATTTATTCCTAAATGGCCGCTGTAAAGGGAATCGTAACAATACTTCAACAACATATGACAAAGTGTTACAGGAAATACCAACTTCTGGGCACGCTCCAATTTACCAGAAAAATACAAAAGACCATCCTTAACGAAGTAGGATATTTGCACACTGGCATCGATATCTGCTTTCACCTGTTGACACCATGTATCGACGCTTTGCACTTCTCGGAGCTGAAGGAAAAATTCCTGGAAACTCTGTATCATCTCGAGTGTAGCTGGCAGATCTGCAGGAATTTCCTCAAAATCATTTTGATCATACATGCGGGACAGTGCGTCCACAACAGGGTTATCAGTTTCCCTAACATGGTGGACTTTAAAACGGAATCTCGATAGATGGAGCACCCACCTCCCCAACTTCCCTAATTGGTGCGTGTGGCTCAGCACCCAATTCAGGGGCTGATTAAAAGGATTAAAAAAAAAATGATTATTAAAAAAAGGCTGCACCATAAAATTCTCAAACAGGACAAAAGACGAGAGATGCAGGTGGGTTACCATGTAAATATTTCTGTCTCTAGCAATAGTTGATGCAGTCCCATTTTACCATGTCATAAATTTTCCAGGCAACTCACTGCAAGTATTGATCATGCAAAATTTCATTATATTACCAATTTCTAAGATTAAGTGGGAGCCGCAAAGTAAATTAAAGCCAAAATTACATTACAAGAGAATGAACACTAAATTTAAATTTAGAATTTTAATACTACACGTGCAAACCATAAGACTATTATGCAAGCAATCAATTAAGTTTAATTATCTCATCGGCAAATCCACCTGGCAGTCAACGCCAAATATGTCTTGTGAAGTTTCATGTCGGATCAACACCAATTCATCAGAGCCACAAACTAGCATTGCCCAGAGTCCGCATCTCGAACGAAGTGCAAGAATACCCTCAAGTATTAACAACAGTCTTACTCAAATCTAAGTGGCCAAGACTCGCGCTGATGCAAAGGCATTCGGCTTCAGAATATTAGAACAGCCAATAGGAGATCAGAACTTCACGCATGCATGGTAGGGAAGAAAAACCAAAGAGGTGGTAGGGAAAAAGGATGAGGAAGGCAACCAAGGCAATCACGAGGTGGAGCAGTGAACCAGAGTCAAACATTAAACTTAGCAGTGAACTCTAATTTTTGCGCTGCGCACTCAACTACGCACATTGAACCAAAATATTACAACCAATCATTCCAACCAATAATACATATCAACAATACCATCTTGTCATACTGTTTGTATAGACAGATCATACAAGAAAGACACAACCATGTCACAAGACCATTTCTACCAATAATATTGAAAACCTACCACCCTCCATATCTACCAAAAATATTCCAATCATACCATCCAGACACTATAACATTACCTTTACATGTCTTGTAAAACACATTTAAATTATTGCTTCTTGTAAATTGCATACCATGCCCATTACATTGTTTTAGTTCGGAGGTCATTTTAGAACATTTTCTCTTTACACACCATCATTTATTTTTAAAAATTTTTTCATAATAGCAATACTGTTTTTTCCATCTGGTGATAGGAGAATTGATGAAGATATGTGTATATACATATTCTCTGTACTTTATTTCACACAATCAATGGGTTGCTTAGTCTTCAAGCATACATGAAGTCATACACTTTACTCCTGCCGAGATTGACTCCTGCCGAAATTGACTCCTGCAGAGATTGACTCCTGGCAAAATGTTACTGATTTCCTAGTTGAATAACAACTTACCTCAAAGTCATAAATATATTAATTTATAAATGCACATAATTCATAATGTTCATCGAACTATGTACTGGGCATCAACCATTTGTCATATGCCATATGGCCAATACTGTTTGACAAGCTATTGCCAGACAAATTCTCGAACTAAACAAACAGATGTTGGATAACTCACCATCAATACCGCATATTTGCAAACATGCCCATGATCATTGATGTAGCACCATTTGATTGGGACTCGAACCAACGATACACTCGCCAACATCTTTGAGCATTGCACAGAACTTCATGAAACATGTTGTGAACGATGCATATAATTAGAGAAACATTTCTGGTGCTGCTCTTTTAAGGAGACAGGCTTTTGCTCACAGAGGGCCGTGTGCCATACATTTTAAATATAAAATATAGGGGAGCACACAGAGAAAACCCACATACTCGTTCACGTCAGGAGTTAAATTTTCATATACACAGAGAGAGAAAGAAATGTGTGTTTAAATATAGGGCTATCAGATAGGAATACATATACATAATTACAGTAAAATCCCAATTTTGCGGGGTAATGCCTGGCTAAAGGTTCATGGATAGCCAATATTCACGGTTAAAGCAATTTGGGGGGGGGGGGGATGCTTATTTTTGGCCTACATACTATACATATAGGTTATGTAAACAAATAATAGTCATATAAGAATTCTATGTTTTGACAACCAGTGTGTGGCAACACATCATAAATTATATTAAGATCATAATATACACACAATCCTGTATCAGCTGATGCGTGAACAATTGCAAGAAAATTTCACGTTGGATATTTTGACAGCCTACATTTGCACAACAGACATAGGAGAAATATGAGGGCAGGAAGCATATTGTAGACATAATGTCTACGTATTATATATAGTTACAAAACAGCTGTTATCATTGTAACAAATTAAACTCTGTTTGTCTCTTTTTCATAGGCCATGCTAGTGCTTGCTGCTAATGTCGCCACGTGAATGCTTTAGAATAATTGAAAAGGCTGCACATTTATCGCAGAGTATTTTTCAAATATTTCTACATAATTTGACGTAATATATTTCAAATCCGAGTTGTTTTGAGCCCATACAAGATGAAAAGTTAAGTTTTAAAAGGACATGATATATATACTTTTGCTGCACAGCAGCGAAATAGGCCTCCGTGCTGCCATCTGTTGGCCAGTGCAAGCGACTCGCTTCACGAACCACGCCCCCTTGAAATTACTTGTTTTTCATGTGTAAAATGCAAATATGTGAATGAACTCTCAATGTTTTGAATTTTCCACAAGCTCTATAAATATTTTAATGCAACATATTTCAGTGTGAAGTGATTCTACTTGCTAATAATTTGGATTCGGCCTGCAATCGCCAAGCCTTTCTAAGGCCAACTCGCAATTCTGTATTTTTTGGTCCCCACTCCCTCCCACTTCAGCAATAATGCGAAAATAAATGTTATTTATTTATGTATTTATTAAAACCACTCATCGTTTGCGATGGAATCATTTTTGCGGCAAATGGTATTTATGTTAATATGATATTTCGTCATCCAGTCACACTCAGTGCCACTGTTAATTTTAAATATCTACTGCATTTATAAACTACTGTAAAGTACACAATCTTGCCCTTTTGTTGAGCAGACGTCAGTTTTAATCATAAAATACTTTATTTTTATTAATGAAACTTTGCTGTCTGACAATTGCTTTTAATTCCTATTACTTCCAAGTTTTACATATATTCACTGTTAAAAACATGTCTAAATATAGTACCAGAACATTTTAAATATTAAAATAAATCAGTACTCATCACTCGACTGCAGCCTTGTAATTAACAGCTTGCACATAGGTCATTAATAGTGCAGACACACGACTGGCGGCAGCTGTTCAATATTTTACTTTTAACTGGTGGCTCCACAGTTAAGTGGCAACCCGATCAAGTCACTCTGGTAAATCAGGAGATTATTGTATGTATAGAGTAATTTTCAAATTATATTATATTTCTGTGTATACATATATATGTCTACAAGGATATTAAAATAAGTTATATTCATATGTGATGGTATCTTCAGGTTTTCCAAAAAACTATTATTTTTCACTATTTCATGAGATGATCTGCAAACACCATAGTCTTCATTTTGTGTACTCCTATGCTATCTTTCAATTTGGACAAATTGTTTATAGAAATATTAAAATTTGAAGGAATGACAACACACTCCTCTGCTTCATTCCAGTTCTTAGGTGAAACCACAGTATCTGTCCCCAGTCAGTTCTTACTAAACTTTTGTTGTGTGTATACATTTCCCTGACTTCTTATTATTTCCTCCTGTACTTCTGTTTCCCTAAGAGCTTCCCACAACTTGTTTGTGTAAATAGTAAGTAAAGGACTGATGTGTTGTAGTGGTCCTTTCTTTGTAGGATCAGTTGTGTAATGTGCTGTGTTTGTGTGGGCAGCTATTTTGAGAAGCACTTCAAGTCGGACTGGCGGCCGGACTTAAGGGAGGACCCGATGATGTCGACCTTGGCGCTGGCCCACCAGAGCACCTCATCCACATTCCTCGCCCCACCACAACCGCCCATGCAGCTCGTGCCCAGCAGCAAGGCAGAGAGCCGCCCCATGCCGCCGGCCCCTGGTCCCGCCCCCACTTTCAGGTGTGAGCACTTTTCCCATCACTTCACCTGGGCACAACCTGTTCATTTACCAGAATAAGTGGGAAAAGCCAGGGATTTTGCAGTGATGTAGAACAGTGGGAAAATTTTGTACTTAGTAGTTATCGTCATTCAAGAATAAGATTTTTTTTGTTTAAATATTAGAACTGAAGTCTCATATGTAGTGATGGGTCAAATCTCAAAAGCTCAAGTCGAATCAAACTAACAAAGATTGACTCGTCATTCGAGTCAAGTTTTTTCCCAGCGGGCATTGAACTACTGATCATGCAAGTTGATTCACTGTGTGTTTAAGTTATAAAAAATATTTGCACCTAACAGCAATAAAAGCAGACAAGTCATGACACGCTTGTGTGGCGGTGACGCTGGCGACAGATAACATCATGGTCGACAGTTACAGTCTCAGCACAACACAAATACATACCACAACCATAGGATAAATACGCGTAGATATGGTACACTTGCCATTACTTTTCTCACAATTACTGTTTTAAAAACGTGTATATATTGACACGTGGCACTTTTTCTAATAATGGTGATTAGATGACTTCAGCTCATTCTTATGCATGACCTTGCATTTCAGTCCTCGAAGTTTGCATTACCATTATTTTGTGACATGTGATGAGTTTGTACTGTTTACTGGACAGGATGGACATTCCAGACAGAGTAGATTGTATTATTCACCGGCTCACCGTAACTATGTATCAGGGTACTTTTATCCACTGCTAGATAGCACCTCTAGCAGGGTTCTTAGTTTATTCTGTCTTGCTCTCCAGCTGGCCGGTGCCGTCACGCCTGAGAACTATGCTTTTTGCCCCCCCTGCTCTACGACCACCGCTGGCATACGAGATGCCAGCCAACCAGTGCTGAGTAGCAGTCCAATTTTAGTATAAAAGGGGTGTCGCCGCTCAACTACACACCAGTCTTCATTTGCCCACCACACGCACTGTCAGGGCACTGATCAGTCTGTGAGACAAGTCTTAAGTCGTCCAGCACCCGTTGCTCAGACACTGACTAGTCTGTGCCTTAAGCCTTCACGTACGCCTGACTTTGATTACACCCATCGTGCTAGCCGCCAGGGTTTCTCTAGCTTATCCTCGCTTACCCTCCTTTCTTCACCTCACCTTTGTGCCAGAAGGAGACTCCAGTTCCTTAAGCCCCTACCCAGGACTTCTCCTGACACATCCTTGCTTAGTCAACCTAGCACTGTACCAGTTTACGCTGTTCCGTCATCTATGAACTAGACACAGCGGCCCCCTCTGGGCAACAATAGGATCCAGCAATAGCTAGTTTCAAGTTGTTCTCACAGCGCTAGCCTACCCTATCCCCTGTTGCTAGTTCAGAACCGGTCACCTCTACTGGCATTGCGGGGTTAGCTTCCCGGCAGACGCTCTTGTTGACATTAGGAGGTAGTACTTCATCACGGGTTATTTCCCTTATAAGGAAATAAAACGTAGGTTTTGCTGCAATCTGAGTACCACATGTCCTGTAGACTAGTACTCATCCCGGTTGACTTCAGTGGAGCAAGGGGAACGCAGGTTATCCTGGGAATATACTCAGATCAATCCAGAACACATTGTTGCCACCCACACATACACTATCTTAGACGGCCACCATTCTATGTATACCATAGGTAGAACAGTAGACCCCCACAGGTACACTGCTCTCGGACCAGTGTGTTGGTTTGGTGCTCACTTCTTTTCCACCGCACATTTGTGCCAGAAAATGAGTGTTCCCTTAGCTAGGAAGACTCGGCCGAGACAACACCCATGTAGTGACCCTCGACGGCAAGGCCTGACTTGCAACATGCACTGCGTATCAGCGCCAGGTGTTGGAATAGGGTGACAGCTCAGTCGACAGCCCACACGTGGTCTGACACGCTGTAATATCACAAGGAACTTCTTGCCTTGCCTTGCAGACGTGAAGGGTGTTGTATTCTTTCAATGACCTACTTCAAGCGCCGTGGACTAAAGGAGCACATCATTCAGACCTTACTCGCCTCTGGGTGCCTGCATGTGCTAACCTCTGCTATTGTTGCCTCCATTGCTCAACTCGACCCAATGGGACAAACTCAAGCACTATTTCACTTGCAGGATCCCGTCGAACCAGAGGTACCAAATGATCTGTTTCCAGAACCCGTACGAATATACATAGAAGCACACCTGTTGCTTGCAGCTTACTTCAATCAGCCAGACCAGCGGCCTACAGAAGCAGTAGCCTACCTTATTCCAGCCATACTAGTTCCCGTGCTTTAACCACCAACCCCGCAACAGGTCGCAACCACACCTGCTGTGCCACCGCGTTCCCACAGTGTGCCCATTGCTAGGCCAGTCAACAATCACGTCCATCGCCTAGGTATACCCCTAAAGGCCGGCAACCTTAAATGCAAAATAACTTTGTCAGAACCAGACTTTATGCCCTGCCGCAAAGCTATCAGGCCAGTCCTGTACAACAGGCATGCACCCGCACCTCACCAAGACTAATCACCACGAGAGAATCTCCGTCATATAGGGTGCGACTGACCCAGCACCCGCACAAAAGCTCATCTCACTAATGAATGTCCCCATTCAACAGGACGTCAAGTGTCAATATAAAAATAAGAACTTTCAACAAACAAAAATTTTAATGTGAACTGCTGGTCCGCTCGTTCGGCAGCATGCTGACAGATCCAGACCAGCCTGAGAGCTGCTGCTCTCTCACTCCATTCCTGTAACAGTTATCTTATTTTTCCCCTTTCTATCAGCATCAAGTGGCTGACAACATCATTCTTTTTACACCTTTTTCAAGAACTGTAGGCATTCTCTTGGCGACAGGAAAAAGGACAATGCTGTGAATCTTTTAACTAGGGATGGGCCGATACTGATACCGATTAACTGCCTAATACCACGTCCACCAGCATCAACGGCATCTGAACATTATTTGCTAATTATTATTCACCGATTAGTAGCACTAATTTATTTAATACAATGTTAAATAACCCGACATGCGATATCTCATAAAGCATTAATTTACCACATCCATCAATCAGATATATTGTTCGAAATCCAAAGTATATTTGGAACAACTGTTTTTTGATGATTTGTTCCCATTGTTTACATTTTACCGTATTTCCTGTTGGTGCAGCATTCATTTTTGGACACAGATTTAATTTACAACTGGCGAGCCCCCAAATCCCGCTACGCCAGCGTGAGCACCTTCACAGTTCTGTATGCCCTCCGGAATGCATGTTAGTAGTTTAGTCGGTTGTAGAATGGGATGCATCTCAGGGCAAGCCCTACACATCTTAGGTAGATTTTAATTATTATAATGGCTTATGCATCACGACTAAGCAGGGTGCCATTGCTGCAATTGTAGCCATGTGCACACCCAGAAAGAAGAAGAGTCTAGATGGAAGAGCATAGCAAACCAGGTAAAGCGAAGTGGACCGTGGAAAATTCATGCGACAATCGCGGAGAATAAAATAATCCTTTTAACTGGATTAGGGCTGGATAAAGTATGGTATTTATTGGTTCCGGAAGAAAGACTTCTGTTGATTTATGCAGGGTGAAATGAAATGAGAGTGCAGCTGGTTTGTATTGTGGGGGACAGAACAGCCCCGTGCCGATGCCAGTCATTGTGTGGGCGCAGGTGCCTTTGAAGTTGAGCTACTGTCAATACTGCCATGCATACGAACCAGCACTGCAGCATTGACAGCAACTGTTGGATGCAGGGCCCTTCTGCTTCTCGTCGAGTGTGCCAGAAAATCAGACAACCCAGTCATGGCACGGACTCCATCTTTGCCCTTCCGCGCCGATGCCAGGATCTCCAATCCATGGGTGAAGGTGGGGAGAGTTCTTTCTCCAAAATAGCCCTACTGTCTGGGAAACGTGAGACATCCAGGGCCTACCAGTGGTGATGACTAATCCGCTGGTCCAGGAATGAAGGCTGATATCGGGGTGCTTCCAAGGTCAGATGCATTCCAATCCATTCATCACACATCCACAGTCGGCATCACGCAGAATCCAGCAGTGAGGATTACTACACTTCACATTTTTCGGCACCTCCAGATCCCCCTCCCTGCCTTGATTGTTGGGCCACTTGCAGCAGATGCCCTTCGTCATCTCGTACTGCCCTTGCTGCTCGTGGCGTTGAGATGCCGACTCGGGCAATACCAACACCGGGGAAGCATGGGGGCAAGAGGAGGGGGTGGGCCTAAACTACCTTTTGCTCTGGAGGGTGGCGGCGTGTGGCCTGTCTAGCAAGGCTTGTGTCTTGTTTTTCGTTATTTCCCTCGCTCTCTCCACGAGTTCATCCTCATTTCGGGGTTTAGGAATAATTAGCAGATTCCTTAATCAGGGAAGGAGTGTATGTGTAATGTTACTTATTCAGCTTTCTTCACTCTCATTCTGGTACCTATAATACGCCAGTATGTCTGGGTTTTCCAATGTATATAAATCTCTGCTTCATTTTTAGGATTTTGAACTCGTGTGGTGAATTTGGATGTAAGCCTTGCAATCACTTCCTTGTCGGTGAATTGGGAAGGGAAGCGAGTGCACAGATTTTCCCATTCTGTCTTTAACTCCCCTTACTTCGCGCACCATTCCTGGTCTTTTCCTAGGAGTTGCCTATGGGTGCAACTGATCCATTGTTTTGTCTGTATATTGTGTTCAAGAAGTTCGCTTTCACACTCTTCTATGATAGTTGTCGGATTTTCATGGGGTCGCCCGGCAAATTCAGGTAATCAAAATTCGGACAAGACAAAGGCAGTGACAGGGCTCTAGCTAGGACCTGGGTTCTTTGCTCTGTAGTCTAGTTATGCCTACACACTTCACAGTGGTACACTAGGCTGGGACAAGTGACTCGCTTGTCAGGCCAACCTATGCACACGTGGTGGAATTCTTGCTCACAGACAATACACCTTACCATGTAAGTGCCCTGTCCGGTAGTTTCTAGCCAATTGCAGCTAGCTACTTGACATTGGCGGCAGGTTACACAGCTGTATTCCAAACTGTCTGTGTACCTGGGTTCGTCTACCCACTCTAAACCATTGGTAGGGGCAGCGTCGGGAGCAGTGTGCAGAATGGATTATATGGACCCTTGTGCTAGGGCATGTGTCCATTTAACACTTCTGGAGTACATAGAGAAGGTTGTGATCGACCATTGTGCTTTCGGAAGCATCAGGTAGACTCTGTCCATAATCAGACATGACTGTTGAACATCACAGGGTGTTCAGCTCCAGACTCCCTGAAGTCCTTGAGGGTTCGACACCCGGCCAGTGTCCACTAATAGACGGGATCTACTGGGATAAGGTAACATTGGCCGCATCTAGCTCTAACATAACAGGTATTTTGCGAGCTAGGCATTATATAGAGGAATTAGTGGCTTAGCCATCCAGCTATGGGAGGCATGACTAGCTTAGTCCCAACTGCCTAGTCTGAAGTATAACAGTTAAAACTCCACTTTGGGCACCACAAAAACTGATTTCATGTATGCCCAATTGGGGAGGATAATTAAAACAACAATTACTTAGTGGACTGGACGCATCAAATAATGGCTTAAGACTTTTGGGGTGAAAAGTTATAGTGACTTGCATCACACAACGTTTAAATGTGGAAGTAGAAATCTTAGTCACCTTTACATTTTTATTACATGGCGCCAGAATCACGAAGTTGAGCACCTTAATGTTTGACTGGATATGGTCAGTGTACAAAATAGATCTGGTGGCCTGTCTCTTGGGGCACAAAATTCACAACCACTGTCAGGTGCCTACGAGTCGGCTGACCCTTGTTTACACAGTTACCTGGAAGCTTGTTGCTCTTCTGAGGTAGTGATGCGGCCAGCTGGAGACACTTACCTAGGTGTGGCGAGGGCTGTTAGTCACCTTGTTGACTCGTGGGCAGTGAAGTACTCTGGATCTGTAGTAAACTGCTGACAGCTTTGGGTTGATGAATGGGACCGCACAACCAGGAGTTGGTGAGACCATGTGGAGGTTCTTCATCCCTTAAGAAGGCTTCTACTATGGTATGTGGATGGTCTTCAAGTTTAACCAAAAGTGGGAACAAAGGTGTCGTCAGTAAGGAGGGGTGAGGTCCCTCTGTCTATGGGGTCGGTATGAACTCTGCCCCGCTGGGTGGAAGTGCATAGTGCAACTTCAAAGCAGTCTAGTTTCAGGGGCAGCAGCTACCTTTCTTAACCTTTTCTGTTTACTCCCTTCTAGGTGTAAGGCACGAGAGATTAAGGATAAAACTGAAACATCACAAAAGCAGATGTGGTGCTTGCACCGAAACTCGTGGACCAGACTGCGTCCAGCATTCATACACTAATAACTGAAGTTTTATTTGTAAAGAAACAATGGCCGAACCTTTCTTTGGGTGCCAAGCATCTAGCACAAAGGTAATTTAGTTAGAGATTGAGAGCGTAAAATCCCCTTCATTATTTAATCAAAATTGCATTTTAAAAAAATTGTAGAATCATAAGGAATATTATATAAAAAATTATTCACTCATGTAATTAGTGAAAAAATAATAATTTTAGTTTAAAGATAATAAAGGTACAAAGAAATTGGATGGCGCAACAATAACTATTTTTTTACTCTTTGCAACAAAAAACATGACTGTGATCTCAGCATGGTGAATATATCATAGGTTCATGTGATTGCTTTGCCAAATTTGAGAGAAAAATGGAGGATTCCCACTATAACCTTTAAGTAATAGCATGAACAAAAGGATTTACACACAATTATTACAAAGATAACCCTTTCATTTGACAGATTAAGTTAGATTACCACTTCACATATTCGTTAAAAAAATAATTTAAAAAAAAATTTTAATTATAATTTTTGTTATTTTGGGCTTTTTCCTGATTGGTACTGTCAGAACTAATTGATTTAGAAAATATTCTAAAGTTCAGGGCATGTTTAAGCCTACAGCATGCACAAACAAAATTAATTAAAAGTAAATTTTGGCCTGTTGTTTTCAGCCGAGGAAACAATTGCTTTGACTGCATTTCCTGTGTGCTCTGCTCCGTGATAATGCAATGCTGTAATCAGGACCACATCCTGTACCAAAGGCCTGTGTCAGGACATCACGATCAGGCGACGAAGGAATGGCCCATGCTTGTATCAGGGTACACCTGCACCGCTAAATGAACAGTTAAATAAAACATGGAAACTTGGACATTGCCCAAAAAAATTATTAGTATTGTGTGGCAAAAAAATTAAGCAATAAGAAACTAGGGATGTCAAAACATCAATTTTTCTCGACTCCGATTCTTGATTTCAACTGCAAAATCTTTCACTTGATTCCACCTCGATTCCGATACCATAAATTAAGATATAGTGATTATCAACATGTGCCTACAGTCACTGTATCCTTTTGAAATTTTGTTTTATAGGTCAAATTAGACAGACACAAATATGAAGACAATTACAGGAAAGACTCTGGTCTGCTAAGTGAAGTTAATTTCCTATATTTATGTAACATTCAGGCTTATCTAATTAGGCCTAACAAGTTCATATCAGTATTTTTGATGAATATATGATTTATTTGAAATTAATATAGACAGTATTATACAAATAACTTAAACAACGGTTCTCAACTACTCAATGCAATATTTTAGGTCAATTTATGAAGCTTACCAATATGTACACAAATATTGATGCTATTCAGTAATGAAACTGAAATACAAGTAACCTTTCATTTACCATTGCTAAATGAAAATGCTTCTACCAGACATTTGAAGTTTCAGGGACACTGGATGACTTGCTGCTATACGCATATGTGCTAAAAAGATATTCTGAACCATAATTATTGGCCATTTTCTTGTACTTGTCGTGTTTACATGTGTTTTCTCATGTTACTAGTTGGGCAACTAACACCACCTCATGAAAATTTTGCCAAACACAAACTGCAAAATTAGTAATTTGAGTCATTTACATCAACTGAAAAATAATTGCATACATTGTTTGAAATTTTCTTCATGTCTATGTAAATAAAATCCTCAGTACATTGAAAACTTTAACACTACCAACTTCTTTTAGAAAAAATAGATGAATGTTTTTGGTAAAGGTAAACACAAAAAAAATTGCTTTCAGTTTCGACTACATCAAAAACGAAACTGTCACAAACAGGAAATCTGTGTGTGTATGAAAAATATACCTGTTCTTTATCTATTATACCATTAAATAATATGTAAACAAAATCAAAAAATCCAAAAAATAATACCATGAATCCTGGCATTATCCTTTTGCTCCCACTACTAATAACTATTGCGCAACAGGCCAATGCATGTTCCGCGTCAGCGACCCGGAACTCAAAGAGCTTGCCGTTAGTGAGGATTCTTGTCTACAAATCACATCTGGTTGCAGACTGACGCCCGCACTGCTTATCAACTAACGCTGATCGCAACACTTACACGCAACAAAGTGCTATCTCCAATAGTATCCTCATGTGCGGCTGTGGTCTTTCATCCGTGACTGCCAGTTTGTTTCAGTGTTTCGTCCACGCTGATATTTACAGGTTTAGATATTGTGCTGTAGATTTCCACGTGCATTTGTAGCATTCTTGCAACAGTATACTTGTAGTACTGAATCATGTCAGAAAGTGCGCAAAAAAGAAAACTAGTGCAGTTTTCCCATTAAAGCCGCGCCACACAGCACTTAGAGTGACATCAGAGTGAAGTGAGGTAGGCAAATACTGATAATAGCAGGCTGACACATGGTAGCCATCAAGATAAAAAGGACTTGTTTACGGCGAGTTTCGATTATCCGTCTATCTCTTCCCCTGAATTATCGGCGATCATTGAGGTTCTACTGTATTATCTTAATTCTTTCATAGTTGAACCATCATTGAATGGTTAATTCCGGTCAATGCATGTGAGTTCTGTACAGGTTCAGCCTATTTGGAAAACCAAAAACCTGTTGCTGTGCAACATAACCTCAAAAAATTATGTGAAAGTGGGTGAGGATTTTCAACAATTAACCGTTCGATTCTCGATTCTTCGATACCTGTAATAATCGAGGGTATCGAGGAATCTACTTTGAAATCTCTATAAGAAACACTTACTCTTAGCGGGAAATAAGCAAAACTACTTCAGATGGATGGTGATTGCAGAAGGGAAGAAATATTTAGAACTGTTCACCCCATATTGAGCACTTGTAGAAAGTGGAAAAGATGCCTGGGGAAATTGATGCGACCAACAGTCAATTCCGATAATAGCCAACCCAAACGATTAATGAATATGTGCCATTTCACGATTTCTTTAAAATAAATAATTATGGGAATTACAAATTGTCACACACAAATTCGTATGAACAAAACATTAACTAGTAAATATTATGTCATACATTGAACACCTAAATAAGCTTAAAACACCAGCTACCTTTCATGAAATTAATAACGAGTAGCAAAATGATAGTTACACAAATTGACAAATATTTTTGTAATAAACTAATTAAGGAAAACACTTTAATTCAATTTTACTTATCCAAAAAAAAGTTAATATTTAAAATATAGTGCACTGACACCATATCTTGTAAAAAACAAATTAATTATGAATGTATTTATGACAGTTACACAAATTGACAAATATTTTTGTAATAAACTAATTAAAAAACACTTTAATTTAATTTTACTTGTCCAAAAAAAGTTAATCTTTAAAATATAGTGCACCGACACCATATCTTGTAAAACACAAATTAATTATGAAAGTATTAGAATTATTACACAGTATCTTTACTTGAACATCATAACTTACAAACAGTTTAGTCTTTGTTTAGCAACAATAAGGTTTGTGGATACAGTAAATTACTATGCTTCTAAATAGTAAAATTCCAGAATCCAAAATTAATAACAGATTTACATTATTATCATTAAATTACAAAAGTTACATTAACAAGTACTAGGAAAGAACTAAGTCACCGGAACAGTGACACAAAAGCACTTAAGAGTGACCCAAAATTTACCATACAAATAAAATAAATAGAGGTTGGAAACCCAATAAAACTGTTGCCAAGAGACAATATTCCCAGAAAGGGAACACGAACCATCACAAAGACAGAACACAAAAGCGTGTGCCACAAGGCGGCACACTCTCCCCCCCCCCTCCCCTTCCAAGCACGGGCAAGGGATCTAGCAACCATCCGAACCTTGGCACACACCAAATGCTACTAAAGGGAGAACCGACTAAAATGCCAAAAAAAAAAAAAGTAAACTGTGGGAGGAGGTAGTTTTGTAACGGCTAAGGGAACCATAACACAACCTTCAGGCACCGAGACAGGTTGGGCCAGATGTGGAGGAGTGGTATTGTAAGAAATTTTGGATTTCAACCAAAATGCAGTAACACACAAGCAACAGAACACAATAGCACTAGAAATGATGATGGCAATGTGGCTTGGGTACGTCAAAGGTTTTGAAGGGCGAGTTTGAGTCAAATAACCATTGTGTGTTAGTTTTGCGCAAAAAGGGAAGTTTCAATTAATTACTGACTTATCACAGAATTCAAAAAATGATCTTCCAACAAATAGATTAAATTCACAACTATCCACATGGGAGTCAAAAAAAGGAAAAACCTCAGGGCATGGAGTGATTCCATGGGTTTTGCAGTTGCTAAGTAATTGATGGTTAACAGCAGAGAATAGTTTGCGGTCAAGACTTACAATAAGGTACTCTTGCACATCAAACAATAAGAACTTGTTTAGTTTTGGAAAAAGTAAGGGGACAGGGAACATATGATACTTTTCAAAAAGGCTATCTTTGTTGGCAAGAGGGACATTTAGAGCAGAATGGTAAACCACTGCCTGGACAGTACTCAGACCGTAAAAAATGTACAGATTCTCGGGGGTAACTGATGCTAGCATATACAGGATCAGAGTAAGTAGTTGTATATGTTTCAAAATGTTCAAAAAGGAATTTGCACTTAGTAAGGTTGTATTCAGTTTGCCATTAACACTTGTCCCGATGGCGTGGCAAAGGACAAAGATTTCCAAATGTGCATTTGTAAGTGCTTCATTTACTCTAAGCAACATTCCATTCAAATCTACTTGGTAACTTAAAACAATCATACCATCCAGTGTGTCATGTAGGGCAAATGAAAGGTTGTGAAACACGGTATTATAATGTTCCAAATACAATTGGCTCAATTTTCTAATGTATGCTGTGTTATTAACAACTCTATCTTCTAAATTTTTGATCAATATGATTTGGTTTGCAATGTTGTTTGAGATACCGTCTTGATTATATTCTAATGAGTCTTAGTTGTTGTTCAAAAAGGGTCAGATCATCATCATCATCATCATCATCATCATCGAGAGTTCCAAAAACAGTTTTTAAAATCTTGCCTGCCAGTCCAATTGAAGCCCTTTTTACCCTGGAAGGGAGCAATGGTTTCTACTTCAGTTTTGAATGCATTGAAACTGTTCTGCAGTTGAATAATTGTAGAATTGAAGTTTTATGCTCAAATGAAGAGTCACCACCAGGGTTTCTGACTTATTGCTTGTGCATAGATACGATAGTTTCTATTATTTCCTGAATTTAGCTACACTCATTGTCTAAAGAGATGAGATCAAAGGCTGCATTCGCAAGGTGTTGCGATTCTTTGATGTGGCTGATACAGTAAAGTTATGTTTGGACTTCGACATCTCCCGGGAGATCATGGACTGCTAGTCGTCGTTACTCTGAAGAAGTGTAGCGTGATGTTGCTGGTGTGAAAATGGACTGACTACGACGTTTATTTCTTCATGTTGAGTGTAGGTACACCTTTTTGCTTCAAGAGCAACTCTTCAATTTCTTTCTTCACTCCTGTACTGTTTTTTCCTCTGCTCTGTACTGTGGGAACAAACAAGGGGACATCTGCTAGATGGGGTAGTGTCAACAATGCCAACACCGTCCAGTAGGCAAGGGAAGATCCTGAAGGGATGTGGTCGCGACCTGTTACCGGGGTCTGGGTTCAACACCAGGGGGTGGTGAGGAGAGAGTGACTTCTTCAAGAGCCTCTAGAGGGGGTCCAATCTCCCAGAAGTAGTGGATCTGCGGTGGCTGCAGTGAGATTGGCTTCTGGTGGGTGATGTCTTCGGCTGGTAGAGATTCCGGCCCTTGCGAGCGGTGGAATCTGCGTCATGCACGCCGATGGCAATCTCCATCCATATACGAGAGCGGTGTGGGTGCAGATACAGAAGGTTTCTGCTCATGCCAGACCTTTTGTACTTATTTTGTAAAGGCGCTCATTGGTGAGGGGTGCGGGAGTGGTAGCCTCTGCCGCAAGGTGCTGGTAGAATGGGTGCTGCCCTCCAGTGGCGTGCTCTGCCACTACCGCGACCTTTGCTGGAGGCAGTACATCTTCGTCGGGGCGTGATGGCTTCTTGGCAGTTCTGGGTGAACAGTACAAGCTAGGATAAATGTCTAGTCGCTTCTGACATTGCGCCATCGTATTCTGTAGGCACGAGTCCCTCCTCTCCAGTACTGTGAACAAACAAAAAAAAATACAAGAGAAATCCAAAAACTGGGTAAAATCCAACTTGTAAAATGCAAAGAGAGAAGTTAGCATATCCATAAGCAATGTTCAAACCTGCTCTGGTTTGAACATTGCCCTCAAGATGGGCCAAAGTCGTTTGTAGAATGTGCATCAAAGATGTGGAAATGTGTTGTGTTACTACACAAGTTAAAAATACTGGCGATTGTAATGAGAAAGCAACTTTCGCAGCGTACACAGTTACAACTGTTGATGCCGCCAGTAATGATGTGTAGAGATCAGTGGGTACCCGACTTTTCGGTTAGTTTTCTGGTCATTATAGAACCAGAGTCTCAGGTCGGTGATTATTTGCTCCCAAAAATTTTTGGGTCAGGATTTTATCATATTAAATTTTTTATAAAAGGTTGCCTGTGTGTGTTCCCGAAGTTCGTGATATTTTTGGGAAAACAAGTCTAATCCGTTCTGATAGAAAATAAAAATTTCCTTGTGCTTTTTTTTATAAAAGTTCTGGTAACGTGGAAAACGAACTACAAAATGTGCATACTTTAGTTGAAGTTACAAAGATATGATTTCAACAACATAACCTTCAAACTGTTGAGTAAACTTAAACGGTAGAAAAAAAAACTATTGAATGTGACGCGTGCTGCTCTTACTACTAATTAACAATGATTACCACTTATCACTGTGGTTCCTACTTCCACTGCTACAGACGTAAGAAATATGTAGAGAGAATTCTTCCCAGAGCACTGGTCAGTGCTGGAAACCTCCAGAGAATACCTCTAAGTATTCAGTACGCCCTCATAGTCTACTGCGGATGTCGACGATCAGTCAACCTGACGACCAGCGAACACGCTCACACACGTATAAAATTCACTTTGTCTCCTCTAGACACCTTTTACTAGAACAGTTTAAGAGTAAAATATTTTACCGTTTAGAATTATCTTTCTCACTTACAACCTACAACCAGGTCACCTACACCTTTACAGCGTAGTAACCATCAGCACTCAATTGCATGGCAGGAGTAGCATGCGTTGCATGTTTATCGAGACTTCAATAAACATAGTTTTGTTTCCTAACTTTCAGCTTTTATTTCTTAGAGCATCTCTCTCTTTGCCTGCTAGATACAGGTTGCTACGTACAACTGGTTGTTTGTAATAACCAAATTAGCTTCAACTACGGGCGTCCTTCATGGGTCCGTCATATTTTCTCACACACCCATTAGACAGCCATCTGTTGCTTTCCAACTGTTAGAGCATTCTCTAGTGCTGGCGGACAGTAACAGAGGAGCCACCACCACTAGTAACACCTTCACCCAGGGAAGAGTGACAATCTTGAGTTATTTCTTTATCCAAGAGTATTGTTAGTGCTGGGATATTTTGTAGCTTGAGACCTGCCGTCCGTTCCTGTGTGAACACGCATCCAGTGGTGGCATTGGTGACCCAAACAGCTCCCCATCTCTGATCAACCCGTATAGCATGGGGGATCAGTGGAGACTTTACAGAACCTGTTCAGCAAGCCAAAACTGGACTAACACTGTAAATTGTGTTTAGTTTGTTCGCATCAGGATGTACCTAGTAAGCTGTGAGCAGAGACTCTATGCCTTACAGCCAGAGGCACGGCCAAAAACGTAAGGATTGAAACACAGCGTTGCTTTCCGCCAGAAAGTTGAGTGCACTTTCTCGACCTACACCGGAAAGGCAGGCGGAGTGGGACCGTGCCGCCCAACTCTGGCATGAGCCAATGCCGACTGCTCCGGTCACTGTATTGTACGTATCTCCTTGTCTACGTATTCACCCCTTGTGTCACCCTGTAGTAAAAGGGTTGTTGACCGGTACTGAAGTAAGATTCGGCTGGGACAACATCAACTTCTGGACCAACGAAGCCTACCAGTGGAATGGCCGCTTCGGCGTGGGCCATGCTCACTACGTCTGGGTGAAACCCACCATGACCACATCATCCAAGAAGCAGGAGTAAGTAAGTGCTAACCAACACCCTTCGCCTCGTCGTCTATCTAAACTAAACCATCCCGCAAAATCCTCGACCAACGTTCCTGTCAGTCTAACCAGTCACCCGTCAAATTCAATAAAACTCTCTTAAGACCACAGAACTACTTTGTAAGTCTTTGTTTTTCTTGCGTGACAGAAAAGAAGATGTGAACAATTTATCATGATAAAACAAGAGCTTTGGCCTTAACTATACGAAAAATTGCAGGTTGGTTCCAATAAAATTTCTTAGAAGTGCACATATGAACACCAAAAACCACCAAAATTTGCATAAAAACCAGGCCACGAATTGTCAAACTATATACATTGTACATTACAGCTGTTGAATATTGCTTCAAATTTGACAAAAACTGTGTAATGGGAGATACTTTTACTTTACAGTACGGCAGTTTGGATCGCCTGTAGTTTGAAACTTAAACAATGCCGAAGGTAGTTCTGATTTTGCTGCTACTGGTTTTTTCCGTGGCCATCTCCATCTCGCTCTTTGCTTCTCCACTCTCTCTGTCGCTCGCTACCTCCGCTCCTCCAGCTGCTTATGCGTGATCAATACTTCTCCATCTGGCAACTGGTGACAGCCAACCATGAGTAAGATGTGGAAGGGGGGAGGGAAGAGGCGGTACTGAACATATGGGGAAGAGAGAGATGAGAATTGTCTTCCTCTCATTTGATGTAAGGGAAGTAGTTGTCCCTTGGCATTCTTTTTACCCATTCCGCCAACGTCGTTTCTATAAAAACAGTCTGCCATCTAGACACAGGTTGCAAACAAGCGATTCCCTTGAATTTGTTTTGCCGATGCCACAGAGTTAATCAGTACGTATTGTAAAGTTGTAAACAGAATACAAGCAACTGGAATGTTCCTGTATTTCGCTGGTGAGTAATTTTGGTCTCCATTTTATTTTGTTTGCTAAAGAAAATAACATATTTATTGTGTGTGGAACTTACCGATGTTAAAGTTATGCAGTACGTTACAAAATATAAAGAGCGTATTCAGAATTAAAATTTCAAGACTGCGACAAAAAACTACCCGACCCGACAAAAAATACCAGACCCAACCCAACCTCAAAATGTACTACTCGCAGACCTTTAATGACGTCATATTGTGAAGTGATGTACTAGTAGGTTTACGTATGTTACTAACTTTGTAAATACAAATTTATTGATATTTTTGTACTGTGCTGTGAGAAAAGAAATTTTCCTGCATTTCTTTCGTAGAAGGAATCAGGAAAATATTAGGCTATCATAAAATTAATAATTTATTAAAGCTATATTCTGAAAATTTTGGAGAGTTAAGAAAAGTTCTAATAGAGATCAAAATTGTTATTATTTTTTGATTCGTAAATTCCTAAATAATAGTGGAGAACTGTGATGCTGGGAACTTGCCCGCCAATACATAACCAAATCCAGACGCTTAGTTTAAACATGAAATAACCCCTGCACCACATTTAAAATCTGCCGCCTCAACCTAGTTCGCCTCGTGGCTGCCAAGTACACTGTTTGCCAACCACCACTTAACAGACTGCATTGTACCATCACTCGCTGCCTTAGCCAGCGAAATGTCGTGATCGCTCATAGACCCGGAAAATGTGTTAATCCAACTGTGTGTGTGTATGCGCATATATATATATATCACACACTCTCACTCACACTCTCTCTCTCCCACTCTTTCACACACACACACACACGCGCACACACATACACATGCACGCGCGCGCACACACACACATGCACGCGCGCACACACACACACACACACAGTCTCCCCAACCCCCCTCACATACCACCCTGTGAGTACTTGTGATTTCTGTCCCATTTTTATAATGAAATTATTTTTGCTTTTACATTGCATTAATTGTTATATTATTGTACACTTTTCAGATTTTGAATCTATTGTTAAGAATATAGTAAATAGCTATAGGACTACAACTGAATTTTCATAATTTTTGTTCTCAAAACCTTAAACAATTTAAAAATTCAAAATGACAAGAGAAACAGTGCTTTAAGAATACTACAATGCTTGAAATTAGAACTTTAGACTAGGGCTCAGATTCAAGAGTAAAAATAACATAGCTGTGACATCACAATTTAATATTTTGGATTGCACTTTCATTGTGTAATTTTGTCAGAAAAATAAACATAATATTGTGGGAGTGTGGTTGGCAACACCTCACGTAAAGTTATGACTTACAGGAGATGTGTGTTGTGTGCAGGCAGCAGCCGCCACCCATGAAGTCATGCTTGTCATGCCACCAGCAGATCCACCGCAACGCACCCATCTGTCCGCTTTGCAAGGCCAAATCCCGCAGCCGCAACCCCAAGAAGCCAAAGAAGAAAGACTGATCTCACGCAGCAGCACACAAACCCAGTGGCCGCTGAATACTTGTCATCGACGTATGTGTTGTGGTCTTTATTTATTTTCTGTGCGTGAGTTTCTAGTTAAGTGCATGAACGTTTTCAAGCAATTTCAATAGAAAGGACTTGTTTTGTGGGAGATTTTGAATTGTGAACTCTTTATTCAGCTGCACAGTTGATTACTAATTATAAATGACTTAAGAAGAATATTTTGATTATTGGACTGTTGACTCATGTTCATTGCATGTATAATCATCTGATAATTTTTAAGTCACTTTAGTGTCAGATCTCTGGGAATAATGTGACATCGATTAGCTGCTACAGACTTTTGGATCATACATGAGACTTCAACGTGAAATTCGTCACTACAATTTTACAGTTCCACTTAGCATTAATTATTTGTCTTTCAGAATAGTAATTTAAGGAAATGTAGAATTTTTATATGCAGTGGATTTGTGTAGTGTTTTCTTTCATTGATGTAGAAGATTGTCATTCGTAACACACAAAATGAAAGTTGTAATAGGTGTATGAAGTTTTTGAAATTTTTAAAATGTTAATTGCAATTTCAGATACAGTGTCATGAAAATTAATTTGCCAACATATTGATGATATGCATCATATAAAAGTTAAAGCCTTGGCTGAAAAATGTGTTAATATCGTAATGTAATTATTTTTTTGGATCTTTCGAAGTCTTTAAAAAAGAGTGCTCTAGAATTTGTAATTTATCACACTTACTACGTTAAAAATCTTTTGATAACTTTAGTAGACACTCACTGTTATTTATTAATACCTGTTTCAGAGGAACCATTAATAATTTGGGTTAAAAATGGGAATATGGAAGAATATTATGCTTGTTTCACATTTTTTTGGTCGCTGTGAATTGTGTTTCTCTTGGCAAGCACTTTTATTGCAGGCAGTGCATATTTAAAAATGGATACCACCCCCATTATGCTGTCGATATTAGCATGTATCCATTGACTACCCATCTCCTCCGCTTCATTCATCGGAGTGGTAATGCACGTGACACGGTTATTGTATGTTATGTGCTGGTCTTGCAATTTTGATCTCGATTGCTTATGATATGCTAACTTCTCTCTTTGCATTTTACAACTTGGATTTTTGCCCAGTTTTTGAATTTCTCTTATATTTTTGCTGTTTGTTCACTATTTATTACACTCAGAGTTTTCCTTCGTTTTCAAGATTTGGTTGAAAATATGGTTTGATTTTGTTAATGATTGTAAGTGGCTCATACAGATTTTTTAAAATTTAAGTTTACATTAAAATCTCATAGCGTGCATGATTAAAGCCTCAACTTTTATACTTAGTAATGAATGTACTTTAAAAGTCTTATTTTTAAACTTTTACAGTATGGTCTCCATGAAATTGAAACAATCATTTCAATTAATAAAATTAATATGTTATCACACTCAAACCATGTTCGTACCAATAAATTTTCGGGAACCGTAAAAAAAATATATAAAAATTTTGTAAAAAAAATTTTGCTATAGAAACCTATTAAAACATCTTTAAAAGCTGCAACACTAAACAATAATATGGGTTGTATGGACTTTACCTTCACAGTATGCATTGCATGGAGAAAATATAAAAAAAAAGGGCAGAAATTCATTACAATTTAGTTGCTAGCACACAGCGTGTGAGCAAAGTCATTGACCTGTTAGCAGATCTACAGCACCACCTCCGCTGGTGCAGTTGTCTTTTCCGCTAAGATACACATGTGCAATACGGCACATTCTACGCTTCCACCCCATGGCAGCATTGCCAGCCACTGTAAACACTGATCTGATAGGTGCTGCAAGCAGAAGAAAAACCATAACTCTGCCTCTTGCCCTTCTTTTTTTTTACCACTCCTGTTTAACCCATCTTGGATCGCGTTACTATCCCTGAGAAGTTTGTGCACTCTTACCTACACTTTTGATTGTCTAATGTTGTAATAAGTTGGATTTCTTGGCTTTTTTTCACTGACTACTTTTTGGATTTCTATTTATTGGCGACTTCATGGTGCTACTTGCTTGACTTTCTATTTATTGGAATTTTTATTTTATTTTGTTGTTACCTAAGCTACGTTTTGGACACTTTTTTGGATTGCAATTCTAACATGAGTGGATGCAAGAGGTGTGCCATCACACTCCAGTATAAATACGAAATTGTACAGGAGATGGATGCAGACATGCACTTACAATGTTTTCATAGATGTCCTCACCCTCTTTTCCATGTCATTATAAGGAAAATGCTTGATTTGATAATGCCGCTGCTGTGTTTTAAAAAGTTAGCTGAGAAACTGAAGATTCTTCGGTACATCTGCACCTTTCTCCGAGCAAAGATTTCTACTTCCTCTCCTGGCGCTTGTATGCAACTGTATAGGCTTTGTGGACCATCGTGGTGCAACTAGAGGATGAAGGGTCAGTGGTCGTTGTTAGACGTCGAGGTTGACCTGGGTTTTGCCCTTCGGTGGTGCTCTCGTCTGATTTGCCTCAACTGTAGTGAGTCACAGCACATGGTTTGCATCCCCTTTTTCTGTACGCTCATGCCCTGGCGCGGGCCGCTGCGGGCATGCTCTGCTGTAGGGGTACCATATTTACCGCATTGTAATCCAACCTTTTTTTAATCAATTTGATGAATGTTCCAAAATTACGCCTGGGCGTAGAATTGGGACAAGCAATATTAAGTACAGTTCTGACCAAGTATATGTAAAACAAGCTGATAAAATTGACAGTCTATATTTATCAGTACTGTTGCAGCAATAATAATAATAATAATATAATGTGGTCTCAGGTCTTAAAAATGCATGATTTTTGTGTAAAGCCACTGTTTTATTGCCTTGCTGGGTCGGACCTCTAACAAAGTCGAGGCGGGCGGCAGCACTTCTCCTCGCTCCCTTCCTCACGCCAGGCCACCATCCCTCCCCAGGCCATGCACACGCCTCTCTGCCCCCTCCCACAATCTGTCTGCCTCCTCTCTCCCTTATTCCCTTTTACAGAAGCCACACCCACACTACTTCAAGCTTCCTTTCTCACCCTCCCACTCTTTCATCACTCATTCTTTCTCCCTCCTCCGACTCAACTTTATTCATCATCAGCATTCTAGCCATCTTTCCCCTAACACCCCCACCCCATCAGCACCTTTTTCTTTGTCCTACTCTCCCTCCCTCCATCGCCCATGGGGCGCATTGTACTAGCTGTCTCGTCTTTTCAATACTTCTGTCTCTTTCCACCCCCTTGAAAAAACCATACACAGGCAGTGAAAACTCTGGCACAATCAACATCACCACAATTTGGCTTGCATTTGGTGTTGTATTATTTCTTTTTCCGAGGGTTTAAAAGTCAGGGTAGTTCCTTTGATGAACATATTGCCAATATCCACAAAGTCTTCAAAAGATTACCCCAATTCAATGTTAAAGTCAATAATAAAAAGTGTTCCTTTGCCCAATAGACAATTAAAGTGTTAGGCCACATCATCACACCCCAAGGCATGTCCACTAATCCTGACAAAGTAGCTGCAATCGAAAGTATGGCTCCCCCTAATCTCAAACAACTCCATACTTTTCTTGGGGTGACTTCCTATCTGCAGCGATATTTTGCATTACGCATCCATTGCACATCCACTGATTTAGTTGACTAAGCATAATACTCCCTTTAAGTGGGTAACCGAGCACCAAAATTCTTTTTTGCAATTGAAACAAGCCATTCTTCATGCTCCTATATTGCAGAAATTTCACAAGGGGCATGAGATTATTCTAGCTTGCGACACCAGTAACACTGCCATAACTCGACCCACACTCGAGACAAAGAAATATTGTAGCATTCGCATCGAAGAAATTTTCTATTCAGGAGGGACGCTGGAGCACCAACAAAATAGAGCTATCGGCTATTAAATGCTTATGTACACGTTTTTGTCAGTATTTGTACGGGCGCAAATTTACAATTGAAACCGACCATGCCAGTCTGAGATATCTACGTTCCATGGCATATCGTAACGCACACGTTCAAAAGATGGCAATCGCCTTAAGCGAATTTGACTTTCAAATTAATATAGTTAAGGGTAAATTAAACACACATCCTGATGCATTAAGCCGCATGCCCATAGCCCCACGGGTCGCTACACAAACTGTCACAGACCACAACACAAACTACATTGTCAAAAATGACGTGATGAATTGCACCTCGCTTTTTACGGCATTTGCCGAATCCATTTTTCAGAACCCTAACAAAGCATCCTAAATTAATACTTCTGGCCAAATACATTAAACAACACTGGGATGATCTTAAACACCATTTCATTTCAGCATACGACCTCAGGGAGAGAGAATCTCCTCTGCAGTAACTAAAGAAGATATTTTTCCTATCCATTTAATCATCAAAATCGTAACTTCCCTCTACCAAGTGAACATTGAAGTTATTAGACAAAGGCATACCTCCACACTCGCCATGACATGCATTGATCCAGTCTTTAAATGTACTATCATTATTGTCCTTTTTAATGATATCATACATTTTCTCTCCGTCTATACACTCGTCTACGAATATATTCAGATCGATGACGAATCAGTGCCTACTTCTCCCTTTATTGGTGAATACGATAATGACCCCCCGTATTCACAATCTGAAACAGGCCTTATTACATCCAGAACAAGCCGATACAAAATATTGTAGGTTAAGTCGTTGCTATGGTATAGCCAACAACAGGGAAATATTTTTATAGGTCCACTCACCCTAGGGGTCATTAAGTTAACACGTGTCCCTCTCAATTATATATCCCCGAAGTCATCCAGGCCCATCACGACGCCATATTTGGTGGAAGTCACTTTGGTGTGCTTAAAATATTGCAGAAAATTAAACAATCATATTTTTGGGACACCATGGCCACTGACATTAAGAAGTATGTTCAATCTTGCCCTGAATGTCAGAAGATTAAAGCCATTATCACGCAACCCATGGGCCAGTTTACCCCTATACCTCCGCAGCTGCTTTTGAAAACGTGGGCTCTGGATGCAAAAGGGCCCTTACCTGCCACAAACCGTAAAAATGGATACATTCTGGTGATGACGGGCATTCGGTGTTGGCTTACAATGTTGTAAATATGGTATGTGGGACAGTGACCAACACTGTGGTGGCTGCGGTGTGATGTGGAGCTGGGGCAAGCACGACCTCGTCAGCTTCCCTTCTCACTCCCTCTTTTCTTGGATAGTGGAGAAGCGAAGCGGCGAGTCATTCATTGATAAGTGCTCTGATGGAGTCGGGAAGGATGCACTTCCTGTCATTCTGGCTTCCTCCTTCCCCGTACCTCGCTGTTGACTGTCTAGTTTGTCCTGTTCCCAGAAATTCTTCTCTGTTTCATGTGCCCTGCTGATCATTTCTTCCACTGTGAGTGGCTTGGGACATAATAGAAAGTTCCTCAGACGGGGCAGTATTGGACAGGAAATCCGTCTTACACAGCTTTCTTCATCTCCATTGGCGAAGATTCTTTGGTATATCTGCATCTTACTCCGGGTGAAGATTTCTACTTACTCTCCTGGCGCTTGCGTGCGGCTGTAGAATTTGGTCATCAGGCATGCCATTACCTCCTCGCCTGTGAAATACTGAGCAAGTCGGCTGCTAAGTTGTTCCCACTCGGACACAAATTCCCCGTACTTGTTCCACCAGCCAAGGGCTTTGCCTTTCAGTTTTGCTTGGGTTCCGTCTACCGATTGCTTTTCTGGAATTATGTGTGCTTTGAGCTCTCATTCACATTCTACCATGAAGAAGAGTGGATCCTTATGCAGTCTGCCCGTGAATTCTGGCAGCTGCAGTTTTCCTGTGCAGTGCAGCACATTGTGGAGAGAGGCCAGTCTGGGGTTTGATGTACATACTGGGAAGCTCATTTGCATACCTCACATTGATAGACCATGCAGAGTCTGTTGACTGACTTGTCTGGCCATCCAATGCAAGCATGATATGTCTCCCCACACAGAATGCACCTGATTGTGTGATGACCATGGCTGGGCCATATGACCCAGTTACAGAAAGCTGTGTGTCTAGTTCTGCAATCCTTGCGTCTGAATTCCAGGCAGTCCATACGAGGCTCATGCGTCCAGTCGAGGTAGGAATTGTGGTGCCATTGTTGGCAGTGTGCACACTGAATCCTGTTAATCCCTGTACTGGGATAGTTCGGTCGCGAGCAGTGGTTGTGTTTGATTGCGGCTGAGTTGGGGCACTCGAGCTAGTGCACGCTGAGTCTGGCTGTCAACATCTCTGTGTTAGCTTGGGCGCCACGGGGTGTTCAGGAGATTCCCCAAAGTCTGTTCTGTTCTTGACAGAGGTCGGGCTGACTTGTTCAAACAGTCTCGTCAAAACTATGGCAGTTACGCCCCACGTTGGGCACCAGAAAAATACTAGTGCTGAGTAGATACAGGTTTTTACAGATACTGGTACAAACCAATACTTCCTGCCGATACAACCAATATCCGATACCGATACAATGGACGTATGAGTAATGGACTGAAAGACTCAGAAAAGTAAAAATTATTAATTAGTTTAGTTTTTAAATTCAGCACTCCCTTATTTTACTGAGAGTAAAATTGAAGTACTGTCAGTTCACTGGTTAAAATTGAAGCACTGTCAGTTCATGGGTTATGAATGTCAGAATCATTGCTTTTAAAAGATTTTAAATACTGATATGACATGGGGGAGCAGTTGTGCGACCCCTGCAAAGCTGGTAATTCGGCGACCCGCAATTCAAGCTGTAGATGATTATATCCTAAAGTGCCCGTCAGGGCAGGCGGCCACAGTGGAGTGGGAGCGGCATTTCTCTCTCTCACTTCCTCACTCTTTCCTATTCCTGTAGATGATTATTTCACAGCAGGGAGGCATGTCCCTTCCTCCCTTTGTCGTCCTGAAGTGACTGTCAGTTTAGTGCTTGGAATAACAACGGCAACTGCTGACTAAAAACGACAGCAGTTGAGCCCCTCTTACAATAACATTGCCACCCTATCATCCACCGGTTTAACGGGCGGATTTTCGGTATCAAGTATCGGTAGGGTATCTGTAGCGGCTCAGTTCTAAAAGATACTATTCCTCGTACTCTACTTGATGCATAATGCCCTGTCAACTATGCAAACACATCATCAGGTGGAAGGGGGGGAGTATTTTTGTTGGGTGCTAAGTCAGCCACATCCTTATTCTGGAGGGTTCGTGAATGGAGTTAGTCTCTCCGTGGGGCTGATGCTTTCCCAGTGTAGAGTACTGGCCTGGTAGCTTTACAGCAGGACACGAAGTCTGGTTCGGCCAGACAATCTTGTGTTTCAAGTTCTGAGCCTTGGACGGTATACCTGGGTAACTAAAATTGCTATTGTTGGGACGTGTTTCTGGCAGAACGACTGTGCGTGTTGATGTTTCTGAAGTTTGATCTTGCTGATTGTTGGGTGTTGTTTGTGCCAGTGGGGAAAGAGCAACAGGCGTGAGGTAGGCGATGGAGGCCGTTGGCTGCTGTTCCGGTTGACTGAAGTATTCCACGAGCCATGGGTGAACTTCTTGACTCAGGCGGGTTGGTGGCTGGAATAAGTCTCGTTGTACTCCCGGTGTGACTGGGATGAGCAGGCATCTTAGGGTTTAAGCTTGATCCCTAGGGGTGAGCTGTCCTATCGCAGCAACAAGGGCAGGAGTCAGCTCTTGCAAATGCTCAGAGGAAATCAACACCTGTTTCACCTTCCCCTTCACAGACCACTATGTCTGGAGAAAGGCATCTGGAGTCACACCTACTCTCATGTCCGCGAGATGAAAAGCAGGGCTTGTGTTTTTTTTTTCTACAGTGTAGAGCTACATGAGCGGCTGCCTACGAGTGGATACTCAATCTCAGCGCTCAGCACTAAGGCACAATGAATAGAGAAACTTAGTCCTCACTGTCTGCAGTCCTAACATGTGGGTATTAGTTTCGACAGTGTCTCCCCAGTCCAGGGAACGTCCCCTCGGGCACAAAGGTGCGGTGGAAAGAACGAGCACCAAACTGACGAGATGGTCTAAAAACCATGTATCTGTGAAGGCTCAGCCTATCTACCTACCAGAGTATGTAGAAAGGCTGACTGGGCTTGTGCTTGTGGGTAATTAAGATGTGTTTTGGGCTCAATCGAGTATAGTCCCCAGGATCACCTGCATTTCACTCAAGGGTGAGGTCAATTAGGAAAGTTGCAATGTTCACAGAAAGTGGTACTAAAGGATTGGTTTCAACCATTGTTTATTCGGTGTTACTGGAAATAAACACGTGGTGATGTACTCCTTCCTGCATTTGTCAAGAGCTTTACGGGAAGGTGAACTATGTAAGACAGGTAGAGGCGACCTATTTCTAGACTAGCAGGGTTGGGTTAGTATAGCGCTGTTAAAACAACTGAAAACTATAACAGACTCCCTATCGCATTGTTGCCCAGAAGGGGGCCGCAGTGTCTAGTGTGGATAGATGACGAGTGACATGGTGCTTGGATGACTAAGCAGGGCGTGACAGGATAAGTTCCAACAATGGAGCTTGAGGAAAGGTTTCCGTTATGGCACAAAGGTGCGGTGAAGGAAGGAGGGTATAGCAAAGAATGAAGCTGGCGAGTACTTCAGCGGCTAGTGCGGTGAAGACTATCAGGCTGGTCAGTCCCGGCAGCGAGTGCGGTGGAAGAATGAATACTGCACTTGAGTTGAATTCTGACTCCGTATTTATACTCTGCCGGGCGGCTGCCTTTGCCCTCATTGGCTGGCGTCTTGAGGGCGAGAGGTAGTCACTGCGTGGGAGGTGGCGAAAAGCATAGTGCTCTGTCGTGATGTCACCCACTGGCTGGGAGGATGAAAGACCAATGACAATGAGCTGAAGTCTAATTACCATTGTTTAAAACATGTCATGCATCAATGTGATATGGCTGCAGTGTGTTAACCAAAATTAAAGAAAATTGTGAACATTTTCCTAATGCATCGTATTTTCCAGTGGCAATAAAATTTGCTTTACCATATATATATATATATATATATATATATATATATATATATATATATATATATATATATATATATATATATATATATATATATATATATATATATATATATATATATATATATATATATATATATATATATGGTAATGTCTTATGTTCAATTTATTATTTAAATCTTGTTTTTATTATTTGTACTGTTACAGTGATGTTAGTATGCCTACTACGTATTAAAGCCAAGTTTTTTACATGGAAATAATGTTCTAAACCAGTCGGAGTATGTCACATTTTATTCACAATATCATTTGCCACTGATGTGACGTTTTATTTGAGGTGGTAACAGCAGTGGTGTTTCTTATTAAATAATTTTTGCATCTGTTAGATATATATGCTACATTTTTAAGAGAAAATGTGTACGTGTTAAAATATTATTTTATAAATGTAAAACATTTCATTTGCTTGTCTAAAATGTAAACATGGACTCTATTGCTGCTGTTTTTATTAGTCATATGTGCAGTGATGGGGTATGCTTTTTCATTAATTTTAGTTCGCTCAGTTGTTTTTTTTTCTGTTTAACTGGGGTACCATTTTGCATGGAATACATGACCCTTTTAAATAATTTATATTTAATCAATGTGAAAAATATAAAAGTGATGCGTTATGCTCTCGGGCTCAGGTTGAGACGTAACGTAGAAGTGGTGACTAATAGTGCAGGCCGGTCACATTGGTTTAAGATGGCTAGTCGCAAAGTTACTTTCGCACATGGGCCCAACCTGTGTAAAGTGATGGCGATGTTGATTGCCTGCTGGGCACAAAGTCTGTGGTTGGCTTGGCTGTTGGCCAGGTGGTATGACCTGAGATCGGTGGCTTACTTGCACCAACGCTGGAATGGCTGGGTGGTGCTGCTGGATTGTTGGATGAGGATCGGCTCCAGGTGGAGCTAGGTTGCCCCCATGGATTGCTATTAGGGATGGGACCCTCGATACTGCGATACCTCGATACTTTATATAGTATCGAGTATTGTATGAGAATATCCAAAAGTATTGAATTTTAACACCCATTTTCCTTTGCCATAATTATGGTACGAGCGTACCATAACGTTTGAAATGTGTGCAATAATTTCGAAAATCCTGCCATAACTTTTGGAATATGTACTATAATTTTGAAAAGTGTACCATAATTTAAGTACAAGTGACCCATAATATACCATATTTTATTCATAGCATACTAGTCACACGGCTGCGAGCACCTTGAGGTGTTTTTAGGGAACCCATACATACCACAATTATTATTTTTGAAAACATTTAATTTTATGGTTTATAATTAGGGTACAATAAAAACGGATTGAGAGTTGCGAGCAAGTGCTGATAGGTGCGAGTGAGCAACTTGAGTAGTTACTATACTTCCAGTACATACCACAATTACATGTTGCATGAAAATTTTCCATTTAATTCATTTTTATCCCATTAATATCTTCTATTTTATATATATATATATATATATACACACACACACACACGCACATGCACACACACACAGAGATATATATTTTCAGGTACAGTAAAAGCAGGTAGAGAGTTGCGAGTGAGCACCTACAGGCATGAGCAAGCAAATTGAGTAGTTATTGTACATCCCACATGTTCCATAATTATCTGATGCAATTGCATTATTAAATATTCACAAAAATTAATACCATAATTATCTGATACACCTGTCGTTGCCTAGCCCGCGGAATACATGGGTGTGGCCACAACGGGTTTATCAGATAATTTCAATATTTATTTAATGTTACAGTAATTTCCTTGAAGTCGTAAAATTTAAAAAAAATAAATAAAAAAAATGTAAAAAATTGCGAGATCGCAAAATAAGTGTGTACTGAGCTATCATTTTCCTCAAAGTTTCATTACAGCTTTTACTGTGGAAACGTAATTCTATAGAAACGAAGGAGACTGTGTTGGTTTATCATTGGTTAAGAACGTTTGGGTTATGGGCAGTCCACCATTTGTTTCCAGTGTACGGTGGGTTTTTATATAGTTTCAGTTTGTGTCAATAACAGTAGTAAAGTGAGTGATTTTCTTGGCCAAGTTGTTTTGTGTCCATGACAATTTTAATTTGGTATCAAGAAAAGTACCAGTATCGAGTATCGTGAGAACGTTTTGGTATTGAAACTGGTATTGAGTATCGAGAAAATGTAGTATTGACCCATCCCTAATTGCTGTGGCTGGAAATTCTGATGCTGGTGGTTCTCGGTTGGTTGAAGTAGCTGTGGATGCTGAACCAAGGACAGGCCAGTCCTAAGGGCACCTTCTCTCCCTGACGTATGGTTGCAACAATTGTATGTGGCATTCCTGGTACCTTCCTGGGAGGTGAGAACAGAGAATGGGTTGGAGCTGGGGGGTGAGCCCCTCACCAACTTATGGGGGGGCCTGAGCTTGTAGGGGGTTGTCTTTGTCATGTGCCTTATTTTGTGTTAAAGCAACTCCAGGTAGCTTTGTAGGTAATGGTTGCCTTCCTTTCCTTCAATTCTTTCCCACCCATCTTGGTAATGAGGATACTAAACCCTGGCTAATAGGTTTTCTCAGAGTCGTTCCAACAACAACGATTGGTATAATCCTAGGGCGGACAGGCTCAACCCAGAACCAACTAAATACTCGCTAATGCAACTCACGTGATGCGACGGACGGGTGTAAGTTGGTCTAGTGGTCTCTCGTCCCTAGGGGAGTAAGGCTAGTGGTTGTGGCTCTACGGTTTGCTGCACTGGGTGCACCGAACGGGTGGCCATCGAATATGTGTGTTTTCTCTTATGTATCAGTCCCTGAAGGGGAGCTCGCAGTCCTACACCAGGTGGTAAATATAGAGTTAAAATCTCGGTCTCCTGCTCCATTCTGACGGGGCATGATGTCTACTACGAATCTCAATGTACTCAAGGAAATGATAAATCAGTGTAGGTTAGGAACGTGTTTATTCCAAGAGGAATAAAACAGTGGCCCGTACTATCTCCTAACTACCTTTAGTTGGCCGGAAGTGGTAGACTGTGCAAATCCAAGAGAAGAGGACTTGGTTCTAAACTAAATTGTGGCAGTTTCGACTAAGGTAGCTAATTAACTTTCCCTTTCTATACTGTGTCCGTGTCCTGAAGGGACTTATAAGGCCCACTTCCTGAATGGAATGTAAGGTAGTGGTTTCCGGGGGCATGCAACTGGGAGTGTTGACTTCTTCTAGAAGGTTAGCTGGGGGAGCACTTCTGGAAGATCTGGAAGCAGCTGGTGGCGCTGCTGAAGAGTTTACGGGTGTCTGGGCATTGTAGAGGTGAGAGAGCTCCAGTGTATGAGGCAGTGGAATGAACTGCCGTTGTTTTGTGGTTCTCAGAAGAGTCAGACAACAACTGGTGTTTCCTGGCTGAAGCAGTGGTGTATATCCTCACGGCTGAGGTCTCACAGGCTTGGAGTGGGGGTGCAATGTGCATTTGTCTGTGGGCGGAGCGAAGGGCTGTCTGCTTGCAGATATTGTAGTACTGGAGCACAGGTGGCACTATCTCTGCACACTCTTCAACTATCTGCTCGCTCGGGGGTGGCAGCGGTGACTCATCCACTGGCTTATTCAAACTTGACATCTTCTTGAAGGGGGGCTAGGATTATCTTACCGACTGCACTGGTGATGAAAAGTATAATTTGGTAACGTCTGTATTATTCCCCGCAACCAGGGAATATCCTTTAGCCGCTCTGGTAGTAATTATACTGTTTGGACCCCGCCCAATGCACTATGAGGCATGCACGTAGATGAAGCAAAGTAATTTTCTTCTAAGGCTGTAAGCGTTACACATTAAAATGTATCATTTTTTTGTGGTAAATGTAAAACATGGGTTGTATAGCCGCTGTATGCACAACATTGCTGTATTCTTTTGCATTAATTTTTGATGAGTTGTCTTTTCTGCAAACTGCAGTACTGTTTTGCTCACAATACGTCACCATATTAATTTATGTTTAATAAATGTAAACAACATAAAATATCTTATTTCCTCACAGGAAATTGCTCAGAAATATTTCCTGCATATCTTGGGTATTGTTTTACTCATAATACATTACCCTAATACATAAATTTCCATTTTATCAATTTAAACGTATAATTTTTCTGTCAGAAACTTGTGAACAAGACTTCAAGTACCCAGTTAGCAAAATATGCTGTTTGAATGCTATTTTTTTTGTTGGGGGGGGGGGGGGTCCACATGGGTCGAAATTTTGGGGAACTGTGAGTGTCTGTACCATCAAGTTTTGACTGTACTAAACATTTTTTTTTTAAAGCAAGGATAAAACAGTACTTTTTAAAATATGGAAATGCACAAATTATATCCTGCAAACATAAAGTAATATGTGGTTTGCAAGTTCACATTGTTTATTTTGACACGTGAGATCTTTTGAACTTATACATCTTTTCAGCTTATTTAAATAGACTTCACCTCATCAGTCCGAACCTTCCTGCCGCATGACAACGGAGTTTGTTTGACAGTACAATCTTGTAGATGCCCACAATTGTACTGTTTACCCAGTGGTAAATGATGCACGCTCATATCCCGAAGAATAAATGAGCTACCGCCCGAGCCACCCAGATAACTCAAGATCACCATCGCCGGCCAGTGACATCACACACCCTAAGGATGTTGTGCCATCACTCCCCTCCACTTGGACAAGGCCAAGCTGGGAGAATATATATACAGATGCACGGCCCTTGCATCACCAGTCTGTCCTGTTCCTTCACTACACTCCTGGTGCTGAAGGAACCATCAGCAGCAGGCTTGCTCCGCCACCTCGTGTGCTGGGACTCCCTTCTGCCTCCCAGGTCTCTCTGATCTTTGCCCAAGCCTTTGCAGATAACCTTCAGAAGCTCCCTAGGTTTAAGTCGTCAAACACTTAACACTTTTGTTCTCTTCAGGAAATCCGGGTTTCTCCAGGACAACACGTAGCATAGTTAAAAGTCTAGTTTTTTTAATAGCCACTTTGTCTACCTACCTTGCCAGATTAGAAACAGTTCACCTTCACCTGTCTGCTTTAGCCAGCTTCCGAGGTAGTGCAAACCACTGTGTTTATTTCCTTACAGAAATAAACACTTTTTACCCAACTTTAGAATATTATTCCCCATACTGCTTGTACCTTTCCTTGGCCAGACTGGAGCTCTCTATAGGTAGTAGGCAATAACTCATAATTATATTGGTCAATTGGGTATACCATGTTTTTTTTTTTTTTTTTTTTTGTTTTAAAATTAGAATTTTACTATGCCAACATAGTTCAGATAATTTAAACAAAATCTCAAAAAATAAAAAATAAATAAATAAAGGGTGGTTAGGGAAGAGAGGGAGTAGCGAAGAACCCTGCTTGCAGTGAGAAATATTGGGATCTTTTCGTGGTATTTGATTTCATAGAGGGGTGTGCCCAAGGTGTGCCACATCACAGACAGTTCTGCATCCTTAAAATTATTTGTAAATTTCCATAACCTAAAAGTACATACTAAAACAATCACCTCGTGTATCTTGGTAAGAGAAAGAGAGAGAGGGTCAGTTACAAGGAGAGTCAAGTCATATCTTCGCAAACTAGTAGAGCAAAGAACACTATAAGTTTGGTTACATTTCAACAACATGTATTTATTAAAGAAAAGTAATAATCCATAATATTGCCTGTGTCCCTTGACTTTGTCCTGACACGTAAGCCGATTTCAGCATGAAGTTAAAAAACACGCCCAGCAACAACTCTAGATGCTTCTTCAACACTTTAATATTATTCCAAGGAAAATAAAGTAAACGACCTAATATCCTAACCTAGCTAAAAGAAATAACTTTGGAATCATCCAAAGAGAGTAGACTTTATAAGACCTTGATACTAAAACAAATAAAGGACTTTTATGATAAAAGAATTATGGCCTCTGTATGGGAAGTAAAACAAAAAGGGGGAAAAAAAAAAAAAAAAATTAAAATGACACTATAAGTTAAAATCCAAACAAAAACATTACTACCCTGTTGAGGTTAAAAAAAAAGGGGGGGGGGGAGATATAAGTACCTGAATACAGAAGCTGAAAAACTGCTTTTCAAGATGTACAACCAAAACTAGCATTAAAATGATTAATTCAATACCGAAAGTCCACGAAAAAAGACTTGTATCCACAAAAAAAATCAATGATTACCCTAACCCCCCCCCCCCCACACACACACACACATGCACACACACACATGCACACACACAGGCACATACACACACACAGAAACCTAAAAACGTAAACTCCAAACAAAAAAAATTAAAGGGCTTCCCAGAGATATTAGAGGCTTCCGAAAAAAAAGGAGAGAGGGTAGGTCTGCCTGAAAGAAGACTGAACTAAATTAGGGACAGATCCGAATAAAAAAAGGAAAGGTATTACAAAATGTTAAGTATGGGAAAATACCAAAAACAAAAATTGTCAACCCTATTTTTACCTTTTTCATAATATTTTTAGATATGAGCTATGGCCCTTCCCTTACAGAGCTCACCAAGAGAAACTCAACTTGCAATAACCAAAATTTTGCAATAAATTTTTTCTTTGCAGATTTTCTTCTTTTTTCAGTTCCTCATAAACGAGTCGTTAGAGAAATACTGTTGGTTAAGAGTTTTATCAAAGGGGAAAAAATTAAATATACAGTGTATGTTTTGTAGTAATGTATGAAAGATCTTTTAAAAACTACCATTTATTCGGCTTTTAAATATATCTCAATGAAGGAGTGTGAATTAGAGCTTAATAGAATGCAAGTGAAGGTTATGAAGTCATATAACTTGCATGTATAATGTAAGGAGATAGGTATTATTGCCCATACATTTAAAGTTTTGCCAGACATTGATGGAGTAATTGTTGTGCTTCCTGGTAAGAATGTGTAAAACACTAGCAAATACCTGTGCTTTCAAGGAAGTAGTACTCAGGAAAGTAGTCATCTTGTACTTAATAGGAGAACTAAAATTGAACTATCCAGGGATAAATGGAGTATGAAGCTTAGAAATAAGATTGATAATCCTTGAATGCATTCACATTTCATCACAAAAGAGTTATTTACTAGTTAAAATTATTAAATATTTCTGTAACACTGCTTTAAATTTCTATGACAAATTTTTCAAAATTGTCTGCACCTGGCATTTATTTTCAATGATTTAGAGGTTTTTTTTTTTTTTTCAAAGACTTTTTGCATTATTTTTGAATGAATGTGTGTGCTGTGGTGGTGTACTGTATAATTTTAAAGAAAAACATTTACCAGCCATTGTTATCAATTCATTTATACAAATCATCTTATTTCCTTTGGGAAAGATAAATCACAAGGCTTATTATGCAAAATATGTTCGATCTTTGTGTTGCACCACTGGCTGTTTTTTCACCAGTTTTGATTTGGTTTTATCGGCACAGTTTGATATAATTTTATTTAGTCATAGTATGTTAACCTGTTAAATAAGTTAATATTTTATTCCTAGAACTTCTAATTTTTCTATCAGAGATGTGTAAATGTGTATCCCAAATTTTGAAGTGAACAGTTTTTACACAGATTCACTAATTGGTAATCCATATGGGTCTTAATTTGGTTTTATTGAGTCATGTAACTCACTTGTATGGACAAATTTTGGAAAACCGTGTTCATGAAATTGAGTGTGAGGGTAGTTTTTTTATTTTGGAAAATGGGCTAATGGGAGTGGTTGTGTATGATTATTGTTGTATTCTTCTTTTGGGGGTTTTCATCCAACTTCAATGATATTTGGAAGTTTAGAAAGAAATTACATTGTAGTCCTACTTTCAGATCATGCAGATTTGCCAATAACTTGATGTGGAAGTCCTTGTGCTTTTTTTAAGAAATTAAATTAGTAAAACACAAGATTGTTTGACATGCAAATTTTACTCTCACTTAAATTTTTAAGTGACAGCATGAATGCTATGGATGGTTACCAAATTAATATGTACATTTCATTTGTTGTGATCCTCATAAATTTACCAATTACTTTTGAGCACTCAAAATCGCACATTTTGCATTTCTCTTTATATTGTCAACTTATTTTTATAAAAATCTGTGCGTTATCAATGTTGGCAAACCTTGTTCTGAACATTATTTACTCAACTGTTAATGTTTTATATCTTATGATTAAAACAACCACCTACTGTAATGTACCAGTTAGGGAAATAAATGTTTTCACATATTCACAGTAAATTAATATTTTAAGTCACAAACATTTGCCACTTAATTCTGAGTATTTACCATAACATGAAGTTATTGATACAATTAATGAGCATACTTTTCTCTACTTGAGTGCAAAAAACTTTTTAAGAAGCTTTTAAAAACCTAAATGTTAGGTAGGCCTTGATGTCTTGTTGATAGCAATATCATTACAGATGGAACTAGAAAAATATGTAATTGTAGTGAGACAATTACAAATACACTGTGCCTTATGTGAGACTCTAATCCAGAAAACCTATTACCATAAGTAACTTCAATCAACTACATTATGGAGGTAGGATTAAAAGTATCAACTTCGGATGTAATTGTATAATGTTCTGAATGACAGTGTTAGATAACCTGAAATATTTACATGGCTGTCATTGTGAAGACTAGTGTCCGAGCTACTCAAAACACATTAGTTTACATGGCCTACCTTAGCACTTCATGTGGAAATTTTTTGATTGGTTCCCGAAATGTGGTATAAAAACTTGATTCCTTATTTGGTACTATCTTAAAAAATTGCCTAAAAAATATGTTCTTCATACGAAGGGTCCATAGTACAAGAAAAGCAAGTCCATTTTTTTAAATCACTCGTAAAATATGGTAAAACATACTATGAATTGAAGCATTTTACGTCACTTTTTACAATGATGTGATATCAATTGTACAGAAAGGGTTGGACATAATGCCAACTCCAGTGTGGGTGAAGTCTGTGAGTTGGAACCAGTGAATATGGAGTGTCACTAAGTTTAAAGTGAGTTTGGAAGAACAATCTCTGTAATCTCTGGGAATCGCACACAAGTCCCGTAGCTAGCTCAGTTGCGGGTTATTTTCCCCAAGTTGGAAGAAAAGTTAGTGGATGGAAAACTTTGTGGGTGTTCTGGTTGGTTGGCAACTTGGGGACTGTAACTTCTATGATGATCTTCACTTGGAGAGTGTGTTTTAGTGACGGTGGTGGCCTTCATATAATGTGACACTAGTGTTGCAGTGATCATACCCAAGAGGTTAGTCTCGTTTCGACAGGACGCCGATATAAAGTGTGGGTCTAGTTGCCTTATGTGTCAGGACAAAGTTAAATGACACAGGTAATATGATTATGTGGCACTTTACCTGCTGTTGACAAGGCAGCTGTCCCCTCCTCTGCTCTGGCTGGCTCGTTGGGGCATTCGGCGGCTGGACAGCAGCCGACTCTGGTTGCGGTGGAGGAGTGCTCATGATGCTCGTAGGTACTTGGGGTATGTGGGGAGGTATAGATGAGTGTAATTCTGGTAAGAGGGTGCGATTGAGTCCCAGGACAGCAATCTTGAAGCTACGTGCAAATAAATGTTCCAGTAGTATTCTACTCATAGCTCGGGTAGGAGGAGTGAAAAGTTAGTTAGTCTCTCTTGCTTCTGGAGCGGGCACACTGTTAAGCTCTGCCTCTAGGATTTTGAGTGCCTGTTTCAATTTACATTTTTGTACACTTCTATGAAATCGAGGCATAAGGCCGAATTAGTAAAAAAATAATAAAATGCAATGCAAATATGAAAGTGTAAAGCAAAGCCAGGTAAGAGTAGCGGCCCTATTGTGTTCTTCGTAAAGTATGGCTTTATCAAGTGCAATCCACCCTATAACTCCACGTCCAGCCATTTTCCAGCTATTGACTGGAACTATAAGGCACAGGATCCTCACGTTGACAGTTGTTGCCTCTTAGGTAAGTTTTCCACCCGGGAAAAGAGTACCTAGTGCTTTGGGCTCCCCGAGCTAGGCCAGTGCAATACACCATTTTAGTTTGGCATACCTTGGCTGGCCTCTTAAGTTGTGTGTATTTGCAGTGTGGCAGATATTTGCGTAGCCGAATTTACCTTATGTAGAACACCGATGCAACTCGGTTATAATATAATTCCTTAAGGGACACAAGGAGTTCATTAAAGCTATGAAAAGAAACATTAAGGTTGACAGTACTACGTTTTATTGAAAACATATTGTTTAAAAAGAAATTATTCACGTGGAACTGCACTATACTATTCAAAATCAAAATAATAATATAAAATATTTCAAATTGATTAATTGTGGAAGTTCTTACGTAATGCCAGGTGTAGGCTACTTGGATAAAATATATGGTGTGGTGTGTGAAATTGATCATACAATAAATTAAGAATTAATAGCCAAAATATAATTTCCTAACCAAATTATGGGAGGTAATGTTCTAAAGGTACCCAAATGTGTAGTTTACAAAATGGAGTTATTCACCCAACTGGTGAAGATGTGGCTGGGCTAGGGCCTTAAGGGAGGTCTAGAAGGGACAACATCGCTGTAACCTACAATACCTGGATGGTAAGGGGAAGGAAGGTATTGAGGAAGAGATTGAGGGACTACGTCGGCTGGAGCATCTGGTAACCGTTGACGACTAGAGCTGGTGGCAGAAGCCAAAGAAGTGGAAGGCTTCAGGACAGTGGCAGCCCTCCAGTTGCTGGAGGTGGCCGAAGAAGTTGAAGGCCTTCTGGAAGCTGGGTATCCTCCAGAGCTGGTCGATGTTTGTCGACGGCTACTGGGCCTTCCGCTGTCACTAGCGCAGGTGAGGGACTCTGCCATGTGCTAGCACCATCAGGCTTCACAGCCAGAAGGTGCAGCAATCACTCGTGAGGTCTGCACTGGGATTCCTTTTATACTGAATTTCCCAGTTCAGAGGCAATCGGAGGGGTGCAGGGGAATTAACCCCGCCTCTCGGGGGTGGAGCTTGTAATGTCACACATGGGTCCTGAGTCCTTATCTGGAGCAGCGCGAGGTGATTACATCTTGCCATAATGTGCTCGCAGAGGCAGTGACTCTGCTGGGCAGTTCGCTTCCTTTCAGCGGCGCAAAGTTTGATTTGCGTGCTGTTCTTCTAGCGGGAACCGCAAAGTGGAAATGGTCGCTTCTTTGGGGAGGGGCATTGACGTGACGGCTTCTTGTAGAGATTAGGCAAATGGTAAAAGCAAGGATCACATGATTTATGGTTGCGTTGAGGTTGTGTCAACTTTAGGTGACCTGCCCATCTGCGGATGGGGCAAAGTCATAGATGTAGAGTACGCTACCTTTAAGTGCAGGGTGCATCATGCATCAGAATATAACTTGATGCATGATGGCCTTAGTGGAGTGCCACGAAAAAACCTTGTTACGTGGTGGTCATCTTTGTGGTCAATTTACAGTTTTATTTGTGTTGCCAGTCACACGAGATTAGTGCCTAGTACAGTGTACATGTGTGGCCTTCCTAGGTGATGGCGGGTGGCCACTGCTGCCGGTTCCAGGACGTTGTGCACCAGTGATGCTGGGGTAACCCTGGGCTGTGGCTGTAGGTTTTCTGGTAGCCCTTGAACTAGGGTTTGGCAATTCCGTGCGGGATGTCCTCGCCCTGGTGGATGGTTGCAAATGTTGGATGAGGATTCCTGCTGTCTTGATGAGTACTGGGAATAAACGTGGGGAGGCAGCTGGGAAGTGAAGCTTCTCCAGCTGGTGGGCGGCAAAAGCTTGTTTCTGTGGAGTTAGGCTGCTAAGTGCAGTTAAGCTGGGGTGGCAACTCTGCTTAGTCTTGGAATTAGTAGCTGCCATTCTTACTTTCCTCCAAATACCCTCCTTTTGAGTATAGGGCATAAGGGACTGGTACTACTACTGGCCTCAACAAGGTGAAGCAGGTGGTGGAGTCCTGGTTGGTGTGTATGGCCAAGGCCAAAGCCGAACAGAGTCGTACCCTGTGCTGCTTTGTTCAGTATTTTTAAGCACGGTGGATACAGAGCAGTGGTTTTCCTCAAGCGCCCGTCAACGACACTTACATGTGGTATCCAAAAGGGTTCAGTCGTCAAGAACCAAAGTCTTACTCCCTCCAGCACAGTTCAGCATGGTGGATGGAGTATAGGCTGGTCTGGCTGGTTAGCCGCCTTAGAGAGGTTTTACTAATGGTTGGGCTCTACCATACTATACTCCTGTGGTACAGCATGGGTGGCCGTCTAATGGGTGTGTGGTGCAAAATTGATAGTCTCCTCCTGCTTCATCTGAAGGACTCGTTGCTACGTAGGGCTAACACAGTAACTCAATGAAATAATACTCAGAAGTAAGTGCGAAGAATGTATGGTGGCTCATACTACCTCCTAACTATTCCAGAGTTGAACGGAAGATAACTTATGTGAATCCAGGTGAAGGAAATGTGGTCCTGAACTAGACAAGGCAATTTGGCTAGGTAGCTGTTAAACTGTCCCTAACTATCACTATTGGTTGTCCAGAAGGGGCCATTGTCCAGAGGTGGTAGTGGTGAGTGATTGCCGTTACCAGCAGGTAAGGCGAGCGTGAGGTGTCCTGAAGCGACCATCGACGATGGCTACCAGAGAGGTAGTGTCAGCGCAATTGCTGTTACCAGCAGGTAAGGCAAGAGGGTTGAAGACGTCTTCGGGAGCTGTTGGCTGCGAGTTACCAGAACATCTGGAAAGTGTTGTTGCACTGTTAAGTGCAGTGGAAGGAGTGATGATGAGTAGACTACTTCCGGCACAGTTCAGCTTGTTGGGAGGTGGCATAGACTGACTATCTTCGGGCAGTGCACTGACTCCTTGTCTGCGGACCCTTTGTGGGCGAGGAGTGCAGGGGATGGCCAGCGCTGCCCCTTGAGCTGTCTGCTGGAGTCATCTGTAAGTGTAGTCTGCTGCTTGGTTTTCTGCTGATACTCTACGTGTCAGCTCTTAATATGGCTGATGCCATCCCTTGGCACGCCATTGAACTACTTGACCTTGGGCGGCATGCTCAACCGCTCGGCCGATAGTAAAATCTCACTTCAGGGAGTTTGACGTGATATCTTATTTAGAGTGTAGAGTGAACAGTAAAAGCTGGATGGACGTGGCTGTAATAACTCTCTTTATTGCTACTGCTTATCCTGTAGGCACGTGACCAACCTCTATTACTGTCCAAACCTCATCTTAGGGAGTGTAGGCATGTTCAGATCAGGTGCAGTCAAGCTTGTAGTAGAATTAGTCATACGTCAAACTAAGACAGAAAATTAACTATGATCATTACTTAAATTTATATTCGTAATCAATTAAAATCACACGTGTTCACATGGCCTACCATAGTATTAGTTACATCCCATATTTGGTGATAATTGGTTTAGTAGTTTTCCAGATATAACACAATAGCTTTACTGTATTTATTCATGTGATACTAGCTTCCGAAAATGGCGTACGAATAGCAATATCCATCTCTACATTCAATGCTTACATAATGCATTCTCAACATACTAAATTTGGTTTAAATTGATGGAATGGTTCCTGATATATGATATACCACGCTAAATTTTAAAATGATTGCCGTTTTGAAAATAAGCATTCGGTGTGGTTGAAAATTATAAAAGTCGTATTTCCTTACTAAGTTCTGTGTGTGTAGGGTTTGGTGACATTTGGTTCATGCATGTAAAAGTGTTTATGTGGACAGGCAGACATGAAAGTGATTCCACTAGCCTTTAGGTGGAAAGACATATCATTGCTCATAGAATACAAGAATTATGAAACTGATATTCGACAGTTTGCAAAGATTCGTTTCCCTGTACTGCAGGAAAACTTTGCCAGTAATATACTGTTAACATTTGTAACATGTTTTTGCTTTAGTTTTATGTTGCTGGTGAGTTTAGTAGGAACTTTTGTTTCACCACTAATCATATTCAAGATATTCCTTAGAATGTTGATATTTTGTAATATTGCAGACTACAACTCTTCGACATTAAGGCTGCCACCTCACCTACCTAGTACTTGAACTGCAAAACTATTAATTAAACATGCATCCTATGTGCTGATCTATGAAAAGAACACACACTTGAGACGAGGCGGTTGAGTACTTTCAAGACATCATGCACAGTAGAAACACCATTTTTGAGTACTCCAAAATACTAAAAACGACTTTATCAAAGTATTTTATCTTTTAATATGCGTCAGATACCTACAAAACTACTTAAGGGTCCTGCATTGAATCCTCCTACAGCCTTTCCACCAATAAAATGATGGGTCATTGCTGAAAGTCAATACTCCACGTCAGTTCAAAGCCTTGCACGTAGTGGCGATGACATACTTGATGCGCGAGGTAGGGTCACCCTCATCACTCCCGTGCTTTTCGGCCTCAAACGCAGAGAAAAGCTCCAGGTAGGCAGGAGTCTTGATATTTTTTGTCATGAAGATCCGTGATTTGTACAGCACTTTGGAGGACTGTCACTTACACACAGTTTGAGGACTATACCCAACACAGTACTTTTTGACCGCTCACTATCAGCAAGCCACATGTATCAAGCGTCTGTCCTGTCAAACTCTGTGTGTCGTGAAATTTAACTGTAGTAATATAAATTTCAATTCTCCACATAAAGAGGAACATTTGAATATAGTAGTAGACAGAGAGATAGATTATGCAGTGCAAGGTTCTCTTACCTGTCCACGCAGTAGTAATGTAATCCCTTTACATTACGAAGTGCCACACCCATCATTCGATTTCTTATAACCAAAACAGTCACTTTTGCCATGGAACTTGTTGAAACCTCATAACCTATTTCTTCACACATAGTAACTGAAAATTTTTGTAAGAATTTCCCCCTTATCAATAATTTTAACACCTTTCTCCGAACACAGTCTTTGTTAAAGCTATCAAAATCAGTAACTCGTTTCCTGAAGAAAAAAAAATCATTTTTCTATGCTGCAAAAATATTACTTTTGATGCAATGCTGCTATCTCCTTCCTTACGTAGGTACCTGCCATATGTACATTCTGCAGCATCACATGTTCTTGTTATCAAATTGTTAACTTTGACGCAGGACTACTACTCTTGGCATTGGCAGAGGGTGCAAGTCTGTACTGACTGTGCCAGAAGTACCCCCATCAACTTTTGGCCAGGAGCTAGACTGAGCACTCCTGTAAGGTCTCTAGAGTTTGTTCCTTCTGGGCTGCTGGACCCTTCCTGTTGTAAAGGACCAGCCTGGTTGGCTATCGGCAAGGCACAAAGGCTATGTTTTTCAACACACTTGGGTGCTTAGGGGCCACCACTTGTTTCTGAATACCTGGGCGATGGATCACTGAGAGTGAGCGTGCAACAATTGGTAGTACCGGTTGAGGCTTGTGTCCTAGGCGGAGGTGCAGGGGCTGAATGAAAGATGTCGGGGATCCTGTATGCAATGACAGGATGCTGTGGAGTATAGGATAGGCGTATCAATTCAGGAATCCACTGTGGAATCTCCAAAGGACCTGTGCGTACTGGGTCACTGAAGAGGTGCATAAAAATCTCCGGCATCACTGGGTCCTACAGGTGCCTTATAGCCTGGGCCTGCTCTCTGCATCCAGAGACAAGTAATGTCAACCTCACTTTCTCCTTGAGACCCCGTCTCTTGGAGTAGATCATTAGGATGCACAGTACACCCTCCCCGTTGAGTGGAAGGCAGGCTCCTTGTTTTTCCCAATTACGTGTTGAGCCACAGGCAGACCATAACTCAGCGGACACCCTATTCCATCTTCTGTCACTTGGCAGGGACCGTAGTATGCGCTAGAAGTTGGGCCACACTGGCTAAGGTCAGACGTGTGGGTGTTGCTTCGGGCAAGTCTCACCAACCCAGTGAATGTCCGTCTCTCTTGGTGGGAGCCTGCAGTGGAGAGGTTGACGGACACCAAGCTGACAAGCTGTACCTAAGTCAGTGTACCTGTGAGGCACCCCAGTTCTACCCACGGAGTAGATGGAATGGTGGGTCGAACTAAGTGTGTGTGGGTATAACAGAAGAGTCTATTGATTCGCTTGAGCAACTTCCCCGGGATTACCTGCTTTCCCTTCCTTCTGAGGAGTCAACTGGGAACTAGGTACGCTAGGTACTAGGTCTACAAAAAAGGTGATTCTCAAGGTTTCAGTTCAGTTCACATTTATTTCCAGCAATTGGAAACTACTTGGTGACGTATTCGCTACTGTATGTGTAAACAGCGGGGAAGCTGTCCATACATCATGGTAGTGGTAGAGGCAACCGGTGTTGAGCTGCAGTAAGTGGTGTGCTAAGCATGGCGTGGCCTGGCCTGGGTAAGCGAATGGCTTCTCCAAGTGTTGCCGTAGTTGCCTAGATGTACAACGGTACGCTGAGTGGGGCACAATGTAGGGAGACTAAGCAAGGAGAGGTAGGACCAGTCATGAGAAGAATTGTAGGATAGTAGTTGTCCTGTCTCGAGCACGTCTGTGTTGAGGAGGGGGGTGAGAGTTAGCAGGGATATTCGTAGAGAGATTCGACTAACTAACGTCGCCAAGTGGTCAGATCACTATGCTACAAGGGCCAAACGATTTCAAGCAATGGGTGCTGGAAGAAAATCAAGAATACAGTGTGTGTCTGAGCAGCTAGTGCTAGACTGGCGGGTGACTTGTTCTGAGCAGCGAGTACTAGAGACAAAAACCAAATGCCAAATGCCTCTGGAGTTGCGAACGAGACCTCCTTTTATACTAAAAATTGGACATTGGCCGCCGCTGATTGGCCAGCATCATAAGGGCGAGGAGGTAGCTGAAGAATCGGGGGTAGCAAGGGTGTGACTGGCAGCTGTGATGTCACCGCCCTGCTGCAGGAAGGGCAGCAAAGAAGAACAATAATACAACTTGTGCTATCTAGCAGTGGAGAAATTAACTAGTTGTCCTGCATGCATAGTTACGGTGTGCATTTGAATAAAACAAGCTAAGTAATAGACAGTACAATCTCAGCTCACGTAGGAAGAACAGTAAAATAAATTCCTATTTCAACAATACTAAACATCAGAATGGAGCTGAGGTCGTCTAAATACCAATAATAGGGACGTGTCATGCGTCATCTTGTTTTAAATTGATACTTTCGTAAAATTAATTTATAATTTAATAAACTAATGCATTCTAAAACTTATATAGATTGACCATGTTTGTGAAAAACTTTACATACAAGCAAATTAAAAATAGTGGTAATCGTTGAAAGCCTGTCGCAGTGCCTGAGTTAATGCTACAGCATCCACCAACAGTGGGTGTAGTAAGGCAGCTGTGCTACACATTATCCTGTGTCAACTAAGCAAGTTGGACAATACTTATGAAATAGTACACTTCCTTCTTTCCAACATCAATAACGAATAAAGTTCTCTATTCTAAAAATAGTCATGAGTTCATGCTAACTGTCATTCACTCTCTTTAATAATGTAAAACACTATGGATACACGCGCAGACTTTAAATTTTTACCTACGTATTCAGCAAAATTAGCATATTGCAAAGTAAATTGTAATGAAATCTTTCACAATTTCACCGGAGAAACATTTTGCTTGACTCACTGTGGCCGCTGTAACACTGCGAACTAGGCAACAGCAAACAGCTAGATGGGCTACTGATACCAGCTAGTGGGAAGAGCATTGTAGATTGACTGACCTTCAGCAGCTAAGAAGGTCTGTGCTTGGTATAGCTGTATTGTGAAAGAGATATTTTCACTCCACATATCTAGAAATAATGGTAGTTGAATGATCACAGGTAAAAGTTTTTGTTTACAACATGTTGCATTGTCTTCTTTTCTGCGTTTCTGCATTTATTAGATGTTTTTGTCTTTATTTGTATGTTATGTGAAATGGGTCAGTGCGTATAACTCTGCAAAATGCTTTAATATGTATTGTGTAATGTTCCTCCCATTTTATTTCAAGTGCTTTGTATTCCTTCCTGTATGAAGCCAAATTTTGGGTGTGTATGTGTTTCATGTAGTAGGCTTTTTATTACTAGACTAGTCAAAGTAAATGAACACCTAGGCTGTGAAAGTGCTATTGTTCTGAACTTCACAAAATACAAATGGTATTGTGTGACGCTTACTTAACTGTGTGTAGCATTCTATGTCATTTACAAAATAGCTTTCTTAATACAGCCGTAACACTTCTTTTGATCTTTGAAAGTGTTCCGTTGGAACCACCAATGCTTAAAAACAGTACTTAAGAAAATATTGTAAGTGTGAAAGTTATGCTGATGATATTGTGTTTATTATTATTTTGTATGCTGTGACAAGAAATAAATGTAAAGATGTGTTTCAAGGAATGTTGATAATGTGTCTAGTTTGTTTGAGAAATTCATGACAGTTAACAAAACTTAATTTTATTTGTGTTACATGGAAAACAGAATTGCATCACATGTTTCAAATACACTGAGTGCCCACTTAATTGTGTAGTTGTGACCACCAAGCTAATATCATATTTTTTCACCTTTGGCACAGAGGACTGATAAACAGGCCATGGCAGGGATTCCATTAGGAGCAGGTACATATCCACAGAAGTATGACACCATACAAACCATATTTCTTACATATCATTGCATATTTTATTCTAAATATTTCTTTGAACATTAAATGTTCATTATTTTCCAGTTGGCACTTGATAGCCATTCCTTGTAATTGGCATACATTGTCAACATTGTTTACGCAAATGCCAAAGAACTATAGAGTTCTTCGAATTGTTGAAAAATGAGCACAAACTGAATTCCTGCTTGCAGCCTTAGCTTGTCTTGAAATATTTCTCAGACTTTAATGTTGACATGAAAGAAAAAAACTAATATTAATGAAATGTAAATATTTAAAAAGTTAGTGTGTTCCAGTAAAATGATTCCTTAGAAATGCAGATTAACAGCAAAATTAGCGTAAAACTGAGCCGCAAATCCGCCCAAGATGCAATATCTGATGAGAGAGTTTGCTCGTCATGTGCTAGAAAAAGCATTATTCACAAAGCATTATTTTGAAAGGTAGGTATGTAAGAGTTAAAATAATTGTTTGGAACTGTAGATATTAATAAAGTCTACCGTCAGTATTAGCAAAAAAAATGGGACTATGAATCCGCATAAGATGTGGTCCCTAACGGGATAATTTGATAAATATTTGCTAGTATTTTGATATTTATTCATGAAACAATATTTTAAAAGGTAGGTGTTTTACAGTAAAAATTATTCCTCAGCTACGTAATATATGGACACATGTTACCATCAAAATTAGCATAAAAACCAGACTGTGAATAGGCCTAAGATGCATTTCTCAGTAAGACAATTTGTTAGGAAATTTATATTCGTGTGGACACTTGTTTTCCGCAGGGTGCCAAATAACAAAATTTTCATGAAATTTGATTTAGTTATTTGAAATTCTGAAATAAACACTTCATGAAAACACAAAATAATTGTGTAAGATTGACTTTTGAAACATTAAAAACAGTTCAAGTGATCATTTGCGATAGTTTGTGCTGAATCAGTTTTTGGAATGTTTGTTTGCTTAATCAATTGCTCGTCAGAATTACATTCAGTAGTATCGAGTGAAATGTTGAAACTAAAATTGGTTTTGTTTAGGTTATTAAAAAATGTGTTGATTTAAACTTGATGTTACAGATTTTGATACCGTGGTGTAAGTTGCAAAGGGAGAATTCTATTTTTTTTATAACTACAGTTGTTCTGATACCACTTTTTCGATTACTAATACCCATACCTCAATACCATGTTGAACATTCCAAAGTTTTGTAAACCTTTTATTTTTTCGTGCATGTTCTTTGCAAGTTTTCGTAACCAAAGCTAAAACATTTCTTAACTGGTGCCCAATTTTGGCCATGATCAAATTAAACATTTTGTCATTCAGTAATGCTCTCGTCCATTAGAAATATTGATGCCCATGTGCAGTTCTGCGGGCTAGTCTTCTGTTTTTCGGTAATTGGAATGGTACTATTTTCTATGTGTTTCTTTGCTATTTTCCGATCACAGCCAATGAACAAGTAAACATGTCACGTGACCTTATTTACATGGCAACATTATTGTTTTGGCAGTGTTAATACATGCATATAAGAAACATGTTTATGCACAGTTTTGAGGTTATCTGTGTACTCACCTGAATCTTAGAAAAGCATTGCCAGTACACTCTTGTTTTCGTTACTTCTGGCTAACTGTTCTCTTCTCTACAGTTGTTTATTTCGTCTACAATTTTTATTTCATAAACCAAAATTGAAAAAAGTGTAATTACAGCAATCTTTCTTCACCATACAGATATCTTTGTTAATTATTTACACCAGCTGTCAAAAATTATAATTGCTGCCGGCATTATTTGTTGATAGAATAGCTTGCGAGAAAACCCATACAGTGTGCAGCAAAACTAGTGAAGGACCTCGGAGTAACCAAGTTACATAACGCTTTGCCTAGCTCTAAAATATTATCTTATCAAAACTCACAGGAAAAGTCGTCCCTGTGTGTGCCATGCTTTATCTATTTATCCAACTCTTCTTCAACTATGGGGGCGATTTGCTTTTCTTTCTGCAGAATGCATATGGTGGTATTTTTTGTGATTTTACATGTTTGTCCCTCTTGGGTACAACAATGTCCATCACATTTCAGATTGTCATATTTTCACACAGCATTTAGTTTTTCATAATATTGTGAAGCATGATTAATCATTTTAACTTGAACTTGACAGCATAGCTGCTTTATTTCTGCCAATCGCTGTCATTTTGTGCTATCACTGTACCACGCTCATGCACGAGAGTTGACTTTCTTCGCAGTGCGGAAGTACTGTAAAGCAGGTGGTCACATCACCAGCCAAAGCCAACCAAAGTGCTCGTTAGCTAAAGTCACACCCACTTATCTTCATTTTCCTCTGCATTTCACCCCTGCATATAAAAGATGCAACTCGTCACACAAAACAAAATTTCCCCTCTGAAATCTTCTTAAAAATTTGGTGCTATGCTTAGGAAGTAAATACGGTATGTCATGTGTAGATGAATATGTGTGCACCGAAGTTATGGCACTTACTGGTAGTGCTAGGGTCATGGTTCTGTTGCAAGCCATTTTGGATGAAGTGCTGCATGAATTCACCATATTTGTGGTACCAAAAAGAAAGTTTGTTTACATTCATCAACATTGCAGGGATTGTTAACAAAGATTTTAGTGCAGTGACATAAATTTTTACAGTTATCGTCTTAAGTATAAATTTTAGCTTTTTATTATTCGTAATACAACTTTTCTCTCATTTTATCACTGTTGTTTAACATCTGCAAACTCTTAAGAGACCCTAAGTTATATTTTCTGAAGCCGATACTAAAGTAATTAGTTTCTACTAAGAGGAGTAGTAGTGTACGTTTTGTATTATGTCTTGCTTTTCATGCACAAGTGCTCCAAAGTCTTGTATTGCAGATCTTGATTCAGTTTCTATTATATGTAAATAGTTCCATGTCAAATTTGCACATTTTAGAACAGCAATGTGAAAATTACACACCGGAGTGAACATGCAGACAGCTGAGACTTACGGGGTGCCCTGAACGTGTGCAACTGTCGTACCAAAGATAGGCAGAACGCAGGTGCACACATCAATGATACCACAACTGCTACAAAAAAATCTTAACCACTGTGGGTAATCGCCATCTAAAACACCAGTTGTGATTCCCATTACTGTATATGCCACGTATAAGTGCTGCATTAGTGGTACCATAGGTATGTCAGTGTGGTTTGTCTGCACCCAGCCTTAAACTGTTTGAGAAACACATTGCCTCATGGTACATTCACATCACCTGTAGTCAATACTCTTGTTAAGGCAGTTGAATAAGCCGTTCATTGTATACAATTCAGTAAGCACTCAGTGTAATTCTGTCAAAGACAATTTAAATTATGTACTTAACAAAAATACCTTTATTTCTATGAAAATGTTTATCTATTACTATCCATAATAAAATACGTAGTACTTTTGTGAAAATTATGTTGTAATTCATTTATATTATTATATTTTGTTTCATCCACGACTACAAAAAATGTTTCAGGCTTAACTTTGACACATGCCCCACACATGACTGTGATAGACTTACAGTGTTGAAACAGCTAGTGTGCAATAATTACATCACTAACAGTTGGCAGGAAGTCTGTCTCCACCCTTCTATTAGTACACTGCAGTGCAAAACACATCTATGTATCTATGAATACATCTTTAGAATATAATCATTTACAAAGTATTTTATAGATTTATAAAAAAAGCAATTGTGTAATTTATACGGTGAAGGCAGTATTTGATTAGTGGTAAACTTTTCTGTGGAACCTTATGATAAAAAAAAAGTTAAGTTTCCCGTGAAGTGTACCACGTTCTTCTGGAAAATATTTTATATTTGCAAAACTCCGTTTTGCAGAATATTGTAACAATAAAATGCTATGCATATGATTAAAACAAATAGTTACTGGTTTCAAGCAACAGTAGCAATGGTTTTTTTTTGCACACAACAAACACAATCTCGAAATTGTTGATAGTTTTCTTGTAATTTGTTACGGAAGTTAACATTGATGGTATATGAGGTCAAGTTAGTCCCTCCGACTCTTAACACATAGACTTCAGCCTTCCCAGCCTGTTATATAGCCCTTTAAAGCAAGGGGTATTGGTCACAAGCATCCTATATATCATGTGTTGCATTGTCTTTTCCATGACGTCACTTTAACTGTTTGAATTGTGCAATTGGTACTGTTTGTTATTATGATTTTGTTTCAAATGAATGTTATGTTATGGATATAGCGATTTCCATGTCCAGCAGTGTAATTTTTAATATAATTCTAAGGAATAAAGGTAAAATCCCAAATCAATTGAAGTAACATTTTTCTCTAAAATTTCTTCTGTGTCCATTAAAATTCTAATATTTAAAATATTTTATTCTTTAATTTCTCTTATACTACAGGTAATTGATTTGTGGATCTACCTCACATTTTCAGACAGGCCTACATCACAAAGAACCACAATATTTAATTCACTGTGTAGGACACTTCCATTAAGTTAATACATAAATACAGAAAAATACTTCTGAGCTGTAATTATATGAATTAAGTTAACATTATTATATTGCAAAGAGTTTTGTGGAATCTCCTGGCCCAAGTTATAATCTGGATTATGGGAGAAAATTAAAGTCGTTAGTGTTGTCACAATCGTTCTAATAGTATCCACAAAAATTAAGAGTTGTTCCGATACCATGTTTCCCGATACAGATATAGATACCCCGATACCAGTGCCCTTCACACTGAATTTTAGAAAAACTATAACTGTAAATAATACATTTAAAACATCTCAAATTACTGTATATAATTTATTGTAATCAGACACAAAATGCAAGCTGACCTAAAACTTTCAAACCCTCTGAAAATGAAAATAATATGACACCAAATGCAAGTCAAATTTAGTATGTCACACGTGCACTCGTACAGCGAGAGTGCACGGAGAAGTTATCGATTGGGCAGTGTGTTCACAGTGGGTGGAGAAGGTGTGGTGGCGGGAGTATTACCGCTTCGCATGCCGTTACATGTTGCTGACGCATTGCGCCCGTGGCAAACGTCTGTCTTTTATAATTATATTTTACTGCAAAGAAAACTTATAAGGGAGGATTTACAACGGCCCGTCGCATCCGTCCGTTTTTCCTCCGTCCGTCGCAGATTGAAGTGATTTACAACACGTCCATATATCAAAAATTTCCATTAGTCACTGCAGCCAACTAACACAACTAAGAAAGTCAAAGTTTATAAAGAAATTACTTCGGTAAAAGTAAATTAATTAGGTTAGTAGTGATGATGCTGTACATTAAAAAACAAGCGGGAAAGTCAAAAATTTTACAATTTTGTGTTTTTGCGTGGATAAGGAATGGCAGGAGTAAATCAAAGGATGCTTTTAATGCTATTACTCCTGCACAAAAATAAAAAATGAGAAGAAATGCGTAAAGCCAGTAAGTGGTGGGTGCGTCCAGTTTTTCAAGAAAGGGCACCAAAAGGAGGTTGATTTACCCTAATACCAAGTCTTAGACAAACTGATCAGGCACTGTTTATAAATTTTCTGAGAATGGATCCCCCAAAATTTGATTACCTGCTTGCACTTGTTTCACCGCACATTCAAAAATTTTCTCAAAGGGATAATATATCTCCTGGTGAACGTTTGGCTGTAACTTTAAGGTAAGGTGAATATATTAGACTGTTAGTTATGCAGTAGCGTGTATAAGTTTTCTGGTATTTTCCTGTTGCTGCAAAACAGCCAGCACATTTACATGTACTTATTTCACTGACACAGGTTGTGTTTTACTGCTGGTATGTAGCATCAGGAAATGACATGAAAAGCATTTCATACCTTTTCCGAATTGGTCACTGCACTGTGAGCAAAATAATAACAGAAACTAGCGATGTTATATGGACTGTTTTGGTGACCAGAGTTTTCCCTAAATTAACAACAGAAAGATGGATTGTCATTTCTAAGGAGTTTGAAGATATATGGAATTTTCCCCACTGTATCGGAGCCATTGATGGAAAACATTTGGTTGTGCAGGTAAGTAAAATACAATAATGTAATTGTATCAACAGATGTCCACTTAACACCTTGCATTTTGATAGTAAGAGGTGTTAGGAAGTTCAGGGAGGGTGTGGAAAGGTAGTGAGGGACCGAGAAGGATGAACTAGCCAATTATTATTATTATTTTTACTAACATTTTGGTGTTTACATTTAAATGAGTTAATATTTGTAGGAAGCATTTTTTTTTTTTGCAAAACCTAAACAGTAAATAATAACCTAATTTCAGCTAAAGTTATTATTTTTCCAAACTACAGGATTTGCAAATGTATTGCAAAGTATGCACCAAGCATAATTTCTTGTTAAGAGAACTAGAAACTTTTGTTTTAAATTACTTTTCTCATGTATGACAGTTGTGGGTTCTCAACTGGGAAAAGCAAGTATTGGCTATTGTGGATTAACTATTAATTATTTGTGGTAAAAGTTGTATTAATAATCTCTCCTCTTTTTGCTTTTATTTATGTGTGATTGTGATTGGGTCCTGCTAATGCCTTTAAGCTTATGATTCCTTTTTGATAAAAGATTGACACTAGCAGCAAACCTATATTGCCTAACTTTGAATAACATTGACACTGTTGTAAAAATGATATCTTTGGACAAAAAACTGTATTGTGCTTCTGATAAAGTGTAGTATTTTCAGCAGTGACATGTAGGTATTCAATAAAAATACCAATGCATAGGCCTACCTGGTATATCACTTATAACTATACAGGTATTTTAACTATGTCAGCAGTTAGTCTCTTAGATTACATCACTAAGTTGAAAATGTAATGTAGTACTTACAAAACACACACAGTACAACAAATAAATAAATAAATGATAAAGAGTATTTAAAGGAAATAAAAAATAATTCAAGCTGTAACAATCTATGCTGCAGAGGTGCACTGCTGTCATAGGACAAGTAACACTAAATTATCAAGCAATATTTTCTGACAACTTTTATTTTTTACTGTGATTGCATTTCATTTGGCAGACATTCTGTGGCGCAGGGTCCCAGTACCGCACCTACAAAGGCTCCAACAGTACAGATGCCAGGTACACATTTTTGACCGTTGATATTGGTGCACCAGGGTGATGCAGTGATGGTGGTATACTTAAGGAGTCGTCATTAGGAAAAAGGCTTGATGAAGGTACCATTGGGATTCCCCCACCCCAACCGTTACCTGAGGTAGGAGATGTTCCATTTTTAATTGTGGAAGATGCAGTGTTTCCCTTAAAAAATTATTTAATGAAACCCTACTCTGGTGAATTTTCACCAGATGAGCATAATTACCGCTTGTCACGAGCAAGAGATGTGTAGTTGAAAATTCATTTGGGATCCTGACATCACGATGGAGGATCTACAGGCGACCAATTTTTGCAAATGTGGAAACTAAATGCCATTGTGAAAGCAACGGTATGTCTCCACAACTGGCTGCAGGAACAAGAAGATAAGGTACAGCCAGCTGAAAGACACTATGCTTCACCCCAACTCATTGACTCAGAAGACATGTGTGGCAAAAGTAACCCTGTGTTGAAATAAACAGTGGCAGTGCTATTCAAAATCTACCTGCAGCAGCTCCAGCTCATAGCAGGAGAAGAGAAACTTTTTTTTTTTCTTTTGCTGGGCAAGTAGACTGGCAGTGGTCATTACTTCCCCAAGTAATGTGAGCTTGTATTTTATCTATAAATCATTTTTATTTGTAATTAATGTAATAAAAAACATTGAGAAAATAGGTCAGTTAGTTATGCCTAAGAAATAGTTCTCATGCAAAATATTTAGATGAGTGCACATGAGTGTGGTGCATTCTCATTTGGTGTAATTTTCTACACTTGGTTAGGGCCTAAGCTTTGTTTGCATGAGGCAGAGAAATATCCTGAAAGTAGAACTTGACCAGGACTTCAGAAAAGTTGAAAGCCACTGTGAATGAACTAAGGTCTTTTGATATTCTGCTATACAATTAACTACTTAACACAATTCACTATTTTATTTGCAGTACCAAATTTATCTCTTTAGAATGTTTCTCTTTAATAAGTAAACCAGCAAATGAAATACCTACCTGGCTTTGTAGGCCTCATCTGCATCAATTCCTTAAGGGCAGTTTAAAAAAAAATTTGTAATGTTTGTAGTGATACTTATATATATCATTTTGAAGTGGAAATTCTGAATGTTGTGATTCAGTATGTATTGGTTAGCATTATTGTGCGTGGGGCTCCCAATACAGTTGAGTTTCACTTGAACATTATTATTTAACATTAATTATAATTGATATTTATGGTATAACAATGTTGAGTCAGCTATCAAAAGATATTAAAACAAACTTGGCTGGAAAAAAATTCATTTTGGTAATTATGACCAATGGAAGCTGGACACGTTCGCTTTTTAACTTTATATTTGATGCCTGTTTTCATTATTCACTACTTAACATCGGTAGTATGGCCTGGTATACGTTAATTTATTTTGCTAATTATCATGCATTAATGCCCTACAAATGGCTTTACATGCTGAGCTTTGGTAGCAAAGAGCAGCTAATTTTTTTTCTTAAAGCAAAGTAAAGTTACTTTACGGATATGTGAATGGATTAAATCCACAGGAATCTTGTTTTTTGCCATTTTAAAAAACCTTTTACACTTAAACATTCATATTTGAAATTAATGTAATACCTAATACATATCACCACTGTTTGATAACCCCCTACCGTTTTTTTTCTTCCACTGGTGATTTTGTATCTGTTGGTGCAGTATATGTTATGTAATTTGTCTTGTATGCAATATTTGCCTTGTTTTGTAATTTGCTTGCATTATCTGAAGACAATATACGTTATGATGAACAATATTGTTTTCTTTGCTGTAGGCCAACTAGTTGTAGGCCTAGTAAGTACGAAAGAAGTTTCTATACCCAACCAAATGTATATTTTTTTAGATTTTTTCTTCTTGTACAGTTGTAAAAACAGAATTCCATAATGGGGCTAGTTGAACAAAATTAAAATAAAACAAAGATGCTCATTTCTTGTTTTATTAGGATGATCTTTTTTTTTTCCAGAAAATTATACAAAGCTTTATGTTAATCATGGTTCAATGAAGTTTTTATTCAATAATTTGGAGCTACTTTATATAATTAGTTTTTTTTTCTTTAATATTGTTTAATATCACATCACATTAATAGCACATCACATGAGGACCTATTCTAACCTAATTTAGGGTACACTGTAAGACAAATATAAATCGGTCATTTATAAAACTGTGATGGTCAATTAACGTACTTTTATGAGTAGTTGTTGCTGAATTGAAGAAATTACGAAAATAAGTAATTACCTTTATTAAATATGCTTGTTTTTAGATATCCGGGATGAGACAGTACAACCCAACGATCTGTACGACCTGAGAAAAGAATGGAGTTAATTATTGGTGTACTCAAATTACTGCTCTAGACTGCACTCGGTGCGCACTGGCAGAGTGCCCGTGTTCCAATTACCGGAACTCGCCCTGAGCGCAGTCGGATTTTAGTATTCCAATCATAGACTAAGGTGAGGTAGACTGCTTATTCGTCTTCTGTGCGTGTACCCAACATAGACCTACCCCAATCCTACACAACTGTCAAAGTCACATGGTCATCAGTGATGAACGTTGACGTCGGCTAACAGCCAGCGGCGATAGAGCCTATGACGGCGCTCACGTGTCACGTGTACCACACGTGCGCAAAGAGGCCGACAATTTTTAACTTCCCTATAAATGTTAATTTCAGGGTAAAATGTGTTATATTGTCCTTACTGTGTTTAATATGTCTTAAAATGTTTTAAAGTGCTTGTACTAATTTTAATTGTTTCGTTATGAATATTCAAAGTGCCTGTGACGCCGAGATTAAGAACACTTAATATTCTGGCATGAATGTCATCACAAAGACATAAAAATTATATTGAAATACGTAACAAAATTATAGAAATGTAAAACAATGTCTAATTTAATTTGTGCCATTTTAGTTTCAATATAAAATATTTCACTCGGCGTGCATAGCACTTCCGCTTATGTGAACCCCGTAGGCGACCATGATAGGCCTGTGTGACGTTTGTATCTCGACAGTCTGTGGAAGAGACCTGGCGAGGAAAGACACTGTCACGTGCACACTACAACTTTTGTTCACTGATGTAGGTTTCCATAGTCCATGTAGTTTACTGGTTAATCTTTGCTTGCGTACATTTTTGCCAGACATTTTCCCCAGCATTATGCTCCCGCTTTACTAATTTCTTACGCCCTAGTAGCATTTTTAACTTAATCGAGGAGGAGGAGAAAGATGATGGAGAGGTCACGCGACCCGCGCATTTTGAATCAGACGCCATCTGCCTATGTTTATGACATTTCATTGTAATTTCCGTATAATTGCTACACGCAATGTTAAGAGCTTAATTTTAATGTATGTAATTGAGGGTAATTTTCGTGTTTGAAAATTTTATGGCAACATCACGTATAACCACGTGGCCGACTGAAGCCAAGTCTTTGTATAAGCTATCATTGGTTTTTAAGAGCTTATTTATATAACATTGTTTGTGTTATATATCATTGTATGTATTTATTTAAGGGTTCTATGTATTTTTTATTCAGAGTTTAATGTATTCTTCACGTAAATTGATGGTTTTTGTACTTGATGCGGTCACAGTAATGTTTGATTTTCCTGCCATCAAGCATGTTACAAGCCTGTAACAATGCTAATCGTCAAGAGAACCATTTGCCAAACACGAATAATATTTTATCTGAATTTAGTTTACTGTTTCCACGCAGAAATATTGCAATTTCACCTGCACCACATGATCTGCTACGATCTCCATCCAGCAGCATCCGCTGCTGGATGAAGATCGTAGCTGGATGAAGATCGTTTTCGCACACGTGTGTGTTTATTGTGAATATTCAACTCGTGTCCCATCTTATTTCATGTCTCGTTCAAGGGTCTATGTAATTGTGTAATTAGTGTACGGTGCAATTACTCCCGTCCTAGCCGGCTCTGTGTATAGGCCGTCACCACACTAATCACGTGCTGGAGGGCAGGCCCCGACGAGTTTGCGTTAGTGATGCCGAGTAATCACTCGTGTTAATGTGTATTAAGGCTATTTATTTGTAATTCACCATGTCCTGTCTTCAGGGAAAAACCATAAGTCCACCCTAGCGGCTGTCAGCCCTTTTCCCTTGTGAAAGCTGTGCTTTCACACATCTCGATGAGATCACCCATTTAGGCGTGCACTAGATTAATTACTGGTTGGAGAGCACCCAAGCGGAATTGGCTAGTCATGACAGAGATAACCATTTCATTGGCGCTTTGATGTGTATAAACAATATCAATATAAATAAGTCTACAGTGAACTCAATTTTTTTTTATTCACTCGCGACAGTGTCCTAACCACGTATATTTTATCTGTTATTTCAGTTATTTTATTGAAAGTTTAGTATTGCCAACGTGTTTGTAAGTACGCACGGGTGAGATGGACACACAGAACGCACAACATCCCTGAGTCTCAATAGTGCGGTGATTGGGAAGCACCGCTGGCGCCCAAGTTACCAGTAAATATTTGTGTCATCGTTCGTCTCGTGTCTTACCCGACGGCCTCAACGTGTTCGTTTACATCTTAGTTTTTAAATGACAAGCACTATTATAAAATACTTTTACTAGTTTGAATTTTAAAAAAAGAGCATTACAAATTGATTAGAGGAAGTATAAGAACATCTCAAAAGTACTTGTTTACTAAACAGTGTTCTAACATCAAACCCAATTTACACCATTTTTGCTAGACGTGTAGGCTGGAAAGCAGTTCAATGTTGGGACACGGAGAAAAGTTGTGCGGAGCCAGAGAGATTGGTCTATGATTCCAATCGAGAGTTGCACTGCATGAGTGCCCACCCAGAGTAATTTTTTCCGCACCGAGTCTTGAGTCAGTTCTGATTTTCAGAGCAATATGGTGGCGACCTGTGATTATTAAAATAAAACGAAAAATATTGCAATGTTGGAAATACTACAAAATCTAACATTTTGGCAGCTGAATATCAAGTAATAGTGAATATGAAACAGATATGCTCTTGGTATATTGGCGATACCGTTTGTAATTACAAAGGCGATAAGGTTAATTTTGTTATATTAAAGGACGTATCATTAGACACATACAGAGGTTAAATCTTTCATCTGTACTATTCTTTACAGCTCATAGAATACAGAGTGAATATTTAAGACCATCTTCCATGTTGGTAAACGAAACACTTTTCAGCGCCCCTAGCGGTTGCGAACCCGAATTAAAATTTGTGGCGGTAGATTTGAAGTCACACGAGGCGGAAAATTCAAATACTACTATTATAAATGTGCTTTTTTTAAATATTTGTATTCGAGTGGCAATAATTGCTGTTCATATAATGGGAATATATGTTTTGTCTATTCAATAATTATTATTGAATAGACAAAACGTATATTTCATGTCTTATACATATTAAATATTAAACCCTACTACTAGATTATTGCAATACTGTTACAACCATTTTTAAATTTTTTTTATTTCATAATATAAATATGTAATTAGGGGAAGGAGGTTGTTGATAGCACATGCGTGGCAAAGCATGGAAAACTTTTTTTTTAGGGAAATGCATATATTAATCTGCAAATTATCAACAAGTACACGGTGTCATAATTTACACATAGTAGTTACACAGTGAGTTATGCTCGTTCATAATTAATATTGAATATAGGAATATGGCAAGTTTGAACTTGAAAGGAAAACATTTATTACCTTACAAAATAACTGATGTACCATATCCATTATGACAAAGTATTTATTTATTTTCACCTGAGCGTCTTTACAAAACATTTAACACTGGAAACAATATGTCACAACATTTACTTCATTTGCAAGGTTGTCAAACATCTTTGTACTTGCAAATTTCTCTGCAAGTCGAACTCTAGTCTTGTATGATATTACTTTTCTGGTCAACTCCATCTTAAGGTGCTGTAACTTAACTGCCTCTCTGTACAGTCTGTGAGCTTTCTATGTTAAGTCTTTTTGTCTGCAAACAGTAACATCCTTCAGGAATGACTTTCGAAATGAATGCTCAGAATCTGAAACAGAGAAATTAATAGACCTAAAAATTACAGTGGCACTGGAAACATTTTGTTCATCAATGAAACATGGACGTGCAGTATGAGTTGTAATATTCTACGTACATATTTAAAAGTAAAAAAATATATAAATAAACGAAACAATACACCCCAGTGGCTTAGCTATTCCATTCATTAAGTACTTTAGTAAAATGGAATTTATAAACAACCTTCTATTTTATTGTAACATTTAACATAAATATATATTTAACACACACACACATGCACGCGCGCACACACACACACACACACACACACACACACACACACACACACACACACACACACACACACACACACACACACACACACACACACACACACACACACACACACACACACCACACACACACACACACACACACACACACACACACACACACACACACACCACACACACACACACACACACACACACACACACACACACACACACACACACACACACACACACACACACACACACACACACACACACACACACACACACACACACACACACACACACCACACACACACACACACACACACACACACACACACACACACACACACACACACACACACACACACACACACACACACACACACACACACACACACACACACACACACACACACACACACACACACACACACACACACACACACACACACACACACCACACCACACACACACACACACACACCACACACACACACACACACACACACACACACACACACACACACACACACACACACACACACAACACACACACACACACACACACACACACACACACACACACACACACACACACACACACACACACACACACACACACACACACACACACACACACACACACACACACACACACACACACACACACACACACACACACACACACACACACACACACACACACACACACACACACACACACACACACACACACACAACACACACACACACACACACACACACACAACACACACACACACACACACACACACACACACACACCACACACACACACACACACACACACACCACACACACACACACACACACACCACACACACACACCACACACACACTAACTGTGTACATAGGTACATCATGTTATTAAAATATATTTCTTCCCAAATTTGCTATTCATGACCTCTTATCTTAATCCACCGAAGTAATTTCTAGGCTTTGACAAGTAAAAGTACTCATTGAAGTACTGAATATGGGAAACTGTAGAAAGTGCATAAAAAACTGAGCTGCTGTACATGTATTGTAAAGCTGCAAACGAAACATTACCATCAACGTTACACTGTGAAAATATATGCATTGTTAGTATTAAGTGTTTGTATGAGTGATATATTACGTATGTTATTTTCATCAAACATAATACATATAGAGAACACATTTATTTTCTACATCATTTTCTGTTCTTTCTTTCATTCAACGGTACAAATGTATTAAATACGACAACATGTGGTATACATGCGGCAATATGTACTTTGATTAGATTATATAACTTAAGGTCAAGAACCATTATCATTTCATTGCTAAAGAGTAGCACACAATATCAAACCCACACTGCCTTAATTCTTAATGTACCTATTCTTACTTATATGAATCTGTCATTATTATATAACCGGACTACCGGTATCTCTATAGTTTTTGGCCAAGTGACAATAGGCCTACAATATCCATAATGATACAATTTAAGTAAAAAGCTGGACTGCAAGCAACATCCTTGGCACTAAGTTACATTTACATAATACGTCATGAAAAACCACATTTCATTTAGATTCATGACATATGCAATTATTCTGCATGACATGCTACAAAAAATGATGTTACTTAGGTCTACCATGAATTTTATATACTGGAGCGAAGACTAAATCATGACATTCAACTTACCTGGAAGAAGTTGTGAGGCATGGAATCAATTTTTATACTCTTCGACCCAGCATTTTTACATTCGTCATTGAAGTGTAGGTCAAATAAGTATCGTACACTTTCTTCTTGTCTACGCTTTGTAACTTCGGATTCCTTATCCTATGTAACCATGCACGAAAAAGTTTTTCTCTAAGTGGAAAGTGATTTCTTACAGAAAGTATGTCTACACATCCTGGGAGACAAGGCCTCTTCTTCGCCATTATGCACCCATTACCGAAATGAAAAAAAAAAGCTAATCTTAATATATCAAAAGCATTAGATTGTTTTGGTAACCTGTGTGGCAACAGGAACTGGTGCGAACTTACCTAAAGCACTTGTAAAAAGAATTTTTTTTCAGTTCCATTTTAATAGTCTTCAGTTTGAACAAATTGGTTCAGACGGGAAACGTAAGCTGTATCAGGATGCAGTGCCATTAATTTTCCCTACACACAGGATATATGGACAAGAAAGTTACGCCCATGTAAAAATTTTGTTGTGTTTTGTAATTTCAACATGGATATACAAACATATCATTAATACAAGGCGAACCAGAAAAACGGGAAAGT